>CM076580.1:836158168-836758168 GCA_034641835.2 Pinus albicaulis | reverse complement strand
AGCTTTACACCTCGAAACCTCACACAGCAAACACTATTTCTTCAGCTATGGTGACAAGGTTTTGAAAATTTTGAATGCAGAGTTGTGAAAATTGTAGCAGTTTTAACAGTGAGTAAGCTCTCCTTGGATCAAAACATCAACCCTCGTTTGGTTTTGATAAACATAGTGACTCCTCCACCCAACATATTTTTAAGATGTCAAGGATGTACGTGGAATACCTTGATATTTGAATGTCAATGGTTTGCTGGTCGCTTGAATGAATTTGGAGCACCCTTGGAGGCGTTGGAGATAATCAAAAGACGCGCGGCACTCTGCAGAGAAAGAACGGCGTGCAAACAACCGCTCGGGTGGCCTGTCGGGTCGGGGTCGGGCACCGTGTACAGGCGCGTTGCGCATACACTGACCGCCCGTTCAAATCCTCCGCCAGGCACATCGCGCGGTTTGACAGGCATGTCGCGCGGTGTAAACTGTTCAAACTCCTGGAATATTGACCCGGAACCTCTTTGTTTATGCTGTGAACACCTTGTTTGCCGCTTTGAAAATGAAATTTCCTTCTTAGATTGACTCTTATGTTATTTCAAATGCTTCAACGGTCACTTTCATCATTTACTTGCAATGCAAAAAAGAACTTACGGTTTTCCATTTAACGCAGCAAAGTCTCTCTTTTCAAACAGTGGCATTTCCTTTCAAGATTTTTTCTTTCTTTATTGAAAATGAAATATCAGGGTGTTTCGAATTTTTTCATGGGGAAACTACCTTCTTTAGTAACATCGAACTATCATTTCAATAACCTTTCAACCATCTTTGCCACTGTGTCAATAATGCTGGTGCTATTCCTTATATAACCCACTTTAACACTGTCAAGAAAAATACCTGCAAACTGCTTTGTTTTAGAAAGGGTAGGTTTTGCATTGTAAACCTGTTTTGACAGCCTCGGTCTTTAACAGCTTCTACAACCTTTTCCTACTGTGGATGCCAAGTTTGCTGCAGTTTTTCATAGCTTGCTATGGTCTTTTAAGAAGGGCACTTTTCACTACATTCCTCTGCTTCACAACACATTATACAACATCTCTGTTTATTGAATAATGGAAACCTGTTTTGTTTCAAACTATCCACAACACTGACAGTCCATAAAAATAACCTCTTTGCCTATTCATAAACTTGTATGTCTTTTGGGAACAAAACCTGAAATGCCTCCCATCATTTGTGATGTGTATTCTGAAAGGGGAACTTTTATGAAGTAGGAAAAACAGGTATCTTGGAAACACAGTTATCAGTTCCTTTTAATAGTGCAGTGATCTTTCTTTGTAACAGAATCATCCATAATTTCAAACCTGTCCACTGCTTTGATACTTTAGGTGATATTTTTAACAAGGAAAAACCATTAAAAATCTGTCAAAGAGCATTTGAAAGCTGCTTTGTTATTTAACAGGAGGTGGTCTGTCTTCTTCCAACTTGTTTGATAATTCTGCTTCCAGGTGATTTATAAGCTCCTCCTTTGATTGTAAGTTCCATATTTTAGTTGCATCCATTCATACCATATTTCTCTGTTTACTTGAAAGGCGCTCCTTTGGACTTCTTGGCATGTGATAGTTAGGTTTTGTTTGATCCTTTCCCTTAGGAAACAGCCCCTTTTTTGTATCAATGGCCTTGCATATTCAAATTGTCTCCTGTCCACCATGATGTATAGTTTGAAAGACATTTCCCTATGAGTAGGAAAACTAATACATTTTGAAACATAAACACCATCTGTCACCTGTGTAAAGCTTTTCTCTTTCTTTCTTTGTCTCTTTCCACTACATTTTAGATCAATCAGTCTTCAAAAACATCCAATGCCTTGGCCATCTGCTCATGAACGAAGGAGGCCCTTCATTTGGCAAAGTATCTGAAGATTGCTTGATAAACCTGCCTGACAAAGATTTTCCTTGGATGTGATGGTAAGCAAACAACTTGAAAAACATCAATACTGGAACCTCTGCTTGCAATCACTAATGTGCTTCAGAAAAACCTTAGCAAAGGTGTCACTGTCTCACTGTACTGCTCTGAGGGGAACTGAAATGTCATCATTTTCTTTGGTCATCTTATGACAAATTATTTGAAAGATAGTCTCTGTGACTATGGAGGTCAGCACCCTTTGAAAAACAAACACCTTTCCTTCTGCCTGTGTAATGACATGTTTTGTCAGCACCTCTTCAATTTGGTTTTGTGGACAAGCAGGTTGCTTATGATTGGAATTGTTTTTACTAATGACATGCCTCTCTAAAGTTTCATCAATTCACATGATTTGAAAACTTCTCATGACTTCCTTTACAAGGCCAAACTCTGTTTTCCTTTGAACTTGCGTACCTCAGATTCTATCCCTGCTGTGATTATCACTTACACTCAGAAAACCTAGAGTCTCTGTTTCACTGTTCAGTAAAAAGAAAACCCGGACCTTTGCAGTTTTAAAGTCAATATTGGCCAGTGCCCTCTGCTTGTAGATGAAGGAGGCGCCCTAACCCTCTGCTTGTAAATGAAGGAGGTTCTTGGCCATGACAATTTACCAGTTTGCTGTGACAGTGGTGTCTTTCTCTTACTGTGATTTTCATGCTGGAAGGAAAACTGCAAGGTCTTGATGAGTGACTCTCTGTTTTGAAAATATATTTCAGGCTCATGTTACATTTAGAAGCAGCTGTTCTTCTAACTGTAGATTCAAGCATTTACTCCTGAGGTGAAGTTATATTTTCTGTCCTTGTAGAATCCATAAAACATTGTAAAACACCTAATATTCAGCTTGAGACTGAGGTCTATGCAGTGCTGAGACCTAGGGGTATAAATGGCGCGACTTAGAGCTATTATCAACTTTATTTGCAGAGTGGGAGGTCAGTCATGGTTGGTCTGTAGCAGATGGAGGCTTTTTGGCTTTTTGATGATTTCCAAGGGCAAAATGCCTTAAAGCGCCACTTCCTAACATAGGGGAGGCTTTTGAAACAGACTTGGATTTGCCTTTTAAAGCTGATGGGAAGACCAATAGGGCTGAAGCTAGATAGGATAGTGATAATGAGTTTTGACTTTGACATGGGCGGACTGAAAAGTAGGAGGGCGAAAAAAAGTTTTATGAGGGTTTTCTAGATGACAGATTGACATATGGAATTCAGCTTCTAGAAAACTCAGCTATGGATATAGTCATCACTAACATGTGAAAAATACTGATGAATAACACCACCTATAATATTTTTTTATACCAAAAGGTGGCTAAGATCTTTTTTGAGCCTCCAAGGAACAAATTTTATCACTAAAAATTGTTGGCTCTTGAAGACTCCTTGTAGGCCTCATGCCTCTGTCCAAAATCCTCATTTGTTGTCCCATTTTATACTCAGGAATTTCTGCTGATTCCAACTGAAAGACTGCTGAAAGATCGTCATTTCTCCTCTTCTCAAAACCTTTCATCTGCTCCCCTTTTTCTCCATCAAAACTACCTTGTTTTCATAAGTCCTCTTCTTTCCATTTATGAAAAAATTCCCCTTTCATAGTTAAAAAATCACTTTTTAACTATTTCGGAACCCCCCGATCATATTATTTCCTCATATAACCATAGAGCCCGCAATCGGGCGATAAACCATTGAAAAATCCCTCTCCGATCAATATTTTCCTTTGTAAACCCAAAAACCCACTTTCCGAAAGTTTTAAGTTAAAAACTTAAAACCACGTGATAAATATAAATGGGTTGATTGAAAAGAGACGATCGCGCAATCGCAATCGGAAACGACACAAATGGGTTGATCGGAAAGACCAGGCTCAATGGCCCGATTGCGATTGGCCCTTGTCTTTATACTCCCGGGCATATTACATTCCATGAAAACCACCGGCCCTGCAATCGGGCGCCTTTTTTTCCTTTACTTATATATTTTCCGCCTGATCCATTATAACTTGTTTTTATTGCAAAAACTTTGGTTTTTCATATGTTTAAAGGTTTTTTCCGCCGGTGTGTAGGTCGAAGAAATCCTGACCGTTGATCTAGTCCTTCAATCCAACGGTCCGCGCATAATCGCATCGCAACTTTTCCTTATTGCGCAATCGCATGCCCATCTCTGCGACCTCCGATTGCCGATCCTCGATTCAATCCCGACCGTCGATCTTGTTCTCAGATCAACGGCCTGCGCTCAATCACAAGTTTCCAATCTCAAGTTTCAAATCGCATGCGTTTTTGTTGCACTCCCGATTGCCGATCCCTGATTAAATCCCGACCGTTTATCTTGTTCTCAGATCGACGGTTTGCGCTCAATCGCAAGTTCCCTCCGATCGCAATCGCAAGCCTTCTCGTCTCACTCCCGATTGCGATCCGCCGATTCCATCGCAGCTGTCCATCTGTTTCGAAATCTGACGGCCATCGCACACCCTTGCGATCCCTCCGATTACATCCTATCCATTCATTTCCCGCTGATCCAACGATCATCGCTTGATTGCACTAGTCGCCCGAACGCTAATCGCAAGCCCGTTCCATAGTCCTCCAATTTTATCCTAGCCGTCCATCTCCCTGATGATCGAACGGACAGCGCTCAATCGCATCGCTGCATTTCAATCGCATCCCCTTCTCTGCCCTCCCCGATCGCGATCCTCCGATTAAATCTGAGCCGTCCATCCTCCCGAGGAACCAACGGTCCTTATTCCCTCCGATCACAAGTCTTGCCCCGTTCCAAAAACCCTCTGATTCACCTTCTGCCGTCGATCTGATCTGCAGATCAACGACCAGCGCTCAATCACATCGCTGCGTTTCAATCGCATCCCCTTCCCTGCCACCCCCGATTGAGATCCTCCGATTAGATCAGGACCGTCCACGTGTCCAGATCGGACGGTCCAAAACCACCCCGCCTTATTTCTTCTCCCCGCTCTCATTTTTCTATTTTGCACTGATCTCCACCATTAGATATTTTTATCCGATGGCTACACTCCTCCCCCACCATCTGAAGTAGTTTAAACCTATTTTTCGCAGGATTTCTTAAATTGTTTTGTGTTTGATGCAGGTGTTCTAAATGGTTTTCCATTTTATAACGAAGAAATGCCAAGGGCTGGGAATGACGATTCTCATGCCCTCGTTTCATTACAGAGAAGCCATTCACGGGGCTCTATTCCATGTTTCATCAGTACTCTATGAGTATTGATGCCGTAAAGCCCAGTGCGGGTCTGCACATCGACAAGACACTGTTTTAATTCAAACACAGTTAAAGAGTATCAGTTTTGAAGATAGAGCACAGCAGATGAAGATTGAAGACAGGTTTTATGGGGATTATGGCTAAGACAGTTAACAAAAGCCTAATCCCCAATCTAAAACACAGTTTGAAAGAAAACCTAAAGTGTTTCATCAGGAATATTGCCTCCACCGCCATACTTTGAGGCAAATTGATTCCTCAACCACCGCAGTGCCACCTATTGCCTCAAAATGCTCAATCAGAGTCTAAATTTATCGAACAGGATTAGATATTATGCCTCGGAACAACCAAAGAAGTTATTTCTGCCCCAAATTTAATGACAGAATATCTGCAGAGTTGCTCCCCACAGTACGCAGAGCCTCAAAGTCAAATAAATCTCCTGCTGAGCTTAATTCATAAATGTAAAACAGTTAATATAGTGTTCCACCTGTGAATTTCTTCATCGAGCCCCTCAAAAGGCCACGAAGTCTTGAATCTGTATTAATTGCTTCGAGAGATCTTTTGTTAGGTCTCACCTCCTCATCCTTCTATAAATACTTCAGTAGAAGATGAGTGAAGGGTTGGATTAGTTGGTTGTTAATGTAATTGATGAAACATTCTATGTAACTGAGCTGAAAAATCTTGACTGTAGATAGTGGTTTCATCAGCTCTTGGAGCTCTGCTTGTAGCAGATAGGTTAGGTTGTGAAGAGAGATGGATTAAAACATTGGACCTGAAGATTGTAACCGGTTTGAAGCATAAATACAAGCTGATTTATGGGATCCTAGTCTATGCTGATGGTGATGTTATTCTCACTGTGAACTTGTCATTTTATTCCCGTTTTCAATTCGTTTCATTTTCCACTGTAAAGAATAGTTTGAACAGTGTTAGGACTTACTGTTTACCAGTAACCTTCTCTGGCTGAGAAATATTTATTCCAATGTTTTCTTCTAATTGTGTTATTTAGAAATGATTTAATTCAGTCTAAGTACAGAGATGCTGGCGTTCCCTCATCTTTTCGTCACAACTGGATGTTATTTTTAGATGTTACTTTCAATATATGTTGTGTAAGGAATGAATTGAGGAAATCAAAGGTTAGCCCTGAGTCCCTTTCTTGCTTGCTCAACTATTCGATTGTTTCCCTTAGGATGTGTTAAAAGCTGACTAGTTTCGAAGTACTTATCAGATCTTAGGCCATTTTGTGTTATCTTTGTGATTGTCTTGGATGTAACTAAGTAAAGGAGAGCTAGGAGAGGATTAGGGTGAGCCCAGCCCACTAGTTTCTACTCCAAAGGTTGCCTTCAAGTTTCCCTTCGTTTTTATTTGTATTCTATTAGAAGTGTATCAAAGGCTGGATAGTTTCAAAGTAGTTACCAGATCCTAGTTTGCTTCTATGTTTTTCTTAAGTTCTTGGTCAAAGGCTGGCTAGTTTCAAAGTACTTACCAGATCCTAGGCTGCTCTTTGTTCTGCATCTGTCTTTTCCCTTTCTTATTTGTATCACTCCATTCCATAAATCAAACTCTAAAGAGATCCTTAGGCATAGATGACCTGCCCCATAGATCATTTTTGAACCTGAATGTTCCAATTAAATCCTCTTATGACTCCATAGCCCAATGGATTGAGAACTTGCCATCATCCCCCTTCTTGATCAAAGCTTACTCTTTTGCTTGCAACTTCTCACCGTTGAACCTATTTACATATAGAGCTTTCTGCCTCGGACAACAATTATGTTCAATCATCTGAAAAGACCAAACAAAACCCTTGGACCTCATAACTAGCCTAATATCATCACTTTAAACTTCAAAGAAAATATCCATCGTTGTACATATTGGAGAGATCCCTCTCCGGATTCAGGAGGGCTAGATCCTAGAATCCCAAAGTTGGTTGAAATGATGTTAACTCTGTGATCGGACTTTGCCAATCTTGCTTGTTACAAAGACCTAACACCTTTCATATGGAATGAAGCTTGGGGGGCATGTACCTCGAATTGAGTCAGCATGTTGGGGGCATGCTAAATCTTTCAAGCGTAGTTTGTTTCCGTTTCAAACTTGTGTAAAAATGAAACTGGTTTTAAGCATAGTTTATCTTTGTTTCAAGCTTGTGTAAAAATGAAACCAACTTCAAGCAGAGTTTCATGATTTCAATCTTGTGTAAAAATGAAACCATTCCCATTTTACCTCTCGTGATTGCCATTTTATCAGCCTGTTTTGCCAGATGAGCCTTGGTTTTCTCATTCCATCGTCCCCATCTGCTCAGCCGATCACAACCTTCACTTGATTGTGTTACCCGTTCCTGAGGAACTGCTGCAATGAGCGGTCTTGTTAGCCAGCCTCTTGACTTTTATCATGTTCTGAGCAGTTCCACCATTACCGAAACTAGTAGCTACCCTTAATACCACTTATTCCTCCAGGAGGAGTCACCTTTCAGCTCTTTTCTGACTCTCTGAAACTAAAAAGATCACCGAGTCACTTGTTGTTTTGAGCTCGTTAGATTTGTTGTGAAATGACATCTACCCAGTATACGTTTACCCCTTTTCCAGGCTAGGATAGATTACTTACAAAAAAGGAATACCCTAGCCTATCACTACCAGGAGGTTCTCTCAGACATAGTTTTCTACCTTTTGAGATCTGTGGGACTATTTCTGAAAAGGGACTGCTGGAGTTTTCTTTTCCGCTTTCTTTTCAAACTCTTTAAACATGAAAATTCACCGAGTTCTTCCTTTGTCAGACTCATTAAAAACTAATGACATCGGACTCCATCGTAATGACGTTACTCGAGTTCCTCCTTCCTAGGGCTCGTTAAATGTACTAGATTGGATTTGTCTGAAGGAAAAACTTATATCACAAGCATATGCTATCCCCTTCAAGCTTGTTTCCAAAAATAATTGGGGTAATCGCCATAAATGGTGGGGGAAAATGGAACCATTATCACCATTGTGTCGGCAGTATGTCGCTCTTGAACATGGCACTTGTCTACATTCATGTCAGGTTGGGGACATCTCATCTCATTATCTGCTTTCCTACGTGGGTTTGGGTAATTTATTTTGACTGCTCATCTGCTCTTTGCCACGTCATCATGACCTTAGATCCTTTGATGTCAAATACTGCCAAATCTAGTGTCATGCCACCAATATGTTCAAGAGAAGTTGGCCTTTGTAGTTTTCAACCTCCCTCTGATTCTCTGTTGATCTTGATTCACAAACATCATGTTCCTCTGTCTTGTGTCGATGATGTGGGAAACACTATGGCCCACCTTTGATCAAGGTCACTTCCTGTTGAATTCAGCTCATTATCTAAGAGGTTGATCTAGAGACTCCCTTCAGGTACCTTGGAGCCTGCATGCCTCAATGGAAGGTTCTTCGCATTTGACGCAAGGTTTTCATTATTGACCTTTGATCAAATGATTCTGCGGGTGTTCGATGCCAGATCACTGTTCACATTTTGTGGATTGTACCTCTTGTACGTTGAGGGCCATCGTCATTATTGGTGGTTCCTCTCGCGTCTATTAAAAACTTTCATTATTGGCTGGTAATCAGGTGATTTTCTTGCATGTTCGACTTCAACTCATTTATTCACATGCTCAGACTTCTACTCTGTTCGGGTCGAGATGGAGCACAAGACCCTAGATCTTGTCTGATAAAATCTAGGGTACGGATTCTTTGTGGATTCTCATGATTGATTACATGACTCATTTGATTGGATGGTTGTGACCATACCTTAGTTTACTTGTTGATTCTTCTTTGTTGGATGACTACGTTCATACCTTGGATCCCAATTATTGTACACTCTATTATGGATGGATGCGCCCATACCACATATCACGTATCAGAGATATCAGTTTTATTTGTATTTGCAGGTCTTCCAATGGTAGTGTTTTCAGTTGCGTGTGTTCTCATGAAGCATTTCACCCCTCCCTCTCTCTCGGACCTCATGCTTTAGGGGGCATCTATTACACAACATTTTGTCACCATCCCTCCAGTCCCTTGTCCCATACATTGGAGGACTATTCCCATGACCTGTGAGTAGTAAAATGTCCTGAAAAAACATTCATGGCATCCTCTTGCATAAGGAAAAACATTCTCCTGAAGAACATTTCCTCTAAAAAATCCTAAAAACAGATGTTTTAGCCTTGGCGCGACTAGCCAGTTCATCCCTCACGCTAATGGGGGAAATCCACACTAGAGTGTGCACCAATTGGCACTCTATCCCTGTGTTTCACTTGTGCCAAGCTTATTGAGGGATGTTTTTTAAAAATAAATGGCGGAAGTTTGATTCTAACAAACTCCAAAATGAATCATCAAAAGAAGTTGAGTGGTTTGGCTCCAGATCTCCATGTATAGGAAGTGGTTTAACACCTCTCATGGAACCCTCCTAAGAGATAGGACCTATCCCATGATTATAGAAATACCAACTTCCATTCCCCCATCTATAAAAGCTTCCCCTCTCCATTAGCAAGCTAGCTAAACTTGTAGGAAGGAAACTATAGTTGGGAAACTATTGAGAGCTAAGCCAAAGAGAACCCCGTAAGAGAGAGAGCTTCGTCCAAATTCCCGACAGGCTTTGTTGAGACAAGCTCCGCTATAAGCCCCGCCAAAGGAAGATCACAGCATCAGAGAATTTGGTTGTAATCTCCTTTTATTTATTTATAATATAAGCGACTCTGATTTTGGTTCCATTCTTGTGTTTATTCTTTTGTGTAATGCAACGAATTATATATTCTCTGACTGATATATAGTTACATGCTTTAAGTATTACGATGTATGTCATCATTTCTCTGCATGTGTATAGATGTCCGGATGTGACGAATGGAAGGATTGTGATCTTTCAGGCTAGGGAAGAGGTGCACTGCTTCTTCATCGACAAAAACAACGTGGGATTTGAGGTAGGCTAATTATCACAGTCTTTGTCTTTCGTGTAACTAGGAACCAATGTCATTGCATGATTTGATTGTTGCTAGACCCAATCTAGGGCTAGTGGGATCGCCTCTGTCCGCAGAGAGGATTTACCTCTTCAACACAGTGTTAGGTTATAGTTAAGGTCAAGGTTAAGGTTATAGGTTTAGTCAGGTTAAGGTTAAGGTTATGGTTAAGGTTAAAGTCAAGGTGAAGGGTTTGTTCAAGGTTAGAGTTAGGTTAAGGTTAAGGTTATGGTTAGGTTAAGGTTAGGTTAGGTTAAGGTTAAGGTTAAGGGTTACAGGTTTAGTTAGGTTAAGCTTAAGCTTAAGGTGAAGGTTAAGTTTAAGGTTAAGGTCAAGGTTAAGGTTAGGGTTAGGTTGAGGGTAAGGTTATAGTTAAGGTTAAAGTTAGGTTAAGTTAAGGTTAAGGTTAGGTTAAGGGTAAAGTTAAGGTTATGGTTAGGGTTAAGGATAAGCTAAGGTTAGGGTTAGGTTAAGGTTAAGGTTAGGTAAAGGTTAAGGTTAAGGTTAAGGTTAGGTTAACGTTAAGGTTAGGTAAGGGTAAGGTTAAGGTTAAGGTTATGGTTATGTTTAAGGTTAGGTTAAGGGTAAAGTTAAAGTTAAATTTAGGTTAAGGTTAAGGTTAAGGTTACGAGTTTAGTGAGATTAAGCTTACAGATTTAGTCATGTTAAGGTTAAGGTTAAGGGGGTAAGGGTAAGGTTAAGGGTAACGTGAAGGTTAAGGTTAAGGTTATGGTTATGAGACGGTTAAGGTCAAGGCTAAGGTTAAGGTTAAGTGTTTGGTTAAGGTTAGGGTTAGGTTATAGTTAAGGTAAGGGTTATGTTTAATGTTAAGGGTAAGGTTAAGGTTAAGGTTAAGGTTAAGGTCAAGGTCAAGATTAAGGTCAAGATTAGGTTAAGGGTAAGGTTATGTTAGGTTAAGGTTAAGGTTAAGATAAGGTTAAGGTTAAGGTTAAGGGTTTGGTAAGGTTAAGGTTAAGGTTAAGGGTTTGGTAATGTTAAGGTTAAGGTTAAGTTAAGGTTAAGGTTACGTTAAGGTTAGGTTGAGGTTAAGGCTAAAGTTAAGGGTTTAGTTAAGTTTAAGGTTAGCTTAAGGTTAAGGTTAATGATAAGGTTTGGTCAAGGTTAGGGTTAGCTTATAGTTAAGGTCAAGGTTAAAGTTAGGTTATAGTGAAGGTTAAGGTTAAGACCCATAACCTTAACCTTAACCTTAATCTTTACTTAACCTTAACCTTAACTATAACCTAACCTAACCTTATCCTTAACCTTCACCTTAACCTAACCTTAACCTTGACCTTAACTATAACCTATCCTTAACCTTAACCTTAACCTTTACCATAACCTTTACCTTAAAATTAACCTTAACCTTAACCTTAACCTTTACCTTAACCTTAACCTTAACCTTATCTTACCCCTAACCTTAACTTATCCTTAACCTTAACCTTGACCTAATCGTAACCTTAACCTTAAACTTAACTATAACCTAACCCTAACCTTAATCTTCACTATAACCTAACCTTAACCTTAACTTTACCCTAACCTTAACCTTAACCTTAACCTGACTAAACCTATAACCTTAACCTTACCTTAACCTAAATTTAACTTTAACCTTAACATTAACCATTACCCTAAACTTGATTAACCTTAACCTTAACCTGACTAAACCCATAACCTTAGCCTAACCTTAACCTTAACCTTAACCTAACTTTAACATTACCCTTAACCTAACTTAAACTTAACCATGACCTTGACCTTATCCTTAACCTTAACCTTACCCTTACCCTTCACCTTAACCTGCAACCTTAACCTTACCCTTAACCTTAACCTGAACCTTTACCCTTAACCTTAACCTTACCCCCTTAACCTTAACCTTATCCTAACCTTAACCTTAACTAAAACCTAACCCTAACCTTAACCAAACCCTTAACCTTAACCTTAACTTTAACCTAACCTTAACATTGACTTTACCCTTAACCTAACTTGAACCTTAACCTAACCTTAACCTTGACTTACCCTTAACCTAACCTTAACCTTAACCTCATCTTAACCTTAACCTTAACCTTAACCTAACTATAACCTTACCTTAACCTAACTTAACCTTAACCTTCACCTTCACCTTAAACTTAACTTTAACTTTACCCTAACCTTAAAGGTTTAGTCAGGTTAAGGTTAAGGTTAATGTTAAGGTCAAGGTTAAGGTTAGATTATAGTGAAGCTTAAGGTTAAGGGTAATGTTAGGGTAAAATTTCATGTTAAGGTTAAGTTTAAGGTTAATTTTAGGGTTAAGGTTCAAGTTAGGTTAAGGTTAAGATAAAAATAAGGTTAAGGTTAAGGTTAAGGTTAGGGTTAGGTTAAGGTTAAGATAAGGATATGGTTAAGGTTAGGTTTAGGGTAAAGTTTAAGGTTAAGGTTAAGGTTAATTTAAGGTTAAGGTTAGGTTAACCCTTAACCTTAACCTTAACATTAACCTTAACCTTAACTATAACCTAACCCTAACCTTGACCAAACCCTTACCCTTAACCATAACCTAAACTTTAACATTAACCTTGACTTTACCCTTAACTTAACCTTAACCATAACCTTAACTATAAACTTAACCTTACCTTAACCTAGCTTAACCTTAACCTTGACCTTGACCTTAACCTTAACCTTAACTTTACCCTAAACTTAAGGGTTTAGTTAGGTTAAACTTAAGGTTAAGGGTTTGGTCAAGGTTAGGGTTAGGTTGAGGTTAAGCTTGAAGGTTATGGATAAGGTTAAGGTTAAGGTTAGGTTAACGGTAAAGTTAAGGTTAAAGTTAGGGTTAAGGTTAGAGTAAGGTTAAGCTTAAATTCAAGGTTAAGCTGAAGGTTAAGGGTAAGGATAGGGTAAGGTTAAGGTTAAGTTAGGTTAAGGTAAGTTTAAGGTTACAGTTAGGTTAAGGTTAAGGTTAGGTTACGGTTAAGGTTAAGGTTAGGTTAAAGTTAAGATTAGGTTAAGGGTAAAGTTAAGGATAAGGTTAGGTTAAGGTCAGGGCTAAGGTTAGGTTAAGGGTAAAGTCAAGGTTAAGGTTAGGTTAAGGGTAAGGGTTTCGTCAAGGTTAAGGTTAGGTTATAGTTAAGTTCAAGTTAAGGTTAAGGTTAAGGGTTTGGTCAAAGTTAAGGTTAGGTTATAGTTTAGGTTAAGGTTAAGGTTAAGGTTAAGGGTAAAGATAATTTTATGGTAAAGGTTAAGGTTAGGGTTAGGTTATAGTTAAGGTTAAGATTAGGTTAAGGGTAAAGTTAAGGTTAAGGTTAGGGAAAGGTTTTAGTTAGGGTTAAGGTTAAGGTTAAGGTTAGGTTAAGATTAAGATAAGGTTAAGGATTAGGTTAAGGTTAAGATTAAGGTTAGGTTAATGATAAAGTTAAGGTTAGGTTCATTTAAGGTTAAGGTTAGGTTAAGGTTAAGTTTAAGGGTTTGGTCAAGGTTAGGGTTAAGTTATAGTTAAGGTTAGGTTAAGGATAAAGTCAAGGTTAAGGTGAAGGTTAAGGGTAAGGTCAAGGTTAAGGTTATGGGTTTAGTCAGGTTAAGGTTAATGGTTTGGTCAAGGTTAGGGTTGGGTTAAGGTTAAGGTTAAGGTTAGGTTAAGGGTAAAGTAAAGTTTAAGTTTATGGTTAAGGGTAAGGGTAAGATAACTTTAAGGTTAAGGTTAATGTTAAGGTTAAGGTTAAGGTTACGGTTAAGTGAAGGTGAAGGTTATGGTTAGGTCAAGGTTAAGGTTAAGGTTAAGTTAAGGCTAACGGTAATATAAGGTTAAGATTAAGCTTAAGATTAGGTTGTTGGTAAAGTCAAACCTTAACCTTAACCTTATGTTTAACCTTAACCTTACCCTAACCCTAACCTTAACCTTAACCTTAACCTAACCTATACCATAACCTTCACGTTAACTTTAACCTTAAACTAATCTTAACCTTACCCTAACCATAACCTTAACTTTAGCATTAACCTAATCTTAACCTTAACCTAACCTTAACCTTGACTTTACCATTAACCTAACATTAACCTTAACTTAACCTTTACCTAACCTTAACCTTACCCTTAACCTTAACCTTAACCTGACTAAACCTGTAACCTTAACCTTAACCTTACCCTTAACCTTAACTTATCCTTAACCTTAACCTTAACCATAATCTTAACCTCAGGTTAAGGTTAAGGTTAAGGGTAAGGGTAAAGTTTAAGTTTAAGGTTACAAGTTCAATCAGGTCAAGGTTAAGATTAAGGGTTTGGTCAAGGTTAGGGTTAGGTTATATTTAAAGCCAAGGTTAAGGTTTGGTTAAGGTTAAAGTTAAAGTTAAGGTTATGGTTAAGGTTAGGTTAAGGTTAAGGTCACGGTTAGGTTAAGGTTAAGGGTGAAGTTTAAGGTCAAGGTTAAGGTTAAGGTTATGGTTAAGTTTAGGTTAAGGTTAAGGTTAAGGTTAGGTTATAGTGAAGGTTAAGGTTAAGACCTGTAACCTTATCCTTGACCTTACCCTTAATCTTAACCTTAACCCCAACCTTAAGGGTGAAGTTTAACGTCAAGGTTAAGGTTAAGGTTAAGGTTAAGGGTTAACTTAAACTTACCCTTAACCTTAAACTTAACCTTGACCTTAACTATAACCTAACCCTAACCTTAAACTAACCTTAACCTTGACCAAACCCTTAACGTAAACTTAACCTTGAATTTACCCTTAACATAACCTTAACCTTACCCTTAACATTAACCTTAACCTTAACCTTAACCTTAACCTTAACCTTAATGTTACTCATACTTAACCTTAACCTTAACCTAACCTTAACCTTAACTTTACCCTTAACCTTAAAATTAACCTTAACCTTTAACTTGATCTAACCTTAACCTTAACCTTAGCCATAACCTTAACCTTAACCTTAACCTCAACCTTTACCCTAACCTTAACCTTTACCAAACCCTTAACCTTAACCTTAACCTAACCTTAACCTTGACCTTAAATATAACCTAACCCTAACCTTGTCCAAACCCTTAACATTAACCTTGTTGGTATCCTGTGTTTTTATAGATTGGCTAACCAAAAGACAAAGCAACATCAGAACCAATATTTAGAGTTCCAGGATCTAGTCCTCCTGTTCTCAGAGAGGGATCTCTCAAATGTTTTAGCAAATATATGTCTTGTTTTATTTTAAGTATGGATTTTAGACTAGTTATTAAGTGCAAGTGTTTGTTTGGTTTGTTTGTTTAGTTGAATTGGTACAACAGAATATGAAAGTTCTAGGAAAGGTAGGTAGAAATAATGAGTGTCAATTTCATTGGGAAATGGAGTCAAAATGAAGTTGGTAACAAGCTCATAAGTGGATATGGGATATCAACGGGAAAATCTAACTTGGCCACAGGATCCTTTAGTTTATGAATGAGATGGACATTAATAGTTTGGAAAAGAGAAGTTTAATTCTTAACAAACGGAACTTTAAAACATAATTTGAACATCAAGAGGTATTTGATAGATAGGGCTAACCATGATTTCTACAAACCACACTTTAAGCAAATAATGACTTCAAGACAAATTTTAAAATTAAATCTAAGATTCAGGAGCACATCCTATTTCCTCAAAGATTTTATTTCAAAGGAGTTAGAAAACATGAAAGATTCACTGATAATTGCAATCATAGAAGAGGGAACACCTAATACATCTATAATCACAACTATAAAGACATTTAAAACAAGTGTTTAAGCAGGGACAAAGGGTATGATCAAAACAGACCTCCTTGGCTAACTATAAACAATGTTACTTCAAAGGGAGACTTCAATAATAGTTTTCAAGTGCCAGCAGACAAGCAGGGAAAACCATAAATCATGCTAGAACCAACTATTTGAAATATTAGGGAAATAAACAAGCATGATGACTAAAGAGAGAGATTAAAGACTCTAAAATACCTTAGCAGAAGAAAACATAAAAAATTGTAGGATAAATAGGTCTAAGGTGCTTCCAGGAGTCATTTCTTAGCCTAAAATTTGTATCCTACTATAGAAAGAAATTATGAAACATAATGAAAATAGGAAAAACAACAGAAAATTCAGAATACATCACCAAAATCCAAGCTCAGGGATCCAATGATAGAGCATCCTCAAGAACATGCATGTCATAACACATCAAGCTTCCAAGACTTCAATTTCTTCTTCAACTTCAATAGACTATGTATTATTTCAGAGAGTTTTCAGTATTACAACTAGTGACCAACCAAAAAATTCTCATCTTCTTCAGGAGTATTTATAGAAGAAATGAGGAGGTGGAAGAGTTTTAGGATTGAATTGTAATTAATTCTACACTAAATGCAACCCCTAGCCTTGAAAACCATGCAAGGCATAAGGCAGGAAAGCATCGAATTATAATTCTATTTCATTTACTCTGTTTCTACTTTTTAAGGCTTAATGGGTAAAAAGATTGACTTTAAGGCTCTTTCTTATCTTTGTAATAACTTCACTAATAGTTTGAAATTCGTTCTTTCTTTGGTAATAACTGTTCAGGTGTCTTTAGGAAAATATCTTTGAACGGTGTAATAAGTAGGCCTTATTTTGATTCATGGAAGTAGCACGTGGCTCTTTAGTAGCTGGAGAGAATTTAATTAGCCTCTGATGTGGTAGTGGAGGCCTTTCAGACTGATAGATCTCCTTGTCTTTTTCTAAAACACCTTTAATGTGCTTTTGATCTGTGTTTTAGGCCTAATTAGGCTTAATCTTTGTCTTCTAGTCTTTGTCTTTAACACTGTCTTTAATTCTTTGAACTGGAGGATTAAAACCTTGGTTATTAGGTTTAGGATTTTAATCTCCCTTTAACACTGATTTCTTCATTACTGATACTCTTTGGTTGTTTAATGTTTACTATGTTTACAGGTGCGTAGATTATTTCAGGATATTTCCAATGCTCATGAGGCACGAAAAAAATCATAGTTTGAAACCCTGCAGATTTCCCTTTCTTCATTGATTTAAGGCATGGATTCATCATTCCGAACCTCGTTTTCACCTATCTGTGACTGTGGAAAGAACACAGATAAATCACCATTAAAAAACCCTGAAAAAACACAAAAATATATTATATAAAATCCTGCAAAATTGGTTAAGATTTCTTTAGAGGTTAAATGGAGGGGATGGAGTTGTGCGGAATGGAGGAATTTGCAGCAAAAATGGAGGAAAATGCTTGGTGGAAGCGTAACAAATGAAAATGGAGTTTGGGTGCGAGGGTGAATCCGGGACCATTGGATTAAAATAATCCACGGAGATCTACGGTGGAGATTGCTCGAACAAGTCCTTTAGGAGAAGTTTGGGTGAAATGGGAGAGATTAAATCTGATCCATCGGATAAAAAGATGAACGGTGGAGATCAGGCGACGAAATATTTCGGAGAATAGATAGAGGATAAATGAAATGGGATCATAATGTAATGTGGGCCGTCAGATTAAAACAATCGACAGTCGAGATCGAATAATGGAGTCATTTGAGAGATTTATATGGAGGCAGATGAATTAGGTTTGGGACATAACGTGAGTCGTCAGATCAAAAAAATCGACGGACAAGATTTAAAAGGTGAAAATTTAATGCAGTAGAGAAGGTGGTTTAGCAGAAAACCAAAATGGTTTTCATGCAGTGCTGGCATGGTTTTAAATTTTTTCCAAAAAAATGTGATATGGTACTCCCGTTGACACCTGTCCCTTACAAAACCACCCATTGCGCACTTTTTTGGAATGTTAACATTCAGGTGCAAAAATTACACGAAATGGGTTTTCAGCGGTCGGATGAGAGGCTCTAGATCTGACGGTGCAAATAAAACACAATGGAGGGTAAGCTGCACAGGTAGAAAGGTAGGTGGGGTCAAATGGCAGTTCAAATGTGAGTCGTTCGATCTGATAAGATCAATGGCGGAGTTTTGTCGATGGGGATAATAAGAAGGGTAGGGTTTTGAAAGTGGAAGTAATTTCGACCATTCGATCTAAGAAGATCAATGACAGAGATTGAAAGATGGTGGATGAAGGGTTAAGAGGATGGAAGAATTGTGACAAATCATGGAAGGTTGGATCTGGTAGAATGAACGGTCAGGACTAAATCAAGGATCGCACATCGGAGGTGGAGAGCGAACAGGACATTTGGATTTGCGATGTGTGATTAAGCGCTGGTCGTTGGATCTAAGAAGATCAACGGTCAGGATTTAACTTGGCGGAAGGCATAGGGAAGGCGAAGGGAGGAGTGTGATTGAATCTGGGCTGTTAGTTCTTGTGGATTCAATGGATGAGATTTCATCGAAGCATCGCATCAGCGGAGGTCAAAAGGTAGGGAAATTTGGATTTGCGATATGCAATTATGTGCTGGCTTTCGGATCTAAAGGATGATCGACGGTCAGAATTTAATCGACGTGCATGATTTCGGAGGCTATGAGCGGCGCGAGATTAAATCTCGGTCGTCAGTTCTTGTCGATTTGATGGCTGAGATTTAATCAACGGATTGGCATCGGAGGAGGGCTTAGGTTAACAATAAAGTTAAGGTTAAGGTTACGGGTTTAGTCAGGTTAATGTTAAGGTTAAAGGGGTAAGGTTAAGGTTAAGGTTAAGGGTAAAGTTAAGGTTAAAGTGGAGGTTAAGGTTAAGGTTATAGTTAAGGTAAAGGTTAAGGTTAAGTTATAGTTAAAGTTAAGGTTAAGGTTAAGGTTATGAGTCTTAACCTTAACCTTCACTATAACCTTGACCCTAACCTTAACCTTAGCTATAACCAAACCCTTAACCTTGACCAAACCCTTAACCTTAACCTTAACCTTAACCTGACTAAACCCGTAACCTTGACCTTAACCTTACCCTTAACCTTCACCTTAACCATGACTTTACCCTTAACCTAACCTTAACCTTAACCTGACTACACCCATAACCTTACCCTTACCTAACCTTAACCTTAACATTAACCTAACCTTAAGGTAAGGATAAGGTTATGTTAAGATTAAGGTTAAGATTAAGTTAAGGGTAAAGTCAAAGTTAAGGTTAGGTTAAGGTTAAGGTTATGGTTAAGGTTACGGGTTTAGTCAGGTTAAGGTTAAGGTTAAGGGTTTGGTTAAGGTTAAGGTTAAGGATAAGGTTAATTTCAAGGTTAGGGTTAGGTTGAGGTTAAGGTTAAGGTTAGGTTAAGGGTAAAGTTAAGGTTAAAGTTAGGTTAAAAATAAGCTGAAGGTTAAGGGTAATGTTAGGGTAAGGTTAGGGGAAGGTTAAGGTTAAAGTTAGGTTAAGGTAAGTATGGGGTTAAGCGTAGGTTAGGTTAGGTTAAGGAAAGGTTAAGGTTAAGTTTAAGGTTATGGAAAGGTTAAGGGTTCAATCGTACCCTTAACCTAAAATTAACCCTAATTTTAACCTTAACCTTAACTATAAATTAACCCTAACCTTAACCTTACCCCAGCATTAACCATAACTTTAAAATTTACGTTAACCTTAACCTTACCCCCTTAACCATAACCTTAACCTTAACCTTAACTTGACTAAATCTGTAACCTTAACCTTACCTTAATCTAAATTTAACCTTAACCTTAACCTTAACCTAGCTATAACCTTACCGTTAACCTTAAACTTGACCTTAACTATAACCTAACCCTAACCTTGACAAAACCCTTAATATTAACCTAAACCTTAACCTTTACTTAATCTTAACCTTGACCTTAACTGTGACCTTAACCTTACCTTAACCTAACCTAACCTTAATCTTAACCTTACCCTTAACCGTAAACTTAACCTTGACCTTAACTATAGCCTAACCCTAACCTTGACCAAACCCTTAACCTTAACCTTAACCTAACCTTAACCTTCCCATAACCATAAACTTAAACTTAACCTTAACCTCACTAAACCCATAACCTTAACCTTAAGGTTAAGGTTAAAGTTAAGGTTAGGGTTAATATTAGGGGAAGGTTAAGGTTAAGGTTAGGGTTAATGTTAGGGGAAGGTGAAGGTTAGATTCAAGTTTAAGGGTAAAGTTAAGGTTAAGGTTAGGTTAGGGTTAGGTTAAGGTTAAGGGTAAGCTTAGGGTTAAGGTTAGGGTAAGGTTAAGATAAGGTTAAGGGTAAGGTTAAGGTTAAGGTTAAGGTCTTGTCAAGGTTAGGGTTAGGTTATAGCTAAATTTAAAGGGTTAGGTTATAGTTAAATTTAAGTTTAAGGTCAAGGTTAAGGGTAAGGTTAAGGTTAGGTTAAGGTTAATATTAGGTTAAGGGTAAAGATAAGGTTATGGTTAGGGTAAGATTAGGGTTAAGGTTAGGGGAAGGTCAAGGTTAAGGTTAGGTTAAGGGTAAAGTCAAGGTCAAGGTTAAGGTTATGGTTATGGGAAGGCTAAGGTTAAGGTTAGGTTATAGTTAAGGTTAAGGGTTTGGTCAAGGTTAGGGTTAGGTTAAGGTTAAGGTTAAGCTTAGGTTAAGGGTAAAGTCAAGGTTATGGTTATGGTTATGGGAAGGTTAAGGTTAAGGTTAAGGTTAAGGTCAAGGTCAATGTTAAGTGTAAGATAAGGTTAAGGTTAAGCTTAGGTTAAGGTTAGGTTTAGGTTAAGGTTAAGGGTGAAGGTTAAGGGCAAGGTTAACGATAAGGTCAAGGTTAAGGTTAAGGTTATGGTTAAGGTTAATTTTATGGTTAGGTCAAGGTTAAATTATGTTAAGGTTAGGATAAGGTTAGGCTAGGTTATAGTTAAAGTTAAGGTTAAGGTTAGGTTAAGGGTAAATTTAAGGTTAAGGTTAAGGTTAGGTTAAGGTTAAGGTCAATGTTATAGTTATGTTAAGGTAATATTAAGATAAGTATAAGGGTTACGGGTTTAGTCATGTTAAGGTTAAGGTTAAGGTTACGAGTTTAGTGAGGTTGAGGTTAAGGTCAAGGTTAAGGGGGTAAGGTTAAGGTAAAGGTCAAGGTAAATATTAAGTTAGGTTAAGGTTAAGGGTTTGGTCAAGGTTAGGGTTAGGTTATAGTTAAGATCAAGGTTAAGGTTAAGGTTAAGGTTAACCTTGATCTTGACCTTAACCTTAACCTTAACCTTACACTTAACCTAACCTTAATATTAACCTTAAATTTCCCATAACCATAACCTTAACCTTATCCTTAACCTTAACCTAAGCTTAACATTTACCTTAACCATAACCTTAACCTTAACTGTAACCTTAACCTAACCTCAACCTTGACCTTAACTATAACCTAACCCTAACCTTGACCAAACTCTTAACCTTAACTATAACCTAACTCTATCCTTAACCATACTCTTAACCTTAACCTTATCTTACCCTTAACCTTAACTTATCCTTAACGTTAACGTTAACCTTATCCTTGACCTAACCATAACCTTAACCTTACCTTAACCTAACTTAATATTAACCTTAACGTTAGGTTAAGGGTAAAGTCAAGGTTAAGACTGAGGTTAAGGTTAAGGGTAAATTTAAGGTCAGGTTAGGTGTAAAGTTAAGGTTAAGGTTAGGGTTAAGGTTATGGTAAGATTAAGTTTAAGGTTAATTTTAAGGGTTTGGTCAATGTTAGGGTTAGGTTAGTTAAGGTCAAGGTTAAGGTTAAGGTTAGCGTAAAGGTTAAGGTTAAGGTTAAGTTTAAGGTTATGGTTAAGGTTAAGGTTAGAGAATTTTAAAGGTTAAGGTTAATTTTAAGGTGAAAGGTAAAGTTAAGGTTAAGGTTAGGTTAAGGTTAAGGTTAGGTAAGGGTAAGGTTAAGGTTAAGGTTAAGTTTTGGTTAAGGGTAAAGTTAAGGTTAAGGATAAATTAAGGTTAAGGTTAAGGTTACGAGTTTAGTGAGGTTAAAGTTAAGACTAAGGTTACGGGTTTAGTTAGGTTAAGGTTACGGTTAAGGTTAAGGTGGTAAGGTTAAGGTTAAGGTTAAGGGTGAAGGTTAATGGTAAGGTTAATCTTAAGGTTACGGGTTTAGTCAGGTTAAAGTTAAGGTTAAAATTTTGGTCAAGGTTAGGGTTAGCTTATAGTTAAGGTTAAGGTTAGGGTAAAGGTACAGCTTAAGGTTAAGGTTAAGGTTAATGGTTTCCTTTCCATTAACATTAACCTTGACATTAACTATAACCTAACCCTAACCTTACCCTTTACCGTAACCTTAACCTTAACCTAACCTTAACCTTACCCTTAACCTAATATTAACCTTAACCTTAACCTTACTAAACATGTAACCTTAACCTTACCCTTAACCTTATCTTACATTGACCTTCACTATAACCTTAACCTTAACCTAACCTTAACCTTAACTTTACCTTTAACCTAATATTAACCTTAATGTAACCATAACCTTGAATTTACCCTTAACTTAACCTTAACCTTCACTATAACCTAACCCTAACCTTGACCAAACCCTTAACCTTACCCTTACCCTTAATCTTATCTTAAGCTTACACTTAACCTTATATTAACCTTTAATTAACCTTAAACTTAACCTTAACCTTAACCTTAACTTCACCTTTAACGTTAACATCAACGTAAATGTTTCCCTTAACTATAAATTTAACGTTAACCTTAACCTAAACTATAACCTAACCCTAACATTGACCAAACGCTTAACCTTAACCTTAACCATAACCTTAACCTTAACCTTACCCTTAACCTTAACTTATCCTTAACCTTAACCTTAACCATAATCAAAACCTCGTCTTAAAGTTAAGGTTAAGGGTGAGGTTAGGGTCAAGGTTAGGGTAAGGTTAATATTAGGTTAAGGGTAAATTTAAGGTTAAGGTTAGGGTTACCTTATAGTTAATGTCAAAGTTGAGGTTAAGGGTAAGGTTATAGTTAGGTAAGGATAAGGTTAAGGTTAAGGGTAAATTTAAGGTTAAGGTTATGGTTATGGGAAGATTAAGGTAAATTTAAGGTTAAGGTTTGGTCAAGGTTAGGGTTAGGTTATAGTTAAGGTCAAGGATAAGCTTGGGTTAAGGTTAAAGGTAAGGTTAAGGTTAATGTTACAGTTAAGTTAAGGTTAATCTTAAGGTTGTATTAAGGTTAGGGTTAGGTTATAGTTAATATTAGGTTATATTGAAGGTTAAGGTTAAGACCCGTAACCTTAACCTTGACCTTACCCTTAACATTAAGCTTAACTTTAACCCTAACTTTGACTTTACCCTTAACCTTAACCTTATCCTAACCTTAACCTTAACCTTAATCTAATATTAACCTTAACCATCACATTAACCTTAACCTTAACCTTAAACATTACCTAACCTTAACCTTAACCTGACTAAACCCATAACTTTAACCTTAACCTTAACCTAACCTTAACCTTAACTATATCATAACTCTAACCCTAACCTTGACCAAACCCTTAACCTTAACCTTTCCCTAACCTTAACCTTAACCTGACTAAACCTATAACCTTGACCTTAACCTTACCCTCAACCTTCACCTTAACCATAACTTTACCCTTAACCTAACCTTAACCTTAACCTTAACCTTACCCCTTTAACCTTAACCTTAACCTGAATAAACCCATAACCTTAACCTTACCCTTACATAACCTTAACCTTAACCTTAACCTTAACCTAACCTCAAGGTAAGGTTAAGGTTATGTTAAGGTTAAGGTGAAGGTTAAGTTAAGGGTAAAGTAAAAGTTAAGCTTAGGTTAAGGTTAAGGTTACAGGTTTAGCTAGGTTAAGGTTAAGGGTTTGGTTAAGGTTAAGGTTAAGGTTAAGGATAAGGTTAAGGTCAAGGTTAGAGTTAGGTTGAGGTTAAGTTTAAGGTTAAGGTTAGGTTAAGGGTAAAGTTAAGGTTAAGGTTAGGTTAAAAATAAGCTGAAGGTAAAGGGTAATGTTAGGGTAAGGTTACAGGAAGGTTAAGGTTAAAGTTAGGTTAAGGTAAGGATGAGGTTAAGGCTAGGTTAGGTTAGGTTAAGGTAAGGTTAAGGTTAAGTTTAAGGTTATGGAAAGGTTAAGAGCTTAATCGTACCCTTAACCTTAAACTAACATTAACCCTAACTTTAACCTTAACCTTAACTATAACTTAACCCTAACCTTAACCTAACCTTAACCTTACCCTAGCATTAACCATAACTTTAAACTTTACCTTAACCTTAACCTTACCCACTTAACCATAACCATAAACTTAACCTTAACCTGACTAAATCTGTAACCTTAACCTTACCTTAGTCTAAATTTAACCTTAACCTTAACCTTAACCTAACTATAACCTTATCGTTAACCTTAAACTTGACATTAACTATAACCTAACCCTAACCTTGACAAAACCCTTAATATTAACCTTAACCTTAACCTTTACTTAATCTTAACCTTGACCTTAACTATGATCTTAACCTTACCTTAACCTAACCTAACCTTAATCTTAACCTTACCCTTAACCTTAAACTTAACCTTGACCTTAACTATAGCCTAACCCTAACCTTGACCAAACCCTTAACCTTAACCTTACCCTAATCTTAACCTTAAACTAACCTTAACCTTCCCATAACCATAAACTTAACCTTAACCTTAACCTCACTAAACCCATAACCTTAACCTTAAGGTTAAGGTTAAAGTTAAGGTTAGGGTTAAGATTAGGGGAATGTTAAGGTTAAGGTTAGGGTTAATGTTAGGGGAAGGTGAAGGTTAAATTCAAGTTTAAGGGTAAAGTTAAGGTTAAGGTTAGGTTAGGGTTATGTTAAGGTTAAGGGTAAGCTTAGGGTTAAGGTTAGGGTAAGGTTATACTTAAGGTTAAGGGTAAGGTTAAGGTTAATGTTAAGGTTAAGGTCTTGTCAAGGTTAGGGTTAGGTTATAGTTAAATTTGAAGGGTTAGTTTATAGTTAAATTTAAGTTTAAGGTTAAGGTTAAGGGTAAGGTTAAGGTTAGGTTAAGGTTAATATTAGGTTAAGGGTAAATTTAAGGTTATGTTTAGGGTAAGATTAGGGTTAAGGTTAGGGGAAGTTCAAGGTTAAGTTTAGGTTAAGGGTAAAGTCAAGGTCAAGGTTAAGGTTATGGTTATGGGAAGGATAAGGTTAAGGTTAGGTTATAGTTAAGGTTAAGGGTTTGTTCAAGGTTAGGGTTAGGTTAAGGTTAAGGTTAAGCTTAGGTTAAAGGTAAAGTGAAGGTTATGGTTATGGTTATGGGAAGGTTGAGGTTAAGGTTAAGGTAAAGTTAAGGTTAAGGTTAAGGTCAAGGTCAAGGTTAAGTGTAAGATAAGGTTAAGGTTAAGGTTAGGTTAAGGTTAGGTTTATGTTAAGGTTAAGGGTAAGGTTAAGGATAAGGTCAATGTTAACATTAAGTTTATGGTTAAGGTTAATTTTACGGTTAGGTCAAGGTTAAATTAGGTTAAGGTAAGGATAAGGTTAGGCTAGGTTAAGGGTAAAGTTAAGGTTAAGGTTAAGGATAAGGTTAGGTTAAGGTTAAGGTCAAGGTTATAGTTCTGTTAAGGTAATATTAAGATAAGGTTAAGGGTTACAGGTTTATTCATGTTAAGGTTAAGGTTAAGGTTACGAGTTTAGTGAGGTTGAGGTTGAGGTCAAGGTTAAGGGGGTAAGGTTAAGGTAAAGGTAAAGGTCAAGGTAAATATTAAGTTAGGTTAAGGTTAAGGGTTTGGTCAAGGTTAGGGTTAGGTTATAGTTAAGATCAAGGTTAAGGTTAATGTTAAGTTTAGGTTAAGTTTAACCTTGATCTTGACCTTAACCTTAACCTTACCGTTAACCTAACCTTAATATTAACCTTAAATTTCCCATAACCATAACCTTAACCTTATCCTTAACCTTAACCTAACCTTATCCTTAGCCTTAACCTTGACCTTCACTATAGCCTAACCGTCGCCTTGACAAAACCCTTAACATTAACCTTAACATTGACCTTAACCTGAACCTTAACCTTAACCTTACCCTTAAACTTAAACTTAACCTTGACCCTAACTATAACCTAAACCTAACCTTAACCTAATCTTAACCTTGACAGAACCCTTTACGTAACCTTAACCTTAAATTTACCCTTAACGTAACCTTTACCTTGACCTTGAACTTACCCTTAACATTAACCTTAACCTTAACCTCAACCTGACTAAACCTGCAACCTTAACCTTAACTCTAACCTTAACCTTAAACTTAACCTTGAACTTAACTATAACCTAACCCTAACCTTAACCAAACCTTAACCTTAACCTTACCCTTAACATAACCTTAACGTAACCTCAACCTTGACCTTAACTATAACCTAACCCTAACCTTGACTAAACTCTTAACCTTAACTATGACCTAACCCTAACCTTAACCATACCCTTAACCTTATGCTTGACCTAACCATAACCTTAACCTTACCTTAACCTAACTTAACATTAACCTTAACGTTAGGTTAAGGATAAAGTCAAGGTTAAGACTGAGGTTAAGGTTAAGGTTAAATTTAAGGTTAGGTTTGTTAGCGCTCAAATCTACCTCAGGCTGAAATGAGGTAAACTCAAGGCCACATCAAACCACGCTCAGCCTCGTAGCTAGCCCTACGAGGACAGGAGAGGGCTCTGTCCGTCAATCTTGATAAAATGAACAATAGGGTGCGAGATGACTTACAATGGGAACTGATTTTAGGCTAGTAAAGAGATAGGTATGTTTGATTTTTGATTTTTGAGTTTTCGTTGGAGAAATGGGGAAAACAAATTTTGGGTCCAGGGATAAGGTCAGACCTTTGCAGATTTCGAGTTGGGGCGAGGTAGGCGATTGTCTTGATGCTTTTGATTGGATATATGATAGATTAGAATGATAAGGAGCTGAAGAGGGCAAAGAAGAACTTGGATCCTCTCCAAACAGTCGAAAACATGTAAAACTAAATGAATTCAAAGGCAGAGCACTGTAAACAATGGTTTCAACCTCATCTACTCATTCATTTTAGTTTCAGAAGCATATGAAAGGAATGGCATACATTAAACATGAAGAACTTACAGTAAACAGAGAGAAAACACCATCAAGAACAAAACACCACAAGGATCCCAACAAGTTCCGCAAAACCTCTGATCTTTCCTTAGCCAAAATATGAAAAATATGTACAATGGTGCCAAAAGTTTCCCAAGAGTCCAACCTCTCCAACCTCTGAAAATGATTGAGAAATTACATCATATAGACCATCCTAACCCCTTCCCACACCTCTAGGGGTCGAATTCCTCCTTCAGGGGTCAGTTCCAACAAATTCTAATCAAGGAACTAAAATCTAGGCAGCTAACAACTTGCCTCTAAAAGAGTGGAAACTGATTCATTTACATGATTTTCAATTTTTTGAGAGTGAATCTTCTAGAATAGGTAAAAATAAGCCAAAGTTACATGCCAACCATCAATTTACATCATGAAAACCCAAAAATTTCATCCACAAGCAAAACTGGTCCAAACAGGCCGAAAATCTGAGCTGGCAGTTGAAAATTCAGCAAAAATTTAAGTGGGTCGCATTTGAGCCAAGTGGGTCGCATAACTTTCAGCCTGATTTTGAAGTACTTCCCGGCATCCAAATTGAGCTCATGATAGCTCGTTGGAAATCCCTAGATGTTGAATATCCAACCCAAGTGGAATTTCCCAATTTGGAGCTCATTTGACCCTCCAAAACTTCTTTCTCCCAAAAGTACTTCCTGCTGGTGCAAAAGGTGGCAGCAAGGTGGTTTTCATGGTGTTTTTGAGCTCTTTGACCATCAAAAATCTGATGAAATGCTTAGGTAATGTCTGAGGATGCATAAATAACCATGAAAAATCCAAAAATTCAAAAATTTCCTTCAGCAAGTGTCCCGAAAAAAAGTGAGCATATGAGTGCGAGACCCACTTAACTGAAAAACCTGTTTTTAGACCCAAAAATTTCAAAATGACAAAATTTTCTCCGAATTCACTCAAATTCGGAGCGAAGATCCTCCATCATGTATCTTGCCCAGCCAACGAAGCCTCGGCCAAAATCCGAAGTGGATTAGGCCTTTTCCGCCGTTTTAGTGCTTCGCTCAACCTCCTCTTCAGAATCTTCATTCTCGCTTTGCAGACATGCATGCGAGCCCAATAATGGCCTTTCATGTGACGAAGCATGTCTTTGTCTCTATCATTATCCTTTGAATGTACCTACGCTGATGAAGAAGGCGAGACCCCTTCCACGCCATGTGGAGATAGTACTCGCGCTGCTGATGAAGTCAACGAGACCCCTTCCACCCCATGTGGAGATAGTACTCGTCGTGATGCTGCAAACAAAGCTCTGTGGCTTCTCTGATATGTTACCACTACTGGTGCACTGCTATGCTCCATCTCAGTACATCAAACTCAACGGTTGAGTCACTGTCCTGCTCATATCCTTGCTCATAAACTGAATCCGTCTCTGACATGGCTTTGAACAAGATATTTGCAATATGGATGCTCATATAGGTGCAGTGAAGGCAAAGTCTTAATGTATTTTCAAAACCCAACAGATATCACCCATATACCCAAGTAGCAAGGGAAAACCAAAATCATCATAGGGATGGCTTTGTTTTCATGGCATAAACACTATCTCTGTGTTCAGATTGCAAGTAGGTTTGACAAATGACTACCAAATGCAAATGTGTAGTCAAGTTTTAATAATGGCCAAAAATCTGTCAAAGGATTGTGTTTTATGTAATGTAGAATAGGACCATCGTTGCAAAGACCATATGAAAGACAAAATGAACATGACAATGGTAGTCGAATGATGATGACAATAGTGATATAGTGATGGAGGTTAAATACAAGTCAACATGAAAACTGTGCAAAACATGAAAGGGTATAATGGCAATGATAAAATGATGACTGACGGCGTGAGGGTGACATATACAATGCGCTAGGGTGTGAACCATTCAAAATCTTCCAAATTCTTCATAAACTGCCCATACAATTGAAAACCCTTGAGGAATCATTGGCATGGTGAATGTAGGGTTTACACAAATTTCTCCAAGCATGGTTAGTTTCTTCAACATCTATGACATCCCAACTACATTAAAAATCCATTGGGCAATGATAAAAACCTGTTTGTATGCCACCGGAGTTAATTTGAATCGAATCTGGGCGCAAAAAATGAATTTTCTGGGTTCTGATTTAAGTGGGTCGCAACCACTTCAAGTGGGTCGCATCCACTTCAAGTGGGTCGCATGCCTCTTGCCACATAGTGCATTTTGCAGGAAGCTTTTGGAGGCCTTCCTGGTGTCCAAATCGGGCATGTGATAGGTATTTGGAAATCTCTTGGAGTCTACTTTCCAACACAAGTGGAATTATGAAATTTGGATTTCATTTACCCTGTCAAAAATCAAATCTCCCAACACTAGTCAAAATGAGCAGAATGAGGCTGCCTCAAGGTAGAGCGCTGTTGCAGTCAACTTTTGAAGATCTTCCTCAACTCCAAATTGAGCTCATGATAGCTCATTGGAAATCTATTTGTGTCTAGTTATCATTTGACTCACCAATCAAGTCAGTTGGCCAAACATGCTAGGAGAAAACTCGATTTTCCCAAGGTCACTTCAGAGGTGCATTCAATTCTCCTGAGGCAATGGTATTTTTGACATTTCTCTAAAACCATGATACCTGTGTAAAAAGTGAGGGATTTTTTTCTTCCTTGGCATGTTTTGGACAAAAACCTCTCTCCATTTTCCAAAATTCATCCTTTATTGCTCTGAAACATCATTTGAGTGAAACTTATCCCGATGGGTGAAACAAGGGATTTTGTCGAAATGAAGCGAAACGAAGGGGATAAGGGGCTTCTAAATTCTTGGGGAAATTTTGGGAAGTAGGGAGGGATGTTAGGAAGCAGGGGAAAGTTGAATCACAGAGATTGAGTGAGGGGAAGGGGTCCAAAAGGGCAAAACACAGGCCTAGCCTAGAAAATTGCCAAGTTGTGGCAAGAAACTAGGGTTTGTGAAAAAATGAGGAATTTGGGGGATCTCAGTGATGGGAAGTGTTTAATAAGGTATATTAAGGATAGGGGAAGGTGTGTGAACATCAGGATACAAGTTTTTTCTATGATTTGACCATCCAAGAGAAATTACCTCCAAAACCCTAGGAGAGGGAAATGGACCTTACCAAGGCACAACTGAAGCATGAAAAAGATGTAAAATGACCCAATAGAACTTGACATGATGATGAAAACCCTCTGAATGATGGCACACTCAGCTAAATGGTGACATCGACCGACATTTGGACAAATTTGAAAAGAGTGAAAACAAACCCTAGACCTAATGCCTAGTGACCAAATTTTGCTTGAAGACTCATTGAAATGACAAAATTTGAGCTTGACACCTTAAAATCACTTTGTAAGACCATGTTTGATCACTGGAGGAAGGCTGCAAAGGCTGACTCTAACAAGGTTAAGGGTAAAGTTAAGGTTAAGGTTAGGGTTAAGGTTATGGAAAGATTAAGTTTAAGGTTAATGTTAAGGGTTTGGTCAATGTTAGGGTTAGGTTATATTTAAGGTCAAGGTTAAGGTTAAGGTTAGGGTAAAGGTTAAGGTTAAGGTTAAGGTTATGGTTAAGGTTAAGGTTAGATAATTTTTAAGGTTAAGGTTAATTTTAAGGTGAAGGGTAAAGTGACGGTTAAGGTTAAGTTAAGGTTAAGGTTAGGTAAAGGTAAGGTTAAGGTTAAGGTTAAGTTTAGGTTAAGGGTAAAGTTAAGGTTAAGGATATATTAAGGTTAAGGTTAAGGTTACGAGTTTACTGAGGTTAATGTTAAGACTAAGGTTACGGGTTTAGTTATGTTAAGGTTATGGTTAAGGTTAAGGGGGTAAGGTTAAGGTTAAGGTTAAGGGTGAAGGTTAATGGTAAGGTTAACTTTAAGGTTAAGTGTTTAGTCAGGTTAAAGTTAAGGTTAAAATTTTGGTCAAGGTTAGGGTTAGGGTAAGGTTAGGGTAAAGGTACAGGTTAAGGTTAAGGTTAAGGTTAAGGGTTTCCATTCCCTTAACGTTAACCTTCACCTTAACTATAACTTAACCCTAACCTTACCATTAACTTTAACCTTAACCTAACCTTAACCTTACCCTTAACCTAATCTTAACCTTAACCTTAACCTTACTAAACATGTAACCTTAACCTTACCCTTAACCTTATCTTACATTGACCTTCACTATAACCTTAACCTTAACCAAACCTTAACCTTAACTTTACCCTTAACCTAATCTTCACCTTAACGCAACTCTAACCTTGACTTTACCCTTAAATTAACCTTAACCTTCACTATAACCTAAACCTAACCTTGACCAAACCCTTAACCTTAACCTTAACCTTACCCTTAACCTCACCCTTACCCTTAACCTTATCTTAAGCTTACACTTAACCTTATATTAACCTTAACCTTGACCTTAACCTTAACCTTAACCTTAAATTTACCTTTAAAATTAACATCAACCTAAACTTTTCCTTTAACTATAACTTTAACCTTAACCTTGACATTAACTATAACCTAACCCTAACCTTGACCAAACACTTAACCTTAACCTTAACCGTAACCTTTACCTTACCCTTAACCTTAACCATAATCATAACCTCAGGTTAAGGTTAAGGTGAAGGGTGAGGTTAGGGTAAGGTTAATACTAGGTTAAGGGTGAATTTAAGGTTAGGGTTAGGGTTAAGGTTAAGGTTAAGGTTAGGGTTACCTTATAGTTAATGTCAAATTTGAGGTTACCAAACACTTAACCTTAACCTTAACCTTATAGTTAGGGTTACCAAACACTTAACCTTAACCTTAACCTTAACCTAATCTTAACCTTAACCAATTAACCTTAACCTTAACCTTAAACATAACCTAACCTTAACCTTAACCTTAACCTAACCTTAACCTTAACTATATCCTAACCCTAACACTAACCTTGACCAAACCCTTAACCTTAACCTTAACGTTAACCTTTCCCTAACCTTAACCTTAACCTTAACTATAACCTGACCATAACCTTGACCAAACCTTGAACCTTAACATTAACTGGACCTTAGCTATAGCCAAACCCTTACCCTTAACCTAACCTTGACCTTGAATTTACCCTTATCGTAACCTTAACCTTAACCCTAACTTTACCCTAACCATAACCTTAACTTTACCCTTAACTTAATCTTAGCCTTAACCTAACATTAACCTTACCCTTAACCTTGACCTTAACCTTAACTTTAACTATAACCTAACTCTCACCTTGACGAAACCTTAACCTTAATCTTAACTTAACCTAAACGTAACCTTAACTGTAACATTAACCTTAACCTTAACCTTATCATAACCTTAACTATAACCTAACCCTAATCTTGACCAAACCTTAACCTTAACCTTAAGTTTACCCTTAACCTATCCTTAACATTAACCTCAACCTTGACTTTACCCTTAACCTTAACCTTAACCATAACGTTAACCTTAAACCTAACCTCAACTGACTAAAACCATAACTTGAACCTAACCCTAACCTTGACCAAACCCTTAACCTTAACCTTACCCTGACTAAACCCTTGACTTTACCCTTAATCTTAACTTTACCCTTCACCTAACCTTACCCTTAACCTTAAACTTAACCTGAATAAACCCGCAACCTTAACTATAACCTAACCCTAACTTTGACCAAACCCTTAACATTAACCTTAACCTTAACCTTTACCTAACATTAACCTTAACCTTAACCATAACTTTAACCTTAACATAACCTTCACCTTAACCTTAACTTAACCTTAACCTTCACTCTAACCTAATCTTAACCTTGACCTTAACTATAACCTAACCATAACCTTGACCAAACCCATAACCTTAACCTTAATTTTATCTTAACCTTAACATTATCTTACCCTTAACCTAACCTTAACCTTAACTATAACCTAACCCTAACTTTTACTTGAATAATAATCTTATCTTTATCCTTCACCTTAACCATAACCATAACCTTAACCTTAACCTAACCTAACCTTAACCTAACCCTAACCTTACCCCTAACCTTACCCTTAACCTTAACCTTAACCATAATCTTAACCTCAGGTTAAGGTCAATGTTAAGGTTACGTTAAGGGTAAATTCAAGGTTAAGGTTAGGTTAAGGTTAAGATTAGGTGAAGGGTAAAGTTAAGGTTAAGGTTAAGGTTAAATGTTTGGTGAAGGTTAAGAGTTAGGTTAAGGTTAAGGTTAGTTTCAGGGTAAAGTAAAGGTTAAGTTAAAGTTAAGATTAAGGTTAGGTTAAGGTTAAGGTTAAGGTCAAGGTTAGGGATAGGTTATAGTTAATTTTAAGGTTAAGATTAAGGGTAAGGTTATAGTTAGGTTAAGGTTATTGTTAAGGTTAGGTTAAGGTTAAAGTTAGGTTAAGGTTAAGGTTAGGTTAAGGTTAGGGTTATGGTTAAGGTTAAGGATCAGGTTACGGGTTTGGTTAAGGTTAGGGTTAGGTTTTAGTTAAGGTTAATATTAGGTTAAGATTAAGGTTAAGGAGGCAAGGTTAATGTTAAGGTTAAGGTTAGGGTTACAGGTTTAGTCAGGTTAAGGTCAAGGTTAAGGGTTTGGTCAAGGTTAGAGTTAGGTTATAGTTGAGGTCAAGGTTAAGGTTAAGCGTAAGGTTATCGTTAGGTTAAGGTTAAGGTTGAGATTAGGATAAGGTTAAGATAAGGTTAAGGTTACGGGTTTTGTCAAGGTTAGTGTTAGGTTATAGTTAAGGTTAAGGTTAAGTTTAGGGTAAGTTAAGCTTAAGGTCAAGGTTAAGGGTAAAGTTAAGCTTAGGTTAAGGTTAAGATTAGGTTAAGGGTATAGTTAAGGTTAGTTTAAGGGTAAAATTAAGGTGAGGGTTAGGTTTTTGTCAAGGTTAGGGTTAGGTTATAGTTAAGGTTAAGGTTGAGGTTAAGGTTAAGGCTATGGGATTAGTAAGGTTAAGGTTAACATTAAGGGTAAGGTCAAGGATAGGGTTGCGATTCTTAACCTTAACCTTCACTATAACCTAACCTTAACCTGAACCTTAAAATTAACCATAACCTAACCATAACCTAACCATGACCTTAACGTTAACCTTAACCTAACCATAACCTTAACCTTAACCTCGACCTTAACTTTCACCCTTAACCTTAACCTAACCTTAACCTTGACCTTAATCTTAACCTAACCTTAACCATAACCATATCCTTAACCTTAACCTTAACCTTAACCTTATCATAACCTTAATCTTGACTTTAACTATAGCCTATCCCTAACCTTTACCAAACCTTTAACCTTAACCTTATCGTAACCTTAATCTCGACTTTAACTAGAGCCTATCCCTAACCTTTACCAAACCTTTAACCTTAACCTTAACCTCACTAAACCTGTAACCTTAAACTTAACATTTTCCCTTAACCTTAACTATACCCTTAACCTTAACCTTAACCTGAGGTTAAGATTATGGTTAAGGTTAAGGTTAAGGATAAGTTAAGGTTAAGGGTAAGGTTAAGGTTAAGGTTATGGGTTTAGTCAGGTTAATGTTAAGGTTAAGGGTTTGGTAAAGGTTAGGGTTAGGTTATAGTTAAGGTCAAGGTTAAGGTTACGTTAAGGTTAAGGTTAAGGTTAAGGTTAGGTAAAGGTTAAGGTAAGGTTAAGTTTAGGTTAACGGTAAAGTCAAGGTCAAGGTTAGGTTAAGGTTAAGATTAGGTTGAGGGTAAAGTTAAGGTTAAGGTTAGGGTAAGGATAAGGTTAGTTTAAGGGTAAATTTATGGCTAAGGTTATGGTTAAGGTTAGGTTAACGTTAAGGTTAAGGTTCAGGTTAGGGTTCAGGTTAGGGGAAGGTGAAGGTTAAACATAAGGTTAAGATTAAGGTTCGACTTTACTCTTAACCTAATATTAAGCTTAAGCTTAAGCTTAACCTTATATTACCCTTAACCTTAGCTTAACCTTACCCTTAAATTTGACCTAACCGGAACCTTCACCTTCACCTAACCCTAACCTTAATCTTAACCTTAACCTTAACCTTACCCCCTTAACCTTATCCCTAACGTTATCTTATCCTCAACCTTAACCATAAACTTAAACTTGACTTTACCCTTAACCTAACTTTAACGTTAACCTTTACCTAACCCTAACCTTGACCAAACCATTAACCTTAACCTTAACTTTACCTTTAACATAATCTTAACCTTAACTAGAACCTAACCCTAACCTTAACCTTAACCATAACATTATATTTACCCTTAACCTTAACCTTAACTATAACCTAATCCTCTCCTTGAACAAACCCTTAACCTTAACCTTAAACTGACCTTAACTATAACCTAACCTTGACCTTGATCAAAACCTTACCCTTAACCTAACCTTAACCTTGACTTTACCCTTAACCTAACCTTAACCCTGACCTTAACCTAACCTTAACCTTAACTTTACCCTTAACCTAATCTTAATCTTAGCCTAAAATTAACCTTAACCTTAACCTACCCTTAACCTTAATCTAACCGTAACCTTAACCTTACGTTAACCTAACTTAACTTTAACCTTGACCTTGACCTTAACCTTAACCTTACCCTATCCTTACTCTTAAAATTCAGCTTAACCTTTACTTTAACATCAACCTTCCCTAACCTTAACTCTAACCTTAACCTTAACTTTACCCTTAACCTTAACCTTAGCATTCACCCTTAACCTCAACTTAACCCTAACCTTGACCAAACCTTTAACCTTAACCTTAACGTCAATAATCCCTTAAGGTTAGGGTAATGTTAAGGTTAAGGTTAAGGTAAAGGTCAAGGTTAATGTTAAGTTAGGTTAAGGAAAGGTTAAGGTTATAGTTAAGGTTAAGGTTAAATTTAAGGTTAAGTTAAGGGTAAATTCAAGGTTAAGGTTAAGGGTTTGGTTAGGGTTGAAGTTAGGTTATAGTTAAGGCTAAGGGTTTGGTCAAGGTTAGGGCTAGGTTATAGTGAAGGTTAAGCTTAAGGTTATGGATTTACTTTACCCTTAACTCACCCTTAACCTAAACTTAACCTTAACCTTAACCTTAACCTTTACCCTAACCTTAACATTATCATTATCTTAACCTTAACCTAACCCTAACCATAACCTTAACTTTATTTTTAGCTTAACCTTAACCTTAACCTAACCTAAACGTTAATCTTAACCTTAAACTTAACATGAAATTTTACCCTAACCTTACCCTTAACATTCACTATAACCTAACCTTAACCTTGACTTTAAACTTAACTTTAACATGACTAAACCCTTAAGGTTAGGGTAAACTTAAAGTTAAGGTTAAGGTGAAGGTGAAGGTGAAGGTTAAGGTTAAGTACGGTTAAGGTAAGGTTATAGTTAGGTAAAGGTTAAGGTTAGGTTAAGGTTAATATAAGACTAAGGCTAAAGTTAGGTTAAGGGTAAGTCAAGGTTAAGGTTAAGGTTAGGTTAATGTTAGGTCAAGGTTAAGGTTAGATTAAGGGTAAAGTCAAGGTTAAGGTTAGGTTAAAGTTAAGGTTAAGGTTAAGGGTTTGGTTAAGGTTAGGGTTAGGTTTTAGTTAAAGTTAAGGTTCGGATAATGTTAAGGTTAAGGGGGTGAGGTTAAGGTTAAGGGTAAAGGTTAAGGTTAAGGTTAAGGTTAAGGTTAAGGTTAAGGTTAAGGTTAAGGTCAAGGTCAATGTTAAGTTTAAGTTAAGTTAAGTTAAGGTTAAGGTTATAGTCAGGTTAAGGTAAAGGTTAGGTTAAGGTTAAGGTTATGGTTACGGGTTTAGTCAGGTTAAGGTTAAGGTTATGGGTTTAATCAGGTGAAGGTTAAGGTTAATGGTTTGGTCAAGGTTAGGGTTATGGTTATGGTTAAGGTTAAGGTTAAGGTTAAGGTTAGGTTAGGTTATAGTGAAGGTTAAAGTTAAGGTTAAGGTTAACGTTAAGGTTATAGTGAAGGTTAAGGTTAATATTAGGTTAACCTTAACCTTGACCTTAACTATAACCTAACCTTAACCTTGACCAAACCTTAACCTTAACCTTAAATTAACCTTAACTTTAACTTTAACCTTCCCATAACCTTCGCTATAACCTAACCTTAACCTTAATCTTAACTTTAACTTTAACCTTAACCGTAACTTTACCCTTAACCTAACCTTAACCTTGACCTAACGTTAGGGTTAGGTTATAGTTAAGTTCAAGGTTAAGTTTACGGTTAAGGTTAAGTTTAAGTCAAGGTTAAGGTTAATGTTAAGGGTTTGGTCAAGGTTGAGGTTTAGTTAAGGCTAAATTTAAGGTTAAGGTTAGGTTAAGGGTAAAGTTAAGTTTAAGGTTAGGTTATAATTAGATTAGGTTATGGGTAAAGTAAAGGTTAAGGTCAAGGTAATGGTTAAGGTAGGGTAATGTTAAAGGTTAAGGTTAAGGTGATGGGTTTAGTCAAGGTTAGGGTTAGGTTAAGGTTAAGGATAAGGTTAAGGTTAAGGTTAAGATAAGGTTAAGGTTAAGTTTATGGTAAAGGTTAGGGTTAGGTTAAGGTTAAGGTTAAGGTTAGGTTAAGGGTAAATTTAAGGTTAGGGTTAGGTTAAGGTTAAGGTTATGGTTAGGCTAAGGTTAAGGTTGAGTTTAAGGGTAAAGTTAAGGATAAGGTTAGGTTAAGGTTAAGGTTAAGATAAGGTTGAGTTTAAGGTTAAGGTTAAGGTTAAGTTAAGGGTAAAGTCAAGGTTAAGGTAAAGTTAAAGTTAAGGTTAGGTTAAGGTTAGGGTAAAGGTTAAGGTTAAGGTTAAGGGTTTGGTCAAGGTTAGGGTTAGGTTATAGTTAAGGTCAAGGTAAGGTTAAGGTTAAGGTTAAGGTTGCTGGTTTAGTCAGGTTAAGGTTATGGGTAAATTAATGGTAAGATTAGGTTAAGGGTAAATTTAAGGTTAAGGTTAAGGTTACGTGTTTAGTATGGTTAGGGTAAGGTTAAGGTTAGGTTAAGGGTAAAGTTAAGGTTAAGGTTATGGTCAAGGTTAGGTTCGGGTTTAGGTTATGGTTAAGGTTAGGGGAACGTTAAGGTTAAGGTTAAGGTTAAGGTTAGGTAAAGGTGAAGGTTATTGGAAGGTTAAGGTTAACATTAAGGTTAAGTTAAGGTTAAGGTTAAGGTTAAGTTTAGGGTTAAGGTTAGGGTTAGGTTGTAGTTAAGGCTAAGGTTAAGGTTAAGGGTAAATTTAAGGTCAAGGTTAATGTTAAGGGTTTGTTTAAGGTTAAGGTTAGGTTATAGTTAAGGTCAAGGTTACGGTTATGGTTAAGGTAAGGTTAACCTTCACCCTTAACCTTAACCTAACCTTAACCTTAACCTTAACCTTACTAAACTCGTAACCTTAACCTTAACCTTAACCTTTACTTTACCCTTAACCTTACCTTAACCTTAATTATAACCTAACCATAACATTGAACTTAACTTTAACCTTAACCTCAACCTTAAAATTAACCTTGACCTTAACTGTAACCTAACCCTAACCTTAACCTTAAATTTAATTTTACCCTTAACTTTCACCTTAACCTTAACTTTGTCCTTAACCTTAACCTTAACTATAACCTTAAAGTTAACCTTAACCTTAACCTTAACTTAACCTAACCCTAACATTAACCTTCCTTAATTCAACAACATAACTGTAAAACTTTCCCCTAACCAGACCTTATGATTACACCCATAACCTAACCCTAACCTTTATGTTACGTTAAACTAGACCAAACCCTTAAACTAACCTTAACCTTAACCCTAACCTTAACCTAGACCTTAACCTAACCTTAAAGTTAACCTTAACCTTATCTTAACCTTAACCTAACCTTAACGTTAACCTTAACATAACCATAACCTTAACCTTAACCTTAATCTTAACCTTAACTTAACCTAAACCTAGCCTTGACCTTAACCATAACCTTAACTTTATCCTTAACTATAACCTAACCCTAACCTTAACCTTATCTTAACCTTAAGTTAACCCTAACCTTAACCTTGACTTTACCTTAACCTAACCCTAACCTTGACCTTGACTTTACCTTAACCCTTTAACCTTAACCTTCACCTTAACCTTAACTTTACCCTTAACTTAACCTTAACTATAACCTAACCCTAATCTTGACCAAACCCTGAACCTTATCATTAACCTTAACCTTAACTATAACCTAACCCTAACCTTGACCAAACCCTTAACCTTAACCTTAACCTTAACCTTAACTATAACCTAACCTTGAATTTTCCCTTAACCTTACCTTAACCATAACCTTAACCTAACCTTAACCTTAACCTTAACCTTATCTTAACCTTACCTTAACCATACCCTTAAACTTGTGTTGTGACTATAACCTAACCCTAACCTTAACCTTAACCTTAACCTTAACCTAACCCTAACTTTAGGTTAAGCTTAACCTTAACTTTAGCTTAACCATAACCTTAACCCTAACCTTAACCTTAATATTCCCCTAACCTTAACCTTAAATATAACCTAACACTAACATTGACCAAACCTTAACCTTAAGGTTAAGGGTTAAGGTTAAAATTACGGTCAATATTAAGGTTAGGATTAAGGTCAGGGGAAGGTTAAGGTTAAGGTTAGGCAAAGGTTAAGTTTAAAGTCAAGGTTAAGGGTCAACTTAAAGTTAACGGTTAAGGTTAAGGCTATGGTAAGGTTAATGGTAAGGTCAACGTTAAGGTTAAGGTTACAGTTAAGGTTAGGGTAAGGGTAAAGTTAAGGTCAAGGTTAGGGTTAGGTTATAGTTAAGGTTAGAACTAGGTTATAGTTAAAAAGGTTAACCGGGTAAGGTTAAGGTTAAGGTGAAGGTTAAGGGTAAGGTTAAGGTTAGGTTAATGCTATGGTTATGGGAAGGTTAAGGTTAAGGTTATGGGTTAAGTTGGGTTAAGGATAAGGTTAGGATAAGGTTAAGATAAGGTTAAGGGTAAATTCAAGGTTAAGGTTAAGGTTAAGGTTAAGGGTAAAGTCAAGTTTAAGGTGAAGGTTAGGGTTAAGGTTAAGGCTAGGGTTAGGGTTAGGTTAACGTTAAGTTCAAGGTTGGGGTTAAGGTTAGGTTAGGTTATAGTTAAGGTCAAGGTTAAGGTTAAGGTTACGGGTTTAGTCAGGTTAAGGTTAAGGTTCAATTTAAGGTTAAGGGTGAAGGTTAAGGTTACGGGTCTTAACATTAACCTTACCCTTAACCTTCACTATAACCTACCCTTAACATTGAATTTTACCTAACATTAACCATAACCTTAACCTAACCCTAACCTTACCTCAACCTAACTTTAACCTTCACCTTCACTATTAGGTTAGGTTATAGTGAAGGTTAAGGTTAAGGTTACGGTTAAGGTTAGGTTATTGTTAAGGTTAAGGGTTTAGTTAAGGTTAAGTTAAGGGTAAAGTCAAGGTTAAGGATATGGTTATGGGAAGGTTAAGATTAGGTTAGGTTAATGGTTTAGGTTAAAGTTAAAGTCAAGGGTAAGATAAGGTTAAGTTAAGGTTAAGGTTAAGGTTCTGGTTAGGTTAAGGTTTGGGTTAAGGTTAATGTTAAGGTCAAGGTTTAGGTTAATGTTAAAGTTAAGGTTAAGGTTAAGGTAAAGGTCAAGGTTAAGGTTATGTTAAGGTTAATTTTAGGTTAAGGTTAAGATAAGGTTAAGGGTAAAGTCAAGGTTAAGGGTAAGTTCAAGGTTAGGTTTAATCTTAACCTAACCTTAACCTTAACCTTAACCTTAACTTTAACCTTACTAAACACGTGACCTTAACCTTAACCTTAACCTTAGGGTTAGCTTAGGTTATAGTTAATGTTAAGGTTGAGGTTAAGATGGAGGCTAAGGGTAAGGTTAACATTAAAGTCAAGGTTAAGGTTAAGATTAGGTTAAGGGTAAAGTTAAGGTTAAGGTTAAGGTTTGGGTTTAGTCAGGTTAAGGTTAAGGTTAATGCTTAAACTTAACTTTAACCTTAACCTTAACCTTCCCATAACCATAACCTTAACCTTGACTTTACCCTTAAGCTAAAATTAAGAGTAAAGGTTAAGGTTAAGGTTACAGGTTTAGTCAAATTAAGGTTAAGGTTAGGTTAAGGTAAACTCAAGTTTAAGGTTAAGGTTAAGGTCAAGGTTAAGGGTAAATTTAAGGTCAAGGTTAGGGTTAGGTTATAGTTAATTTTAAGGTTAGGTTAAGGGTAAAGTTAAAGTTAACATTAAGGTCAAGCTCAATGTTAAGGTTAAGTTAGGTTAAGGTAAGTTTAAAGCTAGGTTAAGGTTAAGGTTAAGGTTAGTTTAAGGGTAATGTAAAGGTTAAGGTTAGGTTAAGGTTAAGATTAGGGTAAGTTTAAGGTTAAGTTTAGGGTTAAGGTTATGGTTAAGGTCAAGGTTAGGGTTAGGTTATAGGTAAAGTTAAGGGTAAGGTTAATTTTAGGGTTAGGTGATAGTTAAGGTTAAGGTTAAGTATATGTTAAGGTTAAAGTTAATGTTAAGGTTTTGGTCAAGGTTAGGGTTAGGTTATAGTTAAGGTCAAGGTTAAGGTTATGGGTGAGGTTATAGCCTCACCCTAACCTTTACCAAACCCTTAACTCTAAACTTAACCTGACTAAACCAGTAACACCTAACCCTAACCTTGACGAAACCCTTAAACTTAACATTAACCTGACTAAACCTGTAACCTTAACTCTTACCTAAATTTTACCTTAAACCTCCCCTAACCTTAACCTTAACTTTACCCTTAACCTAATCTTAACCTTAACCTTTAACCTTAACCTTAACCTTACCCTTAACTTTATCTTAACCTTAACCTAACCTTATCCTTAATTTTATCTTAACCTTAACCTTAACTATAACCTAAGCCTACCTTAACCTCATTAAACCCATAACCTTAACCTTAACCTTACCATTAACCTTCACCTTAACCTTAACTTTACCCTTAACCTAACCTTAAGCTTGATGTTAACCTTAACATGAATAAACTCGTAACCTTAACCTTAACCTTACCCTTAACCTTGACTTATCCCTAACCTTAGCCTTAACGATAATCTTAACCTCATATTAACGTTAATGTTAAGGTTAGGTTAAGGTTAAGGTTATGGGTTTATTCAGGTTAAGGTTAAGGTTATGGTTAAGGTTACAATCAAGGTTAAGGGTTTGGTTAAGGTTAAGGTTAAGTTTAAGTTAAGTTTAAGGTTAGGTTAAGGGTAAAGTTAAGGTTAAGGTTAGGTTAAGCGTAAGATAAGGTTAAGGTTAAGGTTAAGGTTAGGTTAAGGTTAAGGTCAAAGTTAACGTTAAGGTTAAGGCTAAGGTTAAGGTTAAAGTTAGGGTCAAAGTTAGGATTAGGTTATATTTAAGGTTAAGGTTAGGTTAAGGGTAAAGTCAATGTTAAGGTTAAGGTGAAGGTTAAGGGTAAGGTTAAGGTTAAGGGTTACAAGTTTAGTCAGGTGAAGGTTAAGGTTAAGGTGAAGGCTAATGTTAAGGTTAAGGTTAAGGGTTAGGTTAAGGTTAGGTTAATGTTAAGGGTTTGGTCAGGGTTAGGGTTAGGGGTAAGGTTATGGTAAGGTTAGGGTTAATTTTAGGGGAAGGTTAAGGTTAAAGTTAGGTTAAAGTTAAGGTAAGGCTAAGGTTAAGGTTACGTGTTTAGTCAACTTAAGGTTAAGGTTAAGGGTTTGGTCAAGGTTAGCGTTATGTTATAGTTTAGGTTAAGGTTATGGGTTTAGTCAGGTTAAGGTTAATGTTAATGGTTTGGTCACGGTTATTTTTAAGGGTTTGGTCAAGGTTAGGGTTAGGTTATAGTTAAGATTAAGGTTAAGGTTAAGGTTACGGCTTTAGTAAGGTTAAGGTTAAGGGTAAGGTTAAGGTTAAGGTTAATGGTTTGGTCAAGGTTAGGCTTAGGTTAAAGTGAATTTTAAGGTTAATTTAAGGGTAAATTCAAGGTTAGGGTTAAATTTAAGGTTAAGGATAATGGTAAGGTCAAGGTCAAGGTTACGGGTCTTAACCTTAACCTTCACTATAACCTAACTTTAACCTTATCCTTAACCTTAATCTGAACCTGAACCTGAACCTTAACCTTAAATTTAACTATAACTCAAACTAACCTTAACCTTAACTATAACCTAACCCTAACCTTGACCAAACTCTTAACCTTAATCTTAACCTTAACTTTAACCTTAACCTTAAACTTAACTTAACCTTAACCTTCACATAGCCATTATGATAACCTTAACCTTAACCTTAACCTAACCTTAACCTTAACGTTAACCTTAACCTAAACTTAACCTTAAATATAACCTAACCCAAAACTTACCCTAACCATAACCTTAACTATAACCTAACCCTAACCTTAACCTTACGTTTAACCTAAAATTAACCTTAAACTTGACCTTGACTTTGACCTTAACCTTAGCTTAATCTTAACCTTGACCTTAACCTTAACTTTAACTATAACCTAACCTAACCTTGACATTAAATATAACTTAACCCTAACCTTGACCAAACCCTTAACCTTAATCTTATCATTAACCTTAACCTTTTCCTTGACTTTACCCTTAACCTAACCTTAACCCCTTAACCTTATCCTTAACCTTCCCATAACCATAACCTTAACCTTGAATTTAACCTTAACCTAACCTGAACATTAACCATAACCTAACCCTAACCTTGACCAAACCTTAACCTTAACCTTAACCTTAACTTAACCTTAACCTTAACCATAAACTTAAGCCTAACCTTAACCTTAACCTTAACCTTCCACTAACCATAACCTTAACCTTAACCTTCCCATAACCATAACCTTAACCGTAACCTTGACCTTACCCTTGACCTTACCCTTAACCTTAACCTTAACTTTGACCTTGACCTTAACCTTACCCTTAAACTTATCTTAACTTTAACCTAAATTTAACCTTAACCTTAACCTTACCCTTAACCTTATCTTAACCCTATCTTAACCATAACCTTAAGCTTAAGCTTATCTAACCTTAACCTTGAACTACCCTTAATATAACCTTAACCATAACCTTATCAACCTTACCTTAACCTTAACCTTAACTTAACCTTAACTTAACTATAACCTTAACCTTCACCTTAAGGTTAAAGTTAGGTTAAGGGTTTGGTCAAGGTTAGGGTTATGTTATAGTGAAGGTTAAGGTTAAGTTAAGGGTAGATTCAAGGCATAACCCTTAGCCTTAACCTTACTCTTAACCTTCACCTTAACCTTAACCTTGACTTTACCCTTAACCTAACCTTAACCTTAACTATAACATAACCCTAACCTTGAGCTTATCTATAACCTAACCTTCACCCTTAAGCTTAACCTAACTTTAACCTTAACCTTAACCTTACTAAACCTGTAACCTTAACCTTAACCTTTACTTTACCTTTAACCTTATCTTAACCTTAACTATAACCTAACCCTAACATTGACCTTAACTTTAACCTTAACCTTAACCTTAAACTTAACCTTGACCTTAAATATAACATAACCCTAACCTTAACCTTAAAATTAACTTTACCCTTAACCTTCACCTTAACCTTAACTTTTCCCTTAACCTTAACCTTAACTATAACCTTAACCTTAACCTTAACTTTAACTTAACCTTAACCTTAACCATAAACTTAACCCTAAAGTTAACCTTAAGCTTAAGCTTAACCTTAACCTTCTACTAACCATTACCTTAACCTTAACCTTTCCATAACCATAACCTTAACCTTGACCTTACCATTGACCTTAACCTTCACCTTAACCTTACCCTTAAAATTATATTAACCTTAACCTAACCTTAATCTTAACTTTACACTTAACCTTACCTTAACCATAACCTTAACCTTAACCTTACCCTTAACCTTATCTTAACCCTATATTAACCATAACCTTAAGCTTATCTAACCTTAACCTTGACTTTACCCTTAATGTAACCTTAACCATAACCTTATCTTTACCCTTAACCTTAACCTAACTATAATCTTAACCTTCACCTTAACCTTAACCTTAACCTTGACTTTACTCTTAACTTACCCTTAACCTAACCTTAACCTTAACATTCACCTTAACCTTACCCCATTAACCTTAACCTTAACCTTAACCTTGACTTTACCTTAACCTTACCTTAACCCCTTAACCTTAACCTTAACTTTACCCTTACCCTTAACCTTAACCTTAACCAAACCCTTAACATTAACCTTAACTTAACCTTAACCTTAACCTTAACTATAACCCAACCCTAACCTTGACCAAACCTTACCATTAAGGTTAGGTTAAGGTTAAGTTTAAGGTTCAGGTTATGGTTATGGGAAGTTTAAGGTTAAGGTTAAGGTTAGATTAAGGGTTTGGTCAAGGTTAGGGTTAGGTTATAGTGAAGGTTAAGGTTAAGTTAAGGGTAAAGTTAAGGCGTAATGCTTAACCTTAACCTTACTATTAACCTTCACATTAACCTTAACTTTAAATTTTCCCTTAACCTAACCTTAAACTTAACTATAACCTTACCCCAACCTTGACCTTAAATTTATCCTTAACCTTGACCTTAAACTTAACCTTAACCTAAACTTAAGCTTAACCTTAAGCTTAACCTTATCTTACCCTTAACCTTAACCTTCCCAAACCCTTAACCTTAACATAACTAAACTCGTAGCCTTAGCCTTAACCTTCACCTAACCTTAACCTTATCTTAATCTTTACCTTAGCTATAACCTTAACCTTAACTTTGGTTAGGTAAATTCAAGGTTAAGGTTACGTTAAGGGTAAAGTCAAGGTTAAGGTTAGGGTCAGGTTATAGTTAAGGTCAAGGTTAACGTTAAGGTTACGAGCATAGTCAGGTTAAGGTTAAGGTTAAGGGTAAAGTCATGGTTACGTTTGGTTAAGGTTAGGGTTAAGTTTTACATTAAGGGTAAGGTAAAGGTTAAGGTTAAGGTTAGGTTAAGGGTAAAGTTAAGATTAAGGTTAAGGTTAAGGGTTTGGTCAAGCTTAGGGTTAGGTTATTGTTAAGGTCAAGGTTAAGGTTATGGTTAAGGTAAGGTTAAGATAAGGTTAATGGTAAGGTGAACGTTAAGCTTAGGTTAAGGTTATGGTTGACGTTAGGTTAAGGTTAAGGTTAGGCCTAAGGGTAAAGTTAAGGTTATGGTTATGGTTAAGGTTAGGGTAAGTTTAGGGTTAGGTTAAGGTTAAGGGTTTGGTCAAGCTTAGGGTTAGGTTATTGTTAAGGTCAAGGTTAAGGTTATGGTTAAGGTAAGGTTAAGATAAGGTTAATGGTAAGGTGAACGTTAAGCTTAGGTTAAGGTTATGGTTGAGGTTAGGTTAAGGTTAAGGTTAGGCCTAAGGGTAAAGTTAAGGTTATGGTTATGGTTAAGGTTAGGGTAATTTTAGGGTTAGGTTAAGGTTAAGGTTAGGAAAATGTTAAGGTTAAGGTTAAGATTAAGGTTAAGGTTAAGGGTTTGGTTAATGTTACGTTAAGATTAAAGTTAGGTTAAGGTTAAAGTTAAGGTTATGGTTAGGGTAAGGTTAGGGTAAGGTTAAGGTTATGGTTAGGGTAAGGCTATGGTTAAGGTTAATATTTATTTTAAGTTTAAGGTTAAGGTTATGTTAAGGTTAAGTTTAATGTTAAGGGTTTGGTCAAGGTTAGGGTTAGGTTATAGTTAAGGTCAAGGTTAAGGTTAGGTTAAGGTTATAGTTAAGGTAAGGTTAAGGGTAAAGTTAAGGTTAAGGTTAGGTTAGGTTAAGCTTAAGCTTAAGGTTAAGATAAGATTAATTTGAAGGTTAGGTTAAGGTTAGGGTTTAATGTTACGGGTCTTAACATTAACCTTCACCTTAACCTTGACCTTAACTATAACCTTAACCTTAACCAAACCCTTAACGTTAACCTTAACTTAAAATTAACCTTAAACTTAACCTTAACCTTAACCTAACCTTAACCTTGACCTTAACTATAACTTAACCTAACCTTGACCATAGCCTTAACCTTGTTTTTACCCTTAACCCTAACCCTAACCATAACCTTTACCTTAACGTAACCTTAACCTTAACCTTTACCTTAACATAACCTTAACTTGACTAAACCCGTAACTTGAACCTTAAACTAACCTTAACTTTTATTTTACCCTTGACCCTAACGTTAACCATAACCTTTACCTTAATGTAACCTTAACCTTACCGTTATCTTAATCTTACCCTTAACCTTTACCGTAACCTTGAATTTACCCTTAACCTAACCTTAACTTTAACCTTAACCTAACCATAACCTTACCTTAACCTAAATTAACCTTAACCTTGACCTTGACCTTAATGTTAACTTTAACTTTACCCTAAGCTTAAGGGTTTAGTCAAATTAAGGTTAGTCATATTAAGGTTAAGGTTAAGGTTATTTTAAGGGTAAAATCAAGGTTAAGGTAAAGTTAAGGTTAAGATTAGGTTATGGTTAAACTTAATATTAGGTTAATGTTAAGGTTGAATTAGATTAAGGGTAAGATAAGGTTAAGGTTAAGGTTAAGGTTAAGGTTAGGTTAAGGTCAAGATAAAGGTTAATGTTAAGGTTAAGGTTAAGGTTAAGGGTAAAGTTGAGGTCAAGGTTAGGGTTAGGTTATCGTTAAGGTTAAGGTTAGCTTAAGGGTAAAGTTAAGGTTAAGGTTAAGGTGAAGGTTAAGGGTAATGTCAAGGTTAAGGTTAAGGTCAAGGTCAAGGTTAAGGGTAAGGTTATAGTTAAGTTAAGGTTAAGGTTAGGTTAAGGTTAAGGTTAAGGTTACAGGTTTAGTTAGGTTAAGGTTAAGGTTATGGGTTTAGTCAGGTTAAGGTTAATTTTAAGGTTAACGTTAAGATTAGGTTATAATGAAGGTTAAGGTTAAGATAACATTAAGGGTAGGGTTAAGGTTAGGGTTAGGTTATTATTAGGGTAAGTTTAGGGTTAGGTTATAGTTAAGGTTAAGGTTAAGGTCAAGGTCAATGTTAAGGTTAAGGTTATGTTAGGTTAAGGTTAAGGGTAAGGTTAAGGTTAACGTTTAGGGTTTGGTCAAGTTTAGGGTTAGGTTAATGGTAAAGTCAAGGTTAAGGTTAGGTTAAGGTTAAGATTAGGGTAAGGTTAAGGTTATAGGTTTAGTCAGGTTAAGGTTAAGGTTAAGGTTAAGGTTAAGGTTAAGGGTTTGGTCAAGGTTAGTTTTAGGTTAATTGTAAAGTTAAGGTTAAGGATAGGTTAAGGTTACGGTTATGGTTAAGGTTAGGTTAAGGTTAAGGTTAAGTTTAGGTTAAGGTCAAGGTGAAGGTTAAGGTTAAGGTTAAGGTCAAGGTTAAGGGTGAAGTTAAGTTTGAGGCTAGGGTTAGGTTATAGTTAAGGTTAAGGTTATGTTAAGGGTAAAGTAAATGTTAACCTTAACCTTCTCATAACCTTAACCTAACACTTAAGTAAAGGCTATGGTTAAGATAGGGTTAAAGGTACAGGTTTAGTAAGGTTAATGTTAAGGTTAAGGTAATGTTAAGATAAGATTAAGGGTAAGGTTAACATTAAGGTTAGGTTAAGGTTATGGTAAAGGTAAGGTTAGGCTAGGGGTTAAGGTTAAGATTAGGTTAGATTAAGGTTAAGATATGGTTAAGGGTAAGGTTAACTTAACTTTAACGTTAAGGTTAAGGTTTCATTAAGGGTAAAGTAAGGGTTAAGGTTAGGTTAAGGTTAAGATAAGGTTAAGGTTAGGTTAAGGTTAAGGTTAAGGTTAAGGTTAAGTTTAAGGTTAAGGTTACGTTAAGGGTAAAATCAAGGTTAAGGTTAGGTTATGGTTAAGGTTAAGGTTATGGGATGGTTAAGGTTAATATGAGGTTAAGGTTAAGGTTAAGTTTAAGTTAGGCTAAGGTCAAGGTTAGGCTAAGGGTTTGGTCATTGTCAAGGTTAATGTTAGGTTAAGGCTAAGGTTAAGGTTATGGGTAAAGTTAAGGTTAATGTTAGGTTAGGTTAAGGTTAAGTTTAGGGGAAGGTTAAAGTTAAAGCTAGGTTAAGGTAAAGGTTATGGGAAGGTTAGGTTAAGCTTAAGGTAAAGGTAAGGTTAAGGTTAAGGTCAAGGTTAGGTTATAGTTAAGGTCAAGGTTAAGGTTAGGTTATAGTGAAGGTTAAGCCTTAACCTTAACCTTCACCCTTAACCTTTGCCTAATCTTAACCTTAACCTTCACCTTGCTAAACCCGTAACCTTAACCTTGACTTTACCGTTAACTTTCACCTTTCTAAACCCTTAACTTTAACCTTAACCTTAACCTTGAAATTACCCTTAACCTAACCTTAACCTTAACTATAACCTAACCCTAACCTTGACCTTAACTTTACCCTTAACCTTAACCTTAACATTAACCATAACACTAACCTTCCCATAACCTTAACCTTAACCATAACATTAACCTTCCCATAACCTTAACCTTAACATTAACCATAACCTTAAACTTAACCTAACCCTCACCTTGACCAAACCCTTAACATTAACCTTAATATTGACCTTAACATTAACCTTAACCTTAACCTAACCCTTAACCTTAAACTTAATCTTGACCTTAACTATAACCTAACCCTAACCTTAACCTAACCTTAACCTTGACAAAACCCTTAACACAACCTTAACCTTGATTTTACCCTTAACTTAACCTTAACCTTGACCTTGTCCTTACCCTTAACCTTAACTTTAACATTAACCTTAACCTTACCCTTAACGTAATATTAACCTTACCCTAACCTTAACCTTTAAGGTTAGGTTAAGGTTATGGTTGAGGTTAGGTTAAGGGTAAAGTTAAGGTTATGGTTAGGGCTAGGTTAGGGTTAGGTTAAGGTTAAGGTTAGGTAAAGGTTAAGATTAAGGTTAAGGTTAAGGGTTTGGTCAAGGTTAGGGTTAGGTTATAGTTATGGTCAAGGTTAAGGTTAGGTTAAGGTTAAGTTAAGGTTAATGTTAAAGGTTTGGTCAAGGTTCGGGTTAGGTTATAGCTAAAGTTAAGGCTAAGGTCAAGGTTAAGGGTAAGGTTAAGGTTAAGGTTAAGGGTTTGGTCAAGGTTAGGGTTAGGTTATAGTGAAGGTTAAGCTTAAGGTAAGGGTAAAGTCAAGGTTAAAGTTAAGGTTAGGGTTACGTTAAGGTTAAAAGTTAAGGTTAGTGTTAAGGTTTTGTCAAGGTTAGGGTTATTTTATAGTTAAGGTTAAGACAAGGTTAGGTTTAGGTTAAGGTTAAGGTTAGGTTGAGGGTAAAGTTAAGGTTAAGGTTAGGGTAAGGTTAAGATTAGGTTAAGGTTAAGGTTTAGGTTAAGGTTAATGTTAATGTTAAGGTTAAGGGTAAGGTTAAGGTTAAGGTTAAGGTCAAGGTTAAAGTTAAGTGAAGGTTAAGGTTAAGGTTAATGTTAATGGTTTGGTCAAGGTTAGGATTAGGTTATAGTTAAGGTCAAGGTTAAGGTTAAGGTTAAGATTATAGTTAGGTTAAGGTTAAGGTTAAGGTTAGGTTAGGGTTAATATAAGGTTAAGGTTAAGGTTAAGGTTAGGTTAAAGGTAAAGTCAAGGTTAAGGTTAAGGTTAGGGTTATGGGTCTTAACCTTGACCCGAACCTTAACCTTATCTTAACCTTAACCTTCACTATAACCTAACCTTAACCTTGACCTTAACTATAACCTAACCCTAACCTTAAGGGTTTGTTCAAGGTTAGGGTTAAGTTATAGTTAAGTTCAAGGTTAAGATTGGGCTAAAGGTAAAGTTAAGGTTAAGGTTAGGCTAAGGGTAAAGTTAAGGTTAAGGTTAGGTAAGGGTAACGTTAAGGTTAAGGTTAATGTTAAGGGTAAAGTTAAGGTTAAGGTTATGGTAATGGAAAGGTTAAAGTTAAGTTAAGCTTAAGGTTAAAGTTTGGTCAAGGTTAGGGTTAGGTTATAGTTAAGGTCAAGGTTAAGGTTAGGTTAAGGATAAGATTAGGTTGAAGGTAAAGTTAAGGTTAAGGTTAAGGTTTTGGTCAAGGTTAGGGTTAGGTGTTACAGGTTTAGTCAGGTTAAGGTTAAGTTTAAGAGTTTGGTCAAGGTTAAGGTTAGGTTATAGTTATGGTTAAGGTTAAGGTTAGGTTATAGTGAAGGTTAAGGTTAATTTTAAGAGTTTGGTCAAGGTTAGGGTTAGGTTATAGTTAAGTTTAAGGTTAAGGTTAGGTTATAGTGAAGGTTAAGGTTAAGACAAAGTTAAGGTTAAATTTAAGGTTAGGGTTAGGTTATATTTAAGGTTAATGTTAGGTTAACGGTAAAGTTAAGGTTAGGTAAGGGTAAGGTTAAGGTTACGGGTTTATTCAGGTTAAGGTTAAGGTTAACATTAAGGGGGTGGGGGTAAGGTTAAGGTTAAGGTTAATGTCACGAGTCTTAACCTTAACCTTCAATATAACCTTAATTTAACATCCCAAAATACGAAACTTCTACAACAATAAGAATATATTAAGATATTATTAAGTTGGAGCTTCAGCAATACATGAACACAATAATGGATTTTTAGTGATAGATAGAATCATATGATGTGTTAAAACACATATCCACCAAATGAGTGAAACAACAAAAAAATAAGATCTTCTACACATTCCCAAGTGGTGAAAATGCAGCAAATAGACCCAGAAAACATTATTTCTGAAGATATGTGTTCTTTTTGGGTGAAATAATGCTTGGTTGCCTTAGAATATGATTTTACACTCTCACATACAAAAGGGTATCAGAAATAAATCCCTTCTGATATGTTAAACAGACCTCCTGACTTCATATCAGCTTAAAAATAACCAAATCCCATGAGTTATGTTATGCAGAAAAAGGATGAAGCATGTAAAACGTTATTTTATGAGGGTTCCTATAGTAAAATGATAAAATAACATGGATATTGAACTGTATGGGACAATATTTTAAGAAAATGAATATCTGACCTCCTTATTGCATTATAAAGCCAACCCGACAAGGGTTTCATGAAAGTACAAGTACAGTGAAGATCTGAATATTCAGCTCAGAAAATGTAGTCTTACTGCAAAATTATAGAAATATATCTAAATAATAAAAAATAGGGATGAAAATCCCTTCCTCTAGCTTTCTGGGAGAAGGGTTGGCCCTTTCTATAGGAAACTAGCTTAGAAACAAGGGTCTTAACCCTACTGCAACAAATCGATGCAAAATGACACAGTTCCTGCAAGGGACTGCGCTGTAGGAGATGAGAAATATTTTGGCCTCATTCCAAGTTATGAAATGTACTGAGAAATATTCGTATCTGATATCTCAAGAGAAGGAAGGCACCTTCTACTGAGAAACAGACTCGGAAGTGGTGTAACAAACCTCCACTGCAACACCCTGCAACTCAACAATATTATGCTATAGAAATAACACTGGGACTAAAGAATGGTGCTTGGCCTCAAGCCTGGATGTGTATAAATATAGTTCAAGCTCTTTCAAGAGGCCTCTCAAGGGAGGAGGTGGGATTCCCGCTCGCGAAAACCCTATGCTCAACAGCACTACAACCCTATTAATCAGCAAGAGGAAGCCAAGTCTAAGTAGAAAAGATAAAAAGATCAAATACAAGGTATCCATAACAAAGGCTCCCATCCTCTCATATATAGCAAGTGAACCTCTCCACATTGGGTCCCATCCACATGTGCGATGAAGCTCATGCAAGTTGTCCTCCACCAAAACTGTATTGTCCATCAAGGAAGTTCAATGTATCTAGACAGCTTTGTTGACTTTGTCAAAGTTGACTGAATCAACATGATCCTATCTCTGTTCACACCCAAGGGTGCTTAAATTAGCTACTTATTATTAATCCTTTCACATTAGGAGTGTTATTTATCCCTCTAAAGAGGTTAATGGGTCTCCCTACCCATTTATTCACTTACCCAGTGATAAAACAACTCTAATATTCCATTTAGCTTGGAGGCTAAAATTTTGGAATATTACAGTCCTCCCCTCCAAAATGTTTCTTGTCCTCAAGCAACTGTATAAGGAGAGAAAAATTCCTCCCCTACTCTTCTTGTGGCGTCCTCATCAAAAGTATCCACCACTACTCAAAATGATCTGCTACAAATATTTCCTCCAATGTTTCCTCCCAAGCATGCAAAACCATATGGCTTACATCATAAAAAGGTGGAAGATGTAAGTGGAAACCTCCTTGCTATCTAATGGCCTCCTCAAGGTAGGAGTGATGATGAACAAGGGGAATATTATTCCCAATGAGTGACTCCCACACCGATGCTATCATCCAAATGAAATAAGCCAATCGAGTTAGCTCAAAAAGATCCTCAACCCCTGGTTCATACAATGTGTTGGGGTTGCATGGAGAGATTGGATCCTCCCAACCAAGTGGTTTCTCTCTCCATTTATGATAAGTATGGGATTTTTACTGATCTTGGGCTGAAATATCATGACCTGCAAGAGTGGCCCAAGCTACCCCATCAAACAAATAAACCATGAAATGCCTCCTCCAAAAACTAATGTTCTCCAAATGGCTCCTCCCACATGAAGAAGAGAGATGTAATTTGGAAATCATGGGCTACCCATTGCTACTCCTGAAACATGCATCATGAAAAGTACGGAGAATAATACTCCCAATGGGTTTCTTCAACTCATTCTCCACTCTCCAAAAAAAGCTTCCCATGAACATTGAAATATCAACAATACATGGAAGCAAAAACCAATAGAAACAAGTTGTCATATGACAACCAGAAAGTGGATCAAGGTCACACACAAGGAACCAACGTAGTGCATCCTTTTCCTACATCAAATCAATCAAAAACAAGTGCTTTTCCACCCATTTGTTTGCGGCTACAATCATATTACAATATATAAACATGAAAGTACAAAGTGGTGTCAATGGTGCACACCAAAAATCATGTGGCTTCCCCCACAAACCACTAATGAGATAGCCAATATCAATGCTACAAATGGCTTCAATACATCATTATACAATATGAAAGAAGGAATAATCCTCCTTGGTACAATATGCTGCTCATATAAAGAAAATAAGTGCAAAAAATAAAGTGAAATTGTACATTCTCTATCATGTACTTGAGATCTTGAGCTGAAATGGCTCAACTAGAAACTCTCCCTCACCTCCAAAGAGTAGTGAAGTGGCTGTGACATCCTATCTATCACCATCCAGGCTATGAATCTCTCCATATGCTGAAATATTTCATGCTAAATGCCCTCCCAAATGAACTCCTCTACCAAGGAAAGGTATGCATCAAAATGCATGGAAACGAAGTCCTCATGTGATGCATGTAGCAGCTTCTCCTTGAGCTTAGAAGCTCTAGTCAAGAAGACTCTTCCATAACATAGATGACCATATCATCCACCATATATTTGTCATCTCTATCAGGGTCATCAAGAATCATGCAAGCACCAAGATCCGTGGAGTACTCTACCAAGAGTTAAGACCTCCAATATGGATCAATCCTCCCAAGAGATAGCGCTGGTGATCTGGCATTTGAAGCTCTCCTCATGCTTTTTCCTGTTACTTTGACATCTCCCATGCCAAAGTCTCCCTCCAAACTCTTCACCTCTCCAAAATCAAAGAGTGGTAAATCAAATGGCAAGATTTCTCTTACCAACTTCATATCTGGTGGCCTCCCCAGTGGAATGCCTCCATAGAGTGAGACATCAATGGTAAGAGAAGACCGTTCATATGGTTGGGAAATTTTTCCCTTGCCCTCACAATGCAAACCAATCTTCCTCATCGTTGCACCATCTCTCTGAAATATATAGGGGTGTGTGATCCTCATCAAATGATGATGTCTATCATTCCTACCTCCTTCCATCAATATCATCTCACAATCATGTTGCTCATTGATTTTACTTTGCCTTCCATATGTGAGATCCTGGGGAAATTCTTGTAATGACATAAGAAAACCTCCGGTTGGAGCATGTGCTCCTCCTTCCTCTGCATGAGGCACTCTATATGCTCTAGATTTGATAGCATTTTAACCCCAATCCTTCTCTTCATCTTCAATATGAATAGGAGGTAACTGCTCCATAAGAGGATCCTTCTTTGCAAAAGGAACCTTCATGCCCTTTTTTCCAAGGTTATGAAACAAGGATCTTGCCTCCAATAGGGTATCATGCAAGATGTGTTCTCCTCCAATAGGTTTCTGAAGTGGTCTTGAGTTTGTATGTCCTCCCAACTTATGCAAAAGTTTCATTGGTTTGATTGTCTCATGTTTTTTATCAAACCTTTCTACCAATCTCTTAGTGAAATTTGAAAAAGAAGAAGTATTAACATTTTTCAATGAAAATGACTCAAACATCCACCAAGCATAGGCCTTACCTTCAAAGTGTAGTGCTGCAACTATGATGGCTTCATCTTCAGAAACTTGTTGTTGCTGCAAATAAATACACAACTCCTCCACCCAAGCTTTGGCTGAACAAGTTGGGGATCCATCAAAATTAGATAGAGAAAATCTATCCATGTCATGAAGCTTGCTCCTCTTCACCTTGATCTTGAAAAACTCTTTGAAAGGGATATGATCTCTGAAATTTTTAGTTTGAGATTCATACTCTTGCAGAAAATTACTAAGAGTTTCCCTCCTTGGCATTTTATCTTCTTTCATCTCTTCCATAGCAGATCTGGGCATTTGACTGCGTTGTGCATAATAGGGTGTAGCTGCATGCTCACACCTATCATGTGCCAATCTAGATCTAGCACTAGATCCAATCTCCTCTAGATATCCCATCTCTGCTCTTATCTTCTTAAGATCTTCATTGATGCACTGCATAGATTTTGGAAGAAGCTTTGTAAGCCTATATTCCTTTCTTTCTCCACATAATGGAGTCTTATTTATATTCATATCTTTTTCTCTTGATAGCTACATGGCTGAGTTACATAGGCTGAGCCAAGACTATGCTCCGATATCACTGTAATATCCCAAAATAGGGAATTTCTACAACAATAAGAATATCTTAAGATATTCTTAAGTTGGAGCTTCAACAATACCTAAACACAATAATGGATGTTCAGTGATAAATAGACTCATATTATGTGTTAAAAATACATAGCCATTAAATGGGTGAAACAACAACAAATGAAGAGCTTCTACACATTCCCAAGTGGGGAAAATGCAGCAGATAGACCCTGAAAACATTATTTCTGAAGATATACATTTTTATTGGGTGAAATAACACTTGGTTCCCTTAGAATATGATGTTAAGCCCTCACATAAAAAAGGGAATCAGAAATAAATCCCTTCTGATATGTTAAACAGACCTCCCAACTTCATATCAGCTTAAAAATAGCCAAATCACATGACTTATGTTATGCAGAAAATGATTGAAGCATGTAAAACATTATTCTATGAGGGTTCCTATAGTAAAATGATAAAATAACATGGATCTAGAACTATATGAGAAAATATTCCAAGAAAATGAAGATATGACCTTCTTATTGCATTATAAATCCAACCCGGCAAGGGTTTCATGAAAGTACAAGTACAAAAAGAGCAGATCTAAATAGTCATCTTAGAAAATGTAGTATTACTGAAAAATTACAGAAATATAGCTGAATAATACAAAAGAGGGACGAGAATCCCTTCCTCTAGCTTTCTGGGAGAAGGGTTGGCCCTTTCTCTAGGAAACTAGCTTAGAAACAAGGGTCTTAATGTTGCTGCAGAAAATATATGCAAAATGACGCAGTTCATGCAAGGGATTGCATTGTAGAAGATGATAAATACTTTTTCTTGCTGCCAAGATATGAAATGTGCCCAAAAATCTTCCTAGCTGATATCTCAAGAGAAGGAAGGCACCTTCTACTGAGAAACAGACCCAGAAGTGGTGTAACAAACCTCCACTGCAACACCCTGCAACTCAGCAATATTCTACTACAAAAATAATGATGGGAATAAAGAATGGTGCTTGGCCTCAAGCCTGGATGTGGAGCAATACAGTTCGAGCTCTCCCAAGAGGCCTCTCAATGGAAGAGGTGGGATTCCTGCTCGGGAACACCCTGTGCTCAACAGCACTACAACCCTGCTAATCAGCAAGAGAAAGCCAAGTCTAAATAGAAAAGATCAAAAGATCAAATGCGAAGTATCCATAACAAAGGCTTCCATCCTCTCCATATATAGTAAGTGAACCTCTCCACATTGGGTCCCATACACATGTGGCATCAAGCTCATGCAAGTTTTCCTCCACCAAAACTGCACTGTCCATCAAGGAAGTTCAATGTATCTAAACAGATTTGTTGACTTGGTCAAAGTTGACTGAATCAACGTGATCCCATCTTTGTTCACACCCAAGGGTGCTTAAATTAGCTACTTTTTCTTCCTCCATTCACATTAAGAGTGTTATTGATCCCTCTAAAGAGGTTAATGGGTCTCACTACCCATTTATTCACCTACCTAGTGATAAAATAACTCTAATATTCCATTTAGCTTGGAGGCTAAAATTTTGGAATATTACACCTAACCTTAACCTTAAACCTAACCTTAACCTTAGCTATAACCTAACCCTAACCTTGACCAAACCCTTAACCTTAACTTGACTAAAACTATAACCTTGACCTTAACCTTACCCTTAACCTTCACCTTAACCATAACTTTACCCTTAACCTTAACCTTAACCTTACCCTTACCTTACCTTAACCTTAACCTTAACCTAACCTTAAGGTAAGGATAAGGTTAGGTTAAGGGTAAAGTCAAAGTTAAGGTTGGGTTAAGGTTAAGGTTATGGTTAAGGTTATGGGTTTAGTCAGGTTAAAGTTAAGGTTAGGTTAAGGTTAAGGTTAAGGTTAGGTTAAGGGTAAAGTTAAGGTTAAGGTTAGGTTAAAATTAAGTTGAAGGTTAAGGATAAGGTTAGGGTAAGGTTAGGGTTAAGGTTAGGGGAAGTTCAAGGTTAAAGTTATTTTAAGGTAAGGATAAGGTTAAGGTTAGGTTAGGTTACGTTAAATTAAGGTTAAGGTTAACTTTAAGGTTATGGGAAGGTTAAGGGCTTAATTTTACCCTTAACCTTAACCTAACATTAACCCTAACCTTAACCTTAACCTAACATTAACCCTAACCTTAACCTCAACCTAACATTAACCCTAACCTTAACCTAGACCTTAACTATAAGCTAACCCTAACATTAACCTAAACTTAACATCAACTTTAACCTTAACCTTACCCTAGCATTAACCATAACCTTAACCTTAACCTTAAACTTAACCTTACTCCCTTAACCATAACCTTAACCTTAACTTGACTAAATCTGTAACCCTAACCTTACATTAATCTAACTTTAACCTTAACCTTAACCTTAAGGTTAGGGTAAGATTAAGTTTAAGGTTAATGTTAAGGGTTTGGTCAAGGTTAGGTTTAGGTTATGGTTAAGGTCAAGGTTAAGGTCAGGTTAAGGTTAAGGTTAAGGGTTTGGTCAAGGTTAAGGTTAGGGTAAAGGTTAAGGTTATGGTTAGGGTTAAGGTTAAGGTTAGATAAAGTTTAAGGTTAAGGTTAATTTTAAGATTAAGGGTAAAGTTAACATTAAGGTTAGGTAAGGGTAAGGTTAACGTTAAGGTTAAGGTTATGCTTAAGTTTAGTTTAAGGGTAAAGTTAAGATTAAGGTTATATTAAGGTTAAGGTTAAGGTTACGGGTTTAGTAATGTTAAGGTTAAGGTTAAGGTTATGGATTTAGCTAGGCTAAGGTTAAGGTTAATGTTAAGGTTAAGGTTAAGTTTAAGTGGGTAAGGCTAAGGTTAAGATTAAGGGTGAAGGTTAATGGTAACATTAAGGTTAAGGTTACTAGTTTAGTTAGGTTAATGTTAAGGTTAAAGGTTTGTTCAAGGTTACGGTTAGGTTATAGTTAAGGTTAAGGTTAAGGGTAAGGTTAGGGTAAGTTTAGGGTAAAGGTTTAGGTTAAGGTTAGGGTTAAGGGTTTCCTTGTCCTTAGCCTTAAACTTTACCTTAACTATAACCTAACCCTAACCTTACCCTTACCCTTAACCTTAACCTTAACCTAACTAAACCTGTATCCTTAACCTTACCCTTAACCTTATCTTACATTGACCTTAACTATAACCTTAACCTAACCTTAACCGTAACTTTACACTTAACCTAATATTAACCTTAACCTAACCCTGACCTTGACCAAACCCTTAACTTAACCTTAACCTTCACTATAACCTAACCCTAACCTTGACCAAACCCTTAACCTTAACCTTAACGTTACCCTTAACCTTACCCTTATCTTAAACTTACCCTTAACCTTATCTTAACCTTTACTTAATCTTAACCTTGAACTTGACCTTATCCTCAACCTTAACCTTAAATATGCCACTCTTTTTTATGACAACAATAGCATAGGACCTCCGGTAAGTCATCTATCGAATCTCTGTCCCTTCATTAACTAGGAATCAATATTATAGCTTGTTTTGTTTGTTGCTAGACCCACCCTAGGGCTAGTGGGATTGCCTTTGTCCGCAGAGGGGATTTACCTCACCAAAAAATTGGTGGCTCTATTGGGGATTAGTGCGAGTTTGTCTTTCTTCCATTTGGTCTTCTTTTTGGTATTTTCTTGATTATTTTTCCTATTCTGATTATTCTGCTAAGTCTAAGACCCTTGTTTAGCCTGAGAGGAACAGATCTGACCTCTATCTTTCAATTTTTTTCCCTTTTTCCTTAGTGAAATGGCTTGGTGTGCTTTCTGTTCATACAATCGTGCTTATTGGTGCTAATTTCTAGTGTTGCACCCCTGCCATCCGATTTTTGGTGCTGATTACAGCCAAAAATCCGCGTCGACCCCTGTAGCTTTTAGGGTTTGGTCTGTTTTGAAGAGTTTTGGTCAGTACTTTTTCTTCTCGGTTATTTTTAGATATGTCTTGAGTGCTTTGGGATTGTTTTTTATTGTGATCAACTGTATTCATTCAGTTGTTTGTCTATTTCCTATCAGCATTGCAGCCTTATGGTTTTTAAGTGCTTTGGCATGCTGAGCCTCCTGTAGGAGTTTGAGTCTTTTGTTTTGTAGTCAACTTCATTCCTGGTTTGGTTGCATTCATCTCCCTTGATCCATTTTAGTGATTGCATTGGTTGAATGATTCTTGCCTATTTTGTTGAATTTTTCTTCTTGTCACTCCCAGCATAGATCACACTGCTTGCATGGGTCTGTTTTGAAATCGTCCTTCAATTTGAGAGATTGCAATGTTGGTTTGAGTTTTGTTATGTTTTTTTTGGGTTGATTGAAACTATTTCGCTTCAAATATCACTTTAACGTTCTCGAACTAGTGTTTTGGTTTGCTTTTCATGTCATTTACTACACTGTTTGTTCTATTACAATGAAAAATAAAATAAAAAATTGTTTGCATTCTTGTTTGCATTGTGAAATTGAAAGTCTTTCGCATATCTAGCATTGGAAAATTCTAGGAAAGATTTCTCATTTTCATTAGCTTGCATCGGAAACTGTAGCGGATGCTTCTGCATGTTATTATTATTTGCTATTGCTTGAAAACTCCTAACTTTCTCATAGATAGCTTTTCATCGAACGAAATGGTATCTTTTGGCATGTAGCTTGCATTTAGGGATCTTTGAGATCCAACATTCGGTAGGACCTTGGAATTGAAACATAAATACAAGATCAACTTAAAATTTACTCAATTAACCTAAGGAAACATTGAAACCTAATGAAACATCTAGTGCTCTAAGTTAGAGACATGTTCTGACGTCTTTAAACCTAGTAGCTGTCGCTCGCCATCTAGCTTCAGAGAGCACTAGTACGGACTTGCGTTCCCCATACTGTCAAGTATATAAAGGGAGACCCCTCTAGGTTACAATCCTTTTATCTGTAGGAAGCCGATTTTGCCGCCTTGTAACCATGATACACTGAACACAACATTCAAGGAGATTACCTGCATGTAGGTCAAGTCCTTCGTCAATTGTTCTTTCATTTTATTACCAAGGTGTATATGGCAGTTCACGGAAACCTGGTACACACTTTTACCTAGAATACCTGAGCAGTCATTTTCGATCTTTAATGACTCCATAAATTTGAAAAGATCATCTAGCACTTGTCCTTTCACACTCATTCAACCTGAAAGTGATAGAGTCACTTTTTTCCTATTTCTCGACTCTTAAAATATGAAATTCCAGAGTTTTGTTTCAGTGTCTTAAAATTAACTATCCGCGAAATATTCCTTGTTAAAGTTAGCTTCCTTAGCGTTGTTTTAATGTTGTTTCTGATGACAACTTTTCCAAATTTTACCAATCAAGGAATCCCCTCCGAAGTGAATCCTGGTCCTTTTCCTACTTTTGGGAATATTGGTGCTCCTTATATGGCAACGCTGTCTCTTCTAGGGTTAACTGTTGGTTTTCTCGTGTGGTTGTTTTCGACCTCGGTGGTCCCAAATACCTTGATCTCTGTTTGACCATCACCTCCACCTGAACAACACCATGTTGATTCCAAGGTGGACCTCTCCCCTTCTTCGCCTGTTTCTTCATCCTCCTCTTCTACTTCGCCTGGTGAAAGCTTGGATTCCAGTAAGCAGGTGGATAAGAAGAAGAAGAAGTCAAATAAGTGAGAGGTTAATGCTGCAGCTATTGCACCTCGGACACCTTCCCTTGAGAAATCGTCCAACCTTCCACGAAAAGTCAAATTCCCTTTCATGTTGTGCAAAGGTGACCATCTTCTTCGAGACTGCCCTGGAATTCCCAAGGTACTTGAAGCATGGTACAATGGTCGTCCATCATTTCCTTTGGCTTCCAGAAGTCATATTGGTAGCATATCTTCAACTAGTGCTGATACGACTCATAAAAAATAGGGTAATATTAACAATCCCTATAAGTTGTGTGAAGGGCATCATCCCATTAAATTTTTTCCATACATGGATGAAGCCAAGAGAATATTGGACAACCATACTGTTTCTATACGTTGCCTTCTGGCTGGTTACCAAAAAATTTCTTTAAGTCCTCTGCTAGTTGATTCCATGATCAGTCAAGATTCATCCTTGGTCAATCCCACTCCCCCGGAAATTCAAATTCAGGAATCCATTCCCGACCAATCATTAGTCACAAAATCGGTTGATTTGACCCTGCCTGTGGCTCATCAGGTTTTTTGCATCGACAGTGGATCTCATCCCTCTCATGTTCTTCTTGTTTCTTTAGATTATTTGGACTTGGAGAAAGATTCTTCTGTCCCTGTAGTTCAAGAAGTTGCTCCTCCTTCTCCCATGATGGACGTCCTGGAGGATGTTCCTCTTTCTCTGGTAACAATGGGGGATCACCATTTTAGTTCTATGGTACCCCCTCCAAGTAGTTTGGTTGCTTCCTTCGATTGGAGTCGATTTGCAAGATACCGCCTTCCTTCTTATGTTCCTTTTGAGATAACGATACATACCTTTGATCTGGTCATACCTAACACCATTATAGATGAAGGCACATCTGTTAGTATTTTGTCTTCAAATACTTGGAAAGCTTTTGGCTCTCCATTGCTTATGCCTGTTATGCAAAATCTCTTGGCTTTTAATAGAGGAACCAGTCAACCGTTAGGGATCCTTCCGAAACTACCTATTACTTTGGGAAAAAAAACCATCTATATGGACATGATGGTTGTTATAGGCCCCTTAGATTTCAATTTACTCTTGGGGCATGACTATACTTATGTCATGGAGGCAGTTGTCTCTTCCCTCTTTCGTGTGATCTATTTTCCACATAAAGGTCTGATCGTGACCATTGATAAACTTTCGTTCTTTAGTCATGACGTGACATCTGGTCCACCATCATCCCTTCAGGGTCTTTATCCACCGGTTTTATTTTTCCCGCCGCAAGTTAATTATGTGGCTACCTATCCCGTGCCCGAATTCACTGATAGTGCCATTGTGCATCGTGTGCTGGCGGCATTGGGTCCTGATTTCCAAGATGTTGTTCTCCCATCAAATGCGAACATCTTGGATTCCATGACCTCTTATTCGTCATCATAAAAGGTCGACGGATAAGAGTTCCTTTTCTTATGTCAAGCTACTTAAATAATGAAACAAGGTGTCCCAAGGATAGTCCATCTTCTATGTCAACCTCGTTAAAAAAATGAATTAGGTCGCGAGGATAGTTCGTCTTCTATGTCAACCTCGTTAAAAAAATGAATTAGCTCATGAGGATAGTTCTTTTAATGTGTCAACCTCGTTAAAAAAATGAAACACGTTCCCATTCAATTCGAGTCTTTGCTCAAATCTTGTAAAATCCCAGTTGAGTCTTTCTTTGATCTCGTAATTTGAACCTTCACTCCATCTGCCTTTCATATGGACTAAAGCTTGGGGGGCATGTACCTCGATTTGAGTCACCATGCTGGGGGCATGCTTACTTTTTTTCAAGCATAGTTTGTTTTCATTTCAAGATTGTGTAAAAATGAAATCGGTTTCAAGCATAGTTTATCTTTGTTTCAAGCTTGTGTGAAAATGAAACCAACCTCAAGCAGAGTTTCCTGATTTCAAGCTTGTGTAAAAATGAAACCGTTCCCATTTTACCTCTCATGATCACCATTTTATCAGCATTTTTTCTAGATGAACCTTGGTTTTCTCATTCCGTCATCACCATCTGCTTGGTCGATCATACACCTTCACTTGATTGTTTTACCCATTCCTGAGGAACCACTGCAATGAGTGGTCTTGTTAGCCAACCTCTTAACCTTTACTTGTTTTTAGGAGTTCCACCATTACTGGAACCCATAGCTACCCTTTATACCACTCCTTCCTCTAGGAGGAGTCAAATTTTAGCTCTTTTTTTACTCTTAAAAATTTAAAAGATTGCCGAGACTCTTATTGTTTTGAACTCGTTAAATGGCTGCAAAACGATATCTACCCAGTATACGTTTACCCCTTTTTCGGGCTGGGATAGATTATTTACAAAAAAGGAATACCTTAGCCTATCGTGGCTAAGAGGTTCTCTTGGATCTTGTTTTATACCTTTTCGGATCTGAGAGACTATTTACGAAAAGGGCTGTTACACAACATTTTGTCAGCGTCCCTGCAATCCCTCGTCCCACATATTGGAGGATCGTTCTCGTGACTTGTGAATATTGTCTTACTTTTCAAACACCTTCTTTGCATCCTTCTACATAAGGACATAATTTCTCCTATTGGACATTTCCTCAAAAAAGAGCACAAAACCCATGTTTTGGCCTTAGCGTGGATAGCCAATTCATCTCTCGCGTCGATGTGGAAGATTTGCACTAGAGCTTGCACCACCTAGCACTTTGTCTTAGTGTACTGCTCATGCCAAGATGTTTTAGGAATGTTTTTTTAAATTACAGGTGGAAGTTTCCTTGTAACTACCTCAAGGATGAGTCACTAGAAGTGGTTAAGTTGATGAGCCACGAATCTCTCTCTTTAGGTAGTGGTTTTTACCTCCCATGGAACAATCCTTAAAGATAGGCCTCCCTTCCATGATTATAGGGATCCTAACCTCTTCCTCCCCCTCTATATAAATAGGCCTTCTCCCTTTATGAAAGCTAGCTAAACATATAGCCAAGGAGATGAACTTGGAGAAGAATACTATAGCTGAGTAATTTCTATTGAGAAGGTAGAACCAAGGAGAACTCCATAGAGAGAGTCTCGTCTGAATTCCCAATGAGCCTTTGTGAGACGCGCTCTGCTTGAACCCTGCAGGAGGAGATCACAACATCGAAGCTTGGTTGTTCTCTTCCTTCCATTTATTAATATACTTGACTATGGTGTTGGTTCCATCATTATGTTATGCTTTTTATGTAATGCAATTGATTTAGTCCTCTTCTATTGACTAATAGTTATTAATGTGAACTAGTACGTTGCATATCGTCGTTGTTTTTTGTGTATGTGTAGGTTTTTGAGCGTGAAAGTGAGTGGATTGTGATTTTTCAAACCAGGATCGAGGATCGAGCCACTCTTTTCGACGACATCAACAAAATAGGACCTTTGGTAAGTCATCTATCAAATATCCATCCATTCGTTAACTAGGAATCAATATTATAGCATGTCTTGTTTGTGGCTAGACCCACTCTAGAGATAGTGGGATCACCTTTGTCCGCAGAGGGGATTTACCTCACCAACAAACTGGCGACTCCACTAGGGACCAGTGTGAGTTTTTCTTTCACCCATTAGGTCTTCTTTGGTATTTTCTTGCTTGTTTTAACTTTTCTTATTATTCTGCTAACTCTTAAAGCCTTGTTCAGCCCCAGAGGATCAGATCTAACCTCTGTCTTTCAAAATTTTCCTTTTTACCTGAGTGAACTGGGTTGGTGTGTTTTCTGCTTAGATAGACGCGCTGATTGGCACATGTTGCTAGTGTTGCACCCATGCCATCCCCTGTTTGGCACTGATTATAGCCAAACAACGACACCAACCCCTGTAGGTGTTAGGGTTTGCTTTGTTTTGGATATTTTTGGTCAGTGCTTGTACTTATGGATTATTTTTGGTATGGATTGAGTGCTTTGGGATTGTTTTTTATTGTGATTAGCTTCATTCCTTCAGTTTTTTGTCTGTTTCCTATCAGCATCGCAACCTTAGGGTTTCTAAGTGCTTTGGTATATTGAGCCTCCTATAGGAGTTTGAGTCTTTTGTTCCGCAGTCAACTTCATTCCTGGTTTGGTTGCATTCAGCTCCCTTGATCCATTTGAGTGATTGCATTGGTTGAATGATTCTTGCCTCTTTCATTCAATTTTCCTTCTTGTCACTCCAGGCATAGATCACTGCTTACATGGGTCTATTTGGAAATCTTTCTTCAATTCGAGAGATTGCAACATTGGTTTGAGTTTTGTTATGTTTGTCCTGTGTTGATTGAAATTGTTTCGCTTGAAATTTTGCATCAAATTTATCGAGCTAGTGTTTCGATTTATTTTTCATGTTATTTAGTGCACTGTTCGCTCTACTACATCGAAAAAAATAAATTGTTTGCATTATTTTTTGCATTGTGAAATTGAAAGTCTTTCACATAACTAGCATTGGACAATTCTAGGAAGGATTGTTCATTTTCATTAGCTTGCATCAGATACTGTAGTGGATGTTTCCACATGTTCTCATTATTCGCTATCGCTTGAAAAATCCTAAATTTCTCGTAGATAGATTTTCATCGAACGGAATGATATCTTTTGGCGTGTAGTTTGCATTTAGATATTTTTTGAGATCCAAAATTTAGTAGGACCTTGGAATTGAAACGTAAATGCAAGATCAACTTAAAATTTACTAAATTAAACTAAGGAAACATTGAAACCTAACAAAACATCTAGTGCTCTAAGTTAGAGACGTGTTCTGACGTCTTTAAACCTAGCAGTTGTCGCTCACCATCTGGCTTTAGACAACACTAGTACAGACTTGCGCTCCCCATACCGTCGATTATATAAAGGGAGAACCCTTTAGGTTACAGTCCTTTTATCCATAGGAAGCCGAGTTTGCCACCTTGTAACCATGATACATCAAACACAACATTCGGGGAGACTACCTGCACGTATGTCAAGTCCTTGGTCATTCTTCTTTCATTGATCACCAAGGTGTATATGGAAGTTCACGGAAACCTGGTACACCCCTCTACCTAGACTACCTGAGTAGTCATTTTTGATCTTTACTAACTCCATAAATTTGAAAAATATCATCGAGCACTTGTCCTTTCACGCTCGCTTAAAACTGAAAGTGACTAGAGTCATATTTTTCCTGTTTCTTGACTCTTAAAACATGAAACAATGAAGTTTTGGTTTCAATATGGTAAAATAAACTACCCATGATTACACGCCCATTAAATTTTGATCACTTGGCTTTTCTTTGTTTGCCTTGGTTTTTATCCAAGAGTCTTCGTTTTCCATCTCTTTTCCTTTTCTAGTGTACTACGGTCATAGTGGCAAAACCATCAGTTTATTCTAGTGGTATTCCTTTCTCGGATGATTCATCTGAAGCTTCTCAATCCTCTAGGTCTACCGAGCTTCAGCAGCCTATTCTCCTATCAGAGTACCCCTTTGGAGAACCAGTTGAGTTCAATTGGCCTCTTTCAAATGCTTGGTTTGGGTTTGGGGTCGGGGAACACTTTCCCCCTCTTACACTGGGATCACCATTTTTGGCTGCTATCATACCTCCTAGTCCCCGTAGTCTTTTACAAGATATCACGGTGGATTTAAATATGGACTCGTCTATTCCTATTGGAACTGAGGGGATTCCTGTTTCTGATGAAGAATACCAACTTTTTCAGGAAAACATCCCTCAATAGTCTTCTCAATATTCACCCTCAGTGTCGCTTCTAGTCGGATATAGGTCCTTGGGTCAGATTATGGCCGGTATTGCCTCCATGGCAGCATCAACTCCATCAAGTGGTCTGGTCCTTCCATCATTAGGGATGTCGCCAATGACATCTGTCTCGTCAACACCTTTTGTTACATCTGTCCCAACCAAACCTACTATATGCGTGGCTGCATCAGCACTGGTTGTCAAAACTTAGTCGTCAGGGGCTTCACCTTTAGTAGAGACTTCAATTTCCATGGAAATCCCCGACGACCTGTCTTTCGAAGAGCATCGGCTGGCTACTCAACAGTAGAGCTCCCAGACTTACCAGTCCCCTAAGGATTCTAGTGAACCTTATCTTTCTCATTATGATGCGGTTGGTAACCCCATTTATGCACTTCTATTTCATTATGATGAGTATGAAAACCCTATCTATTTTCCTACCTCGGAAACTTATCAGTTCATTTCCATTTTTAGACCTACCTTGCCTATGCAACCTTCTAACTAACAAGGAAAACCCTTTCAGGGATAATCTTCAGTTCAGCAAGGGTATTCTTACAACCCACAAGGACAACCCTTTTAGGGACAACCTTCAATCTAGCAAGGGTATGCTTACGACCCACAAGGACAACCCTTTCAGGGACAACCTTCAGTCCAACAAGGATTATTTTATGTTCCACAAGGACAGTCTTACAATCCACAAGGTCAGCCTATGATCCAACCTTCGCAACCTTAAGGACCTGCTGGGCAACCAATATATCAACCAAGGCCTTCATATGGTCCTGGGGGGCAAATTTATCCATCTCAAGGGCAACCTTCCGTGCAACCGCAACACCCATATCCTCCAATTGGTCCAAATGTTACGCAACCAGGGCCATCTTATGGTCCTGCTCCAGGTCAACCTGGTCATCAGGCACAACCTAGTCTGCCACAACCAGGGCCATCTTATGGTCCTGCTCCAAGTCAACCTAGTCATCAAGCACAAACTGGCCCATCGCAGCCATTAGGCCAACCTCCTCCACAGGGGCAACCTGGTGGCCCTCATCAGTAAGGTCAACCTGCTCAGCAGGGAAAACCTGCACAGATAGTCCACCCTACTCAGCCACTACTCTACTCTAAACCATAGTCGGGTCAACCTGCATGCCCAATTTATCCATCTCAACAGGGCCCTACTTATCAGCAACCTGTTCGACGCCAAGGCACCTATTACCCACGAGGTCAATATCGACCGGTTTACAATGCGCCTTGAGGTTCTGCTTATTACCCTCAAACACTAGGATATACTTAAATTCCATAGCAAAATCTTTATGCTTCTCAATCAGGACCCTCATATACTCAGAATCAGTATCCTGGTCCTCAACCTCCTTATCCTAGTCCTCAGCCGCCGTATCAGCCAAACTATCCGGTTCATACCCTTTATGGTATGAATCCTTCGGGACAGAACCAATGGGGGCAGAGTTACACTCAACTAGGATGGAATGTGGGTACTATTCCTTATCGAGGACCTAATATGCCTTTCAACCCTCAATTACCCTTTCTTGCCACGTTGGAATTACCAGATGTGTCTAAATTAACGAATTATCCAATTCTTCATAATCCGTATTGGCCTCCGGTTCCAACCAAGGTTCCTGGTGATTGCCCCAAGTTTAAGGGAAAAGCTGGAGAAGACCCCCAAGCACATGTCATGACATACCATTTATGGTGTTCTTCAAATTCTCTATTCGACTCTATCTTTTCTAGCGAACTCTCACTAGAGCTGCTGCTAAGTGGTACATCGAGTTGTCTCGTGGTATCTTTCAAGATTTTAACTCTCTTGCTATGGTGTTCCTTACTCATTTCCAGTTACCAGTTCATTATGAAGTCGGGTTGCATCTCCTAAAAACCTTGAAACAAGACCAAGCTACCCACATCTCGAACCACATTCATGAATGGAGACGTCGTTGTCATCTGATAAAATTTGAAATTCCTGATCAGTTTCTTACCCATTGGTTCACCACCTCTTTTTTCAATCAGATTGTAAAATATATAGCCATGGGGGCATGTGTTATCAAGGAACATGCTATTGCTTGTGCCCAGTACCTTGATTTAGTGTACTCTCAATTGAGCATTTTGTATGATATATTGACTGATGCCCCGTGACTTGGGACTTTTAAAGCGCCGACCATGTCATCCGTCGACGGTGTTATTGGTTCCGTGTCTCAAAATTCACATAAGTCTTATAACACTGGGAAGAAAAAATCAAATTCTTCTAATGATTCTACTTCTCATCCTACCCTAGATTCTAGCAAAACGTCGGAGGTCAATGTCGTTCAGGCCAATCCTGCGGAGAAGACATCTGTTGTTATATCATTCATCACCGCCCTAAGAAACTTAAAAAAGGTGACCACCTGAAACATAAAGGGGAGAAATACTTAAAAGAGTGAGTGGGTTGGTGTGAATGAAAATGCATACAAAAAAGGGGGACAAGACATATAGTTTTAGCTTTGCTGTAAAACTTTACCCAAAATAAAGGAGTATATATGTGCAAGACAGCTGGATAGAGCGTCACCCGCTCGAGTTAGGAACAATCAAGAGAAGAAGACATCGCTAAGAATTTCTAGGGGGATCAAGGATTGCAGGGGGAAGGCGGAAGCTCACCCCCTGGAATGGTGGTAACGTAGCAATGGTGGGACCCGAGAAAGGTATTCCGTGGGGTGATGGCTGCGGGCTTAGAGCCACTCCAAGGTCCCGCCAGACCTTTTAGTGGTCCCATTTAGATAGCAACTCTCGCAAGTAACACGAAGGTAAGGTAATTCCTAGGACACCCGGTATATGACCAGTACTGGTATTTAACCCGATGCATGGTATACACCTAACCAAACTATGATAACTAATAGCCAAATGCCATGCGTCCCAATGTCGATGTCCTTATGATGTCACCCCTACAAGTGTCATCCTAGCCTCATTTTTTGGGTAATATAAAGCCGTTTAACCCTATTTTGTGTACACTGTGGTAAAATACTTTCTTTTACGAGATATTGTATAGCCAAAGTGCAAGCTCCCAGTACCAGGTCTACTAAGTTGCTTTCAACTTCCCTGCGTCGTTTTCTCCTGAGCATTTTCCTTACTGCGCAGGTATTATGTCCCTCTTTCACTGTCTAAGTTTCCTTCTACTTTTCATTTTTCAAAATGGTCATGGGTAGAAACAAGATTAAGAAGCCAGATTCACAGGAGAAGATTCTTCGCCCCCTAAAAGGTAGAGAACAAATGATGAGGAAGATGTTGAGGAAGAGCCGCTGCTAGAAAAAGTGGCATTGTATGGAGAGTCAGAAAAATGAAAAGCTAGTTTTATGGTGAGATATGTTGGTCCATAATCATCTGATTTCTTAGAGGTTTCACAAGCCATCTCCATTAACAGGGCCAAGGTAGGAGACGGAATAAAGGGCAAGAACAGAACTATCAGAGAGAAGCTTTGGTCAGAATTAGCGAGATATGTAGACAAATATCATACTCGGTTTACTACCAAGCTTGATATGGATAAGAAGCAGTTGCTGATGGCCATGACTGAAGCAGTTCTAGATCCATAGGCCGGGCCACTAGCTACAGAGCTCTGGAGATTTTATTTAACATGTCACAAGTCCCCCCAATTGATAAAATTTATATGTTTCAGTGTTTCGACGACATGTTGAAAGATGAGGTTGTGAAGCTCTCTCTCACCCTAAGGAAGCTGCAAACCAAGTATAACCAAGTGGTTGAGAACCTCGGGGTAGGAAATACTATTGCTCAGGCACTTCCAAATGATCTACGGAGTCTCCAAGCAGCTGTGAATAGCAAAGGGAGTGGTAAAGTTGATCCTCAGGGTCATGTCATTTCGGAGTTGCAAAAAAAGGTTGTAGCTTTGAAGCATAAATTGAATATGTCTGGTTTTCAGCATGTGCAAACTGCTGAATTATCCTAGATGGAAAAGGAAAACGATGACCTAGCGGAATCCCTAGCTAAAGAGAAAGAGGATGGAGCTAAAATTACTAGCGATATGACTGCCCTCCAACAGAAGATGGACGAGTTGCAAAGAAGCTGGGATACACACGTATGCTTCACGCCACTTCTTGAAGTATCTAGCTCACTTCCAGAACAACTAACTATAGCACTGGATGACCTTCAGGTAGCAGAGAAGCAGGCTCAAACTGCACAACAAAAGATTCATGAGCTCAAGGCCCGTCTCAAGGAGAATACCAAAATGGCAGCAGCTTTGCAGAAAGAAATAGAAGAGGCAAAACAAGAAAAGCTACAACAGGAAAATAATATCAAGGACCTAACGAGCCAGATAAAGGGAAATATCACCCTCTTGGAAGCCTGACGCTTGATCTGGATGGACATCATCATGGAGGTAAAGAAGCTTTGGGCCTTTCTGAATTTAATTGAAGAAAAGAAGGCTGTGGCTTGTCAATTCAGAAGGACTCTACATGAAGGGCATACAGACGTTGCAACTAAGGTTGAAAGTGTCAGAAGGTATATTACCCTCCTAAATAATTTGAGCTCAAAAGAATTGGCCAACTGGGGAATTAAATATAGGTTCAAGGAGGTAGCAGAATTCAGAAGGGTAATGGAAAAGGAAGCCTTGTGCAACCTTGCACTGGACAGTTTGGAATGGATGGTGACTAGTTTGGGATAGTTTGAAACAAAATGGATTGAACTGACGCTTGCAGGCCTCCCATCATGCTGGGAGCCTAAAACTACTATGTTTCAACTATTAAAAGTATAAGTGAAAAATGATAGAGGTGGTGAATCAGACAGATGCACCATCTGAGAAGACCACTCGGCTTAAGGCCGAAACAATAATTTCCTCACTCAGTAAGGAGTTCTCCCTTCTCTATCAAGTTAAGCAGTGGTTGCCTACTGAAATGAACTATGCTGAATTGACAGAAGTACATGCCCTGGTCGATGCTTTTGTTGCAATACCTGGTCCTACAACTGACATCTAGTAGAGGTGTAGCGATCATACGAGCTCTCCAGTCACCGTGTCTATATCCCTGTCAACTCCGTCTTCCAAAAATAAAGCCAACTCTTCCACGACTACAATACCACCTTCTCCAACAGCAGCCATGACTCCGTCTCACCAGAAGCAATGATAACTCATGATTGGGCCTACATGGCCTCTTACTTTATTTTCCTTTTCATTTTTAATTTTGAGTGAAATTCATATTTAACTCTTGCATTTTTACTTTTAGTTAGTAATTTGTTTGTATTTACATTAGAAATGGCTTCAAGCCCACTTTGTAAGATGATGGGAGGTGTTCCACCCCATCCTCAATTTTGATTTTTGATTAAGACTTGAAACAACATATAGGCATGCGAGAAAGATATTTTCCCAAACTATCTTTTCGTGTATAGAAATCAGAAGTTATAAAAGCAGAGAGAAAAGACATATACAGGGTTCCATTTTTTTGGAGAGACTATCAACTAAAAGTGCTCTGTGTATGTATTTTTGTATGGTCTGGATAGTTGATGTTAAATAACCCATTGGGACTTGGTATAAAGAGCTTTGATGTTGAAAAGGATTCCACATGAAATGATATACAATTTTTACTCCTTCCTGTTTGATTATATAGTGTTCACTTCGTCTCCATTCATTTTCTTGTATCTAAATGTTCTGGAATGCGAGTGCTTTGTATTGCGTGTGAATTTATCATAGTTGGTACTCATATATTTACATTTATAGTAGTTTAAATACGGCTCAGGCATGATACTTTGTTCACTTTCTATCTCATTTCCACAATTCTTCTGATAAGCACTTTATGGATTCTTATTTTAATATAAGCCCATTTACAGTGTATATCTCACTTCATATTCCTTCATAGTTTCCACTTACGCATACCTTGATAATTGCTTATCATTTTAATAGTCGGCCCTCTTTATATCAAGATGATTTGTAGCTGTCTGATGCATCTACTTATTTAGCCTCGTACAGAATCCTCAGAAGTATTCCTAGTTGTTATGTTTATCTCTAAAGGCTTGGTCCCACTATCATCAAATTTCTACCATTGGTCAATAGCAAGGAAGCCATATTATTGTCTACAGCTATCAGTTATATTAGGAACTCCTTGCATTTAAGATGTCCTAGGCACTTGTATTTTTACAACTCAAGGCTTTCTCTAGTAGTGAAAACAACATCCAAGGGGAAAAAGAGGGGCAAAGGCAAGGCCAAAGTTGATGCCCCAAAACCAGAGTCCTCTAAACCTCATGCTAATGATGGTTCACAGTGCAAGCCGAAGTATCCCTATCTGATTTGCAATGAGGAACACTACACTAAGGATTTTCCTAGACGAGCTGAAGTTAGTAAATTTCTCAAAGGCATTAACGGAACTCTGGTTTTCCTTAAAGAACCTCTTCCATCTCAACAAACAGAGATGGTCGATCAATCTGTGCCATCTGCACCGTTTGGCTCTCAAGTGTTCATGATGAACGGTTCTGTACCTATTTCCATCGCTACTCGGTCGAAAGATTATACTGGATCACTTCAGGTAGCCAGGAAAGAGATCGTTGATTGTCCTCCTCCGCCACCTACCTCTGGTCCTCTTGAGATTGAAAGGCCCAGTGTTGAACCCGTTATATGAACACCTTCTAGAGGTGTTCTCTGGAAATATTATTATAATCCTAATGCCCATGCTACTCAGCATTATAGTATTGTTGAGGATTTAGCATAGGTTCCATCCATGATGACAGCATTAGAAGTGCTTCAAAGTTGTCCATCTCAATGGAAAGCATTATTATCTGTGATCAGCGGGATTGATCTTGCTGATTCTAGCCTTCTCTCTTTCGACTTAGAGAATTTTGTCCCCCAACTTCTGCACCAGATTGCGCTTGTCATACAAGTCGGCATTAACAGTCTCAACATCCATAGAGCCATTTTGGACGAAGGTGCATCCACTTGTGTCATGTCATCTGCTTGCTGGAAGGCTATTGGATCTCTAGCCCTAAATTCATCACCCAATTCCCTTGAGGCATTTGATGGAAGGGAATCGAAATCCTTGGGAATTCTCGCCAGCTTGTCAATCACATTACAAAGAAAGATAGTCAATGTTGTAGTAGAAGTAGTTAACGCTAAACTCAATTAAATTATCCTACTCGGTCACAGTTGGAATCACACTATGCTGTGCATTTCGTCCACCCTCTTTCGTCTTCTAAAGTTTCCACATGAGGGAAAAATCATTACTGTCGACTAGTTGTCGTTCTTTACCTCATCTTCTAAGAACAACATTCCATACATGGATCAGATTCCTTCTCCCCTCGACAGCATAGGGCCGAGTCTTTTCAAAGACCCTGCCCTCATGGGTATCTTTCCCCTTCCACCACCAAATAGCGTTCAAGTCAATATGATCTCTCACTTAGATGACCCTTGGTTTTCTCATTCCACCGTCCCCATCTACTTGGCCGATCATATACCTTCACTTGGTTGTTTTACCCATCCCCGAGGAACATCTGTAATGATTCGTTTTGTTAGCCAGCCTCTTGGTCTTTACTTTTTCTGAGAAGTTCCGCCATTACTGGAACCAATTGCTACCCTTTATACCACTTGTTCCTCCAGGAGGAGTCAACTTTTAGCTCTTTTATGACTCTTAAAAATTGAAATATTTCCAAGACTCTTGTCATTTTGAACTCGTTAAATGGCTGCAAAATGATATCTACCCAGTATACATTTACCCCTTTTTCGGGCTAGCATAGATTGCTTACGAAAAAGGAATACCTTAGCCTATCATGACTAAGAGGTTATATCGAATATTGTTTTCTACCATTTTGATCTGAGAGACTATTTACGAAAAGGGCCTTGATGGATTTTTTTTTTTCCATTTTCTTTTCAAACTCTCTAAACATGAAAAGATGTTAAGTTCTCCCTTTGTCAGACTCCTTAAAAATTGATGACATCGGACTCCGTTGTTATGACGTTACTCGAGTTCTTCCTTCCTAGGGCTCATAAAATGTACTAGGTTGGATTTGTCCAAAGGAAAAACTTACATCGCAAGCATATGCTATCCCCTTCAAGATTTTTTTACAAAAATAATTGGGGTACTCACCAAAAATGGTGGGGGAAGATGGAACCAAAATTTAGTCAGCAGTATGTCACTCTTGAACATGGCACTTGTCTACATTCATGTCGAGTTAGGGACATCTCACTTCATCATTTGTTTGCCTCCATGGGTTTGGATAATATCTTTTGACCACTCATTTTCTCTTTTCCATGTCACTATGACCTCAGATCCCTTGATGTCAAATACTTCCAAATCCAGTGTCATGCCACCGATATGTTCAAGAGAAGTTTTGCCTCTGCAATTTTCAACCTCCCTCCGATTATATGTTGGTCTTGATTCACAGACCATCATATTCCTTTGTCTCATGATGATGATGTGGGAAATATTATGGCCCTCCTTTGACTAGGTCATTTCCTATCGACTTCAACTCATTTTCCAGGAAGTTGATCTAGAGACTCCCTTTAGGTGCCCTGAAGCCTGCATGCCTTAATGGAAGTTTCTTTGCATCCGTCACAAGGTTTACATCATTGGCCTTTGATCGGATGATTCTGCAGGTGTTCGACGCCAGATTGTTGTTCACATTCAGCAGATTGTACCTTTTGTACCTTGAGAGCCATTGTCATTATTGGTGGTTTCTCTCACATCTATTAACAACTCTCACTATTGGCTGGTAATTATACGATGTTCCGGCATGTTTGATTTCAACTCATCTATTCGCATGCTCGAACTTGTACTTTGTTTGGGTCAGGATGGAGAGCAAGACCCTGGGTTTTGTTTGATGAAATACAAGTTGCAGGTTCTTTATGGATTACTATGACTTATTACATGACTCTTCTAATTGGATGGTTGCGACCATACGTGAGTCTATTTTTTGATCCTTATTGCTGGATGGTTGCATCCATACCTCGAATCTCACTTTTTGTGTACTCTATTATGGATGGCTGCGTCCATAACACATACCATGTATCATAGATATCAGTTGTATTTGTACTTGCAGGTTTTCCGATAGAATTTTTTGGGTTGAACGCGTTCTCATAAATCATTTCACCCCTCCCTCTCTCTCGGACCTCATGCTTTAGGGGGCATCTGTTACACATCATTTTGTCACCGTCCCTGCAATCCCTCATCCTGCATATTTGAGGATCATTCCTGTGACTTGTGAACAATGTCATACTTTGCAAACACCTTCTTTGCATCCTTTTGCATAAGGACATCATTTCTCCTGTTGTACATTTCTTCAAAATGGCACACAAAACCCATGTTTTGGCCTTGGCACAGATAGCCAGTTCATCCCTCGCGCCGATGTGGAAGATTTGCACTAGAGCCCATTCCACTAGGTACTCTATCTCAGTGTAGCCCCCACACCAAGCTATTTTAGGAATGTTTTTTTAAATTAGAGGCGGAATTTTCCTTCTAACTACCTCAGGGATGAGTCACTGGAAGTGGTTAAGTTGATGACCCATGGATATCTCTCTTTAGGTAGTGGTTTTTACCTCCCATGGAACACTCCTTTAAGATAGGTCTCCCTTCCATGATTATAGGGATCCTAACCTCTCCCTCCCCCTCTATATAAACAGGCCTTCTCCCTTCATGAAAGCTAGCTGAACATATCGCCAAGGAGCTGAACTTGGAGAAGAATACTATAGCTGAGTAATTGTTATTGCGAAGGTAGAACCAAGGATAAATCTGTAGAGAGTGTCCCATCCAAATTCCTGATGAGCCTTTGTGAGACGCGCTCCACTTGAACCCTGTTGGAAGAGATCGCAACATCAAAGCTTGGTTGTAATCTTCCTTCCATTTATTAATATACTCGACTATGGTGTTGGTTCCATCATTGTGTTATGTTTTTTATGTAATGAAATTGATTTTTTCCTCTTCGACTGATTGATAGTTACGAATGTGAACTAGTACGTTGCATATCGTTGTTGTTTCTTGTGTGTGTGTAGGTGTCTGAGCATGAAAATGAGCGGATCGTGATCTTTCAAACCAAGAGCGAGGAGCGAGCCACTCTTTTCAATGACAACAAAAACATATGATCTCCTGTAAGTCATCTATTAAATCTTCATCCATTCGTTAACTAGGAATCAATATTATAGTGTGTCTTGTTTGTGGCTAGACCCACTCTAGGGCTAGTGGGATCGCCTCTGTCCACAGAGGGGATTTACCTCACCAACAAGGGCCTTGCTGGAGTTTTATTTTCCACTTTCTTTTCAAACTCTCTATACATGAAAAGAATTCAAGTTCTCCCTTTGTCAGACTCATTAAAAAAAGATGACATCGGACTTCGTCGTTATGACTTTACTTGAGTTTCTCCTTCTTAGGACTCATAAAATGCACTAGGTTGGATTTGTTTGAAGGAAAAAATTACATCGCAATCATATTATATCCCCTTCAAGCTTGTTTACAAAAATAATAGGGGTACTTGCCAGAAATGGTGGGGGAAAATGGAACCAGACTTTAGTCGGCAGTATGTCACTCTTGAACATGGCACTTGTCTGCATTCATGTCGGGCTAGGGACATCTCACTTCATCATTTGTTTTCATCCATGGGTTTGGGTAATCTCTTTTGACCGCTCATCTTCTCTTTATCACGTCACCATGACCTCAGATCCTTTGATGTCAAATATTGCCAAATCTAGTGTCATGTCGCCGATATGTTTGAGAGAAGTTTTTCCTCTACAATTTTCAACCTCCCCCTGATTCTCTATTGGTCTTGATTCAAAAATCATCATATTCCTATGTCTCGTGTCAATGATGTGGGAAACATCATGGCCCTCCTTCGACTAGGTCACTTCCTGTCGACTTCGGCTCATTTTCTAGGAAGCTGAACTAGAGACTCCCTTCAGGTACCTTGGAGCCTGCATGCCTTAATGGAAAGTTCTTTGCATTCGATGCAAGGTTCACATCATCTACCTTCGATTGGATGATTCTATGAGTGTTTGATGTCAAATCATTGTTCACATTCCGTGGATTGTACCTTTTGTACCTTGAGAGCCATTTTCATTATTGGTGGTTTCTCTCGCGTCTGTTAACAACTCTCATTATTGACTGGTAATGAGACAATGTTCCTACATGTTTGAATTCAACTTCTCTATTCGCATGATCGGATTTATACTTTGTTTGGGTCGAGATGGAGCGCAAGACCCTGGGTTTTGTCTGATGAATTCCAGGTTGCGGGTTCTTTGTGGATTACTATGACTTATTACATGACTCTTTGGATTGGATGGTTGTGACCATACCTGAGTATATTTGTTGATCCTTATTGTTGGATGGTTGCATCCATACCTCGGATCTCACTTTTTATATACTCTATCATGGATGGTTGTGCCCATGCCACATATCATGTATCAGAGATATCAGTTGTATTTGTACTCGTAGGTTTTCTGATAGCGGTGTTTGGGTCGAACGCATTCTCATAAAGAATTTCACGCCTCCCTCTCTCTCGGACCTCATGCTTTAGGGGGCATTTGTTACACAGGATTTTGTCACCATCCCTGCAATCCCTCACCCGGCATATCGGAGGGTTATTCCCATGACTTGTGAGCAATTTCATACTTTGCAAACACCTTCTTTGCATCCTTCTGCATAAGGAAATCATTTCTCCTGTTGGACATTTCCTCAAAAAGGCATACAAAACCTATGTTTTGGCCTTTGTGCGGGTAGCCAGTTAACCCCTTGCCTCGATGTGGAAGATTTGCACTAGAGCCCGTGCCATCTGGTTCTCTGTCTTAATGCAGTACCTACACCAAGCTTTTTTGGGAATTTAAAAAAAAAATTAGAGGCAGAAGTTTCCTTCTAACCACCTCAGGGATGAGTCACTAGAAGTGGTTAAGTTGATCAGGCATGGATCTCCCTCTTTAGGTAGTGGTTTCCACCTCCCATGGAAGACTCCTTGAAGATAGGCCTCCCTTACATAATTATAGGGATCCTAGCCTCTCCCTCTCCCTCTATAAAAACAGGCCTTCCCCCTTTATGAAAGCTAACTGAACTTGGAGAAGAATACTATAGCTGAGTAATTTCTATTTAGAAGGTGTTAGGTCCCTATATTACTAGTAAAGTCCCTTATTGTTGTTAGTGTAACCCCCTTATTGTTATTATTGTACCCTTGTAACCCCCATATTGTTATTATTGTGCCCTTAAATTATTATTGTTAGGTCAGCTAGGATTACATTGTGGACCCACTAGGATTACATTATGGCCCCATAGACTCCTATATATAGAAAGGAGGTTTTGTAAATTGTATCATCCAAGAATTGTTCATTTATGTAATTTATTGGAGGTTTCCCCCTTTAAGTGGCTTATTTCTAAGGCGTTGATATCTCTTTTCTTCTATTTTTGGAGCTAGTTACACAACATTTGGTATCAGAGCTTTGGATTCTAGGGTTTCGCTGCTCTAAACAGGTCATCGTGGAATTTTCACTATAAAAAATTTTCTACGAAGGTTCAGAATCTGAATATTTTAGGGTGTGAAGATGCAATCCTGAGGAAAACCATAAAAAAATTTCAGATCTTGGTTCGCAATATCGTCGAAGATATGATCTGTGGAAGGTAGTGCATTTTCAGGCTCCCGAATTTCATATCAAAGAGTTGATTATGGGAAAAGATTCATAAATCTCTCTCTGAGCATCAGATTGGAGTTTTGTAAAAATTGGTCGCAAGTACACAGACTCTAGTTTCTTGGCTATCAATTTAAGAGCTGAAGGATGAAACTGTGACACGTGGAAAGTCTTACAAGTTCACTCTACTGAACCAGTCCATAATTAGGTCATTGTGGGAGATTGGACACAAATTTGTCTTAGAGAATCCGAATTAGGTTAGACCTGTGGCATTAAAAAGAGAATTTAGAGAGCTACATTAATACCAAAATTCAAATATTTAAGTGCTGCAGTCATAGAGATAATATAATTTCAATATCGAGATCCTCAAAAGCAAGAAAAAGGTGTGTATTTGTTTTTCTGAATTGCATAAGTCTTGTTTGAAGAATCAATTTGAATTGATTCCAAGGGCATATTTTAGAATAGATATCAGTATTGGGTTCTAAAGGATGCCTCATAAAAATAATTCAACACCCATTAAGCCTTCAGAAGGCTCTACTATGACTCATGAAGATGAAGAATCACAACATGATCTATCAAAATTACAAGAGCAAGTGCACCAAATTTTTCTCTCGCAAAGAGAAACAAAAAATGAAATGGAAGTTTTTAAGAAAATCATGGAAGCTAAGATGAATGGAATGGAATATGGCATGGAAGTTAAGATGGATGACATGAAAGAAAACATGGAAAACATGAAGAATGATCTAAAAGAAGAAATGGAAGGTTTGACAAAGTTGATACAAGAAATGTTTCATAATGGTGAAAAGATAGTAGAAGAAACTCATGATGAGAACAAAATAAATTTTAATCATGATTTCAAAAACTCTAATGTTGGCAGGAAGAACCACCTTATTCCAAAAATGGAGATGAGGAAGTTTGATGGAAAGGATCCTGTAGCATGGATACTACAAATGGAGCAATATTTTGATCTACATAACGTGCAAAACACACAAAAGGTACACATTGCAACTTTACATTTAGAACAAAATACATTTGTATGGTATCGGTGGCTTTTCTCCCATAAAAAAATTGTCACTTGGTCAGTTTTTACGGATGAAATGATAGCACATTATGAGGATACAAAGAGAAACACCTTCTTTAGCCAATTGATAAATCTCAAACAAAAGGGCTTAGTGCGGGAGCACATTAAGGACTTCCAAAAATTGAATATAAGAGTAATTGATATTCCAGAGGAACACAAGATTGATCTCTTCATAGGAACTTTAAAGGATAACATCCAACATTAATTTTGTATTTTGGAACTTGATTCATTGGAGAAGGCATTCAGGTTGGCAAGAAAAATTGAATGTAAAATTATGGCGACAAGGAAGCCTACCACTCACTTCTATAAATAAGTGTTGCTACGCCTAGATTTCCACAACCTACAAGGTTGACACCACAAAAATTGGAAGAAAAAAGAGCAAAAGGGATTTTCTGCAACTATGTTAGCAAATACACTAAAGGTCATAAGGGTGCGGAGAAGAAATTATTTTACATAGATTGTAAAGAGGAGGAAGAAAATGAACAAGAAGAGGATATACACCATGAACCAGCCATAGAACAGGAAGAAATGAATCCGACCACATTGTGTAATGCACTGGGAGGAATTACCACTCCTCAAACTCTCAAGATAGAAGGACATATCAAGAAGAAAAAGGTAATAGTGTTGATTGATTCAAGTAGCACCCATAAATTTATTCATTGTAAGGTAGCCAAGGAATTAAATTGTTTCCTATACCCAGCACCCGAATGTCAAGTGATGGTTGCAAATGGAGGAACTATAAATTGCTCTGGAAAATTCCATAATATCAAGCTAACCATGGGGGAATATGTATTGACTAGTCCAATGCTTTCCATTCCTATGGGAGGTGCTGATGTTTTAATAGGAGTACAATGGTTACAATATTTGGGGACAGTAGCTTTTAATTTTCAAGAAATTTTCTTGAAATTTTTTTTTCAGAAGGAAAGGAAGTCGAATTACGAGGTATTTCAGGGAAGTCGAAAAAGATAATAATCTCTAATGTCATGACAAAGCTTCTAAATAAATAACAACGAGGCGTAGTTTCACAATTATGCTCACTAGAAGTTCCAACATCAAAATCATCTATTTCTGTAGATCTCCAACAAGTCTTGGACAATCATTCCAAGATGTTTGAAACTCCCAAAGGACTCCCACCTATTCATGATCATGATCATGCTATTCATTTGATTCCAGGAAGTGTTCCTCCAAACATCAGGCCTTATAGATATCCTTACTTCCAAAAGAGCGAAATTGAACGTATGATTGCAGAAATGTTAGAGGCGGGTATAATTCAACCCAGTCAAAGTTATTTCTCTGCTCCCGTAGTATTGGTACACAAGAAGGATGGATCATGGCGAATGTGTCCGGATTATAGGGAGCTCAATAAGCTCACCATTAAAGATAAATTTCCCATTCCTGTGATTGATGAATTATTGGATGAATTACATGGAGCAATTTATTTTACCAAGTTGGATCTTCATTCAGGATATCATCAAATTAGAATGAAGACTGAAGATATTCCAAAAACAACATTTCAAAATCATGAGGGTCATTATGAATTTTTGGTCATGCCTTTTGGCCTTACCAATGCACCTTCTACATTTCAAGGGTTGATGAATTCCATTTTCAAACCCTTCCTTACAAAATTTGTGCTAGTATTTTTTGATGATATACTAATCTACAGTAGGTCTTGGAAGGATAATGTTGAACATGTTGACAGGGTGCTCAAACTATTGCAGGAGAAACAATTATATGCAAAAACATCCAAATGTTTCTTTGGAGTACAAGAGGTGGAATATCTGGGTCATATTGTATCTCACGAGGGTTTTAAGGTAGACCCTAACAAAATTAAAGCCATTAAGGAATGGAAAGTCCCCACAACCATAAAGCAGTTGCAAGGATTTCTCGAGTTAACAGGGTATTATCGCAAGTTTGTTAAGAATTATGGGAGAATAGCAGCACCTCTAACAACATTATTGAAGAAAGATGCATCTTCACGGACTCCTGAAGCAACTAAGGCCTTTGAACATCTTAAAGAGGCAATGTGTCGAGCACCAGTCTTAGCTATGCCAAACTTTACAAAAACCTTTATTGTGGAATGTAATGCCTTAGGAAATGGAATTGGTGCTATTTTAATGCAAGAAGGAAGACCCATCAATTTTGAAAGTCATCCAATCAAAGGAAATTATTTACAGAAACCTATTTATAAGAAGGAAATGTTAGCAATACTGCATGCACTAAAGAAATGGTGAACTTACCTAATGGGAAGACACTTCAAGGTAAAAACTGATCATGATAGACCAACATTTAAAATGACTATTCTCAAAAGAGCAAGAAAATAACGTAAAGATGTTGGGCTAAGTAATTTGAAATAATCACAAAGGGGAAGCTTTAATTAAAACAACAGAATATAACTTTAAGAAAAGAATGAAGAGGTGGAAGCATTGCTTTGTGCCATTTCTATTATCCAACTAGATTGGATAACTGAAGCAAGAGATGAATGGAAGAAGAACACAGATGTTTGGACACTCATTAAAAATTTGCAGCAAGATCTTAGTACATCTGATACATTTAGTTGGAAAAATTATTCCTTATGGTGCAAAGATCGCTTATATATTTGTAGGAATTCCCAACTAAAACAAAAGATTCTTTTGGAACCGCACACTTCTCCTTTAGGAGGACACTTAGGATTTTTAAAAACTTACCACAGGGTGAAGAAAGAATTTTTTTTGGGATGGCCTTAAATCTGATATTCAAAATTTCGTGGCAAAATTTTTGGTTTTCCAACAGAATAAAGTTGAGACAATTAAGACCCCGAGACTTCTACAACCTTTATCCATTCCAAGTCAACGTTGGGAGGAGATTTCAATGGATTTTATCACAGGTTTACCTAAGTCCAAAGGAAAGAGTGTCATAATGGTGGTAGTTGATAGACTTACCAAGTATACACACTTTTGTGCATTATCTCATCCATTTAAAGCAAGTACGGTTGCTACTACATTTATGGACAAAATTCAAAAGCTACATGTAAGCCCAAGGGTTATTGTGAGCCACAGAGATCCCATTTTTACTGGAAATTTTTGGACAGAGTTATTTTCTTGTTTGGGTACTCAATTAACTCATAAATCATCTTATCATCCTCAATCTGATGGTCAAACTAAGATAGTAAATAAATTTTTGGAAGGATATCTTCGTTGTTTTGTATCTGATAAACAAGCACAATGGGTTAAGTGGTTACCTCTCGCTGAATGGTGGTATAACACTTCCTTCCATACTGCAGCAAAAATAACCCCATTTATGGCACTTTATGGATATCATCCACGATCCATCACATCATATTTAAGGGAAAATTCAAAGGTTAAAGAAGTGGAAGATCACATCAAGCATCAACAAGAAGTTCTCCAACTCTTAAAGGATAACCTGAATTTAGCACAAAACCGAATGAAACAACAGGCAGATCAACATCGTAGCGAGAGAAGTTTTGATGTAGGAGATTGGGTATTTTTACGGCTTCAACCATACAAAGAAATGTCCCTCAAGAAAGATAAGAAGGATAATAAATTATCGCCAAAGTACTATGGTCCTTACAAGGTGTTGCAAAATATTGGTACTATGGCATACAAATTGGAGCTTCCTGCTTCTTCGCGAGTGCATCTAGTTTTCCATGTTTCATGTTTAAAGAAGGTTATAAGTGAAAATATTCCAGTTCAAACAATATTTCTAGAACTTGATGAGGAAGGAAAAATCATATTGGAACTTGAAGCGGTCACGGAAACAAGAACTCGACAACTACGGAATCGATCAATTTCAGAGTATCTCATCAAGTGGAAGAACTTACCCACTAAAGATTCTACATGGGAAGATGAGAATTTTATACAGAAGCACCCAGAGCTACTCAAGTGTTGAGGACAACACTTTTTTGAAGGAGAGGGGCATGTTAGGTCCCTATATTACTAGTATAGTCCCTTATTGTTGTTAGTGTAACTCCCTTATTGTTATTATTGTACCCTTGTAACCCCCATATTGTTATTATTGTGCCCTTAAATTATTATTGTTAGGTCGGCTAGGATTACATTGTGGCCCCACTAGGATTACATTATGGCCCCATGGACTCCTATATATAGAAAGGAGGTTTTGTAAACTGTATCATCCAAGAATTGTTCATTTATGTAATGTATTGGAGGTTTCCCCCTTGAAGTGGCTTATTTCTAAGGCATTGATATCTCTTTTCTTCTATTTTTGGAGTTGGTTATACAACAGAAGGTAGAACCAAGGAGAACTTCATAGAGAGAGTCCCGTCCGAATTCCCAATGAGCCTTTGTGAGACGCTCTCCGCTTGAACCCTGTTGGAGGAGACCGTGACATCGAAGCTTGGTTGTACTCTTCCTTTTATTTATTAATATACTTGACTATGGTGTTGGTTCCATCATCGTGTTATGTCGTTTATTTAATGTAATTGATTTAGTCCTCTTTGACTAACTAATAGTTACGAATGTGAATTAGTATGTTGTATATTGTTGTTTTTTTATGGTGTGTGTGCAGGTGTGCGAGCGTGGAAGCGAGCAGATCACGATCTGTCAATATTATAACTTGTTTTGTTTGTTTCCACACCCACCCTAGGGATAGTGGGATCGCTTCTGTCCACAGAAGGGATTTACCTCACCAACACCTTAACCTTGACCTTAACCTTAAATTTAACTATAACCTAACTATTAGTATGAATCTTTCGTCGTAAAAGATCACTTTAACAAATAGCCCTAACATCGATTATGGCTACAAAATATCTTTAAGTTTGCTGCACAAATTCAGATCTAAGCACAAAAGACATTAAGCAGATAAAATATGAGATGGCTCCATGCATCTAATGAACAAGAAAAAAATAATGTATTTAAAATAATTTTATATTGTATTAAAGAATGGGGCATCTGAGAGAAAAACAAGAAAGGTGTTTTCCAGTTCTCCTCAATGGGATGGGTTCTTGAAAGTCCTCAGTGTTTCAGATCTAAAATTCCTCTCTTTGGTTGATGTGGAAACTCAAACAAACATGTAACTCAATGGGAGCTCATAAAAATGGAAAATGGTGACCAAGAAAAGATCTAGAGTGATCTAATGCAATGGAGGTCACTAATGAATGGGGAAAACCATTCTATTTATAACAAAATATTGGGGTGTTCTAGAACTTGGTGCATGAATAAAATATTATTAATTAAATTCTAGAATCACCCCTTAGGAATATTTTATTATATTTGTTGGAGGGAAAAGGGTTTTTGACTTTGGTTCAATTCCTTTATCTATAGATAACAAATAAATAAATGATTTATTTATTATTTAAGGGAAATGAGGGGAATTTAATTAATTAAATAATGGTTTATTTAATTATTTATATTTGATTTAGTCAAATTTAACTAAGAATATTATTTAAATAATGATTTAAATAATTTATTCTTAGGAAATAATCAAATAAATAATGATTTATTTAATTGATTTCCTTGTTTTGGGTTAAATATGACCATGCAATATAGACAAATGTGGTGAAAGCAATTTTACTTAGGGTAAAATTGGTCTTACATGGTGTACTTGGGTTCATCTAATGATAATAGGTTAGATGACCAAAAAAGTGGTGTAACAGATTGCCCCCCAACGTACGAGTGTTAGGAGTAAATCGTATGACCGAAGTACGTTGTAAGAACTCAATCAGTAGATGACAAAATGAAAGTGAGAGAGAGGAATGTAATGTAGTCGAAAGTGCTAAAGGACTAGACCCGGAGGAGATGAGACTTACAGGTGCAACAAGTATCTAGTGTATGAAGTGGTACCTGTGCTAAAGGCGGTGGGGGAGGCATACCTATGCCCGCCGAGACAAGAGTACACATAATAAGGCACCCAAAAAACCATGGAACGCAATAGTGAAACAGGTTCTGGCCTAAACATGAGCCAGATTAATAGAATGATAAATCCCACATACATGTAATGCCTGGAAGAACCGTCAGGACTTATAAAATAATATTTTAGTACATGAGATACAAATATACCCAAATGCCCCCTACACACGGGGAAGGGATCGTGAAATCGGGCTGATACATGCAAATTGAAGAGGTGTTGCAAGCGATTGAGGCCAATATCATTAAATGAGAGGAGTTGCATCAAGGGTTGGAATGAAGCAGTCATCCGGGTATGTGGGGGGTTACCTGCAGGGCCACCCCCTCATGAGGGTTGAGACATCTCACACACACCCGGGTATCACCAATAGCTGTTGCTGCATGAACCATCAAGTGTATAGATAACGATCAGGCTGAACAATGCTCGAACCAAGGTACAGTGCCCCCTAGACCTGACTTCTGGAGTACATGAGTTGATGTCGACAGAAGTAGGTCCGCCCTAGGTGAGCCAATAAGGGAACCCCAACTAAGGCATGAGAGAAAATAGTGGAGCGATGAACAGATGGACAGTAATGATGATGATGAAATGAGGGATACCGAGTAGCGGGTGGACGATTTCCCTTGTTAGAGCATAAAGGGCATGAATGGCTTGGTAGCGACTGACGAAATATCATGAGGGATAGGGGACAATGGGACCGAAGGCCATAGTTTGAAACCCGAGGGAGGGACCAAGAAATAAAGGATGGAGGACTATAGCGGGATACAAAGGGACGCGAGATAGACTCCATGACTGATGATGACTCAACTCGGATGCTCTAAACAAGGGAGACTCGATGGTGCTGCCACATAGTAAAGGTCCAATGGGGAACCATAAAAACATGAGTAAAATAGGGTATATTATGCCGAAAATCAACACGAACAAATACAAGTAAGGAGACAAAGTGGTGCCCCAAGTACAAGTATTGTAAGTAAAAAAATTTGATTTTTAGGCGAGGTGAATAGACTCTTCATGGAAAAAATGTGTCCTGGTGAAGGATCAAGGTACTAAAAGGTACCCAGGGCTCATGAACAGGCCAAGTCGCACTTTTTGGGGTCTGTTTTGCGGCCAGGGTAGCAGGTACTGGGTAGAAAACTGCGACCTGTCCCGGGAATGACCTGAAAATTGCAGCCTGTCAGAGAAAAAGGGGGTTTTAGTGTTGTTTTTGGCTGAGATCTAGGATATTTATGGTTGAGGGGCATAGGTGTCCCCAAGCATGTTGTGGTCATGCCAAAATGTAAAAGGGGAATCTAAACACATTTTAAAGATATGGGGCGCCATTTTTTTTCATTATGGTTATGCAGTATGAGAAAGGAAAAGGAGGATTACCAATCTCTTTTAGTACTGCATATATGAATCAAATGGAATTTAAGTTTCTAGGTTGGCATACTTGGTGCCACTATCCCAAACAGAGGATTTGGAGATAATGAACTGATGCTCTCTTAGAAAACCTATAGGTTGGTCAACAACAATGTCGAAAAGGTTGGGTTGCTGATGTAAGATGAAGGAATGATAAGGGGTGTCATCCCTAGAGTGATTTGAAGTGATATGAGACTTTAGAGGTTCTTCTAAATGTGGATGAATAATGGTACTATAGTCGGCATGATCAGGTATACTATGGGAGTTGTGGAGAAGTGCTTCTCTTGGTTGCGCAAATATTGGTGCCCCCTTACTCAAACGTTGGGTTTCAATGTAATGGCCACAAGGTGTATGTGGTGTGAACACATGGGTTCGATGCAAAGGGGAATAGATAAAGTCAGGGGTGGTTATTTCTTCCATAATGTCATCATCGTGATAGGAGATGGGGTGATTGGCGGAAGAAAGACCACCTAACGCGGCAAAGCTATCTGACTCATGATCACGATAAGAGAGGGCCGCATGCACATCATTACAAGGGGTAAAAGTGGCCCAAGCTGGCGAGGCTAGATGCCGGGAATAGCGGCTTGCCCCATTGGCATAGCCAATATAATGCGTGGATGGAAGGTCCGGCACAATGGTGTCACAAGACAAGATATGGGAGGAGTGAGAAAAAAGATGGCAGTGTGAGTGAAGGGTAGAAAAAAAGTGACAACTACGGGAGGTTGTAGTCTGGATAGAGTGGTTATGAATCATAGACTGACTAGAGGGTGATGTATGAGGGCTGGAGCTCAGACGGTGAAGAATATCATAGATATGGATGGTATCATCATGGTTATGGGTGGGAGGGAAAAGGTCAGGAAAACCACATGAGGCCACAAAGCTACCTAAACCATCAACATGGGAAGAAAGGCTCACATACGGACCGGTGCGGGGGAGGACAAAAGAACAAGTGAAAATATGATTGAAGCATGAAGAGCCCAAGAATGTTGCTGAAGGGGAATCGAGCAAAACAGGTGGAGTGGATTCAGAGGGAATGTACTCCAAGGGTTGGGGAGATGATGATAGATACAAGAGATGAACAGCGGAGTTGGACATTTCAACATCAGGGGGAGGAATTTCAATGGGGGTAGATACGTGGTCTGGGGTTAAAAAAGGCTGGTGGGCAAGCGCGGCTTCGAATTGGCGGTATGTGGCCAAAGAAGCATGGTACTCATCAAGGCGAGGGCAAAGCTGAGTATAATGCCCATGGAAATCACATAAAGAACAAGGGTGATTGGTGCCCAAGTTTTTGAGTTTCTGAAGGGAACGAGGGTGGGTGACATGGACCGCGGGGATATCGGATTCTGGAAATGTTTCATTGACTGCAGTTTTGAGGTGTGGTAATTCGGGACAGGTATGGGTGGCATGGATGACAGCATCGCACAAGGCACACTGGATAGGATGCTTTGAAAGGCGAGGAGGGGTAGAGTTGGTCGGGATAAATTTGTCCTTCAGTGCCCCCCTGCGAGTTTTTTTACCTGACGTTGTCGTAACGGGAGGAGGTGTGGGATGAGGTGACTGAGATGTGGAATCAACGATACAGGTCATGGGTATTGGCTGAAACGGGGTCAAAGTAAGATACAGTTTAAGTTGACCAGGTACGGTAGGGGGAGGAGGGCTAAGGTACCAGACGGGTATTCCCAAGGTCAAGTTGGGTAGGGAGAGGGTAGCTAGGATAGGGACAGAAGAAGCATTGGGAGGGGGAGAAAGGAAAGGAATCTGACCAGCAGGAAAATGGCCAGGAGGAACGGGGCTGAGGGGGTTGAAATCGGGCAGAATTGACTCATTAGGGTAGAGGGGTGTGTGAGGATTATTTTCTAAAAGATATTATGAAGGGAGAAGGCTGGCTAGCGGGGGAGAAGGGCTAGTAGCTGGTGAGGGTGGAGGAGGTTGAGGTTGCTGACTAGCCAAAGTGGGCTGTGTAAGGTCAGCCTAAGATGATTGTATCATGCAAACGTTCGCCAGGCTAGGATTGGAGACAGGAGGAAGGGGAGGACCGGGGAAGGTTCCAAGCAAGGAGGAGTCTGTGTAGATGCCAAGAGAAACACTGGTCAATGAATCAACAGTTTTCTTATTGGTGACAGTAGAGATGGTGGACTCAGGTGAGGTCTGAGATTTAGGTTCATGATACGAAAACTGGTCAATGGTGACAATTTTACCATTATGAGGGAAAAACATCTTGCGGTGAACTGCGGAGGCAACGACGGACATGGCATAAGTGTAACTATGCCCCAAAAGAATGTTGTAGTTAAGAGGGGCGTCGATAACTTCAACATCGACATAAACAGTCTTACCGGCAAGGGTGATAGGACAGTTATGGAAAATGCCAATGGGCTAGGAGGCATGGCCATCCCATGCATGAAGGGTGATGGTGGAAGAGGCCAGCTCAGGAGATCCGAGTTGTTTCCAAACCGAAGCGGACATTACACAGGTAGATTCCCCCTCGTCGATAATACACTGAGCTACGTTGGCATTTTGGATTTTGACTGGGATTTGGAAAGAAACTGAAGCAGGAAGGAGGGGATGGTCTGACTGACGGGCGTCAAAAACAATTAACTGGTCATCAGCAAGATCTACAGTACCCACGGCAGATAGTAGAGCCTTCCTTTGAGAAGGACACAACTGGAGGAGTTCCAGTGTTGAAATGGCAGCTGGAGATTGTGCCAAGTCATCTACTATGCTGTATGAATGGGCAGCCTAAACAGAGGCAACGTTTCAGCGTAATGGGCCCCTAGGAATTTTGGTATGAACCTCAACATTGGGTGGAGGGATTTGTAAGGGACCATTGGGTGTCGATAGAGGCTCTATAGAGCTTGATGATGGGGACTCAGAGACAGATGGAATGGGAGGTGGGGAGTACTAACGAGACCGAGTTTTAAGGTTAAGGTCGACGGTGATAGATTGGTCAGATGTCATCATAAGAATCTGGTAATCAGAGGAACCAGAAGGAGAAGGTTGAGTATTTTCTGGGGTGTGAGGGGATTGAGTAGCCACAAATCCTTGTTGGGGGAAAGGATCGGTAAACACAGTGGGTTGAGAGGTAGGGGTATTGGGGGGGACAGGAGGGGAGGAGTGTTGTCCCCAGATGGTGGCCTGAGACTCCGACATCTATCGCATCTTTGGTAATAGAGGACAATCATGAGTGTAGTGACCATAAACACCGCAACACGAATAGGGCTTATTGGTGTGAAGTGGTCTGTCCGGCTTGGGCTGAGAGCCCTGTGGCTAGTTAGCAGTGTTAGGGTCACTATTGGAAGGATTGGGTCCACGATTACCAGAGGCGGATGGATTGCCTCTCCTCTGCCATTGAGAGGGAAGAGGAGTAGTCGCACATTGCTACGCAAATACATGGCCTGCAGGGGGTAGTAGGGGTGGCAGCAGAGGTGGGGAAGGCAAGGGAGTGGGAGGTCCAAATGCTGGAGGGGCTGGGACACCAGGCTGCGGGTAAGGATAAGAGTGAGAAGGGGAAACATTGAGGTAAGCAGAAGTGTAGGCAAAAGGAGGAGGCGGGCCATATCCTGGATACATGTGACCAAGAGGGGGAAAGTCGTTGTGGGTGCTAACCCCTCCGGGAGGAAAACCGTAGGTCATAAGAGGTTGAGCAGAGGTATGCGACAGGGCTTCGATGATACCATCGGCAGAATGAGAGGCTCTCGATGCAGTAGGGCCACCGGGCTTGGGGAGGTCAAGAAGGACGGTATAAACATAACCAGATTAGGCATAGATAAGGTCATATTTTAAGGCTATTTGGAGGGCAGCTTCTTCGATTTGGGGAAAATGGGATGCGACATCTTTGCCAATGGGAGGTAAGAGAGAGAGAAGGAACCAGTCCATGTAAACCTGATCTTCAAAGGGGGGAGCGCAACACAAGCTATGTCTGTGTCGCCATTCCTGAGCATGAGCAGAAAGACAGGTCGAAGAGGATTGATGAAAATAGGTCAATAATTTAGTACCAATGTCGTATCGGAGAGGGAGTTGGAAATAATACAAAAAATCCTGGGAAATGGTTACAAAGGTGGTATGGGAAGAGGTGGCTTGGTCAACATACCATTTGGAAGCTTTGTCGGTAAGCGTGCGTTGGAACAAACGAAGACGGATGGAGTCATCAGTGATGGAATTGGAGGGACACCACTTGTGAAAAGATCAGATATGGTTAGTGGGATCTTCACTAGCAAGGCCTTCGAACTTCGGAATGTCGGAGGGGAGCTTGGTTGGCATAGCAGGCCAACTGACATCATGGCGAATGGGATCATTAATCAACTGATTGAAATCGGGGAGACTAAGGCCAACCATATAAGGGAGTAATGGGGCAGTCGAGGTAGTTCATGTAGAGGTTCCACTGGAAACAGACCCAACAGTAGTACTCGGGTTACTGCTGGTAGTATGCCTTGAAATAGACATGGTGAAAGTGACAGGGGGAGAAACAGGAGTAGGGGGAGAACCCAAACAATCAGGGGAAGAGTCGGAGTGTGGACTCAGGGGATAACTTACTCGATGATGATGGGAAGGAGGAAGTCGACCAACCGGAAACTGAGGGTGAAGGCCAAGAAGTCTCCTGGATAGGCGCCTCGGGGCACAATGATGACGGGAAGAAGAAAAACCGACAAGGGCAGCAAGTTGCAAAAGCAAGATGTGACAAGGGCAGGGAGGTGCAGTGTCAATTGATTTTAGAGTCTTTGCTAGGCGGTGTTAACTAGGCTCTTCTTCACTTAGGGTCAGTGTGTGGCGTGCGCTAATTTTAATTGTTTAAACCCAGACGTTTTGAGAGTAAAAGAAAAAAGTGTGCTGTGTAACTGAAAATAAATCTGCAGTAAAAAAGAGTGAATGAACAGGAAATGAACAGCTAACAATGCATCAATTTAACCCAAGCAGGTGGGTCTCTCAAAACTAGTCGATAAGAGGGAAAAAGCACGCGAAAAGAGGCCAATAGATCTAAAGTCTAGAGGGACGGGGATCTAATGGAGAGATCTGCTGGAAAGTGGTGCAGAAAGCAGCAAAGAGGCAGGGGAAAGGTTGCTACTAGAAAAGAGGAGATTAGATAAAAATAGGGGGGTCAAAGAGGTGACCCTAGAGAGGAACCCAAACAAAATGAAAGGCAGTGTTTGGAAAGGGAAGAAGAGATGACCTGTGGGGATCTGAAAAGGAGGTATTAGATATGGAATAACTAAGGCTAAAACTCAGGAAATTTAGATGTTTGAAATAGTAAAAAACTCTCCCACAAAAAATGGAGGGTACTAGAGCCCTAAGGGGCAAGATTCCCACTTAGTTGAGTGAAACAGATCAGAAACAGGTCTGAACGAGCGAAGACAGAGGCTGGAAAACCTTGACAGAAGCTTCAGACAAACCCAGAAAAAGTGCTGGAAAATTGCAAAGAAAAGTGCAGGTCACAGGTTTGGGCCTGTTTGCAGGCCAGGTTGTAGGTTTTGGGTAGAAAAGTGTGACCTCAAGGCCAGGTTGCACTTTTTGGGCCAATAAGTGCGACTTGCAGATCCGGGTCTCGCGACGGCAGATTTCAGAAAATTTTATCGTCTCAACTGCGGTTGATGTAGGTCACCTGCGCAATAGGGCCAGAAACACACGGAAGTTAGAAATTTGAAGGTTTGAGGGTTTTAGAGGTAAAAACTAGCATGAAAATAGGAAAAATAGAAAATTGAAGAGAAACCCTAGGGTCTAAAACAACTGGATATGCAGGAATAGAGAAAATGACAATGGTCGCAAAAGAAAACCCGTGTGGAGTCGCCAATTGTTAGTATGAATCTTTCATCGTAAAAGATCACTTTAGCTACGCATAACAAATAGCCCTAACATCGATTATGGCTGCAAAATATCTTTAAGTTTGCTGCACAAAATTAGATCTAAGCACAAAATACATTAAGCAGATAAAATATGAGATGGCTCCATGCATCCAATGAACAAGACAAAAACAATGTATTTAAAAGAATTTTATATTATATTAAATAATGGGGCACCTGAGAGGAAAACAAGAAAGGTGTTTTCCGGTTCTCCTCAATGGGATGGGTTCTTGAAAGTCCTCAGTGTTTCAGATCTAAAATTCCTCTCTTTGGTTGATGTGGAAACTCAAACAAACATGGAACTCAATGGGAACTCATAAAAATGGAAAATGGTGACCAAGAAAAGATCTAGAGTGATCTAATGCAATGGAGGTGACTAATGAATGGGGAAAACCCTTCTATTTATAACAAAATATTGGGGTGTTCTAGAACTTGGTGCATGAATAAAATATTATTAATCAAATTCTCGAATCACCCTTTAGGAATATTTTATTATATTTGTTGGAGGGAAAAGGGTTTTTGACTTTGGGTCAATTCCTTTATTTATAGATAACAAATAAATAAATGATTTATTTATTTTTTAAGGGAAATGAGGGGAATTTAATTAAATAAATAATGTTTTATTTAATTATTTATATTTGATTTAGTCAAATTTAACTAAGAATATTATTTAAATAATGATTTAAATAACTTATTCTTAGAAAATAATCAAATAAATAATTATTTATATAATTGATTTCCTTGTTTTGGGTTAAATATGACCATGCAATATAGACAAATGTGGTGAAAGCAATTTTACTTAGGGTAAAATTGGTCTTACATGGTGTACCTGGGTTCATGTAATGATAATAGGTTAGATGACCAAAAAAGCGGTGTAACACTAACCGTAACCTTGACCAAACCTTAACCTTAACCTTAACCTAACCTAACATTAACCTGAACCATAACCTTAACCTCAACCTTAACCTTATCTTAATCTTAACTATAACCTAACCCTAACCTTGACCAAACCTTAACTTTAACCTTAATTTTACCCTAAACCTAACCTTAACCTTAACTTTAACCTTGACTTTACCCTTAACCTTAACCTTAACCTTAACCATAACCTCAACCTTAAACCTAACCTTAACCTAACTAAACCTGTAACTTGAAACTAACCCTAACCTTGACCAAACCCTTAACCTTAACCTTAACCTGAATAAACCCTTGACTTTACCCTTAACCTTAAATTTACCCTTAACCTAACCTTACCCTTAACCTTAACCTTAACCTGAACTATAACCTAACACTAACCTTGACCAAACCCTTAACATTAACCTTAACCTTTACCTTTACCTAACATTAACCTTAACCTTAACCTTAACCTAACCTTAACCTTAACCTTATCTTAACCTTAACCTTCACTATATCCTAACCATTACCTTGACCTTAACTATAACCTAACCCTAACCTTAACCAAACCCATAACCTTAACCTTAACCTTAACCTTAACCTAACCTTCACCTTAACAGAACCTTAACCTTAACCTTAATTTTAACCTTACCTTAACCATAACCTTAACCTTAACCTTAACCTTAACCTAACCTAACCTTAACCCTAACCTTAACTCTAACCTTATCCTTAACCTTACCCTTAACCTTAACCATAATCTTAACCTCAGGTTAAGGTCAAGGTTAAGGTTACGTTAAGGGTAAAGTCAAGGTTAAGGTTCAGTTAAGGTTAAGATTAGGTTAAGGGTAAATTTGATGTTAAGGTTAAGGTTAGTTTAATGGTAAAGTCAAGGTTAAGGTAAAGTTAAGGTTAAGGTTAGGTTAAGGTTAAGGTTAAGGTTAAGGTCAAGGTTATGGATAAGTTATAGTTAATGTCAAGGTTAAGGTTAAGGGTAAGGTTATAGTTAGGTTAAGGTTAAGGTTAAGTTTAGGTTAAGGTTAAAGTTAGGTTAAGGTTAAGGTTCAGCTAAGGTTAGCATTATGGTTAACGTTAAGTTTAAGGTTCAGTAAAGGTTAGCGTTATGGTCAACGTTAAGTTTAAGGTTAAGGTTAAGGTTAAGGTTAAGGGTTTGGTGAAGGTGAAGGTTAGGTTTTAATTAAGGTTAAGATTAGGTTAAAATTAAGGTTAAGGGGTCAAGCTTAAGGTTAAGGTTACAGGTTTAGTCAAGTTAAGGTTAAGGTTAAGGTTAGTATAACGTTAAGATAAGGTTAAGGTTAAGGTTAGGTTAAGTTAAGGTTAAGTTCAAGGTTAAGGGTAAGGTTAAGCTTATTTTAAGGTTAAGATTAGGTTAAGGGTATCGTTAAGGTTAAGGTTAGGTTAGGAGTAAAGTTAAGGTTAAGGTTAGGGTTAGGGTTAGGGTTAAGATTAGGGTTTTGTCAAGGTTAGGGTTATTTTATAGTTAAGGTTAAGGTTGAGGTTAAGGTTAAGGTTACGGGGTTAGTAAGGTTAAGGTTAACGTTAAGGTTAATATTAAGGGTAAGGTCAATGATAAGGTTATGGGTCTTAACCTTAACGTTCACTATAACCTATCCTTAGCCTTAACCTTAACCTAAAATTAACCATAACCTTAACCTTAACCTTGACCTTAACCTTCACCATTAACCTTAAACTAACCTTAACGTTAACCTTGACCTTAACCTTAACCTAACCTTAACAATAACCTTAACCTTAACCTTAACCTTAACCTAGCCTTAACCTTGAATTTAACTATAACCTAACCCTAACCTTGACCAAACACTTAACCTTAACCTTAGCCTTACTAAACCTGTAACCTTAAACTTAACCTTTACCCTTAACCCTAACCTTACCCCTAACCTTAACCTTAACCTGATGTTAAGATTATGGTTAAGGTTAAGGTTAAGGATAAGTTAAGGTTAAGGGTAAGGTTAGGGGTAAGGGTTTGGTCAAGGTTAGGGTTAGGTTATTGTTAGTATGAATCTTTTGTCGTAAAATATCACTTTAGCTATGCATAAGAAATAGCCCTAACATCGATTATGGCTGCAAAATATCTTTAAATTTGCTGCATAAAGTTAGATCTAAGCACAAAATACATTAAGCAAATAAAATATGAGATGGCTCCATGCATCCAATAGACAAGACAAGAACAATGTATTTAAAAAGAATTTTATATTATATTAAAGAATGGGGCACCTGAGAGGAAAACAAGAAAGGTGTTTTCCAGTTCTCCTCAGTGGGATGGGTTCTTGGAAGTCCTCAATGTTTCAGATCTATGATTCCTCTCTCTTATGGATATAAAAAAGCAAACATAGAACTCAATGGGAGTTCACAAAGAAAAATAGAAAAATGGTGACCAAGAGTAGATCCAGAGTGATCTAATGCAATGGAGGTGACTAATGAATGGGGAAAACCCTTCTATTTATAACAAAGAATGGGGGTGTTCTAGAACTTGGTGCGTGAATAAAATATTATTAATAAAATTCTAGAATCACCCTTTAGGAATATTTTATTATATTTGTTGGAGGGAAAAGGTCTTTTGACTTGGGTCAATTCCTTTATTTATAAATAACAAATAAATAAATGATTTATTTATTATTTAAGGGAAATGAGGGGAATTTAATTAAATAAATAATGGTTTATTTAATTATTTATATGTGATTTAGTCAAATTTAACTAAGAATATTTTTTAAATAATGATTTAAATAACTTATTCTTAGGAAATAATCAAATAAATAATGATTTATTTAATTGATTTCCTTGTTTTGGGTTAAATATGACCATGCAATATAGACAAATGTGGTGAAAGCAATTTTACTTAGGGTAAAATTGGTCTTACATGGTGTACTTGGGTTCATCTAATGATAATAGGTTAGATGACCAAAAAAATGGTGTAACAGTTATAGTTAAGGTCAAGGTTAAGGTTAGGTTAAGGTTAATGTTATGGTTAAGGTTATGGTTAAGGTTAAGGTTAAGGCTAGGTAAAGGTTAAGGTAAGGTTAAGGTTAAGTTAAGGGTACAGTCAAGGTTAAGGTTAGGTTAAGGTTAAGATTAGATTAAGGGTAAATTTAAGGTTATGGTTAGGGTAAGGTTAAGGTTAGTTTATGGGTAAAGTTAAGGTTAATGTTATGGTTAAGGTTAGGTTAAGGTTAAGGTTAAGGTTCAGGTTAGGGTTCAAGTTATGGGAAGGTTAAGGTTAAACATAAGGTTAAGGTTAAGGTTTGACTTTAACCCTAACCTAATCTTAAGCTTAAGCTTAAGCTTAACCTTATATTACCCTTAACCTTAACTTAACCTTAACCTTAACCTTGACCTAACCATAACCTTCACCTTCACCTAACTGTAACCTTAACCTTAACCTTAACCTTAACCTCACCCCCTTAACCTTAAACTTAATGTTATCTTACCCTTAACCTTAACCATAACTTTAAACTTGACTTTACCCTTAACATAACCTGAACCTAATGCTAACATTGACCAAACCCTTAACCTTGACCTTAACTTGACTAAACCCATAACCTTAACCTCAACCTTACCCTTAACCTTCACCTTAACCTTGAATTTACCTTTAAGCTAACCTTAACATAACCTTAACTATAACCTAACCCTAACCTTGACCAAACGCTTAACCTTAACCTTAACCTTAACCTAACCTAACCTAACCTTAACTTTACCATTAACCTAAACTTAACCTTAACCTTAACCTGATCCTTAACCTTATCTTAACCTTAAGCTAACCTTAACCTTAACTAAAACATTCCCCTAACCTTAACCCTAACCCTAACCTTAACTTTACCCTTAACCTAATCTTAACCTTAACTATAACCTAACCGTAACCTTAATCTTAACCATAACGTTATCTTTACCCTTAACCTTAACCTTAACCTTAAATATAACCTAATCCTAACCTTGACCAAACCCTTAACCTTCACCTTAACCTGACCTTAACTATAACCTAACCGTAACCTTAACCAAACCCTTACCCTTAACCTAAACTTAACCTTGACTTTACCCATAACCTAACCTTAACCTTGACATTAACCTAACCTTAACCTTAACTTTACCCTTAACCTAATCTTAACCTTAACCTAACCTTAACTTAAACTTAACCTAACCTTAACCTTAACCTAACTGTAACCTTAACCTTAACTTAACCTAACTTAACCTTAACCTTGACCTTAATTGTAACCTTAACCTTAACTTAACCTAACTTAACGTTAACCTTGACCTTAACTTAACCTAACTTAACCTAACCTTAACCTTAACCTAACTGTTACCTTAACCGTAACTTAACCTAACTTAACCTTAACCTTGACCTTTACCTTAACCTTAACCTTACCCTATCCTTACCCTTAACCTTCTGCTTAAACTTGAATTTAACATTAACCTTCCCCTAAGCTTCATCTTAACCTTGAATTTAACCTAACCTTAACCTAACCTTAACTATAACCTAACCCTAACCTTGACCAAACCCTTAACCTTAACCTTAACCTTACCCTTAACTTTACCCTTAACCTAACCTTAACCTTAACCTTAACCTGATCCTTTACCTTATCTTAACCTTAACCTAACCTTAACTTTAACCTTAACCTTCACTAAAACGATCCCCTAACCTTAACCCTAACCTTAACCTAATCTTAACCTTAACTATAACCTAACCCTAACCTTAACATTAACCATAACATTATCTTTACCCTTAATCTTAACCTTAAACTTAACTATAACCTAATCCTAACCTTGACCAAACCCTTAACCTTAACCTTAACCTAACCACAACTATAACCTAACCTTAACCTTGACCAAACCCTTACCCTAAACCTAACCTTAACCTTCACTTTACCCTTAACCTAACCTTAACCCTGACCTTAACCTAACCTTAACCTTAACTTTACCCTTAACCAAATTTTAACTTTAACCTAACCTTAACCTTAACCTAACCATAACCTTAACCTTAACTTAAGCTTAACCTTGACCTTAACCTTAACCTTATCCTTAACCTTCACCCTTAACCTTAACCTTAACCTTAACTTTATCTTAACCTAATCTTAACCTTAACCTTAACATTAAATTAATATTAACCTTAACCATAACATTAACCTTAAACTTAACCTAACCTTAACCTTAAGCTTAACCTTAGCCTAACCTTAACCTCAACCTTAACATGACTAAACCCATAACCTTAACCTCAACCTTAACCTAACATTAACCTTAACTATAACCTAACCCTAACCTTGACCAAACCCTTAACCTTAACCTTAACCTTAACCTTTCCGTACACTTAACCTTTCCCTACCGTTAAGCTTAACCTTAACTATAACCTAACCTAAACCTTGACCAAACCCTTAACCTTAACCTTAACCTGACCTTAACAATAACCAAACCCTAACATTGACCAAACCCTTACCCTTAACCTAACCTTAACCTTGACTTTACTCTTAACCTAACCTTAACCTTAACCTTTCCCTAAACTTAACCCTAACCTTACCCTAACCATAACCTTAACTTTACCCTTAACCTAATATTAACCTTAACCTAACCTTAACCTTACCCTTAACCTTGACCTTAACCTTAACTTTAACTATAACCTAATCCTATTCTTAACCAAACCTTAACCTTAACCTTAAATTAACCTAACATTAACCTTAATTATAACCTTAACCTTAGCCTCAACGTTAACCTTAACCTTATCTTAACCTTAACTATAAGCTAACCCTAACCTTTACCAAACCTTAACCTTAACCTTGAGTTTACCCTTAACCTAACCTTAACCTTAACCTTAACCTTGACTTTACCCTTAACCTTAACCTTAACCATAACCTTAACCTTAACCCTAACCTTAAATTGACTAAACCCATAACTTGAACCTAACCCTAACCTTGACCAAACCCTTAACCTTAACCTTAACCTGACTAAACCCTTGAATTTAACCCTTAACCTTTAATTTATCCTTAACCTAACCTTACCCTTAACCTTAACCTTATCCTTAACCTGAATAAACTTGTAACCTTAACTATAACCTAACCCTAACCTTGACCAAACCCTTAACATTAACCTTAACCTTAACCTTTACCTAACGTTATCCTTAACCTTAACCATAACCTCAACCTCAACCTAACCTTAACCTTATCCTTATTTTTAACACTAGAAAATTGTACAGCAGAAAATGACATAAAATAATGTCGAGCCCAAGGATTTACAGGACAGGGATACATTATGGAATAAAAAATATTGAGAATCTCTAAGGTTTTGAGAAATTCAAGATTGAACTAGTCATAATTACCTGAGTGCGTGCTTTTTCCTTCGAGAAGAGTGCCTTCTGTGTGCACTGGAGCCCGATAAGTGCATATTTCTGGAAATGGAAAAAGTCCCTTTCCGGGACCATAAGCAAGCAAATGACAGTTTCTCCTTATGTGAAAGCTGCCTAAGGATAGCACCAGCACCTCCTTAGGCCTTGTGTGAGCACACAAAAGCATATTTAAGCCCACAATGGAATATTTCCCCTACCTTGGGTCACTATCCACCATGTACCAAGGGAGGGAAGGAGGTTTGAATGCTCACCTATATAAACCCTCAAAGAGATGAAAAATTTGTGAGCACAAGGCTATGCTGGCCAAAGTTGCCCAATAAACACTAGTTGTTTGTGTGAACCAAGGAGCAGGAGCTGAAGAAGGGGACTCAATTGTTGACCACTCAACAATTTCAGTCCATTGCAGCAAAGAGAGATATTTGAACTGGATCAGAAGGCAAAACTTGAAGGAAAAACATCCTTGCGTCGGGTCCTAGAGCCTCTTCCTAGGCCCTTTAGTAAGTGGGTAAGATTTGTATTCATTCCAAGAATTAAATGAGAAGAAGGCCATAGAGCCATTGTTTACCTTGTTATTCTTTAGAACTCTCTATTTAGCTTCTTTTTATGTTTTTAGTTTTGCTTTTTCAATAGATCATACTTAAGTGTATTACTACATTTTATGTCTTATACTTCTGAGCTCCCCCCAGATACTGCCTGTTACTTATGGTTTAGAGAAAATACCACATTCTCTAAATGCGTGTGATTTCATCCACCCAAGTGTCGAATCCACCACAATAGGATTGACGACTCCACTGACATGTTTCAAGTTTATGTGGTTGTGCCATTATTTGCAGGAGACCCTTAGTCTATGCTAGGGTGGACCTGATAGTCCTCTGACCCATCTTCCAGTCCCTAGACTCACTAAAGTGACAGACTGAAGAAGGAAACTTCTAAATTTTTTTTTTTTAGTTGCAAGAATTTTGCGCGCTATTTTTACACACAGACATGGAGTGCGTGCGTTCAGGAGTGACCTGTGGGCAGGAAGGTGCACCTGTCAGAAGGTTTTGCGTGCAATTTGCAAAGATATTTTTTTATCCATATCTGCTGCATTTTTCTGCTTGTAAGTGTGTTGGGCAGCCCCTACTGTATCTACCAACACTTATGTTGATACCCCACAGCTTCAAAAGACTGATTTTTGCTACTTTTTGTAGGAATTTTTGAAGATTGTAACGAGAAATAGTGAAGGAGGCATCCTGAAACATCATTCCTGATCCTAGTTAGAAAGTGATCGCCTAAACTAGGTGGGGCCCACACAGGTGATTTTTGTCGCAAATTCTATTTTTAGACATGTTGATCATATTCTATATGTTGCGGGATGCTATTTATGGATGGTTGGTCAAGTTGGAAAAATAGATGGATTTCTATTTTAAGACATATTGGGCGGAATCTATTTTTAGATTGCCAGTCTAAAAATAGATATGTCAAATATTATTAGCTCTTAATAATATTTGGACTATAAACATTATCTTATTCTATTTGAGCACTTCAGTTAAGTTCACAGATGTGGCACAATAGCTGACAGAAGGAATTACACTATTCCTGAGGGTTAAGTGGAGCTATTGCATGGATACTTCAGTTAGAACTCATGTGAGAGAGTTTGGTGGAGTTGATTGAGGAAGTTAATGGAGTTGTGTTCAGTTTAAATAATCTAAACATAGTTGAGCTATTTGTATCTAGTTTAACTGTTTGATACAATTAGTGAGAGTGGGGTGAATTAATTATTAATTAATTCACTAATTATAAACTCATTAATCAACTAAAGAATACATCAGTTAACTTCAGTGCATGAACAGTTTCAGTGGAGACCAGTGCAGATATAGGTGAAAGGGCAAGTGTGACTATCAGTTGTGACTATTACCTTAGCCTTAACCAAACATTAACCTTGACCCTAACTATAACCTAACACTAACCTTGACCAAACCCTTAATGTAACCTTAACCTTGACTTTACCGTTAACGTAACCTTAACCTTGACCTTAACCTTACCCTTAGAATTAACCTTAACCTTAACTTTACCCTTAACCTTAATCTTAACCTTAACCTATCCCTAATCTTAACCTTGACCTTAAAATTAACCTTAACCTTATCTTAACCTAAATTTAACCTTAACCTTAACTTTAACTTTAACCTAACCTTAAGGGTTTAGTTAGGTTAAGGTTAGGTTAAGGTTAAGGTTAACGTTAAGGGTTTGGTTAAGGTTAACGTTAACGTTAAGGGTTTGGTCAAGGTTATGGTTATTTTATAGTTAAGGTTAATGTCAAGGTCAAGGTTAACCTTAACCTGACCTTACCCTAACCTTAACCATAACCTTAGGTAAAGATAAGGTTAAGGTTAAGGGGTTAAGTTTAGGTAAAGGTAAAATCAAGGTTAAGGATAGGTTAAGGGTAAAGTTAAGGTTAAGGTTAAGGTTTGGTCAGGTTAAGGTTAAGTTTAACCTTACTCTTACCTTAAAATTACCCTTAACCTTAACCCTAACCTTAACCTTAACCTTAACCTAACCCTAACCTTAACTTTTCCCTTAACCTAACCTTATCCTTGACTTTGCACTTAATGTAACCTTAACCTTAACCAAACCCTTAACCTTAACCTTAACCATACCCTTAACCTTGACCTTAACCTTAACTTAACCTAAACATTAACTTTAACCTTACCCTTAACCTTATATTAACCTTAACCTTCCCAAACCCTTAAGGTTAGGTTAAGGTCAAGGTTAAGGTTAGGGTTAAGGTTAAGGTTAGGTTAATTTTAGGTTCAGGTTTGGTCAAGGTTAGGGTTGGGTTAAGGTTAATGTTAAGGTTAGGTTAAGGTTATGGTTAAGGGTAAAGCTAGGTTATAGTTAAGGTTAAGGGTAGAGTCAAGGTTAAGGTTATGTTAAGGTTAGAGTCAAGGTTAAGGATAGGTTAAGGGTAAGGTTAATGTTAATGGTAAGTTTAAGGTTAAGTTTATGGTTAAGGTTCGGCTAACAGTAAAGTTAAGTTTAAGGTTAGGTTAAGGCTAAGGTTAAGTTAAGGTTAGGTTAATGTGAAGGTTAAGTTTAGGGTAAGGTTAATATTAAGGTTAACATTAAGGGTTTGGTCAAGGTTAGTGTTAGGTTATAGTTAAGGTCAAGGTTAATGTTAGGTTATTGTTAAGCTTAAGGTTAAGTTAAGGTTAAGGTTAAGTTAAGATTAAGGTTAAGGTTTGGTCAAGGTTAGGTTAAGGTTAAGGTTAAGTTAAGGTTTGGTCAAGGTTAGGGTTAGCTTATAGTTAAGGTCAAGGTTAGGTTAAGGTTAAGGTTAGGTAAAGGTAAAGGTTAAGGATAATGTTAAGGGTTTGGTCAAGGTTAGGGTTAGGTTAAGGGTAAAGTTAAGGTTAAGGTTAGGTTAAGGTTAAGTTCAAGGTTAAGGGTAAAGTTAAGGTCAAGGTTAGGGTTGGGTTATAGTTAAGTTTAAGGGTTTGGTCAAGGTTAGGCTTAGGTTAAGGTTGAGGTTAGGTTAGGATAAGGTCAAGGTTAAGGTTAGGTTAAGGTTACGGTTACGAGTTTAGTTACGTTAAGGTTAAGTTTACGATTAAGGCTAAAGTCAAGAAGAAGGGTTTGGTTAAGGTTAAGGTTAGGGTTAGGTTAAGTTAAGGTTAAATTTAGGGTTAAGGTTAGGTTAAGGGTAAAGTTAAGATTAAGGTTAGGGTTAAGGTAAGGGGAAGGTTAAGGTTAAGGTCAATGTTAGGTTAAGGTGAGGGTTAGGTTATAGTTAAGGTTAAGGTTAGGTTAAGGGTAATATAAGGTTAAGGCTAAGGTTAAGGTTAGGTTAAGGTTAAAGTTAAGGTCAAGGTTAAGGGTAAAGATAAGGTCAAGGTTAGGGTTAGGTTATAGTTAAGGTTAAGGTTAGGTTAATGGTAAATTCAAGGTTAAGGTTAAGGTGAAGGTTAAGTGTAAGGTTAAGGTTAAGGGTTATGGGTTTAGTCAGATTAAGGTGAAGGTTAAAGATAACATTAAGGTTAAGGTTAAGGTCAAGGTCAAGTTTCAGGTTAAGTTAGGTTAAGGGTAAGGTTATAGTTAGGTTAAGGTTAAGGTTAAGGTTAAGTTTAAGGTTAAGGTTAAGGTTAAGGTTAAGGTTAAGAGTAAGTTCATGGTTAAGGGTGAAGTTAAGGTTAAGGTTAAGATTACAGGTTTAGTATCGTTAACATTAATGTTAAGGTTATGGTTAAGGGTTTTGTCAACGTTAGGGTTATCTTAAGGGTAAAGTTAACGTTAGGGTTAAATTTTGGTAAGGTTAATGTTAAGGTTAAGGTTAACCTTACCATTACCTAAACCTTAACACTAACCTTAACCCTAACCTTAACCTTAACTATAACCTAACCCTCACCTTCACCAAACCTTAACCTTAGCCTTAACCTTAACCTTACCATAACCTTAACCTTAACCTTACCCTTAACCTTGACCTTAACTATAACATAACCCTAACCTTAACCTAACCTTAACCTTGACCAAACCCTTAATGTAACCCTATCCTTGACTTTACCCTAACATAACCTTAACCTTGACCTTGACCTTACCCTTAACATTAACCTTAAATTTAACCTTAACCTGACTAAACCCGTAACCTAACCTTAACCTAACCTTAACCTTAACGTTAAATTTAACCTAACGTTGACCTTACCCTTAATCTTCATTATAACCTAGCCTTAACCTCAACCTATAATTTTAACCTTAACCTAACTGTAATGTTAAACTTAACAATAACCTTAACCTTAACCTTGAACTTAACCTTAACTTAACTATAACCTTAACCTTCACCTTAACCTTAACCTTAACCTTGACTCTACCCTTAGCTTAACCTTACCCTAACCTTAACCTTAAACTTAACCTTAACCTTACCCTTAACGGTCACCTTAACCTGAACCTTAACCTTAGCCTTAGCCTAACCATAACCTTAACCTTAACTTGATCCTAACCTTAACTTTACCCTTAACCTAACCTTAACCTCCACCTTAACCTTAACTTTACAATAACCTAACCTTAACTTTACAATAACCTTCACAATAACCTAACCTTAACCTTAAGGTTAGGGTAAAGTTAACGTTAGGGTTAGGTTAGGGTTAAGTTAAAGTTAAGGTCAAGGTTAAGTTTAAGGTTAAGGGTAAGGTTAAGGTTAGGTTACGAGTTTAGTCAGCTTAAGGTTAAGGTCAAGGTTAATGTTAAGCATAAGGTCAAGATCAAGGTTAAGGTTATGTTAGGGTAAAGTCAAGATTAAGGTTACATTATGGGTTTAGTCAAGGTTAAGGTTATAGTTAAGGTCAAGGTTAAGTTTAAGGTTAAGGGTAAGGTTAAGGTTAAGGTTAACATCAATGTTAAGGTTAATGTTAAGGGTTTGGTCAAGATGAGGGTTAGGTTATAGTTAAGGTAAAGGTCAACGTTAGGTTATAGTTAAGGTTATAGTTAAGGTTAAGGTTAAGGTTATGGGAAAGTGAAAGTTAAGGTTAAGGTTAGGTTAGGTTAAGTTTATGGTTAAGGTTACGGGTTTATCAGGTTAAGGCTAAGGTTAAGGTTAAGGTTAGGTTATCTGTACAATTAAGGTTAAGGGTAAAGTTAAGGTTAAGGTTACATGTAAGGTTAAGGTTAAGGTTAAGGCTAAGGTCAAGGTCAAGGTTAAGGTTAGGTTAAGGTAAGGTTAAGGTTATGGTTAGGGTAAGGTTAGGGTTAGGTTATAGTTAAGGTTAAGGTTAAGGTTAAGGGTAAATTTAAGGTCAAGGTTAGGGTTAGGTTATAGTTAAGGTTAAGGTTAGGTTAAGGGTCAAGTCAAGGATAAGGTTAAGTTTAAGGATACGAGTTTAGTAAGGTTACGGTCAAGTTTAAGGTTAGGTTAAGGCTAAGGATGAATATTAAGGTTATTGGTATTAACCTTAACGTTACCCTTATCCTTCAACCTTAACCTTAATTTTAACCTTAACCTTAACCTTCGCTATAACCTAACCTTAACCTTGACCTTAACTATAACTTAAGCTTGACCTTAACCCTAACCTTACCTTTACCTTAACCTTAACCTAACCTTCCCATAACCTTTACCTTAACCTAACCTTAACCTTAACCTTCCCCTAACCTTAACCTTAACCTACCTTAACCATAACCTTACCCTAACCTTAAACTTAAATTTATCCATAACCTTAACCTTACCCTTAACCTAACCTTAACCTTGACCTTGAGCAAAGCCTTAACCTAACCTTAACCTTAGCCTAATGTTGTTCCTTGAGAAACAATTCTTGGCTGTGTACAAGAATCCGTGCTCAAGACATTAAAGATTATGTCACAAAATGTATATATGTGTCTCTGTTTCTTAACCCTTAAAAAGTTAGTAATATATTTCCCAAATATCAAATCTTTATTAGCTCTGCAATGCCATATTCCTTATATATTGAAGTGAGTGAATGGAAGACGAAGAAAGAAAATTATTTTAACTTGTCATGCTGCTTAAAACAGAAACTGCCATCATAAAATCCTGAAGAACTGAAAAAAACATATAAGCTAAAGAAGAGGAGCGCCCATTAAGAATGTTTAATTCTTATATATATAAATATCAAGAAACCTGCAGCTCTAATCACTCTACCTTATTCATAGATATGGAGATGAAATGAAAACTGAGAAAACTCTTCAACACAGATGGAATATTGGAGACTTGCAAAACTTTTTCATTCATTTAATATTGCTCAGTACAAAATTAGCCTTCAAAGGTTCAAAACTCGGAACCTTCTTTCTTCCATAAGATGTCCTTAAATACAATCTGAACCAAAATGGTTTTCAGTTATAAAACTGATTCTAACTAACCTATAACTGCTTAACTACTCTTTGTGACGGAGGTACATGCCTCGGAAACATTTCATTACATTTGCATAACTTCACTTAAAATAAAACATGATAACTCCTAATCTAACGGAACTGATGTTCCTGGAATAGAAGCTGACTCAATGATTACTTGCGGCTGAACGGCTACTTGTGGCTGCTTAGCTGGAAATCCTTTTTCTGTGTCAATAGAAAATTTCTTACATTCCTTCCAGAGCTTATCTTGAGTTATTGGAGCATTTTTATAACGATGATATTCTACTGTGAAGGCAACAATATGACTGTGAATGAGGTTACTTGTGAACAATGTTTTCACCATCCACAGTAGAAGGAAATGTCTTTGTAAGAAATTGAATACTGTTTCTCCCTTCAGTATCTGCGTCTTCTCATGTCGGCCATCTGCTCTGCTTTTTGCAAATACCAATTGATCCTCATAAAACTTCCAGGACATAAACTCACCTCCCTCCTTCCAGCATGAGGGCAAACCGGTTCTTATCAACTTATCAAACGAAATATCAAATTTCTTAACCATCTCTTTAATTACCTATAGCCGCTTCTCTGATGCCTTCAAAAGGTCATTTTTAATGATCATTTTGTTTACTTCTTCGGCATAGAAATACCGATCCTGTATCCCCATATATTGCAATTCTTCATCTGTCTTGGCATTAATAAAATTCATGAATTTCTTGGCCCAATTTGATCTTTTGATAGCGGCTTGCTTATCCGATAACAGTTCTTTTTTGTGATCTGCAACAATGTTCTTCTCTCTGGCAATTACTTTTATGGAGTCCCATTTTGCTTTCATTTCAGAAATGATCTCATTCCAGATGAGATCCTTGGCTTTGATAAGGGAAATATTTCTCTTCAATTTATCCTTGAGTTCTTTGATTTCTTCCTCGGCTGCTCGTAGCTTCTGCTCGTTTTCATTCGCCTTTCCTTCCCATCCCTGCATCAATCTAAGAGCTGTGTCCAATTCAGACTGGGCCTGTTTGCAATCTCTCTCTGCCATTTTTAATTCTGTGTTCAGCTGAAAAACCTAGGCTTGTGGGTCGGCTCCACCTGCAGAAAAATCAAAAGTACAAGTATGGTTCTGGATTTGATTTTGTAAGGTTATAGCAGTTTGCTTTACCTTATCAAGCTCCTCGTCCTTCTTTATCAATTGTTGTCGTAGCTCCTCTTTTTCTTTTTCAACCTCTGCTACTTCGGCTGCCAACGAATGCTCTGCAACTGGCAATTTCAGTTTTTTCCTTAATGAAGATATTTCTGATTCTGCACTCTTCATCATTTTTTGAATTGCGCTTTTATCATTTGGATCAACCCCGATTTTCATTATGATTTTCTTCAATTCTTCATTTTGAGTAGTCAATGCCCTGGCATTGGCCTTCTCCATCTTACACTGTTTGACAACCTTAGCAAGCATATTTTCTGTCTTAACTGATGTAGCATGAGTTTTGCCCAAATCATTAACAATCAACTGACCTGTCTGCATGTGGAGATTCATTTTGTCCCACAAGAGGATCTTTTTCACATCCATGACTATATTCAACTCCTTAAAACTGCCGGAGGGTCCAAGGGACATTCCTGTTGGATGCGACAGCGCCATTTTAAACTGATCCTTCTCTAGATCAATTATAGTCAATAATCTTGTTTGACCAGCACGTATTCGGTGCTCCACTTGTGTTTCTATATTGGCCTTTATTCTTTGATTCCTTTCTTCAATTTGTGAGAAAACTTGCTTCATGGAAGGAGCCTTTTCCCCATGAAGTTCTGGTCTGCTAGGAGATGAAGGGCCACCCTGTTCTTCACTGACCTGGAGAGTAAAACCAGGTGAATTGGAGGAGTGGTCTTCTGCTAATTTAGTCCTTTTCTCCTCTCGGGGTTCCTCCTCATCGATCTCAATAACATCTTCTCTCCCTCTCTTGCCCATCTTTTCCAATATTGCCGGTGTTTGAATACTGATCCGTGATGAACTTGGCCCTCCTGGATTAGCCAACTTCTCTAAATCCGGTTTGCTCACATGAGTAAAAGCAGCATACCCATTCTCGGCCCTTCTTTGTGAAATAATCCCATGTGGGTCATAGGCCCATTTCTCTCCCAATAGTAACTGTGTTCCTTCCAATATCCTCGATACCTCCTCATAAGCTTGCCTTGTGTTAACAACAAAAGGGCCTACACTCATGGGCAACTTATACATTAATCCCTTCTTCATAGGAAGAAAATGAACTTGATCCACATTAAGACTTTGCCTTATAAATTATAAGGCAAACAGTCTCATGGGAACGAATGTTGGAAGCCTATAAGGCTCAATACTAACTCCATATAGCCTTATTTCAGAATAATCTTCAAAAACAAACCAGTCCCCATATTTACAATTAGGTCCTAATTGCAAGAACTCCTGGGCCTTTGGCAGAAAGCATGGAGGCAGAGTTCCATTAAGAATTTTATAAGTAGTGGTCATGAAATGGTCCACAAATTCAAATAAACCGGCTTCGTTTTCTTCTCTTCTGACCATATCAGTCCAAAGAAAAACTGACTGTTTACTTTTATTACTATCCATTATATTCAAACCAACACTCATGAATTCTTCAACATTATGATATATAAACAAGTAGACTACCAATGAGGGAAATCTGAAATAACCTGTTAATGGGAAAGCAATCAATTGAGAATTCACCACTTCTTGCCAAAAGGATGGGATATCCAACACCACTCCTGGTTTCATCATGAGAGTGAACATCCCCAGGGCTGCCTTTTCAATTTCGCGATCATCATCTCTCCCCATAATATCCATAATACAGCTAAGAACTGACCTGTATTGAACATTAAATGCATCCAAACTGAACTTTCCCGATTCAAATTGTGTCTTCTCCGGACTTGATACCAAAAACGACATGCAGCATTAAACTCCTCATTTGAGAGCTCCTCGAAATATTGAATCAGCGAATCTTCAGAAAATTGCAAAGGAGAATCATTCTCTGGAAAACATAATGCCTGGCGCATTAATTGAGTTGAAACCTGCAAAATATTTTCCCCTTGGGAATTCATGACAAAACACTTGCCGGGATACATGGACGAAACTAACCAGGAAATAAATTCGGGAAAGACATGAGTTTTAGGAATACAGGCGGACAACACTCCCGAACTTTGCATAGCAGAAAACACAGGTGACTTGTCGGTGTTCAAGGTTACTTGATAATGCAAGAGAGGATGGTTTACGGATGACGCAGTATCACGAACATCTTTCTCACTATCTAGGAGAGGGCTCAGATTTGACAAACCAGACAATGATGCTCGCTTGGCCATGACTGACAGGAATTTCGAAAACAATTTAGCACAAAGGTGGCGGGACGGAGTTTGAAACAGGGTAAACAGTCACAATTGACCACAATAGGATGGAAAACCCCACTTATAGACAACGAGGACCATAATAAATGCAAGGGTGACGTGGAAAGACAGAAAATAATGAATGACAGTTCTTTGCCACCTCGGCAGATGACGTAATGCGGGGGGTCTGTGAGTACGGCGGAGAACTCCGACCCATACCCCCTGCAATTAATCTGGGCCGTCGATCGTCAATTTTCGGAGATCTGACCAGTCAACTGCGGGGGGTCGGGTTTTGATAACCGACGAGCTAGTTGACCCCCCGCAGTTGCATATCCAAATGCTTCCGCGCACGATTGTGACTTCCGCTCCGGAAGTTGCTCGGACTTTAACTTTAATACAAATATATCAACTTAAAGTTAGTGTGCTCTATGAATCAAAATGGAAATGGAAATACATTGCGTTCTTTCTTCTTCCTTTTTTTTTTATACTAAAGTATAAAACCTTATACTGTAGCATATTTTCAGATCCTTATATATATATATATTTTTTAAAAATTTTATTTTTCAAAATTTCAAAATTGGCATAATAAAAAAGGAAATGCAGATATAATGATCCACAACATCTGGCTCCACCTGGGGATAGTGTTTTTACCACGAAACACTAATAACATGCAGATTAGTGCCTTCACCTCGGGCATGGAGTCAAAAATTGCTTGATGGAAAATGTACAATGAACACTCCGGATATATACAATGATGAACCAGCAACTGCTTAATGTCGGAAATAATGCTTGAGATATTGCCCATTCACAGGCATATCCAGCATTTCTCCTTCCAGATTTTCCAACACGAACGTATTATTTCCTCTGACTTCATTAATTTTAAATGGGCCATACCACAAGGGGTCAAATTTCCCGTGTTTGCCTTTATCTTCCCTTCGTGTATCCCATCTCAAAACTAAATATCCTTCCTGAAACAAAACTTCCTTTGCTTTTCTATCAAATAATGCCTTCATCTTTTGCTGATAAGTGAGCAAACGGTCCCGAACTTGATTTCTGCTTTCTCTTAGTTCCATCACATTATTCATTCTTCGTATCATGGCATTTGGTTCTGCTTGGGCATCTTGGAGAAAAGAAATCACAGGTTTTACCAATTGTGTGGGGAATAAAGCTTGAGTGCCGTACACGAGCTCATAAGGTGACTTGCCGGTAGACCTTCTTGTAGTCATTCTTGTTGCCCACAAGGCAAAAACTAGCTTCGTGTCCCAATTCTTTTGATTCTCACTGATTGTTTTCTTCAAAATTCTAACCAATGTTTTGTTGGAGGATTCTGCTAATCCATTTCCCTGCGGATGATAAGCTGTAGAGTGAGACAGTATCACATTATAAGTTTGACAAAAATTAATAAACCTGAGTGAACTGAAAACCTGAGCATTATCTGTCACAATCTTCACTGGACATCCAAACCTGCTAAAAATATTCTCTTCCAAAAATTTCATCACTACCAAATCATTTGCTTTCCTGGTAGGAATTGCCTCCACCCACTTTGTAAAATAATTGGTAGCAGTAAGAATCCATTTAAACTGCCCACTGGATGGTGGATTGATTTCTCCGATGAAATCCAATCCCCATTGTCTAAAGGGCTCTTCAACGAAAACAGGGAGAAGAGGAAGCGGAGCCAGCTTTTTCTTCTCTACGAATAATTGGCATTTTTGACAGCTTCTGACTGTCTTGTAAACATCCGAAAACACAGTCGGCCAATACAAACCCGATTTGAATATTTTGTGAGCAGTTACCTTCCAGTTGTAATGCCCTCCACACAAGCATTCATGATACTCTTTTATCACTTCTGAAATTTCCTCCTCTGTAAGACACAACAACAACATACCAGCTGGATCCTTCCAATATAATTTTTCTTCGATTATAACATAAGGCTGAGCCTTAAGTTTCAGGGCTCTGTATTTTGCTCTATTAATGGAAGGTGGACATGACAGAAAGCACAGATAATGTACAATATCCTTATACCATTCTGAACAGAGAAATTTATACTTAACTGTTGTTTTTGACTGATTATCACGCGTTTCTTCATTTGCTTCTTCTACGGGAGCCAGCAAATTGATTCCCAACGCTTGGAAGTTGGATTCTGTCAGTAATTTGGCCAATCCCAATCCTTTAACCAGCTTGGTTGGTTTTATATCCAAATCATACTCCTGGATTTTTGCGATCCATTTTCCTCTCTTACCTTCCACATCGCTTTGTACTAGCACATATTTCACGGCCGAATTGGGAACGTACGCTAAAATCTGAGAATGAAGAACATAAGTTCTGAAATCTTTCAGTGCCTTTACTAGAGCATACACCTATTTCTCCAATATGTTATAATTCAATTCTGCATCTTGGAGGACTTTACTAAAATATGCTACTGGCTGTTCCTGCTTTTCTTCATTTCTCTGCAATAAAACGACTGCAATGGTTGAGGGAGAAGCAAATGAAAAAATTTGAAACGGTTTCAAATAGTCTGGACTGACTAAAACAGGTGCTTCCTTTAACGCCTCTTTGATTCTCTGAAAATATTCCCTCGCTTCCTTATCCCACTTTACTTCAGCATTCTTTTTTAACATGTCAGTAATCTTTTTAACTATTTCAGCATAATTAGGGACAAACCGCCTCAGGAAATTAATTTTTCCAAGGAAACGTTGAATATCTTTTTTACTTCGTGGCAGAGGGATTGTCTGAATGGCTTCAACTCTGACTGGATCAATCTTCACTCCTTCTTTTGAAACAATGTGTCCTAGTAATTTACCCTCCTCCAGGGCAAATAAGGACTTTTTTGGATTCAGTGATAATCCAAACTTTCGGCACTTCATGAAGGCTTTTTGTAAATGCTGTAAATGTTCCTCATCAGACTTCGAAAAGATTGTGAAATCATCCAAATAAACCACTACAAACGTGTCTCCCACAAATGCGATATCCATACCCCTTTGGAATGTGGCCCCTGCGTTCATCAGGCCGAATGGCATCCTGGCGTACATGAACGTTCCCCAAGGTGTAGTGAAAGCGGTTTTCTTCTGATCCTCCTTTTCCACTGCTACCTGATTATAACCTGAGAACCCGTCCACCATAGACAGTCTATAAGCACTAGTCACTTTCTGTAAGACAAAGTCCATTTTCGGCAGAGGATAATTGTCCTTTAATGAAGCCCTGTTCAAATTCCTGAAATCCATGCATAACCTTATCTCTCCGTTTTTCTTTCAAACAGGTACAAGGTTAGAAACCCAATCTGAATACCTGAGTGGGACGGTTATCTTGGCTTGCAACAATTTCTTAATTTCCTTCTCGATTGGAGCCAACAGCAAGGGATTAATCTGCCTAAGCTTCTGTTTATGTGACTTAACCCCATCCTTGAGTGGAATCTTGTGCTGTATGATGTTCTTATCATATGTTTTCAAATCGTCATACAACCAAGAAAAAACATCTTTAAACTGTTTAAACAACTCTACGTAACTTTCTTTTTATTCCTTCATTAGCCCCTTGAACAGTTTGACCATTTTAGGCTCTTGTGGAGTACCCAAATTGCAATCCTCCACTGGCTCATCTTGGTTCTTTTTCTTTTGATCCACAGCAACATCATTAGCCCCAAAAAATATTTCAAGCGGTACTAAGCCTCTGGGTAGAACATTGTCTTTTAACTGAATAATTTCTCGACCACCGATCTCCTTTTTAAAAGTTTTACCAGCTGACTCGTCTTCATCACTTTCCAGATCAATCTGACGATCTTCAAAATTCTCATTCATCAAAAGAAACTGCTTAATCTGCTCATCATCTTTGAATACCTGCCAATGTTTAATATTGTCAGGAATCGAAGGCCTATGTCTCATTTCTATTTCATACCTTAGTTTCACGCTGATAGGAGGCTTGAACGTACTTGCTGCAACCGCTAATGAATCTACTAATCTGTTTTCTTCTCTTGGCACAAACTGCAAATTGAATTCTTCAAAATAATTTTCAATCAGATCCCATACTTCATTCTGGTATGCTCGTAACCTGGGATGCTTGGTTTGGCATGAATTCTTGATCTGCCTTATAATCAACTCTGAATCTCCAAACACAGTCATAGCTTTAATTCCCATCTGCTTAGCTGTCTGCAAACTAATAATTAATGCCTCATATTCTGTGACATTATTAGTAGATTCAAACTCCAATTTGAAAGAAAAAGGCATCAAGTTACCTCCCGGAGAAACAAAGATGAAACCCGCTCCAGTACCTTCTTTGGAAAATGCTCCATCAAAATAACACTTCCACGGATTTTCCGAATGTAATTCCTTATGTACAATTTCTGAATCAAGCTTCCCCTGAGATTCCTCAGCGAACTCTGCAACCTCCTGCAGCATGAAACATGACAAGTCGTCCTTCTCTTGACCATAAATTGGTGAATTACTGGCATCTTTCTTGGTAGCAGTTTTTTGGAATCTGGTCTCTCTATACAACCATCTTTCTTCACCATTGAAAACTGGAATAATAGCATACGTAAAGTCCAGTTTCAAAACTCCTCCCAGCTTTGCTCCCCATGACCTAGATAATAACATTCCAAACCTGGCCGGAATATCTGCCACTACAACGTCCATCATAATGCTTTTGGCTGGGATTTGGGCCAATGAAACAACCATATCTTTAATGAGACCTACACACTTAACCCTCTTTGAGTCAAAAGAGTAAAGATCTCTGTATGGCTTGGTGATTTGTAAATTTAACTCCTTCATCACACTCAATGGCATCAGGTTGTGTGATGCACCAGAATCCAACATACAATTGTGCAAAACGAAATCATGCAAGAGAAGAGATATATAAAAAGGAGGAACAGACGAATCTACCTCTTCCACATGAGGTCCAAACGTCACCACTGGCTTTTCTTCTTGCAGATTCACTGTATCACTCACTTCGTCAGGCTGGGACAAATTGATAAATTCAGCAATTTCCTTTTTGTAACTCGATGTTTTTATGAGTTCAAGAAGAGGTACTTGTATCTTTACTTTTTCTAACTCTTTCGACAAACTGAAAGTTTGATTTGATCTTGTCAACTTTTCAGGGTCTTCTTGATCTTTTTTGGAATTTAGATTCTGATTGGAAACCGTAACCACCTTCTCCAAAATGTTAGAATCTTTATCTTTCGTCTGGGATGTTTCAACTTGCTGCTTACCTTTCTGCAATGGAGTCGCCTTTGGAGTAGGTGCTGATTCTGGTTCTTTTTCTTCATTTTCTTGTGTCCTCAACCTCTTTTTTGACCTCAAGTCATATTTTTTATGCAACTCGGATTGCATAAAATCTGTGAATTGTTTACAGTAATCATCCATCTCTTCTTGATCAAACGAGGGTTCATCTTCTTCCTCTTCCTTCTCCCCTTCTTCATCGATCTCTTCTTTTGTTTCGTCATCTTCCATATACACAGCAGAAATTTGAGCATCATCTTCTCTCTCGTCATCTTCATCTGCTGAACGGGACGGCGCTGCTTCTATGTAAAAAGGTGCTTGCACCTGATCTTGATCCTTTCTTTCTCTTTGAAGAATTTGCAAGGGCTGTTTTTTGAATTGGGGATTAAAAACCCCTCTATTTTGTCTTGCAGGCTTGCTATCTATTTCCAACTTTACCAACTTATTTGAAAGATTTTTTATGACCTTAGTCATGTCTTCAATTCTCTGATCCTGAGCTGAGGCTTCTTCTTTAGCCTTTCCTTTATCTGAAACTTTACCAGCAGCAGACATATTTGCTTCAATCTCCAAAGCATCGGTTTGAATCTGTTCCAACGTAGGAGACCTTCTTTCCCTCAGCGTGAAACTGAAATCTGGTTCAAAAGCACCAGCAAAAACAACCCTTGCTCCAATCGGAGGGGGTTTCATTTCAACAGGCAAACTATTATACAATTTGTTAAATCTTTTAACAAAATCATTCATATTTTCATCAAATATTTTCTTGATTGCATTAAATTCTGTCAAAGAATAATCGTGGTCCCTTTTTTCGCCCCATCTCTCAATGAAACGTCTTTCCAGGGCATCCCAATCATTAATGGAACCATTATGTAATCCTTTGAACCATTTCCTTGCCTCTCCACTCAGAGACTGAACGAAAAGTCTCATGACAACATCCAAATGTTCAACGTTTAAATTCTCTGCAAAAGTGCAAAACAGGGGCAGGTGCTGTTCTGCAGTTATTTCATCTTCACCAGTAAATATTGGGAGTAACTTAAGATACTCCTGGGGCAAATCATGCAATGGTTGTGGTAGATTTAAAGGTGCATATCTGTTCATCAAGAAAGCAGGGGCTGCAGGAACTGCCATGTTTACGCCCGGGTTAACTGCTCCTTGAGCGGGGGTAAAATGAATACCAGTTGTGGGAAAAGATGAATGAGGTGAAACAACTGATATGGGAATTGGACTATGAACAATCGCAGAAGAGCTGGCAGCTGTATGTGGCTGAGTTTCTATAAAAGGAAAAGACACAAAATCCAAAGATTGCTCTTCTAATGTGGGTTATTGAAAATGAATGGGTGATGGTGATGATTCTTCTTCCGAGAAAATGAGTTTCTTGGAAGCTTTCTTGGATGAGAAAATGTGTGAACTGCTGCCAGGTGCGAGCAGTGTCGTTTCAGGTGTAACTAATATTTTTGGTTTCTGGCCCTTCTTTGAAACAAGCTTCACAGGATTTGACAAAACGGGAACTGTTTGCTGAGAGGTGTCTGACCTCGTGTGAGGTTTCTTGGGAGCCAGAGCTATTTTCAAAAAACCACAGCATACTATTTCCTCCTCTCTGAACAACCAGAGGAAATGTAAAACAAAACCCAGGGAAGAATTTCGACTCTTCGTTCCCCGGCAATGGCGCCAATTAATGTTGTTCCTTGAGAAACAATTCCTTGCTGTGAATAGGAATCCGTGCTCAAGACATTAAAGATTATGTCACAAAGTGTATATCTGTCTCTGTTTATTACAACCTCCAAATGTTAATAATATATTTCTCAAATATCAAATATTTATAAGTCTTGCAATGCCATGTTCCCTTTATATTGAAGTGAGCGAATGGAAGATGAAGAAAGAAAAGGATTTTAATTTGTCATGCTGCTTAAAATAGGAACTGCCATAATAAAATCCTGAGGAAGTGAATAACAAATAAGCTAAAGTAGAGGAGCGCCCATTAAGGATGTTTAACTTTTAAATACATAAATATCAAGAGACCTGCAACTCTAATCACTCTACTTTATTCACAGATATGAAAATGAAACGAAAACCAAGAAAACTCTTCAATACAGATGGAATAATGGAAACTTGCAAAACTCTTTCATTCATTCAATATTGTTCAATACAAAATTAGCCTTCAAGGTCCAAAAACTCGGAACCTTCTTTCTTCCTCAAAATGTCTTTAAATACAATCTGAACCAAAATGGTTTCCAGTTATAAAACTGATTCCAACTAATTGTAACTGCTTAACTACTCTCTGTAGTGGAGGCACATGCCTCGAAAACATTTTATTACATTTACATGAATTCATTAAAAATAAATAAAAGATGATAACTCCTAATCTAAGGGAGCTGATGTTCCTGAAATAGCGGCTGACTCAATGACTATTTGCGGCTGAACGGCTACTTGTGGCTGTTTGGCTGGAAATCCCTTTTCTGTGTCAATAGAAATTTCTTGCATTCCTTCCAGAGTTTATCTTGAGTTATCGGAGCGTTATTATAATGATGATATTCCAGTGTAAAGGCAACAACTTGACTGTGAGTAAGGTTACTTGAGAACAATGTCTTCACCATCCATAGTAGAAGGAAATGCCTTTGTAAGAAATTGAATAATGTTTCTCCCTTCAATATCTGTGTCTTCTCATGTCGGCCATCTGCTCTGATTTTTGCAAATATCAATTGATCCTCATAAAATTTCCAGGACATAATCTCACCTCCCTCCCTCCAGCATGAGGGCAAACCTGTTCTTGTCAACTTATCAAACGAAATATCAAATTTCTTAACCATCTCTTTAATCACTTGTAGCCGCTTCTCTGATGCATTTAGAAGGTCATTTTTAATGATCATTTTGTTTACCTCTTCAGCATAGAAATACCTATCCAGTATCCCCATGTCTTTCAACTCTTCATCTGTCTTGGCATTAATAAAATTCATGAATTTCTTGGCCCAATTTGATCTTTTGATAGCGGCCTGCTTCTCCGATAACAGCTCCTTTTCGTGCTCTGAAACAATGTTTTTCTCTCTGGCAATTACATTTATGGAATCCCATTTTGCCTGCATTTCAGAAATGATCTCGTTCCAGATGAGATCCTTAGCTTTAATAAGGGAAATATTTCCCTTCAATTTCTCCTTGAGTTCTTTGATTTCTTCCTCAACTTTTTGTAGCTTCTGTTCGTTCTCATTTGCCTTTCCTTCCCATCCTTGCATCAACCTAAGAACTGTGGCCAATTCAGACTAGGCCTGTTTACAATCTCTCTCTGCCATTTTTAATTCTGTGTTCAGCTGAACAACCTGGGCTTGTGGGTCGGCTCCACCTGCAGAAAAATCAAAAGTACAAGTATGGTTATGGATTTGATTCTATAAGGTCATAGCAGTCTGCTTTACCTTATCAAGTTCCTCGTCCTTCTTCACCAACTGTTGTCGTAGTTCCTCTTTTTCCTTTTCAACCTCTGCTACTTCGGCTGCCAACGAGTGCTCTGCAGCTGGCAATTTCAGCTTTTTCCTTAATGAAGATATTTCTGCTTCTGCACTCTTCATAAGTTTTTGAATTGCACTTTTATCATTTGGATCAACCCCGATTTTCATTATGATTTTCTTCAGCTCTTCATTCTGAGTAGTTAATGCTCTGGCATTGGCTTTTTCCATCTTGCATTGTTTGACCACCTTAGCAAGCATATTTTCTGTCTTGACTGCTGTAGCAGTGGTCTTGCTCAAATCATTGACAATCAACTGACCTGTTTGCATGTGGAGATTCATTTTGTCCCACAAGGGGATATTTTTCACGTCCATGACTATATTCAACTCCTTAAAGCTGCCTGAAGGTCCCAGAGACATTCCTGTCGGATGCGACAGTGCCATTTTAAACTAATCTTTCTCCAGATCCATTACAGTCAATAATCTTGTTTGGTCAGCAGGTATATGGTGCTCTGCTTGTGTCTCTATATTGGCCTTTATTCTTTGGTTCTTTTCTTCAATCTGTGAGAACACTTGTTTCGTGGAAGGAGCCTTTTCCAAATGAAGTTCTGGTCTGCTAGGAGATGAAGGGCCACCCTGTTCTTCACTGACCTGGAGAGTAAAACCAGGTGAATTGGAGGAGTGGTCTTCTGCTAATTTAGTCCTTTTCTCCTCTCGGGGTTCCTCCTCATCGATCTCAATAACATCGTCTCTCCCTCTCTTGCCCATCTTTTCCAATATTGCCGGTGTTTGAATACTGATCCGCGATGAACTTGGCCCTCCTGGATTAGCCAACTTCTCTAAATCCGGTTTGCTCACATGAGTAAAAGCAGCATACCCATTCTCGACCCTTCTTTATGAAATAATCCCATGTGGGTCATAGGCCCATTTCTCTCCCAATAGTAACTGTGTTCCTTCCAATATCCTCGATACCTCCTCATAAGCTTGCCTTGTGTTAACAACAAAAGGGCCCACACTCATGGGAAACTTGTACATTAACCCCTTCTTCATAGGAAGAAAATGAACTTGATCCACATTAAGACTTTGCCTTATAAATTCTAAGGCAAACATTCTCATGGGAACGAATGTTGGAAGCCTATAAGGCTCAATACTGACTCCATATAGCCTTATTTCATAATAATCTTCAAAAACAAACCAGTCTCCATATTTACAATTAGGTCCTAATTGCAAGAACTCCTGGGCCTTTGGCAGAAAGCATGGAGGCAGAGTTCCATTAAGAATTTTATAAGCAGTGGTCATGAAATGGTCCACAAATTCAAATAAACCGGCTTCGTTTTCTTCTCTTCTAACCATATCAGTCCAAAGCAAAACTGACTGTTTACTTTTATTACTATCCATTATATTCAAACCAACACTCATGAATTCTTCAACATTATGATATAAAAACAAGTAGACTACCAATGAGGGAAATCTGAAATAACCTGTTAATGGGAAAGCAATCAATTGATAATTCACCACTTCTTGCCAAAAGGATGGGATATCCAACACCACTCCTGGTTTCATCATGAGAGTGAACATCCCCAGGGCTGCCTTGTCAATTTCGCGATCATCATCTCTCCCCAGAATCTCCATAATACAGCTAAGAACTGACCTGTATTGAACATTAAATGCATCCAAACTGAACTTTCCTGATTCAAATTGTGTCTTCTCCGGAATTGATACCAAAAATGACATGCAGCAGTTAAACTCCTCATTTGAGAGCTCCTCGAAATATTGAATCAACGAATCTTCAGAAAATTGCAAAGGAGAATCATTCTCTGGAAAACATAATGCCTGGCGCATTAATTGAGTTGAAACCTGCAAAATATTTTCCCCTTGGGAATTCATGACAAAACACTTGCCGGGATACATGGACGAAACTAACCAGGAAATAAATTCGGGAAAGACATGAGTTTTAGGAATACAGGCGGACAACACTCCCGAACTTTGCATAGCAGAAAACACAGGTGACTTGTCGGTGTTCAAGGTTACTTGATAATGCAAGAGAGGATGGTTTACGGATGACGCAATATCACGGACATCTTTCTCACTATCTAGGAGAGGGCTCAGATTTGACAAACCAGACAATGATGCTCGCTTGGCCATGACTGATAGGAATTTCGAAAACAATTCAGCGCAAAGGTGGCGGGGCGGAGTTTGAAACAGGGTAAACAGTCACAATTGAACCACAATAGGATGGAAAACCCCACTTATAGACAACGAGGACCATAATAAATGCAACGGTGACGTGGAAAGACAGCAAATAATGAATGACAGTTCTTTGCCACCTCGGCAGATGACGTAATGCGGGGGGTCTGTGAGTACGGCGGAGAACTCTGACCCATACCCCCCGCAATTAATCTGGGCCGTCGATCGTCAATTTTCGGAGATCTGACCAGTCAACTGCGGGGGGTCGGGTTTTGATAACTGACGGGCTAGTTCACCCCCCGTAGTTGCATATCCAAATGCTTCCGCGCACGATTGTGACTTCCGCTCCGGAAGTTGCTCGGACTTTAACTTTAATACAAATATATCAACTTAAAGTCAGTCCGCTCTATGAATCAAAATGGAAATGGAAATACATTGTGTTCTTTCTTCTTCCTTTTTTTTTTATACTAAAGTATAAAACCTTATACTGTAGCATATTTTCGGATCCTTATATATATATATTTTTAAAAAATTTCTTTTTCAAAATTTCAAAATTGGCATAATAAAAAAGGATATGCAGATATAATGATCCACAACACCTAACATAACTTTAACCTTAACCTTATCTTAACCTTCACCTTCCCATAACCTTAACCTTAACCTTAATGATAACCTAACCTTAACCTTGACTTTAGCCTTAAAAAAACCTTAACCTTAACTTTAACCTTACTAAACTAGTACCCTTAACCTTATCTTAACCTTAACATTTACTTAAGCTTAAGGGGTAGGTTAAGTTTAAGGCTATGGAAAGATTAAAGTTAACCTTGACTTTACCCTTAACCTAACCTTAAACTTAACTATAACCTAACCCTAACCTTGACCTTAACTTTACCCTTAATCTTGACCTTAACATTAACCTTAACCTTGACCTTGACCTTAACCTAACCTTAACCTAACCTTTACTATAACCGTAACTTTAACCTAACCTTAACCTTAACTTTACAATTAACCTAACCCTAACCTTGACCAAACCCTTAAACTTAACCTTAAATTTACCCTTAGGTTAAGGTTAAGGGTTAGGTTAAGGTTAATATTAAGGTTGAGGGTAGGGTTAGGTTATAGTTAAGGTTAAGTTGAAGGTTAAGGTGAAGGTTAAGGTCAAGTTAAGGTTAAGGTTAGGTTAATGGTAAATTCAAGCTTAAGGTTAAGGTGAAGGTTAAGGTTATAGTTAAGTTAAGGTGAAGGTTATGGTTGAGGTTAGGTTAAGGGTAAAGTTAAGGTTAGGGTTAGGTTAAGGTTAAGGTTATGGTTAAGGGTAAATATAAGGTTATGGCTAAGGTTAAGGGTGAGGTTAAGGTTAGGCTATAGTTAAGGTTAAGGTTAAGGTTAGGGTTAAGGGTTTGGTAAAGGATAGGGCTATGTTATAGTTAAGGTGAAGGTTAAGGTTAAGGTTAGGTTAAGGTTAAGTTTAAGGTTACAGGTTTATTCAGGTTAAGGCTAAGGTTAAGGTTAAGGTTAGGTTAACCATAAATTTAAGGTTAAGGGTAAAGTGAAGGTTAAGGCTACGGGTAAGGTTAAGGTTAAGGTTAAGGTTAAGGAAAAGGTAAAGTTTAAGGTAACGTTAAGGTTACAGTTATGGTTAGGGTAAGGTTAGAGTTAGGTTATAGTTAAGGTTAATGTTAAGGTTAAGGGTAAATTCAAGGTCAAGGTTAGGGTTAGGCTATAGTTAAGGTTAAGGTTAGGTTAAGGTTAAAGTCAAGGTTAAGGTTAGGGTTAAGGTTACGGGTTTAGTAAGGTTAAGGTTAGGTTAAGGCTAAGGGTGACGATTAAGGTTACAAGTCTTAACCTTAACCTTACCCTTAACCTTCATCCTTCATTATAACCTAACCTTAAACTTGACCTTAACCTTAACCTTACCTTTACCTTAACCTTAACCCAATCTTCCCATAACCTTTACCTTAACCTAACTTTAACCTTAACCTTAACCTTACCCTAACCTTAAACTTAACTTTACCCATAACTTTAACCTAGCCCTTAACATAACTTTACCCTTGACCTTGACCAAACCCTTAACCTCACCTTAACCTTAGCCTAACATAACTTTAATTTTAATCTTAACCTTATCTTAACCTTAACCTTCCCATAACCTTAACCTTAACCGTCACCATAACCTAACCTTAACCTTGACTTTACCCTTAACATAACCTTAACATTACCCTTAACCTTAGACTTTCCATAATCATAACCTTAACCTAACCGTAACCTTGACTTTACCCTTAACGTAACCTTAACCTTAAGTGTAAAGTTAAGTTAACCCTACCCTTAACCTTATCTTAACCTTAACCATACCTAATCTTAACCTTAACACCTAACCTAACCTAACCTTAACCATAACCTCAACCTAACCTTATCTTAACATTACCTTAACCTTAACCTTCCCAACACCTTAACCTTCACCTTAACCTAACCTTAAGCTTACCCTTAACCTAACCTTAACCTTGACTTTACCCTTAACAAAACCTTAACCTTAACTTTGACCTTACCTAACCCGTACCCTTAACCTTATATTAACCTTAACCTTTACTTAACCTTAAAGGTTAGGTTAAGGTTAAGGTTAACCTTGACTTTACCCTTAACCTAACCTTAACCTTAACTATAACCTAACCCTAACCTTGACCTTAACTTTACCCTTAACCTTGACCTTAACCTTGACCTTGACCTTAACCTAACCTTAACCTTAATCTTAACCTTAACCTATCCTTAACCATAATCATAACCTTAACCTAACTTTAACCTTAAATTTATAATTAACCTAACCCTAACCTTGACCAAACCCTTAACCTTAACCTTAACCTTTCCCTTAGGTTAAGGTTAAGGTTAAGGGTAAGGTTAAGGGTTAGGTTAAGGCTAATGTTAAGGTTAAGGGTAGGGTTAGGTTATAGTTAAGGTTAAGGTTAAGGTGAAGGTTAAGGTTATAGTTAAGTTAAGATTAAGGTTATGGTTAAGGTTAGGTTAAGGGTAAAGTTAAGGTTAGGGTTAGGTTAAGGTTAAGGTTATGGTTAAGGGTAAAGATCAGGTTATGGTTAAGGTTAAGGGTAAAGTTAAGGTTAGGTTATAGTTAAGGTTCAGGTTAAGGTTAAGGTTAAGGGTTTGGTAAAGTTTAGGTTTATGTTATAGTTAGGGTTAACGTTAGGTTAAGGGTAAGGTTTAAGGTAAGATAAGGTCAAGGTAAAGGTCAAGCTTAAGGTTAAGGTTAGGTTAAGCTTAAGGTCGAGGTTAAGGTTAAGGTTAGGTAAGGGTAAATTTAAAGTTAAGGTTAAGGTTAAGTTAAGGTTAACGTTAAGGTTAAGGATAAATTTAAGGTTAAGGTTAAGGTTTGGTCAAGGTTAGGGTTAGGTTATAGTTAAGGTCAAGGTTAAGGTTAAGGTTAAGGGTAGGGTTAAGGTTAGGGTATGGTTAAGATTGAGTTAAGAGTAAGGTTAAGGGTAAGGTTAAGGTTAAGGGTTAAGGTTAGGTTAAGGTTACATGTTAAGGTTAAGTGTAAGGTTAGCAAACGTTAGACTTCCCATAATCTAACCTGCTAAGTCTCTATATTAATAGCGTAGTCACTTATTATGTTAGTGTATCCACCCTTATTGTTATTGTTGTACCCATTTAACCCCCATATTTTTATTATTGTGCCCTTACATTATTATTTTTAGGTCAGCTGGGATTACATTATGGCCCCACTAGGGCTACATTGTGGCCCCATGGACTCCTATATATAGAAACAAGGTTTTGTCATTTGCATCATCTAAGAATTCCTCATTCATGTAATGTATTGGAGGTTTCCCCCTCAAAGTGGGTTATTTCTAAGGCGTTGATATTTTTTTTTCTATTTTTGGAGCTAGTTTCACAACATTTGGTATTACAGCTTTGGATTCTAGGGTTTCTCTCCTCCAAACAGGTCATTGTGGCATTTTCACTATAAAGTTTTTTCTACGGAGGTTCAGAAGCATAAATTTTTAGAGTGCAAAGAAGAAATCCTCAAGAACATCATCAGAAAATTTCAAAGCTTGGTTCGAAATATTTTTTGGGATATGATCTGTGGAAGTTAGGGATTTTTGCAGGCTCCTGAATTTAAACTAAACTGGTAACTGCGCAATTTTTGCTATAACTTGTTTTCTACAAAGTTTCCAAAGTTGAAATGTTTATAGAGTGATGTTGCAAACTTGAGGAACATCTTCGCATGATTTCAAAGCTTGGTTCAAAATATTTTTGGAGATATGATCTATGGAAGTTAGGTCTTTTGGCAAGCTCCTAAATTTCACTTAAAAGGGTCATCGCGAAATTTTGGCTATAATATTTTTTCTACGAAGGCTCAGAAGCTAAAAATTTTAGAGCACAAAGCGAAAATCGTGAGGAACATCATCACAAAATTTTAGAGCTTGGTTCAAAATATTTTTTAATATAAGATCTGTGGAAGTTAGGTTTATTTGCAGGCTCCTGAATTTAACCTAAACATGTCATCGCATAATTTTCACTATAACTATATTTCTACGATATTTCAAAAGTTTAAATATTCATATATCAAATTCAAAATTCTGAGGAAAATCGTCAACAATTTTCAGAGCCTAGTTTGCAATATTTTCAAAGATATGATCTGTGGAATTTAGGTCATTTTCAGGCTCCTGAATTTCATCTCAAAGAGGTGATTGTGGGAAAATATTCATAGCTCTCTCTTTAAGCATCAGGTTGGAATTATGTAAAAGGTGACTGGAAGTACATGGATTTTAGTTTTCTCTCTATCAATTTCAGAGCTGAAGGAGGAAACATTGACACATGGAAAGTCATACAAGTTTGATCTACTGAACCAGTCCATAATTAGGTGATTGTAGGAGATTGGGCACAAATTTGTCTTCAAGAATCCAAATCAGGTCAGACTTGTGGCATTTGAAAGAGAATTAAGAGGGCTACCTCAATGAAACATTTCAAAAATTGAAAATCTGAAATCACAGAGATAGTTCAATTTCAATATCGAGTTCCTCAAAATCAAGAAAAAAGTGTGTATTTGGTTTTTAAAATTGCATAATGTTTGTTTGAAAAAATAGTTTGAAATGATTGCAAGGGCATATTTTAGAATTTTTATCAATATTAAGTTCTATAATGCCTCTGAAAAATAATTCCATACCCAGTAAGCCCTCAAAAATCTATACTATGACACATGAAGAGGAGGAATTACAGTATGAGATATCAAAATTACAGTACCAAGCGCAACAAATTTCGATCTTACGAAGAGCAAATAAAGATGACATAGATGATTTAAAAGAAAAAATGGAGGCTAAGTTGGATGGTTTGAAGGATAAAATAATAGCTAATATGGATGATAAATTAATGGAAGATCAAATTGAGCATCAACAACAAGTTCTCCAACTCTCAAAGCATAACCTAACCTTGGTGTAGAATCTAATGAAACAACATGAAGATAAACATCACGTTGAAATAAGTTTTGAAGTAGTCACAGAAACAAGAACTCGACAAGTACAATCAATTTTAGAGTATCTCAGCAAGTGGAAGAACCTTCCTATAGAAGATTCCACATGGGAGGATGAGAATTTTATACGAAATCATCAAGAAATAATCAAGTGTTGAGGACAACACTTGTTTAAAGGAAAGGGGCATGTTAAGTCCCTATATTAATAGTGTAGTCCCTTATTATGTTAGTGTATCCCCCCTTATTGTTATTGTTTTACCCCTGTAACACCCATATTTTTATTATTGTGCCCTTACATTATTATTTTTAGGTTGGCTAGGATTACATTTCTTGTATCAACTTTCTCAAACCTTCCATGTCTGTTTCACAACATAACCCTTAATTTTTGGTCAAGGTTACCTTGACCAAACATTAGCCTTAACCCTTAACCTTAAGGTTAAGGTTTGGTCAAGCTTAGGGTTAGGTTAATGTTTGTTCAAGGTTAGGGTTTGGTCAAGGTTAGGGTTAGGTTTGGTCAAGGTTAGGTTATAGTTAATGTTAAGGTTAAGGTTAGGTTAAGGTTTGGTCTTGGTTAGGGTTAGGTTAAGGATAATGTTAATGTTAGGTTAAGGTAAAGGTTAAGGGTTTGGTTAAGGGTAAAGTCAAGGTTAAGGTTAAAGTTAAGGTTAATGTTAAAGGTTTGGTCTAGGTTAGGGTTAGGTTATAGTTAAGGTCAAGGTTAAGGTTTAAGGTTACAGGTCTTAAGCTTAACCATAACCTTAACCTTCACCCTTAACCTTAACCTTAACCTTAACCTTACCGTTAAGATAACCTTAAAATTAACTTAACTTAACCTTAACCTTAACCTTAAAAAAACCCTTGACCTTGATTTTAACCTTAACCGTAACCTTAACCTTAACCTTAACCTACCCTTAACCTTGACCTTAACTATAAACTAACCCTAACCTTGACCATGAATTTACCCTTCAAGTAACCTTAAGCTTGACTTTACCCTTAACCTTAACCTTACCTTTAACCCAATCTTAACCTTACCCTAACCTTACCCCTATCCTTACCCTTAACCTTAAACCAACCTTAACCTTAACCTTAACATAACCTTAACCATAACCTAACATTAACATTGACTTTACCCTAACCTTGACCTTAACTATAAACTAACCCTAACCTTGACTAAACCTTTAATATTAACCTTAACCTTAACCATAACCTTAAGGTTAAGGTTAAGGTTAAGGTCAAGGTCAAGGTCGATGTTAAGGTGAACTTAGGTTAATGTAAGGTTAAGGTTACGGTTAGGTCAAGCTTAAGTTTATGGGAAGGTTAAGCTTAAGATTAAGGTTAATCTTAGGTTAAGGTTAAGGTTAATGTTAAGTTTGATTAAGGTAAGGATAAGGTTAAGGGTAAAGTCTAGGTTAAGGTGAAGGTTAGGTTAAGGTCAAGGTTAAGGTTAGGTTAAGGGTAAGGTCAAGGTTAAGGTTAAGGTTATCATTATGGGAATATTAAGGTTAAGGTTATGGTTAAGGTTAACATTAACGTTAAGGGTTTCGTTAAGGTTATGGTTAAGGATAAGGTTAATGTTAACAGTTTGGTCAACATTAGGGTTAGGTGATAGTTAAGGTCAAGGTTAGGGTCAAGTCAAGGTTAAGGTTAGGTTAAGGTGAAGGGTAAGGGTAGGGTTAAGGTTAGGTTAAGGTTAAGATTGAGTTAAGGGTAAGGTTAACGTTAAGGGTAAATTCAAGGTTTAGGTTACGTTAAGGGTAAAGTCAAGATTAACGTTACGGTTAGGTTATATTTAAAGTCAAGGTTAAGGTTAAGGTTAAGGTTACAGGTTTAGTCAGGTTAAGGTTAATGTTACGGTTAAGGTTAAAGTCAAGGTCAAGGGTTTAGTTAAGGTTAAGGTTTGGTTAAGGGTAATTTTAAGGTTAAGGTTAGGGTGAAGGTTAATATTAAGTTAGGTTAAGGTTAAGATAAGGTTAAGGGTAAGGTTAAGGTTAAGGTCAAGGTTAGGTTAAGGGTAAGATAAGGTTAAGGTTAAGGTTAATGTTAACGTTAAGGTTAAGCTCAAGGTCAAGGTTAAGGTTAAGGTGAAGGTTAAGGGTAAGGTTAAGGTTTAGGTTAAGGTTAGGTTAGGTTAAGGTAAGGTTAAGGTTAAGGTTAACATTAAGTTAAGGTTAATGTTAAGGGTTTGGTTAAGGTTAAGGTTAAGGTTAAGGTTAAAGTCAAGGTTAAGGTCAAGGTTAAGGGTAAGGTCAAGGTTAAACCCTAACCTTAAGGTTAACCTAACCTTAACCTTACCTTAACCTTAACTTAACTATAACCTTAACCTTTACCCCTAACCTTAACCTTAACCTTAACCTTCACCTTAACCTTACCCCCTTAACATTAACCTTCACCTTAACCTTGACTTTACCCTTCACCTAACCTTAACCTTAACTTTACCCTTAACCCTAACCTTACCCTAACCTTAACCCTAACCTTACCCTTAACCTTAACCTTAACCTAAGGTTAATATTACGGTTAGGGTTAAGGTTAATGCTAAGTTAAGGTTAAGGGTAAAATTAGGGTTATGGTTAAAGTTAAGGTTAAGGTTAAGGTTAGGTTAAGGTTAAGGGTGAAGGTTAAGGGTATTGTTAAGGTTAAGGTTACAGGTTAAGTTAGGTTAAGGTTAAGGTAAAAGGTTTGGTTAAGGTTAGGTTGTAGTTAAGGTTAAGCTTAAGGTTAAGGTTAGGGTTAAGGTTAAGGGAGGTTAAGGTTAAGGTTAGGTTAAGATAAGGTTAAGGGTAAGGTTACGATAAGGTTAAGGTTAAGGTTAGGTTATAGTTAAGGTTAGGCTAAGGTGAAGGTGAAGGTTAAGGTTAAGGTTAAGGTTAAGGTCAAGGGTTGAGGGTCAGGGTAAGGTTATGGTCAAGGTCAAGGTTAGGGTTAGGTTATAGTTAAGGTTAAGGTTAAGGTTAGGGTTAGGTTAGGTTCTAGTGAAGGTTAAGGTTAAGGTTAAGGTCTAGGCTAATTATAAGGTTAATATTAGGTGAAGGGTAATGGGTAAGGTTAGGTTAATGTTAAGGTTAAGGTTACTGGTCTTGACCTTAACCTTCACTATAAACTAACCATAATTATAACCTAACCATAACCTTAACCAAACCTTAACCTTAACCTTAACTTAATCGTAAACTTAACCTTAACCTTACCTTAACCTTCCCCTAACCTTAAACCTAACCTTACGCTAACCTTAACTTTAACTTTACCCATAACCTTAACCTTAACCTTGACCTAACCTTAAGCTTATCTTAACCTTAAACTTAACATAACCCTAACCTAACCCTAACCTTAACCAAACCCTTAACCTTAACCTTAACCTAACCTTAACCAAACCCTCAACCTTAACCTTAACCTAGCTAAACTCGTAACCTTAAACTTACCCTTAACCTTAAGGTAATGGTTAGGGTTTGGTCAAGGTTAGGGTTAGGTTATAATTAACGTTATGGTTAAGGTAAGGTTCAAATAAGGTTAAGGGTATGGGTTTAGTAAGGTTAAGGTCAAGGTCAAGGTCAAGGTCAAGGTTAAGGGTAAGGTTAACCTTAACCTTAACCTGACTAAACCCTTAAACTTAACCTTAACCTTACCCTTAACCTTCCCATAACCATGAACTTAACCTTAAATATAACCTTAACCTAAACTTAACCTTGACTTTACCTTTAACATAACCTTAACCTTAACCTTACCCTTAACCTTCCCATAACCATAACCTTAACCTTAACTATAACCTAACCCTAACCTTGACGAAACCCTTAACATTAACCTTAACCATAACCTTAAACTTAACATTAACCTTTACTTAACTTTAACCTAACATGAACCTTGACCTTAAACTTAATATAACCTTAACCTATACCTTAACTTAAACTAACATTAACCTTGACCAAACCCTTAACCCTAACCTAACCTTGACCTTAACTATAACCTTAACTTTACGTTAACCTTCACCTTAACCTTAAGTTTAACCTTAAGCTTCCCCTAACCTTAACCCTAACCTTAACCTTAAATATTACCTAACCTTAACCAAACCCTTAACCTTAACCTTATCCTAACTAAACCTTAACCTAACCTTAACCTTAACCTTTACCCTAACCTTAACCTTAACCTTGACCTTAACTATAACCTAATGCTAACCTTGACCAAACCCTTAACCTTAGCCTTAACCTTAACCTTAACATTTACCCTAACATTGCCCTAACCTTAACCTAACCTTAACCTTAACTTTACCTTAACCTTGAACTTACCCTTAACCTAACCTTAAACTTAACCTTTACTTAACCTTCACTTAGCCTTAACCTTAACCCTAACATTCCCATAACCTTAACTATAACCTAACCTTAACTTTAACCAAACCCTTAACCTTAACCTTAACCTTAACCTTAACCTAACCTTAACCATAACCTTAACCTTAACCTTAACCTTAACCTTAGCTTAACCTTAACCTAACCTTAACCTTGAATTTAATGTTAATGTAACCTTAACCTTCTCCTTACCCTTAACCTTTTATTAACCTTAACCCAACCTAATATTAACGTTAACCTTAACCCTAACCTTATGCTTAAGCTTAAGCTTAACCAAACCCTTAACATTAACCTAAACCTTAAACTTAACCTAACCTTAACGTTGAAATTAACTATAACCTAACCCTAGCCTTAACCTAACCTTACCCATAAATTTAACCTTAAGGTTAGGGTAAAGGTTAGTAACGGTTAAGGTTAAGGTTAAATTTAAGGTTAAGGTTCGGTTAAGGCTAGGATATGGTTAGGTTATAGTTAAGGTTAAGGTTAAGGATAAGGTTAGGTTAAGGTTAAAGTCAAGGTTAAGGTTAAGGCCAGTAACCTTAACCTTGATCTTACCCTTAAACTTAACCTTAACTTTAACCCTAACCTTCACTTTACCCTTAACTTAACAGTAACTTTCATTATAACCTAACCCTAACCTTGAACAAACTCTTCACCTTAACCTTACCCTTATCCTTAACCTCAACCTTACCCTTAATAAACCCATAAGCTTAACCTTAAACTTAACTATAACCTAACCCTAACCTTAACCTTCACCAAACCCTTAACGTTAAACTTAACCTTCCCCTAACCTTAACTCTAACTCTTAACCTTAACCTTACCCCCTTAACCTTAACCTTAACTATAAACCTAACCTTGACCTTAACTTGACTCCCAACCTTAACCTTAACCTGAACCTTTACCCTAACCTTAATGTTAACCTTAACCTTAACCTTAACTATAACCTAACCTTGACCTTGACCTTAACCATAACCCTAACCTTTACCCTAACCTTAACCTTAATCTTAACCTTAACATTAACTATAACCTAACCCTAGCTTTGATCAAACCATTAACCTTAACTTTACACTCAACCTAACCTTAAACTTAACTATAACCTAACCCCGACCTTGAGAAAAACCTTAAACTTAACCTTAACCTGACTAAACTTATAAACTTAACCTTACCTTAACCTTAACTTGACTAAACATGGAACGTTAACCTTAACCTTTCCTTAACATAAATTTAACCTTACCCTTCCCCTAACCTTAACCCTAACATTACCCTAGCCTTACCCCTAACCCTAACCTTGACCAAACCCTTAACCTAACCTTAACTAAACCCTTAACCTTAACCTTAACCTTAACCTCACTTAATTAGTAACCCTTAACCTTAAACTTACCATTAATCTTAACCTTAACCTTAACCTTTACCTTGACTTTACCCTTAATATTCACCTTAACCTAACCTTAACCTTAACTATAACCTAACCCATAACTTTAACCTTCACTATAACCTTAACCTTGACCTTGACCTTAACCTAACATTAACCTTAACCTAACCCTAACCTTAACCTTAATTTTACCCTTAAACTAACTTTAACCTTAACTTTAACCTTAACTTAACCCAACCTTAACCTTAACAAAACCCTTAACCTTGACTTCAACCTTGACCGTAACCTTAACCTTAACCTGACTAAACCCGTAACCTTAACCTTAACCTAACCTTAACCTTGACCTTATCCTAAGCTAACCATTAACCTTAACCTTAACCTAACCCTAACCTTGACCAAACCATTAAACTTAACTATAACCTAACCCTAACCTTGACCTTAACTTTACCCTTAACCTTGACATTAACCTTAACCTAACCTTAACCTTAACTTTACCCTTAACCTAATATTAACCTTAACCTAACCTTAACGTTGACCTTAACTATAACTTAACCCTAACCTTGACCTTAAGGTTAACGTAACCTAACCCTAACCTAGACCTTGACCTTAAGGTTCAGGTTAAGATTAAGGTTAAGGTCAAGGCCAAGGTTAAGGTTAAGGTTAGGTTGAGAGTAAAGTTAAGGTTAAGGTGAAGGTTAAGGGTAAGGTTACACGTTTAGTCATGTTAAAGTTAAGGTTAGGGTTAGGTTATAGTGAAATTTAAGGTTAAATTAAGGTTAAAGTCAAGGTTAAGGTTAGGGTAAGGTCAAGGTTAAGGGTATAGTCAAGGTTAAGGTTAGGTTAAGTTTAAGGTTAAAGTCAAGGTTAGGGTAAAGTTCAGGTTAAGGTTTGGTTAAGGTTACGGTTAGGTGAAGGTTAAGATCAGGTTAATGATAAGGTTAAGGTTAAGGTTAAGGTTAATCTTAAGGGATTTTTCAAGGTTAGATTTTGGTTAAGGTTAATTTTAAGGGTTTGGTCAAGGTTAAGGTTAGGTTATAGTTAAGGTAAAGGTTAAGGTTAAGGGTAAGGTTATAGATAGATTAACGTTAAGGTTAGGTTAAGGTTAATATAATGTTAAGGTTAAGGGATTGGTCAAGGTTAGGGTTAGGATATAGTTAAGGTTAAGGTTAAGTTAAGTTAAGGTTAAGGTCAAGGTTAAGGGTAAGGTTAAGGTTATGTTAAGCTTAATATTAGATTAAGGGTAAAGTTAAGCTTAAGGTTAGGTTAAGGGTAAAGTTAAGGTTAGGGTTAGGGTTAAGGTTAAGGAAAGGTTAAGGTTAAATTTAAGTTTAAGATTAAGGGTTTAGTCAAGGTTAGGGTCAGGATATAATTAAGGTTAAGGTTAAGGTGAAGTGTAAGGATAGCTTTAAGGTTAAGGTTACCGGTTTAGTCATGTTAAGCTTAGGGTTAAGGTTAAGGGTTTGGTCAATGTTAGGTTTAGGTTAAGGTTAAGGGTAAAGTTAAGGTTAAGTTTAGGTTGAGGGTAAAGTTAAGGTTAAGGTTAGGTTAAGGTTAAGGTTAAGGTTAGGGTAAGGTTAAGGGTTAAGGTTAACTTAACCTTAACCTTAACCGTAACCTTAACCTAACCTTAATCTTAACCTTCCCATCACCATAAATTTTACCTTAAACATTACCTTACCCTTAACCTTAACCTTAACATTACCCCATTAACCTGAAAATTAACCTTAAACTTCCCATAACATTAGCCTTAACCTTAACCTTAACCTAACCTTAAGGGTACAAGAAGGTTAAGGTTAAGGTTAAGGTTAACGGTTTGGTTAATGTTAGGGTTCAATTATAGATAAGGTCAAGCTTAAGGTTAGGTTATTCTTGAGGTTAAGGTTACGATTTTAGTAAGGTTAAGGTTAAGGTTAAGGGTAAAGTCAAGGTTAAGGTTAGGTTAAGGTTAACGTTAGGGTTAACGTTCAGGTTAAGGTTAAGGTTATGGCTAGGGGAAGGTTACGATTACTGTTAAGGTTAAGGTTAAGGGTGAAGGTTAAGATTACGTGTCTTAACCTTAACCTTAACCTTAAGCTTCACCATTAACCTTAACCTTAACCTTAACTATAACCTAAGCTTAACCTTCACCTTAACTATAACCAAACCTTGACCTTAACATTACCCTTACCTTTACTTTAACCTTAACCTTACCCTTAACATCAACCAAACCCTTAATCTTAGCATTAACCTAACCTTAAACTTACCCTTAACCTTGACCAAACCTTTGACCTTAACCTTATCTTAACCTTAACCTAACCTTAACCTTAACCTTAACCTAACTATAAACTTACCCTTAACCTTAAAATTGACCTTAGTTATAACCTAACCCTAACCTTGACCAAACCCTCAGCATTAACCTTAGCCTAACCCTAACCTTGACCAAACCCTTAACATTAACATTGACCTCAACCTTAGTCTAATCTTAACCTTAACCTAACCGTAGCCTTAGCCTAACCTTAACCTGAACCTTAACCTTAGCCTAATCATAACCTTAACCTTAACCGTAACCTAACCCTAACCTTAACTTTACCCTTAACCTAACCTTAACCTAATCCTAACCTTAACTTTACCCTTAAAATTAACCTTAACCTTAGTCTTAACATAATCTTAACCTCAACCTAACCGTAACCTTAATCTAACCTTAACCTTGACCTTAACCTTATCCTTAACCTTAGCTTAACCATAACCTTAAACTTAACCTTAACCTTAACCTAACCCGAGCCTTAACTTTACCCTTAACCTAACCTTAGCCTTAAAATTAAGCTAACCCTAACCTTAACTTTACCATTAGCCTAACCTTAACCTTATCTTAACCTTAACCAAACCTTAACCTTGACTTTACCCATAACATAACCTTAACCTTAACCTTAACCTTAACCTTACCTTGAACTTAACTATAACCTAACCCTAACCTTGACCAAACCCTTAACCTTAATCTTAACTTGAACCTTTATCCTAACCTTACACTAACCTTATCTTAACCTTAACCTAACCTTAACCTTGACTTTACCCTTAACCTAACCTCAACCTTAACCTTGACTGTAACCAAACCTTAACCTAACCCTTAACTTTAACCTTAACCTTAAACTTAAACTTAACCTTACATTGACCTTACCCTTAACCTAATATTAACAATAACCTTTACCTTAACCTTAACCTTAATGCTTAACCTTAACCTTTGCCTAACCTTAACATTAACCTAACCTTGACCTTAACTATAACCTAACCATAACCTTAACCTTAACCTTGAACTTAACTATAACCTAACATTTACCTTGACCAAACCCTTACATAATCTTAACCTTGAATTTACCCTTAACGCAACCTTAATCTTGACCTTAACCTTAACCTTAACATTAACCTTAACCTTAACTTTAACATTAACCTAACCTTAAACATAACCTTCACATTAACCTTAACTTAACCTTAAGGTTAGGTTATGGTTAAGGTTAAGGTTAAGGGTTTGGTCAAGGTTAGGGTAAGGTTATAGTTAAGGTTAAGGTTAACCTTACCCTTAAGGTTTTGGTCAAGGTTAGGGTTAGGTTATAGTTAAAGTTAAGGTTAAGGATAAGGTTAACTTTACCCTTACCTAATATTTACCCTTAACCTTAACCTTAACCTTAACCTTAACCTAACCCTAACCTTAGCTTTACCCTTAACCTAACATTAACCTTGACTTTACCCTTAGCATAACCTTAACCTTAACCAAACCCTTAACTTGAACCTTAACCTTACCCTCAACCTTGACCTTAACCTTAACTTAACCTAAACATTAACCTAAACCTTACCCTTAACCTTAACCTTAACCTTCCCAAACCCTTAAGGTTAGGTTAAGGTCACGATTAAGGTTAGGGTTAACATTAAGGTTAGGTTTAGTTTAGGTTAAGGTTTGGTCAAGGTTAGGGTTAGGTTAGGGTTAGGTGAAGGTTATGGTCAAGGTTAAGGTTAGGTTATAGTTAAGGTTAAGGGTAAAATAAAGGATAAGGTTAAGGTTAGGTTCAGGGTAAGGTTAAGGTTAAGGGTAACGTTAAGGTTAGGTTAAGGTTATGGTTATGGTTAATATTAGGCTAAGGGTAAAATTAAGGTTAAGGTTAGGTTAAGGTTAAGGTTAAGTTATGGTTAGGTTAAGGTTAAGGTTAATATTAATGTTAGGGCAAGGTTAAGATAAAGGTTAAGGTTAAGGGTTTGCTCAAGGTTAGGTTTACATTATAGTTTATGTCAGGCTTAAGGTTAGGTTATCATTAGGCATAAGGTTAGGTTAAGGTTAAGGTTAAGATAAGGTAAAGGTTAAGGTTTGGTCAAGGTTAGGTTTAGGTTATATTTAAGGTCAAAGTTACGTTAAGGTAAAGGTTAAGGTTAATTTTAAGGGTTTGGTCAAGGTTAGGGTTAGCTTAAGGGTAAAGTTAAGGTTAAGGTTAGGTTAAGGTTAAGGTCAAGGTTAAGGATAAAGTTAAAGTCAGGGTTAGGGTTAGGTTATAGTTAAGGTTAAGGGTTTGGCCAAGGTTAGGGTTAGGTTAAGGTTAAGGTGAAGGTTAGGTTAGGATAAGGTCAAGGTTAAGGTTAGGTTAAGGTTAAGGTTACAGGTTTAGTCAAGTTAAGGTTAAGGTTACGGTTAAGGTTAAATTCAAGGTTAAGGGTTTGGTTAAGGTTAAGGTTAAGGTTAGCTTAAGTTAATGTTGAAGGTAAGGTTAAGGTTAGGTTAAAGGTAAAGTTAACGTTAAAGTTAGGGGAAGGTTAAGGTTAGGTTAAGGTTAAGGTTAAGGTTAAGTTGAAGGTTAAGGGTAAGGTTAAGGTTAAGGTTAAGGTCAAATTCAAGGTGAAGGTTAAGCTAGGTTAAGGGTAAGGTTATAATTAGGTTTAGGTTAAGGTTAAGGTTAGGTTAAGGTTAAGATAAGGTTCAGGTTAAGGTGAAGGTTAAGGGTAAGATCAAGGTTAAGGGTAAATTTAAGGTTTAGGTTAAGGTTACGGGTTTAGTATGGTTAAGGTTAAGGTTAAGGGTAAACTTAAGGTTAAGGTTAAGGAGTTTAGGTTAGGTTAAGTGTAATGTTAAGGTGAAGGTTAAGGTTTTTTTAGGTTAAGTTTAAGGTTAACCTTTCCCTTACCTTAACCTTAACCCCAACATTAACGCTGACGTTAAGCTTAAGCTTAACCTTAACTATAATGTAACCCTAAAGTTGAGAAAATCTTAACTTAACTTTAAACTTAACCTTAACCTTACCGTAACCTTAACCTTATCCTTAACCTTACCCTTAACCTTATCTTATCCTTAACCTTAACATAAACTTAACCTTACTAAGCCCATAACCTTACCGTTAACCTTAACTTTACCCTTAACCTTGACCTTACTCTTAACCTTCACTATAACCTAACCTTAACTTTAACCTTAACCCTAACATTATCCTTAAGCTAACCTTAACCTTTAACCTTCCCCTAACCTTAAAAATAACCTTAACCTTAACCTTACCCCCTTAACCATAACCTTAACCAGAACCTTAATCTTAACCTAACTAAAAACATAACCTTAAACTGACTAAACTCATAACCTTAACCTTAACCTTGACCTTAACTGTTACACCATTTTTTGGTCATATAACTTATTACCATTAGATGGACCTAAGTACACCATGTAAGACCAGTTTTACCCTAAGTAAAACCGCTTTCACTATGTTAAAACAGGAAACCCCAAAAGGAAATATTAAACAAACACATATTTGTTTGATTTTCCTCATGGAATAATTAATTAAACCATAATTTAATTATTATTCCCAGTCATGTTTAACCCAAAATCAAAGAAATTAATTAGATAAACCTTTATTTATCTTATTATTTTCTAGAAATAATCATTTAAACCTTATTTAGATGATATTCCTTGTTAAATATGACCAAATCACCCATAAATAATTAAATAAATCACTATTTATTTAATTATCTTTCAATCACCTCCTTAAATAATTAAATAAATCATTATTTATTTGATTATCTTCTAACCGCTTCCTTAAAAAGATAAATAAATCATTTATTTATTTATTTTTGACAAATTAAGGGATTTGACCCAAGTCAAATACCTTTTCTCTCCAACAAATATAATAAAATATTCCATAAAAAGTGGATCTAGATCTAGTTAACCCATGCACCAAGATCTAGAATGACCCAATATTTTGTTATAAATAGGAGGGTTTTCCCTAACATTCTTCACCTTTTGTTGCCTATTAGATCACTCTGGATCTATACACTTGGTCACCATTTTCTGCCATTTTGCTCCCTTTGAGCTCTACTCTTTGCATTGGGTTTTCTACATCAACTAGAGAGAAGAATCTTAGATCTAAAGTGCTGAGGACTTCCAAGAACCCATCCCACTGAGGGGAATTGGATACTCCTTCTGTTTTTCCTCACAGGTGCCCCATTAATACAAAAATTCTTTCAAAAATTGTTCTTGTCTTGTCTATTGGTATATGGAGCAAAGCCTTGTTTTTACTGCTTAATGTCTTTCCATACATAGATCTGGTATTTTGCAACTCTTTTCTTGTCTAAATAACCGTAGATCTGAAGATATTTGCAGCCACTTTTGTTGTTAGGGCTATTAGTTATGCGTAGCTAAAGTGGTCCTTTTTCGTACACTTCGACAAAGGATTCATACTAACAAATGGCGACTCCATACGAGTTTTAAATTACGACCGCTGTCGTTTTTCATATTCCTACATATCCAGCTACTTCAGACCCTAGGGTTTCTTTTCAGCTGTTCATTTTTCCTATTTTTATGTTGTTTTTCTCACATAAAACCTTAAAACATTAAAATTTCTAACTTCCGTGTGTTTCTGGCCCTATTGCGCAGGTAAGCGACACCAGCCGCAACTGAGACGGCAACTTTTCTGAAAATCTGCCGCCGAGACAACTGGAACAGGGGGTCACACTTTTTGGCCCTAAACCTGCGACCTAGACCTCTAGGTCACACTTTTTAGCCTGTTTCCTGCGACCTGCATTGAAATCAGGTCAGAAACTACGACCTGCCATTTTTTCAGCAATTTTTCTACAATTTTTCTGGGTTTTGCTCCAGCTTCTGTCAGGGTCCTCCAGCCTCTGTCTCAGCCTGTTTTGACCAAGTTCTGATCTGTTTTTACTCATATAAGTGGGAACCTAGTCCCTTAGGGCTTTAGTACCCTCCACTTTTTGTGGAAGAGTTTTAAGCTGTTTCAGCCGTCTGTTTTTCAGAGCTTCAGCCTCCTTTTTCCAGATCTGTTACCTCCCTTTCAGATCCTTTGAAATCAGCCTTTCTTCCTTTCAAATCACCTCCCGTCGTTTTGTTTGGACCTCCTTTGAAGGCCTCCGCCTTGCCCCCTTCGGTTTTTGCTGATTTCCTTCCTTTTTCCAGCCACCTTGCCTCTGTCTCTTGGTTGTGATCTGCACCTCTTTTCAGCAGCTTTATCCTTTAGATCCCTGTCCCTTTTGACCTTAGATCTATTGGCCCCTTTTCCGTGTGTTTTACATAGATTTTTCCCTTTCTTTTCAGATTAGTTTCGAGAGACCTACCTTCTTGGGTTAGATAGATGCACAAGTAGCTGTTATTTTTTTGTTATTTCAGCATTATATACTGTTCTCTGTAGGTTTATTTTCAGCTACGCAGCACACTTTTTTCTTGCTCTCAAAACGGAAAGGGTTTAAAAATTAAAATTAACGCACGCCACACACCGACCCTAAGTGAAGAAGCGCCTGGTTAACACCGCCTGGCAAAGACTCTAAAATCAATTGTCACTGCACCTCTTCTGCCCTTGACCTCACTTGATTCTGTCCCTTTCTGCCCCTGTCGGTTTCCTTCTTCCTGTCATCATTGCGCCCCCAAGGCGCCTTTCTCGGAGACTTCTTGGCCTTCACCCTCAGTTTCCGGTTGATCGACCTGCTCCGCACCGCCGTCGTCGAGCCAGTCCACCTTCGAGTCCGCACTCCGACTCCTCTCCTGATTCATCGGGTCCTCCTTCTCCTCCTGGTTCTCCCCCTGTCACCTTCACTATGTCTGGTCCAGGGCCTAACGCTAGCGGTTCTCCCGGCCCTAATGCCGCCCCTACTACTAGCGGAACTGCCACAGGAACTACCCCGGCCACCCCTGTGCTGTCGTACATTGCAGGCCTCAGCCTCCCCGATTTCCATCAGTTGATCAATGACCCCATTCACCACAATGCTAATTGGCCTGCCATGCCAACCAAGCTCCCCTCCGACATCCCTAAGTTTGAGGGCCTTAATGGCGAAGATCCAACCAATCATGTCCGATCTTTCCACATGTGGTGTTCCTCCAATTCCATTACCGATGACTCCATCCATCTTCGTTTTTTCCAACGCACGCTTACCCGTGAAGCTTCTAAATGGTATGTCGAACAAGCCACCTCTACCCATACCACCTTTGAGACTCTTGCCCAAGCCTTTTTGTCGTACTTCCAGCTCCCTCTCCGATACGATACTGGCACGGAGCTCTTGACTTCCTTCAAGAAATCCTCTTCAACACGCCTTTCCGCCCATGTTCAGGAATGGCGAAGAAGACGGAGCTTATGTCGAGCCCCTCCCTTCGAAGATCGGGTTTACATGGACCGGTTCCTTCGCACCCTTCCCGCTCCCATCGGCAAAGATGTCGCCTCTCATTTTCCTCAAACTGAAGAAGCCGCCCTCCAAATAGCCTTGAAATATGACCCGATCTACGCTCAATCTGGTTATGTTTATACCGTTCTTCCTGACCTCCCCAGGCCCGGTGGCGCTAACGCCCCGGGGGCATCTCATTCCGCCGACGGTATCGTTGGAGCCCTTTCCCATCCATATGCTCAACCTCCTGTGGGCTATGGTCTCCCTCAGGGAGGGGCCAGCACCTCTAGCACTCTTCCCCCTCCCGGTAGCATGTATCCAGGATACGGCATGCCTCCTCCTTTTGCCCAACCTCCTGCTTACCTCAATGTTGCCCAACCTACCCATTACCCTTATCCGCAGCCTGGTGCGCCAGCTCCTCCAGCATATGCGCTTCCTCCTCCCTTGCCTCCTCAACCCCAGCACCAGCACCTTCACCTTAACCTTAACCTAACCTTAACCTAACCTTAGCCTTAACCTTATCTTAACCTTATCCTTAACCTTATCTGAGCCTAACCTTAACCTTAACCTTAACTTTATCTTAACCTTAACCTAACCTTAACCTTAACTTTACCCTTAACCTTGACCTTACCCTTAACCTTCACTATAACCTAACCTTAACCTTAACTTTAAATTTAATATTAACCTTAACCTTAACTATAACCTAGCTTTAACCTTAACCTTAATCTTAACACTAACCTTGACCAAACCCTTATCCTTAATCTTAACCTTAAACTTAAGTTTAACTTTAACCTTCCCCTAACCTTAACCCTAACCTTAACCTTAACCTGAACTTTAACCTTACCCTTACCCTTAACCATAACCTTAACCTTAACCTTGACCTTAACCTTAACTTTAACCTTTCCATAACCTTAACCTTAAACTTACCCTTAACCATAACCTTGAATTTACCCTTAACCTTATCCTTAGCCTAACCTTACCCTTGACCTTGACTTTATCCTTAACCTAACCTTAACCCTGACCTTAAATATAACCTAACCGCAACCTTGACCAAACCTTAACCATAATATTAACCTTAACCTTACCCTTAACCTTAACCTTAACCTTAACTATAACCTAACCTTAGATTTACCATAACCTTAACCCTAACCTTGACCTAACCTTGACCTTGTCCTTAACCTTGACCTTACCCATAACCTAACCTTACCCTTATCTTAACCTTAACCTAACCTTAACCTTAAATTCACTTTAACCTTGAATTTACCCTTAACCATAACCATAACCTTAAACTTAACTTAATATAACATTAACCTTAACTATAACCTAACCCTAACCTTATCTTAACTATAATCTTCAAGTTGATGTTAAGGGTTTGGTCAAGGTTAGGGTTAGGTTGTAGTTATGGTCAAGGTTAAGGTTAGCTTTATGGGAAGGTTAAGCTTAAGGTTAAGCTTAAGTTAAGATTAAGGTTAAGGTTTGGTCAAGGTTAGGGTTAGGTTATAGTTAAGGTCAAGGTTAATGTTAGGTTAATTTTAAGTTTACAGGTTTATTCAGGTTAAGGATAGGGTTAGGTTAAGGGTAAAGTTAAGGTTAAGACCCGGAACCTTAAATTTTACCTTTAACCGTAACCTTAACCTTAACCTGACTAAACCTGTAACCTTAACCTAACCTTAACCTTGACCTTAACTATAACCTAACCCTAACCTTAACCTTGACTTTACCATTAACCTTAACCTAACTTTAACCTTAAACTTCCCATAACCTTAACCTGACTAAACCCGTAACCTTAACCTTAACCTTTAACCTTGCCCTAACTTTAACCATAAATTTAACCTTAACCTTAACTTTACCCTTAAAATAACCTAACTATAACCTGACCTTAACCTTAACCGTAACCTTAACCTTAACCTAACCTTAACCTTAACTTTACCCTTAACCTAACCTTAAGCTTATCTTTAACCTTAACTTAACCTAACCTTAACCTTAACCTAACCATAACCTTAATATTACCTCAACCTAACTTAACCTTAACCTTCCCCTAACCTTTACCTTAACCTTAACCTGAAACTTAACCCTAACCTTAACCTTAAATTAACCTTAAACATGACTTTACGCTTAACCTTAACCTTAACCTGACTAAACCCGTAACCTAACAATAACCTAACCCTAATGTTACCTTAACCAAACCCTTAACGTAACCTTAACTATAACCTAACCCTAACCTTGACCAAAATTTTAACCTTAAACTTAACGTAACATTAACCATAACCTTAACATTGACTTTACACTTAACTTAACCTTAACCTTTACTATAACCTAACCCTAATCGTGACTCAGCCCTTAGCCTTAACCTTAAATATAACTTAACCCTAACCTTGACAAAACCTTAACCTTCACCCAAACCTTCACCTTAACTTTACCATTAACCTAACCTTAACCTTAACTATACCATTAACCTACTCTTAACCTTAACCTTACCCTTAACCTTGGCCTTAACCTTAACTTAACCTAACCTTCACCTTAACCTTAACAATAACCTAACGCTAACCTTGACCAAACCCTTAACCTTAACCTTATATTAACCTTATCCTAACCTTAACCTTAACCTTAACCAAACTATAACCTTACACTTAACCTTAACCTTGACCTTAACTATAACCTAACCCTAACCTTCACCAAAACCTTAACCTTAACCTTAACCTAATCATAACATTAACTAAAACCTAACCCTAACCTTAATGAAACCCTTAAACTTAACCTTAACCTGAACCTTAACATTAACCTTAACCATAACCCTAACCTTAACCTTAACCTTAACCTTAACCTGACATTAACCTTAACCTAACCTTAACCTAACTATAAAATTACCCATAACCTGAACCTTGACCTTAACTATAGCCTAACCCTAACCTTGACCAAACCCTTAACCTTAAACTTATCCTGACTAAGCCCGTAACCTTGCCCTTAAGGTTAGGTTAAGGTTAATGTTAGGTTAAAGTTACGGTTAAGGTAGATGTTAAGGGTTTAGTTAAGGTTAAGGTTAGGTTAAGGTAAATGTTAATGTTAAGGGTTTGGTTAAGGGTAGGGTTAAGGTTAATTTGAGGGTAAGATAATGTTAAGGTTAAGGTTAGGTTAAGGGTAAAGTCAAGGTTAAGGTTAGGTTAAGGTTCAAGTTAAGGGTTTAGTCAGGTTAAGGTTAAGTTAAGGTTAAAGTTAAGGTTAAGGGAAAATTCAAAGTTAAAGTTAAGTTTAAGGTTAGGTTAAGGGTAAATTTAAGGTTAAGGTTAAGTTTAAGGTTTGGTCAGGCTAGGGTTGGGCTATAGTTAAGCTTAAGATAAGGTTAAGGTTAAAGTTAAGGTTAAGGTAAGGTCAAGGTTAAGGTTAAGGTTTGGTCAATGTTAGAGTTATGTTATAGTTAAGCTTAAGGTTAGAGGAAGGTTAAAGTTAGCTTAAGGGTAAAGTCAAGGTTAAGGTTAAGGTTAAGGGCAAGGTTTTGGTGAAGGTTAGGGTTAGGTTATATTTCAGCTCAGGTTAAGGTTAAGGGTTTGTTCAAGGTTAGCGTTAGGTTATAGTTAAGGTTAAGGTTAAGGTTAGGGGAAGGTTAAGGTTAAGGTTAAGGTTAAGGTTAGGGGAAGGTTAAGATTAAGGTTAAGGTTAAGGGTTTGGTCAAGGTTAGGGTTAGTTTATAGCCAATGTTAAGGTTAGGCTACGGTTAAGGTTAAGGTTATGAGTTTAGTCAGGTTAAGGTTAAGGTTAGGTTAAGGTTATGGTTAAGGTTAAGGTTAGGTTAAGTTTAAGTTTAAGGTTAATGTTATGGTTAAGGTTAAGATTAGTTTAAAGTGAAGGTTAAGGTTAGGTTAAGGTTAAGATAAGGTTAAGTTTAAGCTTAAGGTTAGGTTAAGGATAAGGGAGATGGTTAAGGGTAAGGTTAATGTAAGGTTAGGTTAAGGTCAAGGTTAAGGTTTAGTTAGGTTAACGGTAACCTTAACCTTAACCTTCACTATAACCTAACCTTAATTATAACCTAACCCTAACTTTAACAAAACCTTAACCATAACCTTAACTTAATCGTAGCCTTAAACTTAACATTACCTTTAAACTTAACCTTAACCTAACCTTGTCTTTGACCTTAACTATAACCGAACCCTAACCTTAACCAAACGTTAATCTTAACTTTAACCTTCCCATAACCATAACCTTAACCTTAAATTTACCCTTAACCTTAACCTTAACCTTAACCTTACCCTTACCTAAATGTAACCTTACCCTTAACCTTAACCTTGACCTTATCTATAAGATAAACCTATCCTTAACCTTAACCCTAACCTTAAACTTAACTTTACCCTTAACCTAATATTAACCTTACCCTAACCTTACCCTTAACCTTAACCTAAGGTTAAGATTATGATTAAGTTTAAGGTTAATGATAAGTTAAGGTTAAGGATAAGGTTAAGGTTAAGGTTAAGGGTAAGGTTATGGTTAAGATTAAGGTTAAGGGTTTAGTGAAGGTTAGGTTTAGGTTATAGTTAAGGTCAAGGTTAAGGTTAGGTTATAGTTAAGTGTAAATTTGAGGTTCAGGTTAGGTTAAAGAAAATATAAGGTTAAGGGTAAAGTTAAGGTTACGGTTAGGTTAAGCTTAAGGTTATAGTTAAGGTCAAGGTAAGGTAAGGTAAGGTTAAGGGTAAGGTTAAGGTTACAGGTTTAGTCAAGTAACTGTTAATTTTAAGGTTAAAGTTAAGATTAGGTTAAGGGTAAGGATAAGGTTAGGTTAAGGTTTAGGTTAAGGTTAAGGGTAATGTTAGGGTTAGGTTATAGTTAAGGCCAATTTTAAGGTTAAGGGTAAGGAAACCCTTGACCTTAACCTTAACATGAACCTTCACCCTAACCTTACCCTAACCTTAACGTTAACCTTAATTTTAACTATAACCTAACCCTAACCTTGACCAAACCTTACCCTTAATCTTAACCTTACCCTTAACATTAACCTTACCCTTAACCTTCTCCCTTTACATTAACCTTAACCCTTTAACATTAACCTGACTAAACCTGTAACCTTAACCTTAACCTTAACCTGAATAAACTTGTAACCTTAACCTTAACCTAACCTTAACCTTAACCTTACCCTTAACCTAACCTTAACCATAACCTTAACCTTACCCTTACCTTACCTTAACCTTAACCTAACCTTAACCTTAACTCTACCCTTAACCTTAACATTAACACTAACCTTAACCTTTATCTAACTTTAACCTTAACCTTAACCATAACCTTAACCTTAACCTTTACCCTAACCTTACCCTTAAACTTAACCTTGACCAAACCCTTATCCTTAACCTTAACCTAATATTAACCTTGAACTTAAATATAACCTAACCCTAACCTTGACCAAAACCTTAACATTAACCTTAACCTTAACCTTACGCTAACCTTAACCTTAACTTTACCCTTAACCTAACCTTAAATTTACCCTTAACCTTAACCTCAGTATTAACCTTAACCTCACCCTTCACGTAACCTTAAGGTTAATGTTAAGATAGGTTGATGTAAGGTTAAGGTTACGGCTAGGTCAAGGTTAAGGTTAAGGTTAACGTTAAGGATAAGTTAAGGTTAATGGTAAGATAAGGTTTAGGTTAAGGGTTTGGTTAAGGTTAGGGTTACATTACAGTTAAGGTTAAGGGTTTGGTCAAGGTTAGGGTTAGGTTATAGTTAAGGTCAAGGTTAAGGTTATGGTTAAGGTTAATGTTAAGGTTAGGTAAAGGATAACCTTAACCTTACCCTTAACCTTACCTTAATCGTAACCTTAGCATTAATCTTGACCTTAACATTAACATAACCTTAACCTATCCTAACCCTAACCTTGACCAAACCTTTAACCTTAACCTAAACTTAACCTTAAATATAACCTTTCCCTACCCTTAACCAAACCCTTAGAATTAACCTTAACCTGACTAAACCCATAACCTTAACCTTAACCTTACCTTAACCTTAACCTTTCCTTAAAATAACTTTAACCTTAACATTCCCCAAACCTTAACCCTAAACTTATGCTTACCTTACCCCTAACCCTAACCTTGACCAAACCCTTAACCTTACCCTTACCCTTAACCTTAACCATAACCTTAACCTAACTAAACTAGTAACCCTTAACCTTAACCTTAACCTTAAACTTAACCTTGAATTTACCCTTAAACTAATCCTAAACCTAACATATAACCTAACCTTGACCTTAACGTCACCCTTATTGACCTTAACGTCACCTTAAACTCTTAACTCTTAATTGACTAAACCCGCAACCCCAACCTTAACCTTACCCTTAACCTTCACCTTAACCTTAATCTTGACTTTCTGTCCTTAACTCAGTCTTTTTTAACCTTTAAATATAACTTAACCTTGACCTTAACCTTGACCTTAACCCTTACCTTGACCTTAACCTAACCTTAACCTTCACCTTATCTTACGCTTAACTATAACCTAACCCTCACCTTAACCTAACCTTAACCTTAACCTAACCTTAACCCTAACCTTAACCTTAAGTTTACCCTTAACCTAACCTTAACCTTAATTTAACACAACCTTAACCTTAACCTTAACCTTAACCAAACCCTTAACCTTGACTTTAACCTTAACCGTAACATTAACATTAACCTGACTAAATTCGTAACCTTAACCTTAACCTAACCTTAAACTTGACCTTATCCTAACTAACCTTAACCTTAAACTTAATCTAACCCTAACCTTGATCAAACCCTTAACCTTAACTTAACCTTCACCATAACCTTAACCTAACCTTTACCTTAACCTCACCCATAATCTTATCTTAACCTTACCTTAACCATAACCTTAACCATGTCCTTAACTATAACCTAACCCTAACCTTCACCAAACCCTTAACCTTAACCTTAACCTTAACTTTAAGGGTAAAGTTAAGGTTATGGTTAAGGTTTGGTCAAGGTTAGGGTTAGGTTATAGTTAAATTTAAGATAAGGTTATGGTTAAGGTTAAGGGTAAGGGTAAGGTTGGGTTAAGAGTAAATTTACCCTTAACCTTAACCTCAGTATTAACCTTAACCTCACCCTTCACGTAACCTTAAGGTTAATGTTAAGATAGGTTGATGTAAGGTTAAGGTTACGGCTAGGTCAAGGTTAAGGTTAAGGTTAACGTTAAGGATAAGTTAAGGTTAATGGTAAGATAAGGTTTAGGTTAAGGGTTTGGTTAAGGTTAGGGTTACATTACAGTTAAGGTTAAGGGTTTGGTCAAGGTTAGGGTTAGGTTATAGTTAAGGTCAAGGTTAAGGTTATGGTTAAGGTTAATGTTAAGGTTAGGTAAAGGATAACCTTAACCTTACCCTTAACCTTACCTTAATCGTAACCTTAGCATTAATCTTGACCTTAACATTAACATAACCTTAACCTATCCTAACCCTAACCTTGACCAAACCTTTAACCTTAACCTAAACTTAACCTTAAATATAACCTTTCCCTACCCTTAACCAAACCCTTAGAATTAACCTTAACCTGTCTAAACCCATAACCTTAACCTTAACCTTTCCTTAAAATAACTTTAACCTTAACATTCCCCAAACCTTAACCCTAAACTTATGCTTACCTTACCCCTAACCCTAACCTTGACCAAACCCTTAACCTTAACCTTACCTTAACCTTACCCTTACCCTTAACCTTAACCATAACCTTAACCTAACTAAACTAGTAACCCTTAACCTTAACCTTAACCTTAACCTTATCCTTAAACTTAACCTTGAATTTACCCTTAAACTAACCTAAACCTTAAATATAACCTAACCTTGACCTTAACGTTCACCTTAACCTTAACCTTAACTTGACTAAATCCGCAACCCTTAACCTTAACCTTACCCTTAACCTTCACCTTAACCTTAATCTTGACTTAACCTTAACCTAACCTTAACCTTAAATATAACTTAACCTTAACCTTAACCTTGATCTTAACCTTGACCTTAACCTTAACCTTAACCCTTACCTTGACCTTAACCTAACCTTAACCTTCACCTTATCTTACGCTTAACTATAACCTAACCCTCACCTTAACCTAACCTTAACCTTAACCTAACCTTAACCCTAACCTTAACCTTAAGTTTACCCTTAACCTAACCTTAACCTTAATTTAACACAACCTTAACCTTAACCTTAACCTTAACCAAACCCTTAACCTTGACTTTAACCTTAACCGTAACATTAACATTAACCTGACTAAATTCGTAACCTTAACCTTAACCTAACCTTAAACTTGAACTTATCCTAACTAACCTTAACCTTAAACTTAATCTAACCCTAACCTTGATCAAACCCTTAACCTTAACTTAACCTTTACCATAACCTTAACCTAACCTTTACCTTAACCTCACCCATAATATTATCTTAACCTTACCTTAACCATGTCCTTAACTATAACCTAACCCTAACCTTCACCAAACCCTTAACCTTAACCTTAACCTTAACTTTAAGGGTAAAGTTAAGGTTATGGTTAAGGTTTGGTCAAGGTTAGGGTTAGGTTATAGTTAAATTTAAGATAAGGTTATGGTTAAGGTTAAGGTTAAGGGTAAGGTTGGGTTAAGAGTAAATTTAAGGTTAATGGTACGGGTAAGTTTATGGTCAAGGTCAAGGTTAAGGTTATGTTATGGGTAGATTTAAAGTTAAGGTGAAGGTTAAGGGTAAGGTTAAGGTTAAGGTTGCGGGTTTAGTCAGGCTAGGGTTAAGGTTAAGGGTTTGGTAATGGTTAGGGTTAGGTTATAGTGAAGGTTAAGGTTAAGTTAAGGGTAAAGTCTAGATAAATGTTATGGTAAGCTCAAGGTTAAGGGTAAATTCAAGGTTCAAGTTACATTAATGGTAAAGTCAAGGTTAAGGTTACAATAAGGTTAAGGGTAAAGTCAAGGTTAAGGTAAAGTTAAGGTTAAGGTTAGGTTATGGTTACGGTTAGGTTAAGGTTAAGGTTTAGGTTAAGGGTTTGGTAAAGGTTAGGGTTAGGTTATAGCTAAGGTCAAGGTTAAGGTTAAGGGTAAGGTTATAGTTAGGTTAAGCTTAAGCTTAAGGTTAAGTTAAGGTTAAGGGTTTGGTCAAGGTTAGGGTTAGAATATAGTTAAGGTTAAGGTTAAGGTTAGGTTAAGTTAAGGTTAAGGTAAAGGTTAAGGGTAAGGTTAAGGTTAGGTTAAGGTTGATTAATTTAAGGGTAAAGTTAAGGTTAAGGTTAGGTTAAGGTTTAAGTTAAGGTTAAGCTTAGGGTTAAGGTTAGGGTAAAGTTAAGGTTAAAGTTAAGGTTAACGTTAATGGTTCAGTCAAGGTTAGGGATAGGTTATAGCTAAGGCTAAGGTGAAGGTTAAGGGTAAGGTTAAGGATAAGGTTATGGGTTTAGTCAAGTTAAGGTTAAGGTTAAGGGTTTGGTCAAAGTTAGGGTTAGGTTAAGGTTAAGGGTAAAGTTAAGGTTAAGGTTAGGTTAAGGGTAAAGTTAAAGTTAAGGTTAAGGTTAGGTTAAGGTTAAGTTTAAGGTTAGGGTAAGGTTACGCTAAGGTTAAGGGTTAAGGTTAACTTAACCTTGACCTTACCCTTAACCGTAACCTTAACCTCACTAAACTCGTAACCATTACCTAAACTTAACCTTAACCTAACATTAACCTTAACCTTAACATTCTGATAACCGTAACTTTAACCTTAAATTTGATCTTACCCTTAACCTTAACCTTAACCTTACTTCATTAACCTTAACCTTAACCTTAAACTTCCCATAACATTAACCTTAACGTTAACCTTAACCTTACATTAACCTTAACCTTAACCTAACCTTAACCTTAACCTTTACCTTAAACTTAACCTTCACCCTTAACCTTAACCTAACATTAACCTTTACCTAAATTTAACCTTAACCTAACCTTAACATTAACTATAACCTAACCCTATCTTTGGTAAGTTCAAGGTTAGGGTTAAGGTTATGATTATGTGAAGGTTAAGGTTAAGGTTAAGTTTACGGGTTTAATCAAGTTATGGTTAAGGTTAAGGGTAAAGTTAAGCTTAAGGTTAGGTTAAAGTTAAGGTTAGGGTTAATTTTTATGTTAAGGTTAATCTTAGGGTTAGGGGAAGGTTAAGGTTAACGTTAAGTTTGAGGTTAAGGTTAAGTTAAGGTTAAGGGTGAAGGTTAAGGTTACAGGTCATAAGCTTAACCTTAACCTTAACCTTCACCCTTAACCTTAACCTTAAACTTAATGTTCACTATAACCTAACCTTAAACTTAACCTTAAATATAGCCTATCGTTGACCTTCACCTTAACCTTACCCTTAACCTTAACCAAACCCTTAATCTTAACCTTAAACTAACCTTAACCTTACCCTTAACCTTGACCTTAACTTTAACTTAACCTAACCTAAACCTTAAGCTTACCAATAACCTAACCCTAACCTTGAAAAAACCCTTAACTTTAACCTTATATTAATATTAACCTAACCTTAACCTTCACCTTAACCTAACTATAACCTTACCCTCAACCTTAACCCTGACCTTAATTATAACCTAACCCTAACCTTGACCAAACCCTTAACATTAACCTTAATCTCACCCTAACCTTGATCAAACCCTTAACATTAGCCTTAACCATAACCTAATATTAACTTTAACCTAACCGTAACCTTAACCTAGCCTTAGCCTTAGCCTTAGCCTTAACCTTAACCTTATCCTAACCATAACCTTAACCTTAACCTTAACCTAACCCTAACATTAACTTTACCTTTAACGTAACCTTAACCTTAACCTTAACCTAACCCTAACCTTAACTTTACCCTTAACGTTAAGCTTAACCTTAACCTAACTATAAAATTAACCTAACCTTAACCTTAACCTTAGCCTTAGCCTAACCAAAACCTTTACAACACCCTTAACCTTAACCAAACCTGTAACCTTAACCTTAACCTTAACCTTACCTTAACCTAACCTTAACCTGAACTTTACCCTTAACATTAACATTAACATTAACCTTAACCTTTATCTAACAGTAACCTTAACCTTAACCTTAACCTTAACCTTAACCTTGACCAAACCCTTAACCTTAACCTTGATCAAACCCTTAGCCTTAACCTTAACCTAACCTTAACCTTGACCTTAACTATAACCTAACTCTAACCTTGACCAAACCATTAACATTAACCTTAACCTTAACCTTACGCTAACATTAACACTAACCTTAACCTTAACTTTACTCTTAACCTAACCTTAACTTTACCCTTAACCTTAACTTTAACTTGGCTAAACTCGTAACCCTTAACCTTAACCTTACCATTAACCTTCACCTTAACCTTAACCTTGACTTTACCCTTAACCTAACCTTCACCTTAAATATAACCTATCCTTGACGTTAACCTTGATTTTAACCTTACCCTTAAACTAACCTTAACCTTGACCTTAACCTTGACCTTAACCTTACCCTTAACCTTGACCTTAACCTTAACCTTAACCCTTACCTTGATCTTAACCTAACCTTAACCTTAAGATTAAGCTTAACCCTATCTTACCCTTAACCTAACCTTAACCTTAACTATAACCTAACCCTCACCTTAACCTAACCTTAACCTTAACCTTAACCTAACCTTAACCTTCCCCTAACCTTAACCCTAATGTTAACCTTAACTTTACCCTTAACCAAACCTTAACCTAACCTTAACCTTACCTTAACCTTAACTTTATCCTTAACCTTAACCTTAACTTGACTAAACCCGTAACCTTAACCTTAACCTTACCCTTAACCTTCACCTTAAACTTAACTATAATATAACCCTAACCTTTACCAAACTCTTAACGTTAACCTTAACCATCCCCTAACCTTAACGCTAACCTTAACCCTAACTTTACCGTTAACCTAATCTTAACTTTAACTTTACCCTTAACGTAATCAACCTTAACCTAACCTTAACCCTACCCTTAACCTTTACCTTAACCTTATCTTAACCTTTACTTAACCTTAACCTTGACCTTGATCTTATCCTTAACCTTAACCTTAATATTAACCTTAACTTTACCCTTACCTTTAACCTTAACCTTACCCTTAACTATAACCTAACCTTAACCTTGACCTTAACTATAACCTAACCCTAACTTTGACCAAACCCTTAACATTAACTTTAACCTGAATCTTAACCTTAACCTTAAAATAATATTAACCTTAACTTAACTGTAACCTTAGCCTAACCTTAACCTTAACTTTACCTTAACCTTAACATAACCTTAACCTTGAATTTACTATTAATGTAACCTTAACCTTGAATTTACCCTTAAAGTTGACCTTACCCTAACATTTATCTTGACTTTACCCTTAACCTAGCCTTAACCTTCACTATAACCTAACCCTAACCGTTACCAAACACTTAACCTTAACTTTAACCTGACTAAACTCGCAACTTAACCTTAACCTTACCCTTAACCTTCACCTTTACCTTAAATTTACCCTTAACCTAAACTTAACCTTGACCTTGACCTTTACCTTACCCTTAACCTTAAATTTACCCTTAACCCAACCTTACCCTTAACCTTAAGCTTAACCTTATCTTAACTTTAACTATAACCTAACCCTAACCTTGACCAAACCTTAATTTTACCCTTAACCTAACCTTAACCTTACCTTAACCTTAATTTTACCCTTAACCTTACCTTACCCTTAACTTTACCCTTAACCTAAACTTAACCTTGACCTTGACCTTTACCTTACCCTTAACCTTAACCTTAACATATCCCTAACCAAGGTTAAGGTTAAGGTTAAGGTTAGGTTAAGGGTAAAATTAAGGTTTGGTCAAGGTTAGGGTTAGGTTATAGTAAAAGTTAAGATAAGGTTAAGCTTAAGGTTAAGGGTAAGGTTGGGTTAAGGGTAAAGGTAAGGTTAGGGGTAAGGTAAAGGTCAAGGTCAAGGTTAAGTTTAGGTTCAGGGTAAATTTAAGGTAAAGGTGAAGGTTAAGGGTAAGGTTAAGGTTAAGTTGCGAGTTTAGTCAGGTTAAAGTTAAGGTTAAGTGTTTGGTAACGGTTAGGGTTAGGTTATAGTGAAGGTTAAGGCTAGGTTAAGGGTAAATTCAAGATAAATGTTAGGGTAAGGTCAACTTTAAGGGTAAATTCAAGGTTAAGGTTACATTAATAGTAAATTCAAGGTTAAGGTTACGTTAAGGTTAAGGGTAAAGTCAAGGTTAAGGTAAAGTTAAGGTTAAGGTTAGGCTAAGGTTACAGTTAAGTTAAGGTTAATATTAGTTTAAGGTTAAGGTTAAGGTTCAGGTTAAGGTTAATATTAAGGGTTTGGTCAAAGTTAGGGTTAGGTTATAGTTAAGGTCAAGGTTAAGGTTAGGTTATAGTTAAGGTTAAGGTTAAGGTTAAAGGTAAAGGTAAATTTAAGGTTAATATTAAGGTTAAGGTTAAGGATAAGATCAAGGTCAAGGTTAAGGTTAAGTAAAGGTTAAGATAAGGTTAAGGTCAAGGTTAAGGGTAGGGTTAAGGTTAGGTTAAGGTTGATTACGTTAAGGGTAAATTTAAAGTTAAGGTTAGGTTAACGGTAAAGTTAGGGTTAAGGTTAGGGGATGGTTAAGGTTAAAGTTAAGGTTAACATTAAGAGTTTGGTAAAGGTTAGGGTTATATTATAGTTAAGTTTAATGTGAAGGTTAAGGGTAAGGTTAAGGTTAAGGTTACGATTTTAGTCAAGTTAAGGTTAAGGTTAAGGGTTTGGTCAAGGTTAGTGTTAGGTTAAGGTTTAGGATAAAGTTAAGGTTAAGGTTAGGTTAAGGGTAAAGTTAAGGTTAAGGTTAGGTTAAGGTTAAGTTTAAGGTTAGGGTAAGGTTAGGGTAAGGTTAAGGGTTAAGGTTAAATTAACCTTAACCTTAACCATAACCATAACCATAACCTTAACCTTAACTTGACTAAACTCGTAACCTTTACCTACCCTTAACCTTCACCTAAAATTAACCTTAACCTTAACCTTTCCATAAACATAACCTTAACCTTAACCTTGATCTTACCCTTAACCTTAACCTTACACCATTAACCTTAACCTTAAGCTTACCCTGTTAACCTTAACCTTAACCTTAACCTTCCCATAAAATTAACCTTAACCTTAACCTTAACCTTACATTAACCTTAGCCTTACATTAACCTTAACCTTAAACTTAACCTAACCTTAACCTTAACCTTGACCTTAAAATTAACCTTCACCCTTAACCTTACCTTAACCTTAACCTAACCTTAACCTTTACCTAACTTTAACCTTAACCTAACCTTGACGTTAACTATAACCTAACCCTAACATTGGTAAGTTCAAGGTTAAGGTTAAGGTAATGATTATGGGAAGGTTAAGGTTAAGGTTATGGTTAAGGTTAAGTATACAGGTTTAGTCAGGTTAAGGTTAAGGTTAAGGGTAAAGTTAAGCTTAAGGTTAGGTTAAGGTTAAGGTTAAGGTTACTGTTTAGGTTAAGGTTAAGACCCATAAACTTAACCTTAACCTTAACCTTAACCTTCACCCTTAACCTTAACCTTAACCTTAACTTTAACCTTCAGTATAACTTAACCTTAACCTTGAACTTAACTACAACCTAACCTTGATGATAACCTGAACCTTACCTTAACCTTAACATTGACCTTACCCTTAACCTTAACCAAAACCTTAATCCCTAATCCTAACCTTAACCTTAGCCTTAACCATGACCTTAACCTTAACTTAACCTAACCTTAACCTTAACCTTACCAATAACCTAACCCTAACCTTGACTAAACCCTTAACCTTAACCTTATCTAAACCTTAACCTAACCTTAACCTTAACCCTAACCTAACTATACCCTTACCCTCAACCTTAACCTTGACCTTAACTATAACCTAACCCTAACCTTGACCAAACCCTTAACATTAATCTTAACCTAACCCTAACCTTGACCAAACCCTTAACATTAGCCTTAACCTTAACCTTAACCTTAACCTTATCCTTAACCTAATTGTAAACTTAACCTAACCTCAACCTTAAACTTAACCTTAGCCTAACCATAACCTTAACCTTAACCTTTACCTAACACTAACCTTAACTTTACCCTTAACCTAACCCTAACCTTAACCTTAACCTAACCCTAACCTTAACTTTACCCTTAACATTAACCTTAACCTTAACATTAACCTTAACCTTAACCTTAACCTAACCATAACATTAACCTAAACTTAATGTTAACCTTAGCCTAACAAAAACCTTAACCTTAACCTTAACCTAACCCTAACCTTAACTTTACCCTTAACCTAACCTTAACCTTAACCTAACCTTGACCTTAACTTTACCATTAACCATACCTTATCTTAACCTTAACCTAACCTTAACCTTGACTTCACCCTTAATGTAACCTTAACCTTAACCTTAACCCTAAACTTACCTTGACCTTAACTATAACCTAACCCTAATCTTGACCAAACCCTTATCATTAACCTAAACATGAACCTTTACCCTAACCTTATATTAACCTTAACCTAACATTAAGCTTGACTTTACCCTTAACGTAACCTTAACCTTAACCTTATCCTAACCCTTAACCGTAACGTTAACCTTAACCTTACCTTGACCTTACCCTTAACCTAAACTTTAACTGAACCTTTACCTGACCTTAACCTAACCTTGACCTTAACTATAACCTAACCCTACCCTTAACCTTAACTAAACATTAACCTTGACCTTAACTATAACCTAACATTAAGCTTGACCAAACCAAAAATGTAACCTTGACCTTGGCTTTACCATTAACGTAACCTTAACCTTGACATTAACCTTACCCTTAACATTAACCTTAACCTTAACTTTACCCTTAACCTTAATATTAACCTTAACATATCCTTAACCTAAAACTTGACCTTAAAATTAACCTTAACCTTACCTTAACCTAACGTTAACCTTAATCTTAACTTTAACCTTAACTTTAACCTTAACCTAACCTTAAGCTTTTAGTCAGGTTAAGGTTCGCTTAAAGTTAAGGTTAATTTTAAGGGTTTGGATAAGGTTAGGTTAAGGTTAAAGTTAAGGGTTTGGTCAAGGTTAGGGTTTCATTGTAGCTAAGGTTAAAGTCAAGGTCAAGGCTAACCTTAACCTAACCTTCCCCTAACCTTCCCCTAATCTTAACCTAACTTAACCTTAACCTTAACCTTAACTGTAACCTTAACCTTAACCTTAACCTGACTAAACCCGTAACCTTTACCTACCCTTAACCTACCCTTAACCTTAATCTAAAATTAATCTTAAGCTTAACCTTCCCATAAACATAACCTTAACCTTAACCTTGATCTTACCCTTAATCTTAACCTTAACCTTACACCATTAACCTTAACCTTAAGCTTACCACATTAACCTTAACCTTAACCTTAACCTTCACATAAAATTAACCTTAACCTTAACCTTACATTAACCTTAACCTAACCTTAACCTTGACCTTAAAATTAACCTTCACCCTTAACGTTATGTTAACCTTTAACTAACTTTAACCCTAACCTAACCTTGATGTTAACTATAACCTAACCCTAAACTTGGTAAGTTCAAGGTTAAGGTTAAGGTAATGATTATGAGAAGGTTAAGATTAAGGTTATGGTTAAGGTTAAGTTTATGGGTTTAGTCAGGTTAAGGTTAAGGGTAAATTTAAGCTTAACGTTAGGTTACGGTTAAGGTTAGGGTTAGGGTTAAGGTTACTGTTTAGGTTAAGGTTAAGGTTAAGATTAAGGTTATGTTAAGGTTAAGGTTACTGTTAAGGTTAAGGTTAAGGTTAAGGTTAATGTTAGGTTAAGGTTAAGGTTACTGTTTAGGTTATGGTTAAGGTTAGGGTTAGGGGAAGGTTAAGGTTAAGGTTAAGGTTAGGTTAAGGTTAAGGGAGAAGGTTAAGGTTATGGGTCTTAACCTTAACCTTCACCCTTAATCTTGAGCTTAAAATTAACCTTGACCTTCACTATAACCTAACCTTAACCTTGAACTTAAATATAATCTAACCTTGACCTTAACCTTAACCTTAACCTTAACCTTAACGAAAACCTTAATCCTTAATATTAACCTTAACCTTAGCCTTGACCTTGACCTTAACCTTAACCTTACCAATAACCTAACCCTAACCTTGACCAAACCCTTAACCTTAACCTTATCTAACCCTTAACCTAACCTTAACCTTAACCTTAACGTAACTATAACCTTACCCTTGACCTTAACTATAACCTAACCTTAAACTTAAACAAACCCTTAATGTTAAACTTAACCTAACCCTAACCTTGACCAAACCCTTAACATTAGCCTTAACTTTAACCTTAACCTTATTCTTAACCTAATCTTAACCTTAACCTAATCGTAAACTTAACCTAACCTCAACCTTAAACTTAACCTTAGCCTAACCATAACCTTAACCTTAACCTTAACCTAACCCTAACCTTATCTTTACCCTTAACCTAACCATAACCTTAACCTTAACCTAACCCTAGCCTTAACTTTACCCTTAACATTAACCTTAACCTTGACATTAACCTAACCTTAACCTTGAAGAAACCCTTAACATAACGTTGACCTTGGCTTTACCCTTAACGTAACCTTAACCTTGACCTTAACCTTACCCTTAACATTAACCTTAACCTTAACTTTACCCTTATCCTTAATCTTAACCTTAACCTTTTCTTAACCTTAACCTTGACCTTAAACTTAACCTTAACCTTACCTTAACCTAATTTTAACCTTAATCTTAACCTTAACCTAACCTTAAGGTTTTAGTCAAGTTAAGGTTCACTTAAAGTTAAGGTTAATGTTAAGGGTTTGGATAAGGTTAGGTTAAGGTTAAGGTTAAGGTTAAGGGTTTGGTCAAGGTTAGGGTTACATTATAGTTAAGGCTAAGGTCAAATTCAAGACTAACCTTAACCTAACCTTCCCCTAACCCTAACCATAACCTTAGGTAAAGTTAAGGTAAAGGTTAAGGGGTTAAGGTTAGGCTATAGTAAAGTCAAGGTTAAGGTTAGTTTAAGGGTAAAGTTAAGTTTAAGGTTAAGTTTAACTTTACCCTTACCTTAAACTTACCCTTAACCTTAACCCTAACCTTAACCTTAACCTAACCCTAATCTTAACTCTACCCTTAACCTAACTTTAACCTTGAATTTACCCTTAACGTAACCTTAACCTTAACCAAACCCTTAAACTTAACCTTAGCCTTACCCTTACCCTTAACCTTGAACTTGACTTTAACTTAACTTAAACCTTAACCTTAACCTTACCCTTAACCTTATATTAACCTTATATTAAGGTTACGGGTTTAGTTACGTTAAGGTTATAGTCAAGGTTAAGGGTTTGGTTAATGTTAAGGTTAGGTTAAGTTAAGGTTAAAGTTAAGGTTAATGTTAGGTTAAGGGTAAGGTTAAGGTTAAGGTTAGGGTTAAGGTTAAGGGAAGGTTAATGTTAGTTTAAGGTTAAGGTTAGGTTAAGGTGAGGGTTAGGTTATAGTTAAGGTTAAGGTTAGGTTAAGGGTAAGATAAGGTTATGGTTAAGGTTAATGTTAGGTTAAGGTGAAGGTGAAGGTTAAGGTTAAGTAAAAGTTAAGGGTAAAGTTAATGTCAAGGTTAGGGTTAGGTTATAGTTAAGTTTAAGGTTAGGTTAATTGTAAAGTAAAGGTTAAGTTTAAGGTGAAGGTTAAGTGTAAGATTAAGATTACGGGTTACAGGTTTAGTCAGGTTAAGGTTAAGGTTAATGTTAAGGTCAAGGTCAAGTTTAAGGTTAAGTTAGGTTAAGGATAAGGTTATAGTTAGGTTAAGGTTAAGTTTAAGGTTAAGGTTAAGGTTAGGTTAGGGTTAAGACAAGGTTAAGGTTAGGTTAGGGTTAAGACAAGGTTAAGGTTAAGGTGAAGGTTAAGGGTAAAGTTAAGGTTAAGGTTAAGGTTAAGGTTAAGGTTACGAATTTAGTATTTTTAAAGTTAATGTTAAGGTTAAGGGTAAAGTTAAGATTAAGGTTAAGGGGTTAAGGTTAGATTAAGGTAAAGTCAAGGCTAAGGTTATGTTAAGGGTAAAGTTAAGGTTAAGGTTAAGGTTTGGTGACGTTAATGTTAAGGTTAGGGTTAACCTTACCATTACCTAAACCTTAACACTAACCTTAACCCTAACCTTAACCTTAACCTTAACCTTAACTATAACCTAACCCTCACCTCGAGCAAACCTTAACCTTAACCTTAACTTAAATTTAACCTTAACGTTAACCTTACCATAACCTTAACCTTAACCTTAACCTTACCCTTAACCCTAAACTTAACCTTGACCTTAAATATAACCTAACCCTAACCTTAACCTAACCTTAACCTTGACTAAACCCTTAATGTAACCTTAACGTTGAATTTACCGTAACATAACCTTAACCTTGACCTTGACCTTACCCTTAACATTAACCTTAACTTTAACCTTAACCTGACTAAACCTGTAACCTAACATTAACCTAAACTTAACCTTAACCTTACTAAACCTTAACCTTAACTTTACCGTAACCTTGACCATACCCTTAACCTTCACTATAACCTAACCTTAACCTTAACCTATAACTTTACCCTTAACCTAACCGTAACCTTAACCTTAACCATAACCTTAAACTTAACCTTGAACTTGACCTTAACCTTAACCTTAACTTAACTATAACCTTAACCTTAACCATAACCTTGAATTTACCCTTAGCTTAACCTTAGCCTAACCTTAAGGTTAACCTTACCCTTAAAATTCACCTTAACCTTAACCCTAACCTTAACCTTAGCCTAACCATAACCTTAACCTTAAACTTAACCTAACCCTAACCTTAACTTTACCCTTAACCAAACCTTAACCTTAGCCTTAACATTAATTTTACCCTTAACCTTGACCTTACCCTTAACCTTCATGATAACCTAACCTTAACCTTAAGGTTAGGGTAAAGTTAAGTTTAGGGTTAGGTTATAGTTAAGGTCAAGGTTAAGTTTAAAGTTAAGGGTAAGGTTAAGGTTAAGGTTAGGTTACATGTTTAGTCAGTTTGAGGTTAAGGTTAAGGGTAAGGTCAAGGTCAAGATTAAGGTTACGCTAGGGTAAAGTCAAGGTTAAGGTTAGATTAAGGGTTTGGTCAAGTTTAAGGTTAGGTTAAGGTTAGGGTTAGGTTATAGTTAAGGTCAAGGTTAAGTTTAAGGTTAAGGGTAAGTTTAAGGGTAAGGTTAAGGTTAAGGTTAAGGTCAATGTTAAGCTTAATGTTAAGGGATTGGTTAAGATGAGGGTTAGGTTATAGTTAAGTTCAAGGTTAAGGTTAGGTTATAGTTAAGGTTAAGGTTAAGGTTATGGGAAGGTTATGATTAAGGTTAAGGTTAAGGTTACGGGTTTAGTCAGGTTAAGGCTAAGGTTAAGGTTAGGTTAAGGTTAAGGTTAGCTTAACTGTAAAGTTAAGGTTAAGGTCAAGTTCAAGGTCAAGGTTAAGTTTAAGTTAGGTTAAGGTAAGGTTAAGGTTACGTTTATGGTTAGGGTAAGGTTAGGGTTAGGTTATAGTTAAGGTTAAGGTTAAGGTTAAGGGTAAAGTTAAGGTCAAGGTTAGGCTTAGGTTATAGTTAAGGTTAAGGTTAAATTAAGGGTAAAGTCAAGGTTAAGGTTAGGGTTAAGGTTATAGGTTTAGTAAGGTTAGGGTTACTTTACCCTTAAACTAACCTTAACCTTAACTATAACCTAACCCTAACCTTGAACTTAACTTTACCCTTAACCTTGACCTTAACCTTAACCTTGAACTTGACCTTAACCTAACCTTAACATTAATTTTAACCTTAACCTAACCTTAACCATAACCGTAACATTAACCTAACCTTAACCATAACTTTACAATTAAGCTAACCCTAATCTTGACCAAACCCTTAACCTTAACCTTAACCTTACCCTTAGGTTTAAGGTTATGGTTATGGTTAGGGTAAGGCTAGGGTTAGGTTATAGTTAAGGTTAAGGGTAAGGGTAAAGTTAAGGTCAAGGTTAGGGTTAGGTTATAGTTAAGGTTAAGGTTAGGTTAAGGGCAAAGTCAAGGTTAAGGTTAAGGTTAAGGTTACGGGTTCAGTAAGGTTAAAGTTACATTACCCTTAACCTAACCTTAACCTTAACTATAACCTAAGCCTAACCTTGACCTTAAATTTACCCTCAACCTTCACCTTTACCTTAACCTTGACCGTGACCTTAACATAACCTTAACATTAATCTTAACCTTAACCTAGCCTTAACCATAACCGTGAGATTAACCTAACCTTAACCTTAACTTTACAATTAAGCTAACCCTAATCTTGACCAAACCCTTAACCTTAACCTTAACCTTACTCTTAGGTTAAGGTTAAGGATTAGGCTATGGTTAAGGTTAAAGGTTAGGTTAAGGGTTAGGTTAAGCTTAAGCTTAAGGTTAAGGGTAGGGTTAGGTTATAGTTAAGGTTAAGGTTAAGGGGGTAAGGTTAAGGTGAAGGTTAAGGTTAAAGTTAAGGTGAAGGTTAGGGTTAGTTTAAGGTTAAGTTAAGGGTAAAGTCAAGGTTAAGGTTAAGTTTAAGGTGAAGGTTAAGGTTATAGTTAAGTTAAGGTTACGATTATGGTTAAGTTTAGGTTAAGTGTAAAGTTAAGGTTAGGGTTAGGTTAAGGTTAAGGTTATGGTTAAGGGTCAAGCTAACGCTATTGTTAAGGTTAATGGTAAAGTTAAGGTTAGGTTCTAGTTAAGGTTAAGGTTAAGTGTTTGGTAAAGGATAGGTTTATGTTATAGTTAAATTTAAAGTTAGGCGAAGGGTAAGGTTTAGGGTAAGATAAGGTTAAGGTCAAGGTTAAGGTTAAGGTTATGTTAAGGTTAAGGGTAAGGTTATAGTTAGGTTAAGGTGAAGGTTAAGGTTAGGCTAAGGTTAAAATTAGGTTATCGTCTAAAAAGGATAGGATTATGCACACGATAGACACCATTGAGTTACATAATGAGAAGCAGGGAATCTAAATGAACTTGTAGATGGAGGATGCAATAAGAGAGGGACTCAGCTAAGAGACCATGCACTGCGTCATATTCGGCTTGATTATTGGTGGGAGTACTAATGCAGACCCCGTTCAAGAGAACGAGGGCATGCAAGGGGGTAAAGATGGCTCAAGCTGCCAAGGCTAGATTCCGAGAATAGCTACTTGCACCATCGGAGTAGCCGATATAGGGTGTGGACGTAAGGTATTGTGAAATAGTGTCAAAGGACAATAAATGGGAGGATGAAGAACAATGATGGCAGCGTGAGTGTACAGTAGACATCAAATGACAACTGCAGGGGGAAGTGTGCTTGGTAGGATGGCTATGACTCATGTACTGACTAGAGGGTAGTGTACGAGGGCTATGGGAGGTATAGCTGGTACTCATGCTGCGGAGATCAACATAGACATGGATGGTGTTGTCCCATTGAAGGGAAGGAAAATAAAGAGTGGGGGTGGATAAGGCTTCCAGGAGGTCATCATAACTGGAAAATATGGGATGACGAGGAGAAGATAAACCACATGACACTGCAAAGCTACCTAAACCATCAGCATGAGAAGAAAGGCTCGCATACAGATTATCATGGGGGAATACAGAAGAACAAGTAAATCGGTGGTCAAAAGATGTTGAGCCCAAGGTGGTTGCTAAAGACGGGTCAAGTGAAACAAGAGGGGAGGATTCAAAGGGAATGTTCTCAGAGGGTCTCACAGATGATGATAGGTAGAGGATGGTGGTAGTAGGCTCCATCATCTCGACATCAGGAGGGGGAATGTCAATGGGAGAAGGTAAATCCTCGAGTTGGCCGAATGCATACTGCGTAAGGATGGGAGAGGCAGATTGATTTTGTTCAACTTCATACTCTTGAATTACCTCTAAAGAGGCGTGGTAATGTGTCAGGTGAGGAAAATTGTGGGAATAATGGCCATGGACACCACACAAAGCATAGGGTTTGTTGGTGTGAATAGTGTTTGGGTTCTTGGCTATGGACGAGGAAGAAACAAAGGGTTCAGAGACCGTAGACTCAGGGAACATGACTTTAACCATGGGTTTAATACGGGGTAACTCGGGACAAGTAAGGGTGTCATGACCGATGACATCACACAAGGCACAAGGCTTTGCAGGCACGAGAGGGGTAGGGTCAGTTGAGGTGGTCTTGTCTTTGGATGCCCCCTTGCAATATTTTCCTATATTTCCCGGAGCTCGCCCAACAAGAGAGGGTTCTTGTTGAGGTGCTGAGGGCACTATAGAAACGGATGAATCTAGGGGAACTGGTTGAACTGGTGTCAAATCAAGGTAGGGTTTGGGGTGACCAGGCAGGGTAGCAGCTAGAGGGTCAAGTTGGGGAGCGAAAGGGTGGCCATGATGGGAACCAAATAAACTCCAGGAGGGGGAGCAAGGAAATGTGTCTGACCAGCGGGGTAATGACCAGGAGGGACAGCTCCAAGATGGTTGAGGCCTGATGGAACTGACCCAGGAGGATAAAAAGGCTCATGGGTACCAGTTGTAGGAGAAGGTCTAGAAGGAGGAGGTTCGGCTGGCAAAGACAAAGGGCTAGGAGTAGGTTGCGGCGGGCAAGGTTGGGGTTGATGTTGCTGACTAGCCAAAGAGAGCCGCTTAAGGGTAGCCCGAGACGATTACATCATGCAAACATTCGATAAGCTAGGATCATGGACAGCGGGAGGGGGAAGACCGAGGAAGGTTCCAAGCAAAGAGGAGTCTTTGTAAATGCTAGAAGAGACAATGGTCAAAGAATCAACGGTTTGCTTATTGGCGACAAAAGAGATGGTCAACTTAGGGGGGGTCTGAGATTTTGGCTCATGATACGTCAACTGGTCAATGGTGGCTATCTTTCCATTATGAGGGAAAAACATCTTGCGGTGGACCACAGATGGGACAGCAGACAAGGCATAGGTGTAGCTATGCCCCAAAAGAATGTTATAATCAAGAGGGGTGTCGATGACTTCAATGTCAACTGAAACAGTCTTGCCTACAAGAGTGATAGGACAATTACGGAATAGGCCAATGTGCTGGGAGGCGTGGCCATCCAACGCACGAAGGGTGATTCTGGAAGGGGAAACTTAGGAGATTCGAGTTGTTTCCAAACCGAAGCAGACATCATACAGGTGGATGCCCCCTCATCAATCATACACCGAGAAATGTTAGTGTTCCAAATTTTGACTGGGATTTGGAAAGCTACGGAAGTAGGAAGGGGAGAATGTTCTGATTGACGGGTGTCGAAAACAATCAATTGGTCATCAACAGGATCTACAACACCCATGGAAGATAGTAGAGCCTTATTTTGAGAAGGACATGATTAGAGGAGTTCCAGTGTTGAAATGGCAGCAGGAGATTGCGCCAAATCATCTACTATGCTATACGAATGAGCAGCTCGAGCAGAAGTAGAATTTTGGCGTAATGGTCCCTTAGGAATCTTGGTATGAACCTCAACTTTGGGCTGAGGGATATGAAAGGGACCATGGGATGTCGAAAGAGGCTTGGTAGAACTTGAAGAAGATGACTCGGGGACAGACGAAGCAGGAGGCTTGGGGTGCTAACGAGACTGAGTTTGAAGGTTAAGGTCGATGATTAGAGGTTGATCAAAGTTCATCATGAGGATTTGGTAATTTGAGGAACCAGAAGGTGAGGTTGAGTGGTCCCTTGTTCATCATGTGGTTGGGTAGCCATGAATCCTTGCTGGGGGAAAGGATTGGTAAACACAACCGGTTGAGTAGAGGCCACATTTTGGGGAGCAGTAGGGGAGGCATGTTGTCCGCACAATGTGGCTTGAGACTCCCACATCTGCCACATCTGTGGTAAAATGGGACAATCATGAGTGTAATGAATGTAGACACTGCAACACAAAAAAGGTTTATTTGTATGAAGAGACCTGTATGGCTTAGGCTGAGTGCTACTGGTTAGTAGTGTTAGAGTTAATACCTGAAGGATTGGGTCCATGATTACCAGGGGAAGATATATTTTGATTTCCTTTCCTCTTTATTTGAGAATAAGGAGGATTAATCACGCCTTGCTGTGAAAATACTTGCCCTAGAGGGGGTAGTAGTTGTTGTTGCTGGGGTTGAGAAGACAAGGGAGGTGGAGGTGAAAACGCTGGAGAATCTGGGGCACCAGGCTATGGATAAGGATGATGGTTAGGTTGCGCAACATTGAGGTAAGCAAGAAGTTGGGAAAAAGGAGGAGGCATGCCATATCCTGAATACATGCTACCTAGAGGGGGAAAAGTGCTGGAGGTGCTTGCCCCTACCAGGGGGAGAACATAGCCCATAAGAGGTTGAGCATAAGGATGTGAAAGAGCTCCAACAATACCGTCGGCAGAATGAGATGCCCCCGGGACGTTAGCGGCACCGGGTCTGGGGAGGTCAGGAAGGATGGTATAAACATAAATATACTGAGCATAGATGAGGTCATATTTCAAGGGTATTTGGAGGGTGAATTCTTTGGTTTGAGGGAACTGGGACATATTTGCCGATAGAAGGTAAGAGAGATCTAAGGAACTAGTTCATGTAGACCCGATCTTCAAAGGTAGGAGCTTGACATAAGCTCTTTCTTCTCCACCATTCCTGGAAATGATCAGAAAGGCGGGTCACAGACGATTGACAGAAAGAAGTCAAGAGTTTGGTACCCGTGTCGTATTGGAGAGGGAGATGGAAATAAGATAAGAAGGCTCGAGAAATGGCTGCAAAGGCGATATGGGAAGAGGTGGTATGATCAACATACCATTTAGAAGCTTCACCTGTAAACGTGCATTGGAACAATTGAAGATAGATGGAATCATCAGTAATGGAATTGGATGAACACCACATGTGGAAAGATGGGATATGGTTGGAGGGATCTTCTCCAGGAAAACCTTCGAACTTGGGAATGTTAGAGGGGAGCTTGGTCGGCATAGCAGGCTAACCAACACCATGGCGGATAGAATCATTGATTAATTGATTGAAATCAGGGAGACTGAGATCTGCCATATAGGGGAGCAACGGGAAAATTGAGGTAGTTCCCGTGGCAGTTCCGCTAGTAACATTCCCAGCATTAGGGCTAGGATTTCCGCTAGTGTTAGGCCCTAGACCAAACATGGTGAAGGTAACAGGGGGAGAACCCAAAGAATCAAAAGAGGAGTCAGAGTGCAGATTGAGGGGAGGACTAACTCGATGACGGTGGGAAGAAGCAAGTCAACCAACCATAAATTGAGGGTGAAGGCCAAGAAGTCTTCGGGATATACGCTTTAGGGGTGCAATGATGATGGCACAAAGGGAAGAATAATGACAAAAAAGGGCAGGGAGGTGCAGAATCAAGTGATTATGATGTTGAAATAAGGGCAAAGAGGTGCAGTGTCAATTGATTTTAAAGTCTTTGCGTGGTGGTGTTAACCAGTCTCTTCTTCACTTAGGGTTAGTGTGTGGCATGTGTCAATTTTAATTTTTAAACCCAGAAGTTTTGAGAGTAAAATAAAAAAGTTTGCTACATAACTAAAAAAAAAAATCCGCGTAGAACAGTATATAATGCTGAAATAACAGAAAATTAACAGCTAACAATGCATCGATCTAACCCAAGAAGGTGGGTCTCTCAAAACTAGTCTAAAAGAGGGAAAAAAATATAGTCAAAGCACAATAAAAAAGGGTTAATAGATCTAAGGTCAAGAGGGACATGGATCTAAAGGAGAAATCTACTGGAAAGAGGTGTAGAAAACAACAAAGAGGCAGAGGCAAGGTTGCTGCAAAAAAAGGAGGAAATCAGCTAAAGGCAGTGTTATCACTCAGGTTTTCCTAGAAGTTGTGTAAGAGGAAAGTATACCCGAGGTAACCACAAACCAACCTTTTAGATGCAGAATCTAGCCAATCTGCATCCAGAGAGGGCTCTCTCTTTATGATTTATCTTTGTTCTTGGAAGGTTTTAGGCTAGTTATAGATTCAAAGTTTGTTTTGGGAAAATGGTGGAGTCCACAAACTAAGGGAAAGGTTGAGAGCTTTCAGTCCATTGGGCTATGGAGTCAAAGGATGGCTTTACTGGATTTCTATTCTAGGCACAAGATGGTATTACAGGGCAAGATAGCTAGACAGAGAACAATCCTTAAAATTTAAAGTGGATGGGATGATCCTGAAGGGATGAAAGGCAAATAAGAATCAAATATGTCTCAAAGAAAGAAATGAGAGTGACTGTACTTAAGAGCAAAATAAAGAATTCTTTTTTATTATAGTAATCAATAAAGGTCTGTAAATTAGCAAAGCTAGAGCATTAGAATTGCGCTATAAAGAATTTAGAAGAAAACATTAAGAACAATCACATTTGAAAACAGAAAATAATTTAAGTACTGTTTTCATATTTTCTAGTCTGTCTTTGTAAATGGACATGATGATATTATAAACTAATATAAAATTTCAGACGAAAGAGTAGAAAAACTTATTGAACTATAGTCCAACACATGAATCCTGCAACAAGTCCACTGCTTTAAATCGTCAACCAGTAAGCCACGAATAAATTTTTCCAAAATGCTTTTATTCCGAAAATCTCAATGTTACAGCAGAGTAATAGAATCCACCCTCAATACTCTCTTTGAGGGTTTATTTATACACAAAATAATCAAAAACACCATAATTAACTTACTGAAGAATTCAGTTTCCACTTAAAGCATATTTACAAACAAAGAGACAAAATGGTCTCGGAGGAATAGCTGCATAATCGCCATGTGTCGTTCCTTTCTTCGTGGACGTGCTGGAGAAGTAAAATAGGGCTCAAGGGTTACTTTGGCGTATTTTTGACTTGTTGTGAAACTCGAGGTTCTCACTTGGGATACTCTTAACCTTTTCACCTGATACTCTTTCATCTGTCTTCCTGTTTTTACCATTTACTTGATAGTAAAAATAAATTCTCATCTTGAAAGCAACCTTTACAGAATCTCCAACATTTCATGCCACCATTGATCATCTGGTATCATAGTTCTTCTGAGCTTTCTCAAAGTTTCATCTGCTTCAGTAAGTTTATCAAAAGTGGGATCATTTGGAAATAGATACGTTATTTCATGCTCCAGATGAAATAAATTCCTCACTTTATCATAAATACTTTTCCCAGTGGGTAATGCAGGTTCTGATGAGCTAGTAGAACCTACAGCTGCATTTTTAGCATGAGCCTTTATTCTCTTCTCATAGGTTTCCAAGTCTACTATTGGATCTTCTGTGAGCATGGGACTTGGTAACCCACTATCTAGTAGAGCTTGGAATTTTTCTCTGAAATTGTTGAAGTCGACCAAAATGTCTGTACACTTTCTTTCTAAATTTTGCATGAAATTCCTCTTGGTGAAAACTCTCTTTGCTTCCAAAAATGCACCTGTCCTGTCATCAATTCCTAACAATGCAGCTGTTGTTTTGTTCTGGAATTCAAGAATTGAATGAGCTGCTGGGCCTGCTCAGGCCTGCCTGTTAATTCATGTCTAGTTCTATTTATTTCTTCTTGTGCTATCTTGACTAACTCATTTTGCTCAAAAATAGCTTGAATCGAGGGCCAAATACCCTTTTAATTCAATGATGTTGCCCCAAAGAATCTCATTTATTTCGTTCAGAGGCTTTTCCAGTGAAAGATCTTTTTGCAAAGCCTCAACCAATTTTTCCAATCTTTTTATTTCCCTGAGGTTGTCAGCAGCTGTCTTTTTGGATGTGTCAGATTTTTCCTCCAATTTTGTTAATTGCAATTTCGTTTCCTGGAGCTCTGTGACCCTTAGCTGCAAACTCTCCATCTGTTTAATTAAATCCTCAGAATTCAAATTGGGGCGGTTTCACCGAGGTGGTTGTTCCCTCACGCTCTCCGTGGTCGAGTAATTCGTTGTTGAAGTCTCACCGTTGATAACGTTTCGTAATGTCAATTCCTTTTTCGTCTCATTTAGTCGCTCACCATGTTCAGGAGCAACTCCATCATTTCTTCTTGTGAATTTATTTTTATAACTTCATGGGTCTGAGGGTGCCTCGAGGCTGGTAGTTTTAGCTATTTCCTGAGTGCAGCTATATCATCCTCTTTCTTCTTTACCAAAGCTTCAATACCTTTAATTTCTTTGGGATTGTGACCCAAACCAATGATTATCTCTTCTAGAGATTTTATTCTATTATCCTTGGCCTGTGAGGAGGCCCTCTCAATTTTCAATTGTGCAGTAGTGTTATTCAAAGAATCTTGCAGCGTTAAAGCTGCCATGGCTTTGATGGTGAGAGTAGAATAAACCATTTCCCCTGTTTGTCTATGAAGTTCTATCTGATCCAGGGGATGGATATCTTTTACTAAAACTTCAAAATTTGAACTTCGATGTAATGAAGTTGGTTTTGGTACCTTTGCTTTGAAGTGGTCAGTTTCAACATTTGCCTTGTGAAAGATCAAATACATCAATCTTTCTTGATTATGGGAGCCATCTTTATATATCATGTCATATACCTTCATTTTCAATGGATCATTCTTTGTTTTGATATTAATGAAGGTTCTTTTAATGTCTCCAGTATCTGTCTTTGGCGGTCTGAAAGAAGGTACTTCAGTGCTTAATTGCTTTTGTATCCCTTTCTGGCTTATGTTTGTTTCACTTGTTGTGCCTGTTTGCTAACTATCTTCCCTACCATCATCAAATACTTCATCTATAATTTCTACATCTGGAGGTGGATCAGATTTGTGTTTTTTAGCTTGATAAACCTGTGAGGCTCCTTTTGAAGGAGTGGTGTCTGGAGCTAGCCTCTTTTTCCCTATTTCCACATTTAGTGGAGTTTGCATCTCTGGAACTTGGATGTGTATTGCTGGTGTGGGAGACGCCTGAGATGATTCTGGTACTTTGGAACTCGTGGTTTTTCTTGCCAGGACTAAGGTTTCACAACTCGAACACGTTCTTCTTCTACTCCTGGGTTCGCCGCCATCGATGACCCGCCGGCATCGTAACGCCTTGCCGTAGAGTGGTTGTCATGAGCGGTGCCAATGTAGGGTACCTCGCATTTGATCAGGCTAGGTCAAAGCCCTTCAACATCTTTCATCATTTTATTCAATTTGTCAGCTCCACTTTCTTCCTCAACAAGAGTTCCTTCAACCCACTCATCTTGATTTGCATATTGTTCTAGACCAGGAATCTTGTGGTGTATATAGGGAGATGACTTATTCTTTAATCTTTTTTCACAAATGAAACCAAAGGGGTCATAAGGGACCCAACGGAAGGATGTCTGGAACTTCTTATCTAATAGATTTTCTGCTTCTCTCTCAGCTTCTCTAGAATTGCAAATGAAAGGACCTAACTGGCTTTTGATCCTTAACTGTGCTTTCTTCTTTACATTGCAGAAATGGATTACATCTGAATTATTCATCTGCCTAAAGTATTCCAAAGCAAAAATTCTCATTGGTACATATCTGGGTAACTTGAATGGATGTAATTCACATCCATAAATCCTGATGACTGTATGGTTTTGGTACAAGTACCAATCCCCAACTTTATAACTCTTTGACAATTGCAAGGTCTTTCTAATTTCAGTACTGAGTCTGGGGGGAGAAATTCCTGTTAACAGAGTTGTAGCAGGATATACAAACTGATCAATGAATTCTGAATAGGAGTAAGGAGAATCAGAGGAAAAATGAATGATGGGGGACCAAAAAATGACAGACCTGGGATTACCCTTAGCATCAAGTTTCTGAACAGGGAAAGGGAACCTGTCTGACTGATAATATATCATGAGATGATAGATAACTGAAGAGTACTTAAAAACTTTTTCAGTATCTAGCCTTAAAAATTGATCATGGATCTTGTTGGCAATGAAGGAAGCATAATCATATTTAATCTCAGGAGGCTGCCCAGGAGTAAAAATGGACAGCAAAGCAAAAGTTATCTCATCTACATATTCACTGGTATTGAATCCTAAGACAAAGGATATTATGTTTACAATGTGCCTTCCCAATGTGTTGAAATAGTAAAAGCCATAGGGGGGAGCCCCTTTTGGCTGATGCTCAGGTAACATGAAATACTGACACATGGATTTTAATTTCTCTGGGGTTAACTGTCTGGTTTTCTCAATCAATCCTTCCATGGATAATGGTGCTAATTCTTGATCTGATTCAAAGTTTAACATAGCATTTATGGCCTGGGGAGTGATGGGAAATAGAACACTTTGGTTAGGAGCTATTACAGCCCTCCGTGCGGAATCATAGTTGGCATGACAATAATGAATGATTTCGGGGAAAATGTGGACTGAAGGAATAAGATACCTTGGGAGATTGGATTCCCACAACCCTATAAGATCTTGCCCCTTTGAGTGTTCGTCTCTGCAGCGACAGAAGCTCAAACGGGGACTTTCATCAAAATACAGGTCTTTTTATTTGGAAATCTTCATCTATCAGAGGTAGATAGTCCAATTCCCGATGAGGAGCATTCAATGGAGTGATATTTAGAGCTGTCGGGACCTCCATTTTGGTTCTTGTGGATTCAAAATGGAGGTTTTCGTTTTTTCTTACAGACCGGACGGGATATCTGAAAAAGGAGGAAATTGGAACAATTTGCTGGTTTTGGGGGCAATTTCACAGGTTTAAAATATTCAGGGAGGACTCAGCAATGATTTTTAACCACTTTCTAAGCGAAAAAATAAAGGAAACTGAGTTTTTCGTGCAGTCGGGGCGTAGAATGATAAATACCTGTTTTTAGACGGAAACTGGTTCTTTGACAGGTAATGAGCAATGGCAGGGACGTTCTTCAACATGGGCGCAGCAGAATTTTGGGGTGAAATGGTCAATTACAGTGAAAATTTTGAAAATCGCAGCGGGAGCAACGTTCTTCTCAGAATAATGAAAATGACTAAAAAACACGAAAAATGGCTTATTTACAAGTTAAAAGGGTTTTTTTTTTTTTCGAGGTGTGACGTCATGGTAGTACGGGATGACGTGTGCAGAGTCGGGCGGTAAGTGGTAAGCGGGAAGTCCCCGCACCGCTTTTGGTCGAGGGCGGTATTAATCGCGGGGGGAGCGATTCCATAGGATAATCGCCACGTGGATGGTTGACTATTCAGAAACCACCCATCCCCCGCTGGTTAAATTGCTGACAAGGGATGGGCAGCGGGATCAACGCTGGCCGTTGATCTGCGGGAGGCTGATCCAACGGCTAGTGCGATGGGAAGATGGGCGGAGGTTTCGCGTGGGCCCCGTCGTACTTTAAAACACTTTTAAATGTTTTTAATTGCTCCGGGGGCTTTTTAACTGGCGGAAATAGTTATTAATTAGTCCAGATGACATAATTAATCCTATATGCATAATGAACAGGGTTGAGGCGGGGTTTGCTTAAGCGGAATGCCACGTGGACAGACCACGGTGGCACAAATCTTTCGCGAAGTTTTATTGGTGTTTTTGGTATTAAACACACATATTGTATGTCTAACGTTTTATATATATATTTTATTATATGATGAATTAATTAATACAATTATTTCACCATAGGGGCGGGATTTATGTATTATGCTATATTTTTAACCAAAGGGCTTTTATAGGCGGGTTTTAATGAATTTTAGGGAGATAAATACTTTGGTTAAAACATTATAATAAAGGGGTTTTGGGGGTATATATAAAAAAGGGAGTTATATACTTAGGAAAGGGTATTTCACTAGGGAGTTAATATAGTAGAATTAAATGTTAATATGGCAAAGGACAAGGAAAATCAAAACATCTTAGTACATCTAAGAAAGTGATAACTTGTGAAGTAAATTGCAACATTTTATCTTCAACACTTATACTTAGAATAACAAGTTATTTTGAGGAATTTTTATGGAATGTTGTATCAGTTTCCTAATTAAAATAGGATTTTACTTAGGAAAAAGTTAAAGATGGAAGATAACAATGATGAATTATTTCAAGTGCTTAGGTCTTTTTGATCATTAGGCCGAGGGTCCGGTCCCTCCAGAAGTCAAGGAAATGCCTTGAGCCCTTTTGATCTCCAAATACCTTAGTACTTTTGGGGGAAATTAGTAAAACTCTTGAGGGGGAAAATGATGAGGGAGGTTAATGAATTTGACTTTGCTTGTTGTGATTTTCCAGTGTATTTCCTGCTTTAGTACTTGTGATGAAAGTGAATGATCAAAAACATGTAGCAACATCATTCATCAGATAACATTTTGCAGCACCATCTACCTACCCTATCTACTTAACACTACCATTTTCTTTTCTTTATTAGGGTGCATTTAGACTTGCAAACCCTTTTCAATCTTTTCCTTTTTACATGATAGATCTATCTATTTCTACCCTTATTACATCCAAGGGCTCAGATTAAACTGTTGAGAACCTTTTATTCACTCTACCTAGCTACTTATCTGCCAAGATTAAACTGTTTGGCTAGATATTTATTCTCTAATCTATAACATGAAATTGAAATATGACTAAGCCAAGTTTAAACAGTTTGACTTATTCATAAATTGTGGCAAAAGTTCACAAGCTGCACACAATTGTTTTATTACAACAGATGAAAAAAGTAGTGGCACTTGGATTTGCACACTTTCCTTGGTCTATTTTTTGCTTGGGGTTCATTTCTTTCTCTTTTTTGACCATTTTATTCTTTTTACCCTTTGATCTTTCTTTTAGGGTATACCCTCTTTACATTTTTTAAATTTTTTGATTTTTGGTTTTTCAAGAATATGGAACACCTTTGCTCAAGTAAGAAGGTTTGAACATATTCCATAATTCAATCAAGACAATCATGAAAGATGAAACCTATTGATATAGGAGGCTAACACTGGCTCCACTTGGGGATGGCTTTTCCTTGTGGAAAGTCTAGAACAGCAGGTCAGATGCCTCAGAATGTCTTCAAACTGAAAGTATGAAATCTTCCTTCTTCTGGTAGCTTTATTTTACATATGATAGTGAAACTTTTGGAACTTAGGGCCTTCACTTCGGGCTTCAATTCCAAGAAGTCACCATCCAATCCAAACTGCATTAACAAAATAAAACAAGAAAACAATGTATTATGTACAAGTTAGAAACATTAAAACATTCTAGTAAATTGGATCAAAATAATGCTTGAGCATTCGACCATTGACTGGTCCTTCTTCAACTTCTGAATTGTCCAAGTCCTTCAAAAAGTAAGTGTTGTTTCCCTGCAAGGCATGAATGATATAAGGCCCCTTCCACAAGAAATCAAACTTTCCATGTTTCCCTTTTTCTTCTCTTCTAGAATCCCATCTTAGGACCTTGTCTCCTAATTGAAAATCCTCTGCTTTAGTCCTTTTATCAAACATTTTCTTTAGCTTTTCCTGTAAGACTTGTGATCTTTGGTATACCTCTTCTATGGTTTGTTGCAGGTGGATTGTTTGATTAATTCTTCTTTGAATGTCATTTGGCTCCACTTGAGCCTCCTGAAGTAATTTCATGACAGGGATTCCTAAAGATGATGGGAATCTTGCTTCTAGACCATAAACTAACTCATATGGACTAGTCCCAATGGATTTCTTGGTTGTGAGTCTGTCTGCCCATAATGCATAGGTCAGTTTCTTATGCCAGTTCTTTTTATTTTCCTCCAACAATTTCTTAATGATATTGATCAAACTCTTATTGGAGGATTCTGCTAGTCCATTACCCTAGGGGTAATAGGCTGTTGAATGGCCTAAAGTAATATGATATTTATGGCAGAAACTAATCATTTTCTTTGATTTAAATGCAGCAGCATTATCTGTTATAATCTTTTCCGGACAGCCAAATCTTGAGAGTATGTTTGTTTCTAAAAACCCTATGATCACAGAATCATTAGACTGTCTACATGGGATGGCTTCAATCCATTTGGTGAAATAGTCTGTAGCAGTTAAAATCCATCTATGTTGCCCTGAAGAAGGGGGGTGAATTTCTCCAATAAAATCTAATCCCCATTGTTGAAAGGGTCTTTCCGTGGAAACTGGTTTTAAAGGTAGAGGTAACAACTTTCTTTTACCCTCAAATATCTGACATTTGTGACAACTTGTTACAAATTTCTTTACATCAGAAAATAATGTTGGCCAGTAAAAGCCAGCCCTTAAGATCTTGTCTGCAGTAGATTTCCAGTAGAGATGTCCTCCACAATCTCCTGCATGAAATTCATTAAGCACTTTATCAGCTTCATCTTTTAAGAGACAATTCAACAAGATTCCTTCATGATTTTTCCAAAATAAAGTACTGTCTAAAATACAATATTTTAAAGATGTCATTTTTAAAAATCTTTGCTTGGTTCTGGATAACCCTCGAGGATCTTGCAGGTTTAATAAAACATGAATTATATCAGTGTACCAGGGTGAATCTAAGAAAGTTTGACTGATCTGAGGAGTCGCCATCTCCTGCTCGTTATCCAGTTCATTGATGTCTAAGGCTTGGCAATTGTTTTCTGTCATAAGTTGTGCTAAACCTTGGCCTTTTATCAGTTTGGTTGGCTTAATCTCAATATCATATTCCAAAATGGTAGCTATCCACTTACCTCGTTTACCTTCAATGCCATCTTGAGTCAAAATATCTTTAACTACTGCATTAGGCACATATGCTATCACATGAGAATATAACATGTAAACTCTGAAATCTTTGATTGCTTTTACCAATGCAAAAGCCTGTTTTTCCATAATATTGTATTTTAGAGATGCATCCCTCAGTGCTTTACTAAAAAATGCTATTGGCTTTTCACACCCTTGGTCATCTTTTTGAATTAAAACAGCTGCAACAGTATGTTCAGAAGCAAATGAAAAAATGATAAAGTCTCTATCAAATTTAGGACTGGTCAGAACTAGTGTCCTTGTTAGAGCCATTTTAATTTCCTCGAATGATTGTTTGGCTTCTACAGTCCAGTCAATGCTTGAATCTTTCCTCAACATGTTAGTCAGTAATCTAAGTAACTCTGCTAGACTAGAAATAAATCTTCTCAAGAAGTTGATTTTTCCTATAAATGCTTGCAATTCTTTTATGTTTCTGGGGTGGGGTATTTGCAAAAATGCTTGAATTCTTTCTGGATCAATCCTAATGCCATCTTTAGAAATAATGTGCCCTAAAAGCTTTCCTTCTTCCAAACCAAACAATGAATTTTTAGGATTCAAAGAAATTCCATATTTTCTGCACTTTATAAATACTTGCCTTAGGTGATCTAAATGTTCTTGATCTGTTTTAGAAAAAACAGTCAAATCATCTAAGTAAATAACCAGAAAATCATGTATCTCTTTAGCAAAAGCAATGTCCATCACTCTTTGAAATGTAGCTCCTGCATTCTTGAGCCCAAATGGCATTTTGACATATTTAAACGTACCCCATGGTGTGGTAAATGTTGTTTTATCCTGATCATCAGGATGAACCAGAATCTGGTTGTACCCTGAAAATCCATCCAGTAGTGATATTCTTGAAGATCCCACTACCCTTTGCAGAATGTGGTCCATTTTCGGCAGAGGATAGTTGTCTTTTAAAGAAACTTTATTCAAATTTCTTAAGTCGACACACAATCTAATTTCTCCTATCTTTTTTCTTGTTGGTACCAGGTTAGAAACCCATTCTGAGAATCTGATAGGAGCTATAATCCCTGCTTCAAACATTCTTTTGATTTCCTTTTCAATTGAGGGTAATAAAACAGGATTAATTCTCCTAAGCTTTTGTTTAAAAGGTTTCTGGTCAGGTTTCAAAGGTATAGTGTGTTGAATGATGGATGTATCATAAGATTTGAGGTCTTCATAACTCCAGGCAAAGACATCCTGGAATTCTTTTAATAGTTCAACATATTTAACCTTCTGATCTTTTGGAAGAGATTTGGACAACTTAACAATTTTGGGATGTTCCGGTGTTCCTAAGTTGCATTCTTCCATATCAGCCTTAACAGGTTCCATTTTAGGTCTGAATGGAATATCATTTGAGTCGAACAGATCTTCCAGAGGTGTTAATCCTTTGGGTAATTGATTATCTTTTAAATTAATTATTTCTGTGTCATCATCTATGATCTCATCAGATTCCATGTGTTTCAAATTTTGCATGTCTTTTTCAGTGAATGTGGTTGGATGCAGCATATGAATTGCATTTTCTCTTGAAATTTCTATTTTTTGTTCTTTTTCTTGATCAAATTCATCAATAGTTATGTCTTCATCTATATTACAGTTAGAAAACTCATTCTGAAGTGTCAAAAAATTATTGATTTGATTGTTATTCACAAATACTTTCCAATTCAAAATATTGTCTGGTATTGCAGGCCTGTGCCTTATCTCAGCTGAAAACTGATGATTAGGATCAAAAGGCAACTTGCATGTACTAGCAAACATTGCTAAACTGTGAGCATGCAAGTTTTGTTTCCTGGGGATCTTGGCAAGTTGGGCTTGTAAAAATGTGTTGAGAATCTCTACAACTGTCTCTCGGTATTGTTTCAGTCTCATGTCTTTTGTTGCACATTCTCCTTTAATCTGTTGGATGATTAATTCAGAGTCGCCTATAATTGATACTCTAATGCCTCCTAACTTCTTGACATGTTTAAGCCCTAATAAAAGAGCTTCATACTCTGCCATGTTGTTAGTGCATTTGAAATTTAACCTATAAGCATGACCCTCTGCATGATTGTTCTCCACATTGTGTAACCAAATCCCAGCTCCTGCCCCTAGTCTATTTACTGAGCCATCAAATTATAAATGCCATAGAATTTCATGATCATAATCTTCATCAATTGTTTTAACGTATTTTTTGACAGGAGCTAGTTGTTTAGTTTTTTTATATCTTTCTTGGTCATCTGGTGTTTCTTTGTTTTCAGAGATTTCTTCAATTTTAACAGTGGTTTTGTTTATGATTTCCATTTCTGGAGCTTCTATTTCAGTAGGAAGATCTGACTCAGCATTGTATAAAATAAAAGAATCCATGTCAGAATGTACAGAATAAACAAGGAAGTTTTCAAGCTTCTCATGGCTACTCACTAAGTACTTCATCAAAGTTTCTCTATATAATCTTTTAGGCTGACCAAATACTGAAATAGTTGCATAAGACATGTCTAGTTGAATAGATCCTCCAAGTTTAGCACCCCAAGATCTAGATAATAACATACCATATTTAGGTGGAATATCAGCAACTACTATGTCCATTAAAACAGACTTAGCAGGGTATTGGACCAAAGTGACACACATATCTTTAATTAAACCTAAACATTTTACCTGACTGGAATCAAATGAAAACAAATCTTTGTACGGTCTAGTAATATCTAGATTCAATCTTTCCATTACTGCTTTTGGCATCAAATTGTGAGATGCTCCAGAATCAAGCATTGCATTATGGAGTATCTTGTCGTGAACATTCAGGCTTACATAAAATGGAGGAGTTCCTCCACTTTCTGGTTTGCCATTAACCTCGGGGCCAAAAAGAAGTTTGGGTTGATCATCAAGAATGTTTACTAAATCATCCAATCCAGTAATGTTAATGTTTAAAGACTTGGAAATCTGACTCCTATAGACATCATGTTTAGCCAATTCTGATAAAGGAACAGCTATCTTGAGTTTGCCTATTTCAACCTCTAGATTAAAAGGTTTTTCTGTTTGAGCTTTAGTGTTTTGCACAGTTGGGTTTTCTCTGTTTATTGGGTCTTCAATGTTTTTCTCTTTTTCATGAATGAAGTTTTGTTTTGAAGATGTTTCAGGACTAAATTCTACTGTTTCCTCTACAGTTCCTACATGAGGAGATGTATTGGATTGTTGTTTGTTGATTGGTTGGTTGTCAGAGACATCTTCAATTATTGGATTTGAAAAACTGGGAGTTATCCTAGGCAAAATTTGTATTTGGGGAATGTTTTGTACAGGGGGGAATATTTTGTACAGGGGGAATGTTTTGTTTACCTTTGACATTTTGTTTTGTGGTTTTCTGTTTATTTTTCTCTGGTACATCTATCCGTCTACTTCTCAAGTTGTACTGTTTATGAACCTCGTAGATTGTTGTGTCATAGCCTTCTTTGAAATCAAAAGTCTCACCTGAATGAGTTTGGAATGTTTCAAGGATATGATTCTCTTGATCATCCTGGGATAGGAAGACTTCTGGTTCATCTTTGTCCTCATTGACATTGTTTATTTATACATCTTCTGTAGGTTCTTCTGAGGTTGAACCTTCAACAAGGTTTTCTTGGAAAGGTGGTCTAATGTTTTGATCAGGGACATTCTTTCCAATATTTTGGTTCAGATTCCTCCTAAAGTTTGGGTTTCTTGCAACATTCTGGTTATCAGTAGAAGACTTTCTTTCAATGGTTTCCACTCTGTCACCTAATATTTCCATACCTTTAATGATTACATCCAGCTTCTTCTCAAAAGCTGAAGGTTCTTCATTCATAGGCATTCTTCTCTCTGCCCTAGCTCTGGCTCGTTTTTCTATCAGATTTGCTTCTACACTCACCACTATGCTTTGCATTTCCTCTAGTGTTTGTGGAGCTCTTTCCCTAAGGGAATAAGCTATATCGGAGTCAAAACCATCTGGAAATTTGACCAACACGTTATTAGGTGGGGGTCTTAGGTTTAGAGGAACTGCATTATATGATTCATTGAATCTTATGATGTAATCTTGTACGGTTTCGTTAGGTCTTCTTCTTAATTTTTCAAATTCTGAAAGGATCTGGAGAGGATCCTTCTTTTTCTCCCATCTGTTCAAAAATGCCCTATACAAAGCTTCTAGATCAGCAATACTGTTCCGGGTGAGAGCCCTAAACCAAGTTCTAACTTCTCCAGTAAGACTTTGTACGAAAATTCTCATACGGATATTATCAGTATCAATCTCATAAAACTCAAAGTAATCTGTCATCCTTTTGGGGTGTTGTTGAGCTGTGTAGGTACCTGATCCGTCAAAAGGTGTGATCTTACTTTGGTAGTCCTGAGGTAAAGCTGGAGGGTTGGCTGGTAACTGTAAAGGGGCATATCGATTAGCCATTGGAAGATAAAGTGGAGTGACAGGAGTAGCCGGTCTAGTAGGAGGAGAAGGTGGTCTTACAGAAGGAGATGGAGGTCTAACAGGTGTTTGAAAAGTGGCTGAGCTCAGAGATGCTTCAGTTATCACAGAAATGTTTGAGCTTTCTTCAAAGGCTTGCTCAGATTGAATGGAGTTATGCAATTCTCTGTCAAGATGATGTGAAACAAATCTGTATTGCAAATCTTCAAAGAACAAAGGATCTGGAATTAATCTAGATAATTCAGTCTCAGAAAAATTCACAAACAAAGATGTTTCAAATCTTGCATCAAAAGGAATGTCATCAATATAAATAATTTTCACAGGACAAGATGCAGATCTAGAAAGTGGTCTAGAACTTCCTCTACTCTCCTGACTTCCTCTTTCAGAACTTTCTTGACTTCCTTGCCTTCTAAGAATCCTAGGAATCAGATTTGGATTTTCAAATATTGGTGGTGGATTGGGGTCAGGGTTTGACCTAGTATGTCGAATCCTTTCTGAAGCCAGTTTTCCTAGACTATGTGTTTTTGGATTTTGTATTTTAATTGAAAAAAAAATACAACTTCTACAAATTCTTTAAGAAATAATGATATGTGATTAAGATTTCCTCAAAGATCTGTTTAAACTAGAGAATCTGATTAAAATTTTTTGAAACTAAGGTTCAGTATATAAGCTAAATCAGAGATAGACTGAAGCAGCTTTTATTTACTTTTGCATTTGCAGAGCAAAAGAAATTTCAAAGGCTTCCTGGCTGATCTTCAGACTCTGTCTATAGCTTATAATTGAAAAATAATAACAAATAAAAATGATTCAGATCCCCAGTATGGTCGCCACTATGTTATCACTCAGGTTTTCCTAGAAGTTGTGTAAGAGGAAAGTATACCCAAGGTAACCACAAACCAACCTTTTAGATGCAGAATCTAGCCAATCTGCATCCAGAGAGGGCTCTCTCTTTATGATTTATCTTTGTTCTTAGAAGGTTTTAGGCTAGTTATAGATCCAAGAGTTTGTTTGAAAAATGGTGGAATCCACAAACTAAGGGCAAGGTTGAAAGTTTTCAGTTCATTGGGCTATGGAGTCAAAGGATGGCTTTACTGGATTTCTATTCTACACACAAGATGGCTTTACAGGGCAAGATAGCTAGACAGAGAACAATCCTTAAAATTTAAAGTGGATGGGATGATCTTGAAGGGATGAAAGGCAGCTAAGAATCTTTCACCATGTTCAAAAGAAAGAAATGAGATGACTACAAACAAAGAGCAATGAAGAATTCTTTATTATAGTAATCAACAATGTTCAAATTAGCAAAGCAAGAGCATTTAAGAATTCATGCTTATAACTAATTTAGAGGAAAACATTAAGAACAATCACATCTGAAATCAGAGTACAATTAAGTAAATTCTGATTCAATCCTTTATGTAAATTATTCAGAAATTGACATAATGATATTATAAACTAATATAAAACTTCAGACAAAGGGTAGAAACACTTATTGAACTGTAGTCCAACACATGAATCCTGCAACAAGTCCAGTGCTTTAAATCGTCATCCAGTAAGCCACGAATAAATTTCCCCAAAATGCTTTTATTCCGAAAATCTCAATGTTACATCAGAGTAATAGAATCCACCCTCAACACTCTCTTTGAGGGTTTATTTATACACAAAATAATCTAAAACAATCTTACACTAACTTAGCCAATAATCTAGGCTGACTTAAAGCATATTTACAAACAAACAAGAGACAAATGGTCTCGTGGATAGAATAATGGGTAACGACTGATGTGCTGTTCCTTTCTTCGTGGACGTGCTGGAGATAAGTGCTTTAAAATAGGGCTCTGTGCTGTCCTTTGCGTATTTCTTTTGCTTGTTGGACACTCTTTCTTCTCACGAATACTCTTTAACCTTTCATCTGTTTTCCTGTTTTTACCATTTACTTGATAGTAAAGATAACTTCTTATCCTGAAAGCAACCTTTACAGAATCTCCAACATTTCATGCCACCATTGATCATCTGGTATCATAGTTCTTTTGAGCTTTCTCAAAGTTTCATCTGCTTCAGTAAGTTTATAAAAAGTGGGATCATTCGGAAATAGATACTTTATTTCATGCTCGAGATGAAATAAATTCCTCACTTTATCATAAATACTTTTCCCAGTTGGTAATGCAGGTTCTGATGAGCTAGTAGAACCTACAGCTGCATTTTTAGCATGAGCCTTTATTCTCTTCTCATAAGTTTCCAAGTCTACTATTTGATCTTCTGTGAGCATGGGACTTGGTAACCCACTATCTAGTAGAGCTTGGAATTTTTCTCTGAAATTGTTGATGTCGACCAAAATGTCTGTACACTTTCTTTCTAAATTTTGCATGAAAGTCCTCTTGGTGAAAACTCTTTTTGCTTCCAAAACTGCACCTGTCCTGTCATCAATTCCTAACAATGCAAGCTGTTGTTTTGTTCTGGAATTCAAGAATTGAATGAGCTGCTGGGCCTGCTCAGGCCTGCCTCTTAATTCATGTCTGGTTCTATTTATTTCTTATTGTGCTATTTTGACTAACTCATTTTGCTCAAAAATAGCTTGAATCGAGGGCCAAATATCCCTTATTAATTCAATGATGTTACCCCAAAGAATATCATTTATTTCGTTCAGAGGCTTTTCCAGTGAAAGATCTTTTTGCAAAGCCTCAACCAATTTTTCCAATCTTTTTATTTCCCTGAGGTTGTCAGCAGCTGTCTTTTTAGATGTGTCATATTTTTCCTCCAATTTTTTCAATTGCAATTTTGTTTCTTGGAGTTCTGTGACCCTTAGCTGCAAACTCTCCATCTGTTTTATTAAATCCTCAGAATTTAAATTAGAAATGTTCACCTGAGATGGTTGTTCCTGCTGTCCTGTGGTTGTAGTACCTGTTGTTGAAGTCTGCTTGATAATTTCCTGTTCCTGCAATGCTTTTTCCAACTCTTTCTCTGTTTCATTTAGTCGCTCTGTCATATTCAAGAGCAACTCCATCATTTCTTCCCGTGAATTTCCTTTTATAACTTCCTGTGTCTGAGGGTGCCTCGAGGCTGGTAGTTTCAGCTGTTTTCTGAGTGCAGCTATATCATCCTCTTTCTTTTTTACCAATGCCTCAATACCTTTAATGTCTTTGGGATTGTGACCCAAACCAATGATTATCTCTTCTAGAGATTTTATTCTATTATCCTTGGCCTGTGAGGAGGCCTTCTCAATCTTCAATTGTGCAGTAGTGTTATTCAAGGAATCTTGCAGCGTTAAAGATGCCATGGCTTTGTTGGTGAGAGTAGAATAAACCATCTCCCCAGTTTGTCTATGAAGCTCTATCTGATCCAGGGGATGGATATCCTTTGCTAAAATTTCAAAATTTGATCTGATGTAATCTGCTACTGAAGTTGGCTTTGGCACCTTTGCTTTGAAGTGGCTCATCAGCATTTTACCTTGTGAAAGATCAAATGCTGACATCAGTCTTTCTTGATTATGAGGAGCCATCTTCATATACTGATCATATACCTTCATTTTCAATGGATCATTCTTTGTTTCGATATTAATGAAGTTTCTTTTAATGTCTCCAGTATCTGTCTTTGGCGGTCTGAAAGAAGATACTTCAGTGCTAAATTGCTTTTGTATCCCTTTCTGGCTTATGTTTGTTTCACTTGCTGTGCCTGTTTGCTGACTATCTTCCCTACCATCATCAAATACTTCATCTATAATTTCTACATCTGGAGGTGGATCAGATTCGTGTTTCTTAGTTTGATAAACCTGTGAGTCTCCTTTTGAAGGAGTGGTATCTGGAGCTAGCCTCTTTTTCCCTATTTCCACATTTAGTGGAGTTTGCATCTCTGGAACTTGGATGTGTATTGCTGGTGTGGGAGAAGCCTGAGATGGTTCTGGTGCTTTGGAACTCTGTGGTTTTTCTGCCATGACCAAGGTTTCAATAACCTGAACTACAGGTTCTTTTCCTTTACCCTTGGGTTCTGCTGCTACTGATGGACTGTCTTCCTGTAACACTTGTTGTAGAGTGGTTGCTGAAGATGTGCCAATGTAGGGTACCTGCATTTGATCATACGTTTCTAGGTCAAAGTTCTTCTCAACATCTTTCATCATTTTATTCAATTTGTCAGCTCCACTTTCTTCCTCAACAAGAGTTCCTTCAACCCATTCATCTTGATTTTCATATTGTTCTAGACCAGGAATCTTGTGGTGTATATAGGGAGATGACTTATTCTTTAATCTTTTTTCACAAATGAAACCAAAGGGGTCATAAGGGACCCAACGGAAGGATGTTTGGAACTTCTTATCTAATAGATTTTCTGCTTCTCTCTCAGCTTCTCTAGAATTGAAAATGAAAGGACCTAACTGGCTTTTGATCCTTAACTGTGCTTTCTTCTTTACATTGCAGAAATGGATCACATCTGAATTATTCATCTGTCTAAAGTATTCCAAAGCAAAAATTCTCATTGGTACATATCTGGGTAACTTGAATGGATGTAGTTCACATCCATAAATCCTGATGACTGTATGGTTTTGGTACAAGTATCAATCCCTAACTTTATAACTCTTTGACAATTGCAAGGTCTTTCTAATTTCAGTACTGAGTCTGGGGGGAGAAATTCCTGTTAACAGAGTTGTAGCAGGATATACAAACTGATCAATGAATTATGAATAGGAGTAGGGAGAATCAGAGGAAAAATGAATGATGGGGGACCAAAAAATGACAGACCTGGGATTACCCTTAGCATCAAGTTTCTGAACAGGGAAAGGGAACCTGTCTGACTGATAATATATCATGAGATGATAGATAACTGAGGAGTACTTAAAAACTTTTTCAGTATCTAGCCTTAAAAATTGATCATGGATCTTGTTGGCAATGAAGGAAGCATAATCATACTTAATCTCAGGAGGCTGCCCAGGAGTAAAGATGGATAGCAAAGCCAAAGTTATCTCATCTACATACTCACTAGTGTTGAATCCTAAGACAAAGGATATTATGTTTACAACGAGCCTTTCCAATGTGTTGAAATAGTAAAAACCATAGGGGGGAGCCCCTTTTGGCTGATGCTCAGGTAACATGAAATACTGACACATGGATTTTAATTTCTCTGGGGTTAACTGTCTGGTTTTCTCAATCAATCCTTCCATGGATAATGGTGCTAATTCTTGATTTGGCTCAAAGTGTAACATAGCATTGATAGCCTGAGGTGTGATGGGGAATAGAACACTTTGATCAGGAGCTAATACAGCTCTCTGTGCGGGATCATAGTTTGCATGACAGTAATGAATGATTTCGGGAAAAATGAGGACTGAAGGAATAAGATACCTTGGGAGATTGGATTCCCACAACCCTATAAGATCTTGCCCCTTTGAGTGTTCGTCTCTGCAGCGACAGAAGCTCAAACGAGGACTTTCATCAAAATACAGGTCTTTTATTTGGAAATCTTCATCTATCAGAGGTAGATAGTCCAATTCCCGATGAGGAGCATTCAATGGAGTGATATTTAGAGCTGTCGGGACCTCCATTTTGGTTCTTGTGGATTCAAAATGGAGGTTTTCGTTTTTTCTTGCAGACCGAACGGGATATCTGAAAAAGGAGGAAATTGGAACAATTTGCAGGTTTTGGGGGCAATTTCACAGGTTTAAAATCTTCAGGGAGGACTCAGCAATGATTTTTAACCACTTTCTAAGCGAAAAACAAAGGAAACTGAGTTTTTCGTGCAGTCGGGGCGTAAAATGATAAATACCTGTTTTTAGACGGAAACTGGTTCTTTGACAGGTAATGAGCAATGGCAGGGACGTTCTTCAACACGGACGCAGCAGAATTTTGGGGCGAAATGGTCAATTACAGCGGAAATTTTGAAAATCGCAGCGGGAGCAACGTTCTTCTCAGAATAATGAAAATGACTAAAAAACACGAAAAATGGCTTATTTACAAGTTAAAAGGGTTTTTTGCTTTTTCGAGGTGTGACGTCATGGTGGTACGGGATGACGTGTGCAGAGTCGGGCGGTAAGTGGTAAGCGGGAAGTTCCCGCACCGCTTTTGGTCGAGGGCGGTATTGATCGCGGGGGGAGCGATTCCATAGGATAGTCGCCACGTGGATGGTTGACTATTCAGAAACCACCCATTCCCCGCTGGTTAAATTGCTGACAAGGGATGGGCAGCGGGATCAACGCTGGCCGTTGATCTGCGGGAGGCTGATCCAACGGCTAGCGCGATGGGAAGATGGGCGGAGGTTTCGCGTGGGCCCCGTCGTACTTTAAAACACTTTTAAATGTTTTTAATCGCTCCGGGGGCTTTTTAACTGGCGGAAATAGTTATTAATTAGTCCAGGCGACTTAATTAATCCTGTATGCAAAAGAAAGGGGTTGCGGCGGAGTTGGCTAGGTGGAATGCCACGTGGACGGACCACGGTGGCGCAAGACTTTCGCAAAGTTTTATTGATATGTTTTGGTATTAAACATACATATTGTATGTCTAAAGTTTTTATATATATTTTTTATTATATGATGAATGAATTAATACAGTTAATTCACCATAGGGGCGGGATTTATATTATAAAGGTATATTTAACCAAAGGGTTTATAAAGCAGGGTTTTTATTTTCAATGTGCGGGGATATAATACTTTGGTAAACATTATAATAAATGGGTTTTTGGGATATTTATAAAAAAGGGAGTTATATACTTAGGAAAGGGTATTTCACTAGGGATTTAATATAATAGAGTTAAATGTTAATATGGCAAAGGACAAGGAAAATCAAAACATTTTTGTACATCTAAGAAAGTGATAACTTGTGAAGTAAATTGCAACATTTTATCTTCAACACTTAAAATTAGAATAACAAGTTATTTTGAGGAATTTTTATGGAATTTTGCATCAGTTTCCTAAGTAAAATAGGATTTTACTTAGGAAAAAGTTAAAGATGGAAGATAACAAGGATGAATTATTTCAAGTGCTTAGGTCTTTTTGATCATTAGGCCGAGGGTCCGGTCCCTCCAGAAGTCAAGGAAATGCCTTGAGCCCCTTTGATCTCAAATTACCTTAGTACTTTTTTTGGGGGAAATTAGTAAAACTCTTGAGGGGGAAAAATGATGAGGGAGGTTAATGAATTTGACTTTGCTTGCTATGATTTTCCAGTGTATTTCCTTCTTTAGTACTTGTGATGAAAGTAAATGATTAACCAACATGTAGCAGCACCATTCGTCAGATAACACTTTGCAGCACCATCTACCTACCCTATCTACTTAACACTACCATTTTCTCTTCTTTATTAGGGTGCATTTAGACTTGCAAACCCTTTTCAATCTTTTCCTTTTTACATGATAGATCTATCTATTTCTACCCTTATTACATCCAAGGGCTCAGATTAAACTGTTGAGCACCTTTTATTCACTCTACCTAGCTACTTATCTGCCAAGATTAAACTGTTTGGCTAGATATTTATTCTCTAAACTATAACATGAAATTGAAATATGACTAAGCCAAGTTTAAACAGTTTGACTTATTCATGAAATGTGGCAAAGTTGCACACAATTGCTTTATTACAACAGATGAAAAAGTAGTGGCATTTGGATTTGCACACTTTCCTTGGTCTATTTTTGCTTGGGGTTCATTTCTTTTACTTTTTTGACCATTTTATTCTTTTTACCCTTTGATCTTTCTTTTAGGGTATACCCTCTTTACATTTTTTAAATTTTTTGATTTTTTTGGTTTTTTAAGAATATGGAACACCTTTGCTCAAGTAAGAAGGTTTGAACATATTCCATAATTCAATCAAGACAATCATGAAAGATGAAACCTATTGATATAGGAGGCTAACAGGCAGAAGGGATAAGGAGGTGACCCTAGAGGCAAACCCAAAAAAACTATATGAGGTGATTTTAAAGGGAGAAGAGCGGATCTAAAAGGAATCTGAAGAGGAGGGATCAGATCTAGAAAAGAGATGGCTGAAAAATCTGAAAATTTAGAAACCTGCAATAGCTAAAACTCTTCCAAAAAAATTGGAGGGTACTAAAGCCCTAGGGGGATAGATTCCCACTCAATTGACTAAAAAAAAATAGAAACAGGTCTAAACGGGTGGAGACAGAGGCTAGGAAACCCTGACAGAAGCTTCAGACAAACCTAGAAAAATTTCAGAAAATTGGCAGAAAAAAGTGCAGGTCACAGGTTCTGAATTGTTTTCTATCTAGGTCGCAGATTTGAGGCTGAAAAGAGTGTCCTGCAGGCCAGGTCACAGGTTCTGGGCCAAAAAGTGCGACCTGTAGCTCTGGGTGTCTCAGCGGCAGATTTTAGACAAAAATTCCGTCTCAGTTGCAATTGATATCTGTTACCTGCGCAATAGGGCTAGAAACACACGAACGTTAGAAATTTTAATGTTTGAGGGTTTTATAGGTGAAATATAACATAAAAATAGGAAAAAAAAAAAAATCTGAAGAGAAACCCTAGGGTTTTAAGTAGCTGGATATGCAGGAATATGAAAATTGACAGCAGTCGTAATTGAAAACCCGTGTGGAGTCACCTGTTGTTAGTATGAATCTTTTGTCGAAGTGTACAAAAAAGGTCCACTTTAGCTACACATAACTTATAGTCCTAACATCAAATATGGCTACCAATATCTTCAGATCTGCAGTTAGTTGATCAAGACAAATGCTGCACAAATTCATATCTATGCATAGAAAGACATTAAGTAGTAAAAATAAGGTTTTACTCCATGCATCCAATAGACAAGACAAGAATAATATTTCTGAAAGAATTTTGTATTAAGGGCACTTGAGAGGAAAACAAGAAAGGTGTTTCCAATTCTCCTCAGTGGGATGGGTTCTTGAAAGTCCTCAGCACTTCGGATCTACAATTTCTCTCTCTTGTTGGTGTAGAAAACCCAGACAAACATAGAACTCAAAGGGAGCTCACAAAGCAAATAATGGAGAATGTGACAATGATAATGGCTCAAAGTCAGACCAAGAGTATAGATCTAGAGTGATATAATAGGCAACAAAAGGTGAAAAATGGTAGGAAAAACCCTTCTATTTATAACAAAATATTGGGTCATTCTAGATCTTGGTGTATGATTAAAATAATATCAACCAAATCTAGATCCACCTTTTATGGAATATTTTATTATATTTGTTGGAGGGAAAATGCATTTGACTTGGGTCAAATCCCTTTATTTGTAAATAATAAATAAATAAATGATTTATTTATCATTTTAAGGAAGTGGTTGAATGATAATTAAATAAATAATGATTTATTTAATTATTTATAAATGATTTAGTCATATTTAACAAGGAATATTATTTAAATCAGATTTAAATAATTATTCCTAGAAAATAAGAAGATAAATAAGGATTTATCTAATTACTTTCCTTGTTTTGGGTTAAATATGACCAGGAATAATAATTAAATTATTGTTTAATTAATTATTCCATGAGGAAAATCAAACAAATATAGATTTGTTTAATATTTTCCCTTGGGATTTCCTATTTAGACCATAAAAAACTTAACAAATGTGTTTTATTAATTTATTTTACATAGTGAAAGCAATTTTACTTAGGGTAAAATTGGTCTTACATGGTGTACTTGGGTCCATCTAATGATAATAGGTTAGATGACCAAAAAATGGTGTAACATATTTCCCCCTAGCAGGCGAGTGTTAGGACCAAATCCTATGACCGAAGTACGTTGTAAGAACTCAATCACTAGACATCAAAAGGGAAGTCAGAGAGAGAAATGTAAGGTACACCAATGTGTTGAAGAACTAGACCCTAAGGAGATGAGACTTACAAGTGTGACAAGTCTTTTTTTATGAATGGGTACCTATGCTAAAGGTGGCGGGGGAGGCATACCTATGCCCGCCGAGACAAAGTAAAAAAGAATAGTGTGTCTAGTAAACAAGGGACCGAACCATAAAGTACAGGCTGGCATAAACATGAGCCAGATAAAATATATAATGAGGAATTTCACATACATGTTGTGCCTAGAATAACATCCAGGACTTATACAATAATATCTGAGTACATGAGATACAAATACAACCCAAATGCCCCCTATAAACGGGGAAGGGCTCACAAAATCTGACTGATACATGCAAATCAAAGAGGTGCTGCAAGAAACTAAGGCTGACATCATCAAATATATGGAGCTGCATCGAAGGCTACGATGAAGAGGTCATCCGAGCATGTGGGGGGCTACCTGTAGGGCCACCCCCTCATGAGGGTTGAGACATATCACACACACCCAACAATCATGGAGAACATCTGCTGCATCACTAGACCATCAAGTATACATATCTCGATCATGCTGAAAAGGAGCTGGAGGTGAGAAAAAACCAAGTCAAAGGGCAATAAGGAGTCCCTTTTCCTGATCCGAGGCACTGAACAAAAGTAGAAGCTGGAACCAAGGTACACCTCCCTCTAGACCTATCTTCTGGAATGAATGAGCTGATGTCGAAAGAAGGAGGTCCGCCATAGGTGAGGTAATAAGGGATCCTCAACTAAGCCACGAGAGAAAATAGTAGAGTGACTGACAGACTAACACCACTGATGATGATGAAATGGGGGGGTACTAAGTAGCGGATGGATGACATCTCTTGTTAGAGCATAAAGGGCATGGATGAATTGGCAGCGATTGACACAATATCATGAGGGATAGGGGGTAGTGGGACTGAAGGCCATAATGTGCAACATGATAGAGCGACCAAGCAATGAAGGATGGAGGACTATAGCGGGATACAAAGGGACTCGAGATAGACTCCATGAATGCGATGATGACTCAACTTAGATGCTCTAAACAAGGGCGAATCGATGGTGCTGTCACATAGAAAAGGTCCAATGAGGGACCATAAAAACATGAGTACAAGATGAGAACTCATGACGAAAATCAACACGAACAAGGACAAGTATGGAGGCAAAGTGGTGCCTGAAGTACAAGTGTTGTAAGTGAGGAAATACGATTTTGAAGAGAGGTGAAGAGACCCTTCTTGGAGAAAATGTGTCTTGGTGAAGTATCAAATCACGAAAAACTAACAGATACCGATTTGAGTGTTCAGTGAGGGCTTTCCAATAGTGCAGATGGTTTATCAAACAGAGCTACTGTTTGTTCACAACGGGTGAAAGAAAAATCGGGGGTTTCTCTTATAATAAGGCATTTTCTCTCCAAATGCACTCATTTTCTAGTGTAGCTATGGTGGATGTAAAGAGGAGGGAAGACCGTAAATATTGTGGTGATCGTAGCGGACAAACCGACCGTTGGAATCAAGATCTGTCAGTTTCCATTAAGAGGCCTGATCCTACTCTTTATTTTTGATGGATTGAAAGTTCATATTAGGGTCCTAAATCTCAAGAACAACCCCTCCCTCATATTAATGTCCAGGTCGCATTATTTGGGCCAAAAACTGTGACCTAGGAAGCAAGTTTTGGCCTGAAAAGTGTGACCTGTCCCAGGATTTAGCCAAAAAGTGTGACATGTTAGATGGAGGTGATTTCAGTGCTGTTGTGGGCTGAGATTTGTGTTTTTGTGGTTGGATATAGTTTTTCCTATCAGTATCCTAACAAAGATGATTTTTTTGTGCAAATATGGCATATATATGGATCAACTAGAGAGAGAGATACCTGGGTACATTACGGGTGAAGATCCAAGGGGATTACAGTGTCCGTCGTGCATTGGCCAGGTATGGGGTTCTAACATTTTTGGAGAACCCTCTAATGAGAGCTGGCGAGCCCTTATTGGCCCAGATTGTCATTTACAGGGATCCATATCATGAGGTCCTTATAATGCAGGGGCACAGGATCGAGTTGACAGTCCAGGATCTATATTTCCTGACTAGTCTCCCACCATTAAGGATGGTGGGAAATACGTAGCGAGTGTTACCATAGGTGTGTAACATCATGGAGTTTGTAGAGTGAAATTGTTGACTAGGCCTCCAAGTGAAAGGGACTCAGATACCGATTGGGTACCTAGAGAAATTAGAGACCCGTGTAGTGGCCGCAGCGGTGATGCAGATCCTGGGTAGCCAAATGCTCCATCACATCACTGGGGGGCAGATGATGATTGTGGAGAAAGTGTTGAGTGGGACCTACTATGGGTGGGCCTAGATGATGTTATTATCGTTAAAATGACAGCTGTCGCTTTGCAAGCAACAAGTGAACCAGGATTTCTCGTATGGGACCGTATTGTGCTCCTTTTTTGAGAAGATCCCGACCTTGTGACCTCGTGTATAGCTACAATATGGGGGTCCGAGAGAACCTAGGATGCGCCGGTGGGGATGAATACTGTGTAGAGGAGGAGGAGGGGCGGTCGGATAGGTGTTCTGACTAGAGTTATTTTCCCATTGGGATTAGATTTTGTTGTACATAGATGACTATCCTTATAGTGGGTTGAGCTATTGTGGAGATCTAGACTTGTCACTTCCACCTAGTCGAGTATGGGGGCTTGATGGTAAGGGAAAAGTGACTAATATTCTATGTGCCTGTTAAAGTTTGTGAATAGTATATGTGGTACTGATTCTTATACTTTTGGTATGAATATATAGCTCTGGTAAAACAGGCTAGATATATGGGACGACCCATAGTATCAGGAGCTGCAGGTGCTAGTGGATCGAGAGCGGCACAAAATGAGGATATGGTTGCCTTCCTGGAGGATATCCATCGTAGATGTGAGGGGCTATTGACTGGTGTTTCAGAGCATGGTTTGCAAGACTTAGATGACTAGTACAAAGAGCTATGTATTGGTCTACCTTCGGAATGGCGAGGTGTCATGCGGCACATGGTGATGGCCGGTTAGGCTATGCGCGATCTATGAGCTACAGGAGCAGAGCCATTGGCTCGGGATCCTCCAAATAATGAATAGGTGTGGGGTAGGTGATTCCCCCTAGTGTGTATGTAGGGGAAAGTGGTGCCCCCAGTTTTGAGTTTTGTTTGTGTAACATGCTATGGGCATGTCATATGTATTAGATTAGATGGAATCTAAAAACATGTTATACGACACATATTATGGATTTGCATCGTTTTGATGATTTTGAATGTTATTTTCTTGGATGAAATGCATGTGATATATTCCAATGTAGAACATGGTTTACAATGCTATCTACGTAGTGATTTTGTGCTCGAGGTACATGGCTGAAATTGATGATTTCAAATTCACGTATCAAAATTTTCACTCGTAAATATCGTCTAAAAATGATAGGATTATGCACACGATAGACACCATTGAGTTTCATAACGAGAAGTAGGGAATTTAAATGAACATGTAGATGGAGGATGCAATGAGAGAGGGCATCGGCTAAGAGACCACACACTGCGTCATATTCAGCCTGATTATTGGTGGCAGTACCAATGCAAACCTCGTTCGAGAGAATGAGGGCATGTAAGGGGGTAAAGATGGTTGAAGCTGCCGAGGATAGATTCTGGGAATAGCTACTTGCACCATCGGAGTAGCCGATATAGGGTGTGGACAGGAGGTCCTATGAAATAGTGTCAGAAGACAATAAATGGGAGGATGAAGAACAATGATGGCAGCATGAGTGTACAGTAGACATCAAATGACAATTGCGAGGGGAAGTGTGCTGGGTAGGATGGCTATGACTCATGTACCAACTAGAGGGTAATGTACGAGGGCTACGGGAGGTATAGCTGGTACTCATGCTATTGAGATCAACATACACATGGATGGTGTTGTCCCATTGAAGGGCGGGAAAAGAAAGAGTGGGGGTGAAGAAGGCTTCCAGGAGGTCATCATAACTGGAAAGGATGGGATGAAGAGGAGAATAAAAACTACATGATGTTACAAATCTACCTAAACCATCAGCATGAGAAGAAAGGCTCACATACGGATTATCAGGGGGGAATACAAAAGAACAAGTAAACAGGTACTCAAAAGATGTTGAGCCCAAGGTGGTTGCTGAAGAGGGGTCAAGCGAAACAAGAGGGGAGGATTCAAAGGGAATGTTCTCCGAGGGTCTCACGGATGATTATAGGTAGAGGATGGTGGTAGTAGGATCTGTCATCTTGACATCAGGAGGGGGAATGTCAATGGGAGTGGGTAAATGCTCGAGCTGGCCAGACGCATACTACGTAAGGATGGGAGAGGCAGATTGATTTTATTCAACCTCATACTCTAGAACTACCTCTAAAGAGGCACGGTAATGTGTCAGGTGAGGAAAATGGTGGGAATAATGGCCATGGACACCACACAGAGCATAGGGTTTTTTGGTGTGAATAGTCTTGGGGTTTTGGCTGCGGACGAGGTAGAAACAAAGGTTCAGAGACCATAGACTCAGGGAACATGAATTTAACCATGGGTTTAATACGTGGTAAATTGGGAAAAGTATGGGTTGCATGACCGATGGCATCACACAAGGCGCAAGGCTTTGTGGGCAGGGGAGGGACAGGGTCAGTCGGGGTGGTCTTGTCTTTGGATTCCCCCTTGCGAACTTTGCCTCTCTTTCTCGAAGTTGGCCCAATAGGAGAGGGGTCCTATTGAGGTGCTGAGGGCACTATAGCAATGAAAGAAGCTAGGGGAATTGGTTGAACCGGTGTCAAAGAAAGGTAGGGTTTGGGGTGACCAGGCAGGGTAGCGGTTGGAGGGCCAAGGTACAATATGGGTATACCCAAGGTCAAGTTAGGGAGAGAAAGGGTGGCCATGATGGGAACCAAATAGACTTCGAGAGGGGGAACGGGGAAAGTTATTTGACCAGCAGGGTAATGACAAGGAGGGACGGCTCCAAGATGGTTGAGGCCTGGTGGAACCGACCTAGGAGGATAGAAAGGCTCATGGGTACCAGCTATAGGAGAAGGGCTAGAAGGAGGAGGTCTGACTCGCTAAGATGAAGGGCTAGGAGCAGGTTGCGGTGGGCAAGGTTTGGGTTGATGTTGTTGACTAATTGAAGCGGGCCACTTAAGGGCGACCTAAGACGATTTCATCATGCAAACATTCGATAAGCTGGGATTAGGGATAGCAGGAGGGGGAAGACCGGGGAAGGTTCCAAGCAAAGAGGATTCTTTGTAGATGCCGAGAGAGACACTGGTCAAAGAATTGATGGTTTTCTTATTGGCGACAAAAGAAATTATCGACTCAGGGGGGTCTGAGATTTTGTCTCATGATACGTCAACTATTCAATGGTGACTATATTTCCATTATGAGGGAAAAACATCTTGTGGTGGACTGCAGATGGGACAGCAGACATGGCATAGGTGTAGCTACACCCCAAAATAATGTTATAATCAAGAGGGGCATCGATGAATTCAACATCAACGCAAATGGTCTTGCCCGCAAGAGTGATAGGATAATTACGAAATAGGCCAATGGGATGGGAGGCACGACCATCCCACGCACGAAGGGTGATTGTGGAAGGGGCCAACTTAGGAGATCCGAGTTGTTTCCAAACTAAAGCAAACATCACATAGGTGGATGCCCCCTCATCAATGATACACCGAGAAATGTTAGTGTTCCGGATTTTGACTGGAATTTGGAAAGGTATAGAAGCAAGAAGGGGAGGATGTTCTGATTGACGGGCATCGAAAAAAATCAATTGGTCATCAATAGGATCTACAGTGACCATGGCGATAGTAGAGCCTTCTTTTGAGAAGGACACAACTGGAGGAGTTCCAGTGTTGAAATGGCAGCAGGAGACTGTGCCAAATCATCTACTATGCTATACGAATGAGAAGCTCGATCAGATGCAGCATTTGGCGTAATGGTATTGTAGGAATATTGGTATAAACCTCAAATTTGGGCTAAGGGATATGTAAGGGACCATGGGATGTCGAAAGAGGCTCTGTAGAACCTGAAGAAGATGACTCGGGGATAGACGGAGTGGGAGGCTTGGGGTACTGACGAGATCGAGTTTGAAGGTTAAGGTTGACGGTTAGAGGTTGATCAAAGTTCATCATGAGGATTTGGTAATCGGAGGAACCAGAAGGTGAAGGTTGAGTGGTCTCTTGTTCATCAGGTGGTTGGGTAGCCACGAATCCTTGCTGGGGGAAAGGATTGGTAAACATAGCCGGTTGAGTAGAGGCCACATTTTGGGGAGCAGTAGGGGAGGCATGTTGTCCGTGCAATGTGGCTTGAGACTCCCACATCTTCCCCGTCTGTGGTAAAAGGGGAAAATCATGAGTGTAATGACCGTAAACACCACAACATGAACACGGCTTATTTGTACGAAAATGCCTGTTTGTCTTGGGCTGAGTGCCCTGCTGTTGGTTAGAAGTGTTAGAGTCAATACCTGAAGGATTGGGTCCATGATTACTAGGGGCATATTTATTTTGATTGGATTTCCTCTTTCTTTGAGAAGAAGGAGGATTAATCACGCCCTGCTGTGAAAATACTTTCCTCGGAGGGGGTGGTAGTTGCTATTTCTAGGGTTGAGAAGGCAAGGGAGGTGGAGGTGAAAATGCTGGAGGACCTAGGGCGCTAGGCTATGGATAAGGATAATGGTTAGGTTAGGCAACATTGAGGTAAGTAGGAGGTTTGGAAAAAGGAGGAGGCATGTCGTATCCTAGATACATGCTACCTGGAGGGGGAAAAGTGTTGGAGGTGCTGGCCCCTCCCAGAGGGAGACCATAGCCCATAGGAGGTTGAGCGTACAGATGTGAAAGAGCTCCAATGATACCATCAGTTGAATGAGATGCCCCGGGGGTGTTAGCACCACCGAGTCTGGGGAAGTCAGGAAGGATGGTATAAACATAACCAAATTCAGCATAGATGAGGTCATATTTCAAGGCTATTTGGAGGGCGGCTTCTTCAGTTTGAGGGAACTGGGATGCGAAATCTTTGCCGATGGCAAGTAAGAGAGATCTAAGGAATAATTCCATGTAGACCCGATCTTCAAAGGTAGAAGCTCGACACAAGCTCTTTCTTCTCCACCATTCCTGGACATGATCGGAAAGGTGGGTCACAGACGATTGACAGAAAGAAGTCAAGAGTTTGGTACCAGTGTCGTATCAGAGAGGGAGATGGAAATAAGATAATAAGGGTCGAGAAATGGTCGCAAAGGTGGTATGGGAAGAGGAAGTCTGATCAACATACACTTAGAGGCTTCAGTTGTAAGCGTGCATTGGAACAATCGAAGACAGATGGTATCATCAGTAATGGAATTGGATGAACACCACATGTGGAAAGATCGAATATGTTTGGAGGGATCTTCTCCAGCAAGGCCTTCGAACTTGGGAATGTCGGAGGGGAGCTTGGTCAGCATATCAGGCCAGCCAACATCATGGCGGATAGGATCATTGATTAACTAATTGAAATTAGGGAGATTGAGACCTGCTATATAGGGGAGAAAAGGGACATTCAAGGTAGTTCCCGTGGCGGTTCCTCAAGTAACATGCCCAGCATTAGGGTCGGGGTTGCCACTAGCGTTAGGCCCTAGACCAGACATGGTGAAGGTAACAGGGGGAGAACCCAAAGAATCAGAAGAGGAGTTGGAGTGCGGACTCGGGGGAGGACTAACTCGACGATGGTGAAAAGGAACAAGTTGACCAACTGGAAACTGAGGGTGAAAGCCAAGAAGTCTCCAGGATATATGCCTTGGGGGCGAAATGATGACAGCACAAAGGGAAGAAGAATGAAAAACAAGGGTAGGGAGGTGCGGAATCAAGTGATTACAATGTCGAAACAAGGGAAAAGAGGTGCAGTGTCAATTGATTTTAAAGTCTTTTCCTAAAGGTGTTAACCAGGCTCTTCTTCACTTAAGGTCAGTGTGTGGCATGTGCTAATTTTAATTTTTAAACCTAGAAATTTTGAGAGTAAAAGAAAAGAGTGTGCTATGTAACTGAAATAAATCTGCATAGAACAATATATAATGCTGAAATAACAAAAAATTAATAGCTAAAAATTCATCGATCTAACCCAAGAAGGCGGGTCTCTCAAAACTAGTCTAAAAGAGGGAAAAAATCTAGTCAAAGAACAGTAAAAAGGGGTCAATAGATCTAAGGTCAGGAGGGACAAGGATCTAAAGGAGAAATCTGCTGGAAGGAGGTGCAGAAAACAACAAAGAGGCAAAGGCAAGGTTGCTACAAAAAAAGGAGGAAATCAGCTAAAGGCAGAAGGGATAAGGAGGTGACCCTAGAGGCCAACTGAAACAAAAATATATGAGGTGATTTTAAAGGGAGAAGAGCGGATCTAAAAGGAATCTAAAGAGGAGGGATCAGATCTGGAAAAGAGATGGCTAAAAACTTTGAAAATTTAGTCACCTGCAATAGCTGAAAAATCTTCCACAAAAAGTGGAGGGTACTAAAGCCCTAGGGGGATATATTCCCACTTATTTGAGTAAAACAGAATAGAAACAGGTATAAAAGGGAAGAGACAAAGGTTGGAAAACCCTGACAGAAGCTTCAGACAAACCCAAAAAAATTTCAAAAAATTGATAGAAAAAAGTGCAGGTCATAGGTTGTGACCTATTTTCTGTCCAGGTCGCAGATTTGAGGCTAAAAAGTGAGTCTTGCAGACCAGTTCATAGGTTATGGGCAAAAAATGCGACCTGCAGCTCTGAGTGTCTCAACGGAAGATTTCAGAAAAATTTTCCATCTCAGTTGCAGCTGATGTCTGTTACCTGCGTAATAGGGCTAGAAACACACATAAGTTAGAAATTTTAATGTTTGAGGGTTTTATAGGTGAAAAATAACATAAAAATAGGAAAAAAAAAAAGCTAAAGAGAAACCCTAGGGTTTGAAGCAGCTGGATATGCAGGAATATGAAAAATGACAGCGGTCATAATTGAAAACCCGTGTGGAGTTGCCAGTTGTTAGTGTGAATATTTCGTCGAAGTGTAAGAAAAAAACCACTTTAGCTATGCATAACTTATAGCCCTAGCATCAAATATGGCTGCCAATATCTTCATATTTGCAGTTAGTTGATCAAGATAAATGCTACAAAATTTTAGATCTATGCATAAAAAGACATTAAGCAGTAAAAATAAGATTTTACTCCATGCATCCAATAGACAAGACAAGAATAATATTTTTGAAAGAATTTTGTATTAAGGGAATCTGTGAGGAAAAAAAGAAAGGTGTTTCCAATTCTCCTCAATGGGATGGGTTCTTGAAAGTTCTTAGCACTTCAGATCTAGAATTTCTCTCTCTTGTTGGTGTAGAAAACAAGCATAGAACTCAAAGGGAGCTCAGAAAGAAAATAATGGAGAATGTGACAATGGTAATGGCTCAAAGTTAGACCAAGAGTATAGATGCAGAGTGATCTAATAGGAAAAAAAAGGTGAATAATGGTAGGAAAAACCCTTCTATTTATAACAAAATATTGGGTCATTCTAAATCTTGTTGTATGATTAAAACAATATTAACCAAACCTAGATCCACCTTTTATGGAATATTTTATTATATTTGTTGGAGGGAAAAGGAATTTGACTTGGTTCAAATCCCTTTATTTGTAAATAATAAATAAATAAATGATTTATTTATCATTTTAAGGAAGTGGTTGAATGATAATTAAATAAATAATGATTTACTTAATTAATTATAATTGATTTAGTCATATTTAACAAGGAATATTATTTAAATAAGATTTAAATACTTATTCCTAGAAAATAAGAAGATAAATAAAGATTTATCTAATTAATTTCCTTGTTTTGGGTTGCATATGTCCAGGAATAATAATTAAATTATTGTCTAATTAATTATTCCATGAGGAAAATCAAAAAAATATAGATTTGTTTAATATTTCCCCTTGCGGTTTCCTGTTTAGACCATAAACAACTTAACAAATGTGTTTTATTAAGTTATTTTACATAGTGAAAGAAATTTTACTTAGGGTAAAATTGGTCTTACATGGTGTACTTGGGTCCATCTAATGATAATATGTTAGATGACCAAAAAATGGTGTAACACACTGTATTACCAATTTGAGGATCATAATATGTCAAGGACATGCCCATTGGGAGCCTTGGACCCGACAGATGTAGCCCAGGAGGGGTGAACTATCTCATCATGTTGTTGTGTGTTTACGGTGAAGTTATTCTACTATGCTACTCATATTAAAGTTGTTAAACAATAAATTAAAACAACACTCCGTCACACCCAAGTTCATAAACAGTTAACAAAGACACTTTGTTTCACTTGCAAGACTATCCAAACACTTTGCACACTTAATTTAATGGAAATAAATACTTTGAACAACAAAACAAATACTTTTATTTTCAAATTAGTTGGTATCAAAGCTCAGGATTAGAGCCTTAGTGGCTATAGTTTTTACTCAGAATTTATTTTGTGCAAATATTAAGTCATTTGTTTGCAAGTTTTGATGTTGACTAGGTTAAAACTGAAGAGAGGTGAAGGAAATTTGGTTAGTACACACACTAATCCACAACCAAGAAGGGTTAGAGAACCACATCCAAGAGCCCTAGAAGTAGCTTCAAGCATGTCTTCAAGAGAAGGAGAAGCTCCTGAAGAGATGGATCCCAAGGAAGAATAATGGGTATTCCGGAAAGCTTTCTTGGATATACTAAAATGGTAAGGATCCTCTATCAAGAAAGAAATGATAGGATTGTTGGAGAAGGGTCTAAAAAACAAAAAGAAGGAGAGGATTCCTCAGGAGGAAAGAAGGGTAATGATCAGTCAAAGAAATGGAATGGAGGAAATGATGATCCACCATCTCCATCATCTTCCTCGACATTGTCTTCCTCGACTTCGGTACATCAGTCACATAAGTCGAAAACCACTGGTAAAAATAATTTTTTAAAGCTTGATGCCAAATTTGAATTGCCCATGTTTAACGGTGAAGTCAATTTAGAGAAATTAGACAATTGGATCAGACAATTGGAAGTCTATTTAAGGATTCAAAACCTTCATGATGACGACACCAAAATACAACTAGCCTCACTAAGAATGGATGGAGCAGCATTGGTATGGTTAGAAGCAAAGACCAAGGATTAAATCAAGAAACATGGTAAGATTACTGTATCATGGACTGAATTTATTCATGTAATCAAGAATCAATTTTATCCTCTTTCTCATCCTCAAAAGGCTATAATGAATTGGAAAAACTTTAGACAGCTTAAGGGACAGATTGTGTAAGACTATACCCAGGAATTTAGGAGAAGAGCACTCTTATTAGGGGTAGACTTACAAAGTCAAGATACTTTGCTAAAGTATATAGGTGTTTTGCACAGTTACCTTAAACATACTGTCCTTATGTTTAATCCTAGTAGTCTAGATGAAGTTTGTGTACAAGCTACACATTTAAAGGCTAGAGGGAAAAAACACTTTTGATGAGGGTAGAAACAAGCCTTTCAAAGGGAAGAACAAAGATAAAATATTTAAGGGAAAAGGTAAAAAGAATGCATCTATCAAACAAGAGGGTGAAAATTTAATTTGTAAACATTGTTCAATAGAGGGCCATGAAGAGAAAAACTATTGGAAATTACATCCTGAAAAAAGAAACCACTTTAACAAAAGCAAGGGAAAGAAGAAAAATACAACTACTACAACTACACCTCAAGATTTAGGTGATGATTAAGGGGATGAAACCAAAATTGTAGCCATGGGTTTGAAAAGTATGAAGGGAAAGGAAACTGAAACTAAATAAAGCACTAGTACTTGAAACTGTCATGTACAAGATCCTAATGAGGAAGAAAGAATTGAATTGTTCCATGTGAGGGTAGTCTCAAAACATACTAAAATTGATACACTGTTTGACAGTGAGTCACAAGAAAATCTCATATCAGAAGACTTGGTAAAATAGCTAAAAATTGAGACCATTCCACATCCAAAGCCTTATCCACTTGGGTGGATATGCAAGGATGCAAACTTACAAGTCTCAAGAAAGTGCTTATTGTGATTCGCCATAACTACACACTTTATTGACACAATTGAACTTGATGTGGTGCCTCTTGATATATCAGGAATTGTTTTGGGAAGTCCTTAATTATTTGACATGAAAGTGATCTTCCATTGCCATGAAAATAAATATCATCTCTTTAAATATGGAAAGGAGTTCATTGTCAGAGCACATCGCAAGAAGACAAATATAGTGATGGTAAATGCGAGACAGGTAAAAAGGCTAGTAAATTCTAGCAAGAGTTTTTTACTTCTTATGGTTAAGCCCAAGGTTGATATGAATCATGATTCATTTGAAAATTGTGATTTCAAGGTTAAATCAGATTTATATAATGTAGTTTATGCACATCATGAGATGTTTCAGGAACCAACAGGTTTACCTCCTAAAAGGGAGATTCAGCATGAGATCCATTTACATCAAGATTGTTCTCTTCTTAACATTGGCATGTACTGCTTGTCTATCATGGAGAATGATGAAATAAAAAATAAAATTAAAGACTTTTTGGAAAAAAGATTCATAAGACCAAGCACTTTGCTATGTGGGTCATCGATAGTGTTAATTCCAAAGAAAGATGGAACTTGGTGCATGTGTGTGGACTTCAGGGCATTGAACAAAATAACGGTAAAGAATCACTACCCACTTCCAAGGATAGATGATTTGTTGGATAAAATGAAAGATGCTAAATATTTCAGTAAGTTAGATTTACGTAGTGGTTATCATCAAGTTAGAATTGCAGAAAGTGACATTTGGAAGACAACATTTAAAACCAAATAGGGACTCTTTGAGTGGCTTGTTATGTCGTTTGGTTTATGCAATGCACCTGCAACTTTCAAGTAGGTAATGGATGATTTCTTACGTCCTTTTCTTGATGATTTCATTACTGTCTACTTAGATTACATCTTAATTTTCAGCAAGAATAGAGAAGATAATGTCATGCATGTTAATAAAATACTTGATGTTTTGAAGAAAAATCAGTTATTTCTTAAAATGTCAAAGTGTGAATCTGGAAAGACTTATTTGGTTTATTTGGGACACATAGTAAGAGGAGGCACTTTGAGAATTGATCCTTCCAAAGTAGAAGCCATTGTGAATTTTCCTACTCCAAAATCCATTAGAGAGGTAATAATTTTTTTGGGTGCAGCTCAGTATTGGAGTAAGTTTATTTCTAACTTCTCTGCCATAGTATCTCCTATGCATGCAGTGACTATTGTGAAGCGTGCTTTCCAATGGGGAGGTAAGCAACGGAAAGCTTTTGAGTATTTGAAATAGAAGATAAGTTCAGCTCCAGTACTTTCATTACTAGACTCGAGACAACCATTTGAGATTCAGATAGATGCTAGTGATTATGCCATCGGTGCAGTTCTCTTACAACATGGTAAGCCTATTGCATTTCATTCTGAGACATTTAATGGTGTTCTTGTGAATTATCTTACATATGATAAAGCGTTTTATGCGTTAGTAAAAAGTGTAAAAAAATGGAAACACTATTTGATGGGAAAAGAAAAAATTGTTCATATCGACCATCAACCTTTACAGTACTTGCAATCGCAAAGTAAATTGCAGCAGTCATGGCATTTTAGATGGATGGGCTTCCTACAACAATTTAAATTGGTAATAAGGTACAAGAAAGGTATTTAAAACAAGGTTTTTGATATGATTTCAATTCCTATTATTAGTACTAGTACTTTTCTTAAGAATGATTCTATTGTACATGAGAGCTACATAGAACAGTATGCATCAGATGTTGATTTTAAGGATGTGTATGCTAACTTGAGTGAAGGAAATCATGTTGAGGATAATGATTATCATTTGCATAATAATTTACTGTTTCATATGGGAAAGTTATGTATAGCATAGGGGGAGAGACTAAGCATCATGAGAGAGGCTCATTCTTCTCTCATATCTGGACATTTCAGGGTAAGAAATACGATGGCACGTTTATAGAGGTATCGTTGTTGGCCTCGCATGGTAGATAGTGGTTCATGGTTCATTAGAGGTTCTTCATTATGTGCTACAGGAAAGCCTAGAAATAGGAATCTTGGTTTATATACGCCATTTCAAGTACCTTCTAGACCATGGGAAAGTGTTTCTATGGATTTTGTTGGAGGGCTACCATTATCTAGAAAGCAACATGATTATATTTTTTTAGTAGTTGATCTTTTCAGCAAGATGTGTATTCTTATGCCATGTAAGAAATCTATAACTGCTGATTTATATTTTCAACATGTATGGGTTCATTATGGCTTGCCTACTTCTATTGTTAGTGACAAGGATTCCAGATTTGTGGGGAATTTTTGGTCCAATTTGTGGAAGATGATGGACACCAAGTTGAAGAAGAGCACTGCTTTCCATTCACAAACAGATGGCCAAATAGAGGTAGTGAATAGAACCATTGTACATATTTTTAGAGGTTATTGCAACAAGCATCCCAAGCTTTGGGATGAGCATTTTCATTACATTCAGCATGCTTAAAACTGGGCGAAGCACTCTTCTACAAATACTTCACCTTTTGAAGCTTGTTTTGCATATTTGCCTAAGTCACCTTTAGATTTTACTCTTAAGAAGAATGTGGCCATCGATGGTCATAGTGAAATTGACAAGGCTCGCATGTTCATTGAAAGAATTCAGCTCATACATCAGCAATTTCAAGAACAACTTGAAAAAATTCAAGGCAAGTACAAGGAGAGGCATGATAAGCACATAATTGATCATAAGTTTCAAGAAGGGGATGAGGTATGGTTGCATATTAGTAAGCAAAGAATGAAAGGAGAAGGTAAAAAGCTGAAGCCTATTCATTATGGTCCATTCAAGATCCTTAAAAAAGTTGGAAATAATGCTTTTCAATTAGATTTTCGTACATACAAGCAAATGTATTCCGTTGTGAATGTGGAAAGGTTACATTTGTATGAACCTCCTTTAATTGTTGATATTGAAAGTGACATTCAGCTACCATCCATAGAGGATTTCTTGCCAGAATTTTTGGATGAATTGAAATAGGATTCTATCCTTGACAGAAGGACACACACTTAAAGGAGGGGAAATGTTGATTATGTTTGGGCTGGTCTTAAAGGAAAAAAATCGAGTGAGGCAAAGTGGATTAAGGTGGAAAATGTGAGGGACTTGTACCCTCATCTTATTAACATGTAATTAAAGGCTTTTGGGTTCCAAAAGCTTCCCAATGGGGAGGTGTGATCAGTGATCATGTCCTAAGTGAATAAAATGCTAAAAAATGGAACTGCTCAAAATTGGTTGAAACCAAAACAACAGGATAGGCCTCGTCGATATGATCCTGTAGCCATGAACAACACTCAAATCCAGCAATATATGTGAAAGTTATTCAGGTTTGAAAATTCACAATTTCATGAAAAAGTACAATTTGACTTGGGTTCACTTTGATTAAAAAAAATATTAAAAAAAATAATATTCCACAAAATATTCTGGGAATATTCATTTATCAACCAATCATAGATTGATATTTTTCATCTGTGGATTGCACAGTGGGTTAACTATGGGTTTCAGTGGCCAATTAATGGGCACCACATGGCCTACCTGGAGCCTGCCACGTGGCCCCAGGACTTAACATTTTACATTAAAAAAAATTATGGATCTGGAAAGATTCGACCCCGATTTGGGTGGCCGCCAGCTCACAGGCCTGACCGGCTTGCCCGCATGGTTATTCTTAATAGACTATAGTCACAATGCATATTTAAAGTTTATACAAGATGTGGGCGGCAGTAAAGGGGGCTAGCCCCCTTATAATAGAACCATGGCATAGAAACACAGGTCTAAACCGACGAATAAACACAATACTCCGATGGTTAAGTCTTATGCGAAGTTTTTCACATGGAAACCGACGGAGGTTTCGTAAACATTTATATGCCACGGTCTTTAAACCGTTGGCTCCACGGTTCCACCGACGGTGGATTTGGTCCATGAGACCACTACACCTAACCTTAAATTCTAGCCCTTGACGGTTCCGACAAATTAGGTGGGCACACCATTCTGGGTGGACTTTGCCAAAATTAATGGGCTTAACTTTAGTTACTCCAAGTTTGGTGGAGTTTCCTTAGGCCAACTTGGACAAAACTTCAGTTGGGCATAAATTTCACATTATTGAACCTTTTGGAGTGAATTTTTTTTTATTTCAGGTATTCTTATAATTCTGGAGCAATTGGAATAGGTTCAGAGCCATCAGAGGTGTCTTTTAGCCTTTTTTACTTCAGAGAAGCTTGGGGAGCCATCAGGGCCTTAAGAGAAACAAAGTTGCATTGGACTACACTTCACTATTTTAGGTGAAATGAGAGTCATTATTAGCTTCTTTCTGTGTTTTGAATTCATTTTCACAGTTGTTTTGGTCTGTTTAGGCCTTTTTCTCACTGTATTACCAATTTGAGCATCATAATTTATCAAGGAGATGCCCATTAGGAGCCTTGGACCCGGAAGATGTAGCCCAGGAGGGGTGAACTGCCTCATCATGTTGTTGTGTATTTATGGTGAAGTTATTCTGCTATTTTATTCAGATTAAAGTTGTTAAACAAAAAATTAAAACAACACTTCCTCACACCAAAGTTCATAAATAGTTAACAAAAACACTTTGTTTCACTTGAAAGACTATCCAAAAACTTTTCACATTTTAATGGAACTGAATACTTTGAACAGAAAAACAAATACTTTCATTTTCAGATCATTAACCTAACCTTAACATTAACTTTACCCATAACCTAACGTTAACCATAACCATAACCTTAACCTTACCCTTACCCTCAACCTAACCTTAACGTTAAACTTAAGCTTATCTTAACTTTAACCTAACCTTAACCTTAACCTAACCTTAACCTTAACCTAACCTTAACCTTAACCTTAACCTTAAGCTAACCTTAACCTTAACCCTAACCTTAACCTTTACCTTAACCTACCCATTAACCTTAAGCTTAACCTTTACTTAACCTTAAGCTTAACCTTAACCTTCCCATAACCTTAACCTTAACCTTAACCATAACCTAACCTTAACCTTGACCTTAAATATAGCCTAACCTTAACCTTGAACTTAACTATAACTTAACCCTAACCTTGACCAAACCCTTAACATTATCCTTAACCTTAAACTTAACCATAACCTTAACCTTAACCTAACATTAACCTTAACCTTAACCTTAAACTTAACTATAACCTAACCCTAACCTTACCCTAACCATAACCTTTACTTAATCTTAACTTTACCCTTAACCTAACCTTAACATTAACCTTAACCTTAACCTAAACCTTAAGGTTAAGGTTAAGGTTTTAGTTAAGCTTAAGGTTAATGTAAAGGGTTTGGTCAAGGTTAGGGTTAGGTTATGGTTAAGGTCAAGGTTAAGGTTAGGCTATAGTTAAGGTTAGGTTATAGTGAAGGTTAAGGTTAAAAACCCTTAACCTTAAAATTAACTATAACCTAACCCTAACCTTGACCAAACCCTTGACCTTAACCTGACTAAACTCGTAACCAAACCCTTAACATTAACCTTAACCTAACTAAACCCTTAAGGTTAGGTTAAGGATAACCTTAAGGTTAAGGGTAAGGGTAAGCTTAAATAAAGGTTAAGGTTAGGGTAAGGTTAAGATTAGGTTAAGGGTAAAGTTAAGGTTAAGGTTAGGGTAAGGTTAGGGTAAGGTTAGGTTATAGTTAAGGTCAAGGTTAATGTTAGGTTTAGGTTAAGGTTAAGGTTAAGGCTAACGTTAAGCTTAAGTTAAGGATAATGTTAAGGGTTTGGTTAAGGTTAAGGTGAAGGTTAAGGTTAAGGTTAGGTTAAGGTAAATTCAAGGTTAAGGTTAAGGTTAAGGTTAATGTTAAGGGTAAGGTTAAGGTCAAGGCTAAGGTTATGTTAAGGGTGAGGTCAAGGTTAGGGTAACACTAAGGGTTTGGTCAAGGTTAAGGTTAAGGTGAAGGTTTGGTCAAGGTTAGGGTTAGGTTATGGGTAAAGGTTAAGGCTAGGGTTAAGGTTAACGTTATGGTTAAGGTTAAGGTTAATATTAAGTGTTTGGTCAAGGTTAGGGTTAGGTTATAGTTAAGGTCAAAGTTAAGTTTAAGCCTATGGGTAACCTTAACCTTAACCTTAACCTCACTAAATTCGTGACAAAAATATTAACCCTAACCTTAACCTGACTAAACCCTTAAGGTTAGGGTAAAGTTAAAGTTAAGGTTAAGGTTAGGTTAAGGTTAAGGTTAAGGTTAGGTTAAGGGTTTGGTCAAGGTCAAGGTTAAGGTTAGGTTAAGGGTAAGGTTAAGGTTACGGGTAAAGTTAAAGTTAAGGTTAGGGTAAGGTTAAGGTTAAGGTTGTGTTAAGGTTAAGGTTAAAGTTAGGTTAAGGTAAGGCTAAGGTTATGTCTTAGTTAGGTTAAGGTTAAGGTTAAGGTTAAGGTTAGGGTAAGGTTAAGGTTATGGTTAAGGTTAAGGTGAAGGTTAAGGGTAAGGTTAAATTTAAGGTCAAGGTTAGGGTTAGGTTAAATTTAAGGTCAAGGTTAAGGTTAGGTTAAGGGTAAAGTCAAGGTTAAGGTTAAGGTTCAAGTTAGGGTAACAGTTCAGGTTAAGGTTAATGTTAAGGGTTTGGTTAAGGTTAGGGTTAAGGTTTGGTCAAAGTTAGGGTTAGGTTATAGTTAAAGTCAAGGTTAAGGTTATGTTAAGGGTGAATTTAAGGTTAAGGGTAAGTTAGGTTAAGGTAAGGTTAAGGTTACAGTTAGGTCAAGGTTAACTGTTTAGTCAGGTTAAGATTTAGGTTAAGGGTAAGGTTAGGTTAAGGTTAAGATAAGGTTAAGCGTAAGGTTAAGGTTAAGATTAAGGTTATATTAAGGTTAAATTCAAAGTTAAGGTTAGGTTAAGGTTAAGATAAGGTTAACGTTCAGGTTAAGGTGAGGTTAAGGGTAAAGCTAAGGTTAAGGTTATGGTTACCAGAAGGTTAAGTTTAAGGTTAATGTTAAAGTTACGTTAAGGGTAAAGTCAAGGTTAAGGTTAGGTTATGGTTAACGTTAAGGTTAATGTTATGGGAAGGTTAAGGTTATGGTTATGGGAAGGTTAAGGTTAAGGTTATGGGTAAGGGTAAGGTTGAGGTTAAGGTTAAGGTTAGGTTAAGGGTAAAGTCAAGGTTAAGGTAAATTTAAGGTTAAGGTTTGGTTAAGGTTAAGGTTAAGGTTAGGGTAATGTTAAGGTAAAAGTCCAGGTTAAGCTTAATGGTAAGGTTAAGGTTATGTTAAGGGTAAAGTCAAGGTTAAGGTTCGGTTAAGGTTAAGATAAGGTTAAGGTTATGGTTAAGGATAATGTTAGGTTAAGGTTACGATTAGGTTAAGGTTAAGTAAAGGTTTTGGTTAAGGTTTGGGTTAGGTTATAGTTAAGGTTAAGGTTAAGGTTAAGGTTACGGGTTTAGCCAAGTTAAGGTTAAGGTTAAAGTCAAGGTCAACGTTTTGATTAATCTTAAGGTAAGGTTATTGTTAAATTTAAGGTTAAGGTTAGGTTAAGGGTAAAGTTATGGTTAATGTTAAGGTTAAGGCTAATTTTGGTTAAGGTAAGGGTAAGGTTATGATTACAGTTTATTCACATTAAGGCTAAGGTTAAGGGTTTGGTCTTGTTTAGGGTTAGGTTAATTTTAAGGGTAAAGTTAAGGTTAAGGTTAGGTTAAGGTTAAGGTTACTGGTTTAGTTAGGTTAAGGTTAGGTTTAGGTTATATTTAAGATCAAGGTTAAGGTTAGGTTATAGTTAAGGTTAAGGTTAATGTTATGGTTAAGGTTAAGGGTAACCTTCACTATAACCTACCCTTAACATTAATCTTAACCTTAACCATAACCATAACCTTAACCTTGACCTTAACATTAACCTTAGCCCTAACCGTACCCTAACCATAACCTTCAGCGTACCCTAACCTTACCCTAACCATAACCTTAACTTTTCCCTTAACCTAACCTTAACCTTACTATAACCTTCACCTTAACATCACCTTAACCTTAACCTTAACCTAACATTAACCTTGACCTTAACTATAACCTAACCCTAACCTTAACCTTGATTTTACCCTTAATGTAACCTTAACCTTAACTTTAACCATAACCTTAAGCTTAACCTTAACTATAACCTAACCATAACCTTGACCAAACCCTTAACCTTAACCTTAACTTGAACCTTTACCCTAACCTTAACCTTAACCCTAACCTTGACTTTACCCTTAACGTAACCTTAACCTTGAACTTAACTATAACCTAACCCTAACCTTAACCTTAACCTTAACCTAGCAGAAACTTTAACTTAACCTTGACTTTACCCTTAACCTAACTTTAACCTTAACATTAACCTTACCTTAACCTTACTTTAACCTTAACCTTAAGGTTAAGGTTACAGGTTTAGTTTGTTTTCCTTAAAAGATCCCCACAAGGTATTTTGTGAGAATTATAAAGAAAATTATCCATCTCTATCATTAGCAGAAAATTTCTGTGATAAGAAGTTTTGAATAAGAAGCCTTTTTCTAAAATGGTTGAGGAAATCATTTGGGACATGGAATCCTCCTTAACTCTAGATTTGCAGCCACCAATTTCCATTGAATTAAAAATTGCAAATGAAGGCCTATAAGTTAATAATCACATAAGAGTTGTTGCACTACATTCTCAATAAGATTTATTCCCAAAGAGTGCTCCTACTCATCAAAATGATGGCCTTCATGTAGAATTCAACTCACTCTATCAAAGCACATCGGGTTTGTTAGAGGACAACATTGCAATGTATGATGAGTTTTGTTGTATAAAATCAGCCCCTATCTTCAAATTTCAGCTAGAGGCTCCTTTTTTCCTGCTTAGAATTGCCCTTTCCCAAGCCAGAAATACATTGAAAAAGGCTAAAATCTGCTCTTCAAAGTCATATAAGGCCTAGCTCTTTTCTCCCCCAAGCTCCATGCCTCTTCATACCCGTATAGCCAAGCACTTCCCCTTAGAGCGTCAATTGAAAATCGCATGATTGCGCTATCGCATTTTCCTCCCCATCACAAAATCACAGTTTTCCGCTCATACCATTCTCTGGCATCGCACTTTTCATTTTTGCGATCTGCGCTCGACCGGTCACGCCCATCGCATAGCGCAGAGCGCAGTTTACTTGTTATTCCATCGTTCCCTCCATCGCATTTTCTCCATATTCAATTTTGCGATGTGCGCTTTGGGTCCCACTTCCAAAGCCTTTGCTCAATTATTTTGACACGTTTTTCTTCGTAACTCCCACGAAAGTTAATCTTTGAGTTTTGGCGCCGTTAGCATTGTTTCGCCATTTTTTGTCATCTGCCCACTTCCCATTCCTTTGTTGTTCCTCTGTGTTTTTCACCACCCTGCGTCATCTCATCATCCCCTCAAATCGATGCCACCGCTTCCATTAACATCACCATGTCCACTATCTCTGTGATTAGTTTTATTCAACAGGCTTTTGTTTTTGCAGGAACTTCTTGTGGGAACGAAGTTGGCGGAAAGGATCCGGGAGTCACAATGATATGACCCCCATTGAAGAAAGATTTTTCAGTCTATAAAACCATCCAGAGAAAATCAAAAAAGGAAAATCTGGGTGGATGAACACATTAATGCAGCAGCGGATTATTAATGAAGGAGCAATGAATTCGGTGTCCAGCATGAAAAAGGATTTGAATTTAAATTAAAAATTTGAAGGCTGAAAAGTACCATATCTAGAAACGGGTGCCTCAAGGTTTAATTGCTGCAGATCTTCCTCCTCCAACAAAAAGAAAAATATTTACATAATTTTATTATCTACGTCTTGTCTATAAGAAGATTTTCATTTTCAGCACTCATTTCCGGAAAAAAGTCGTAAAGTACAGTCATTTATGTTCAGTCATTCATAGTGTGGGCACGAATGTTTTCCGCCACCTAAGTCATTAAAAGTCTTTCATCTACCCCCTCCTCTAGAATTCTCTACCTCTTCTATAAAAGATAAAAAGAAAGACATTGTAAAGGTTCCAGATTTCTATCAGCAAACTGTGCAGTGAAAAGGCTTTTGTATACATTTTGTAATATTTCTGTATGAAGGTTTAGAGCCCGTAGGGTCTCAGTGAGGAGGAGTTATAACTGTAATGAGGATTCTGGTCTTTGGTATCTCACAGTATGTAATTTCTCTTATGTGTTAATACAATATCTCATTTCATGCTATTTATCTTCTTGTATCATGTTCTAGAATGCGAGTGGCTCACTAGTTTGTAGTAAGGATTCATCCTTGTGGGTGCCCTTTCTGGAATTAGTCAAGCGCTTTAAATAGGCCTAGTCATGATATACTGTTCCATTTTTATCTCTTCCATATTTTCTGCTATATTAGTTACTTGAGGAGGGTGCTTTTAAAACACCATTGTCATATAAGGATTCATAAATTAATATGCCCTTATGTGGTTTTTTTGTGTATCTGGGTATCTGTCTCATGTTAACTAATATCTTCTTTATGTTTCCTCACTGCACTCACCTCCTGATATTTGATTTCTGTGATATATTATTTGAACTGGCCCTCTTTACAGTAAGTTGTCTCTTAACTGTCTGATGCCTTTGTATTGGAAGTTTTACATGATGTCCCTACACTATTCTTATATTTGTGTCAGCTTCTGAGAGAGTTTGGTACCACTCAAAACTTATTTCCTTGTTTTACAAGAGATAGTAAGCGGGCTTTTGGATTGACAACCCAAGCTATATGAAGAGATCCTTACTATATTAAGATGTCCTAGGCACTGGTCTATGGCAACTCTAGGCTATCTCTAGGGGGTGACAAAATTTTCCACAACATATTTATGGTGCCGTTGCTGGGGAACGAATTCAAGAATATCAGTTTCCCTGGGTCTCGAAAAATTTTGTTCACTCTCTAATCAGGTGAGGACAGAGAGTTGAAGAGTTGCATACCTCTCACCTTGGCGACTCCACTGTTCTTTATTTGATAGACTTATTGGTATTCCTGGCTCCTCGTAAGCCACATTTGAGGTCAGATACATCTCAGCCAAAGACACCTTACGTGTCTGACCCAGAGAAGATCATTCATAAAAGAGCTTGGAAGGAGAGGAAGTCAGCTCGTGCTGAAAACCCTGAATATTCCGTTGAAGATTATCCGCCCTAGAACAGAAAATCCCGAGTTTTACTCGGAAACTCCACGTAGAGGAAGTGCCTTGATTGAAGAAGATTCTCATCCTACCTTCGAGGCTGAGGAAATTAAAGAAGTTACAGAAGTAGCTCCTGTTAACCGTGAACTATTCCCATCTACACCTCAATCTTCTGTGCAATATATTCCCATTGTCATTCATACTCCACTCCCTCCTACTCCTCTCCCTTCATTTGTTTCTCAGACTGTTGCTCAACCCCCACCTCCCCCAATGGATAATGTTCCTACTTTTCTACTGAAAAAATATGCTCCTCTGGCCTTACCCCAAGTGTTGAATGATATGCCATAGGATTATTTGAAGATTCTGCCAAGATTTAATGGTGAAAATGAAATTGATGCTCAGAAACATCTTGAGACTTTCTTCTCTTTTGCAGAAAACTTAAATGTTGAACATCTGGACATGGTCTTAAGTTTATTTGTACAATATCTGGAGGGAGAAGCCAGAAAATGGTTCAAAACATTGGGAAATCATTCTGTGACCACCTGGGACCAGATGGAGAATACTTTCCTCAGAAAGTGGTGAGAAAAGAAATATCATGGTCAGTGTCTTACTGAGTTTAATACTATGATGAAGAAACATAATGAAGGAGTCGTGGAGTTTATTAAAATATTTAACAAGCTATATTTGAGCCTCCCTTCTAAAATGAAGCCCCATGAAACATCTGCTAAGATAGTTTTTATAGCAACCTTTGTGTTGGGAAAAATACTGAGGGGGGGTGAATCAGTATTTTAAAGCTGAACAATTTTTCTTTCTTACTACATCCAATCATGTACGTTCAGCTATCTTATTATATTTTTTACTTAGAGCATTGCATCAGATAAGCATTAAGCATGAATAGTAATAACAGAACAAAGCATCAAACATGAACTACACATATGGACACCAGGATTTAAGGTGGAAACCCAATTTGGGAGAAAACCACCGCTGCTGCAATATCAGTCTTCAATATTTTATTATAGAGAAAAATTCTTACAATATATGCTGGTGCAGACTCATACCATCACGTAGGCACCCACCTGCAGAAGGCTACAACCTTCTCTCGTTTACCACCCTCTTCTGGAAGGGAGCTACAACCCCCTGACTGAAAGCTTCGACCTTCAGCACCACTGTGGACCTCGTTTCATCAATTTTCAGGCTGGATCACACAGCCGCAACCCCAGATTTCATAAAATGTATGCATTCGACATCCCGTTTGGCTTTCTGGATAAAAAATATTCATCAGACATGCGTTGGCTCTTCATTGATTCTTCTATTGAATGAATCCAAATTCATTCTTTCCATGGGTGCAACATGGACTCAGAATTATCAGTTAAGCACGTCGTCTGTCCATATAGATATTCCTTAGAGGAATTCGCTCTTCTTCCGCGCTTGACTCTCGCACATCTGTCATTTTCGAATAATGATCTTTGCCCTTTATATAGTTCTCGCCTTTATCAATACCATGAGTCTAAAACCACTCAACTACTAATGGTATTCCTTTGTCAATATTCCCTTTAGTTTGTCCCCAGGGCTTTTCAATTTCCTTTTTTTTTTTTTTTAATTTCATTCAAATGAGGAAATTCAAATTATCTATGTGCACCAAGCCTTTAACCCAAAGTTTAACCCTTCGGATTTTATAAACAATATTCAATGCTTTTCCATATGCAAGTGTCTTCTTGATGTGGTGAGTTCCACAAGCGGAACAACCATACATCTCAATCGTTTTGTATTAATAATTGAGCCAATCCAATTTGAAACCCCAATATTTGTCTCTTCCATATAATATTATAAACATTAATGTGCCACTGACTCATCAGTAATATATAAATCCATATAAACTTTCGGGTTCTTCAAATAATATTCAATCTTCGACTCTGGGCCCACATCGCAGTTGGTGGATCGGCGGTGTCAAACAAAAATTGCGATTGCGATTGATCAACCGGACGCGATGACCAAATAAAACATGGCTCATAGCGCAATCGGGTCCTTTGAACAAATGAAATTGGGGCACACCATGGAAAATTTCCGATTGCAATCAGGACATGGATGCGATTGGCACATATTAACTCCAGCATATAACCGGATCGGGTTCGCCACTTCAATCGCATCATATTACAAAAGGTATGCGATCAATCAGAAAGTTTCGATTGCGATTAAGATCCTGGACGCGATTGAATCTATTAATTCCATCGTATAACACCATCGGGTCCACCAATTTCAATATGCAATCGGACCCAACACTTAAGTGCTTCCGATTGCAATTGGGAACTCGGATGCGATTTGCAATAAACTGAGGCATATAACTCGATCGGGTCTGGCCTTTGATCGGAGCACATAACAAAACTCCACTGATTGAACCTTGTGATTCAAGACGCGCGATTCCATTAAAACATCGCCACGTGGTCAAGTGGACCCACGGGCCTCGGCTGTTGGTGGGGGCGATTTATAATGTAACATTTGGTTGTATTGTGTACAACCGTTCCACTATGGAACACTGCCACATCCACAAGACATTTTTATGTATCATTTACATTGCGATTTGTGATTGTGATTGGATCGCATCGCATCGCAGGACTCCATATCAACAAGACACTACTTCACCAAAATAACTTGCGATTCTGATTTAGAGCTTAAGTGGTGGGGACCACTTGTCCCGCCAAATCAGAAATAAAGGACATCCGCCTGTTTAATTCAATTTTATGACTTTCTTGAATGACTCTGCTCCTCCGTAAATTAAATCTATGGGAATATCTTCGTTCCACTGTCAAAACGGCTTTGCCCATCACCTGTTAATTCTCTTCTGTCATTTGTGACTGCGGCCCATCAATATTTAATTCTCCTTCAATGCACTGCTTATCTCTGTAAATGTATTCTTCCTCTGAGCTTTGCTGCTGATCATTGATCTCTGCAATTCTGCTGTTCTTATATTTCCCATGCCTTTGCCACATCCTTTACCATCAATGACAATATTCCAACAATCTCCCCCTTTGGCATTGATGGCAATACGCTTCCTCTGATGACCTTAGACTCGCTTTGTTGCTTTTCCTCCCCCTTTGACATCAATGGCAAAGAGTTTGATCAAGAAGCCAAGCTCCCCCTGAGATCATGCTGCATCTTCATAATATGACTAATGATTCATCCTTTACATATGACCAACGCTCCCCCTGAGCCTATGCAGTCAGAGATGTCTGACGGCACCTCACAACCAATTTAAGCTTCTGTAATTAAGTAGACCTGAACCTCTGCATGGCAGAGACTACTCCCAGTTTCAGTCTGAGATATTCGAACACTTCCCTGGGTAGAGGTTTGGTAAATATATCTGCAACTTGTTCTTTGGAGGAAACATATTCTAATTTCACCTTTTTCTCAAGCACTTGTTCTTGTAAGAAGTGATATTTGATGGGAATGTGCTTGGTTTTGGAATGCATAACAGGATTCTTTGAGATACTGATGGCACTTGTATTATCACACATAATGGAGATAGGGGGTGAACATTTGATTTGAAAATCTTGTAGGGTTTGCATCATCCAAAGAAGTTGAGTGCAACATGATGCTGCAGCCACATATTCAGCTTCTGCTGTAGATAATGCAATGGAGCTTTGCTTCTTGCTGAACCAAGATACTAACCGGGGCCCCATAAAGAATGCACCACCACTAGTGCTTTTTTGATCATCAATACTTCCAGCCCAATCTGCATCAGTGTATGCATGAAGAGTAAGTTCAGCATTCTTTGGGTACCATAGTCCAAAATCTTGAGTTCCTTGTAGATATTTGAATATTCTTTTCACAGCCTGAAGATGAGACTCTTTTGGATTAGCTTGGAATCGTTCAACAATCCCGACTGCATGTATGATGTCTGGTCTTGTCCCAGTGAGATAAAGTAGACTTCCTATCATAGATCTGTATTCTGGTTGATTTACGGTGGGGGAATCATCATTAGAACTGAGATTACATCCGGTTATCATTGGTGTACTTACAGGTTTTCAATTTTCCATGCCATATTTCTTCAGGATTTGCTTGAGGTGCTTTTCTTGTGATAAGAATATACCATCTGTTCCTTGTTGCACTTGCAGGCCGAGAAAAAATGTTAGTTCCCCAAGTAAAGACATTTCAAATTCTTGCTGCATATCAGAAGCAAATTTCTGACTCATAGACTCTTTATTACTTCCAAAAATGATATCATCGACATATACAACCACAATCAATAATTTGTCATTTTCAGTTTTTTTGTATAAGTTGTTGTCAGCAGACCCCTTTGAAAATCCTTGTTGATGAAGATATTTGTCAAGACGATAGTACCATGCCCTTGGAGCTTGTTTGAGACCATATAGAGCCTTTTTAAGTCTACAAACAAGTTTTTCATCATTTCCCAAAATGAATCCCTCTGGTTGTTCTATATAGACTTCTTCTTCTAGATCGCCATTGAGAAAAGCATATTTAACATCCATTTGATAAACTCTGATTTGTTGGAATCTTGAATAAGCAAGAAACATTCTTATGGCTTCAAGTCTGGCTACAGGAGCAAAGGTTTCTTCAAAATCTATACCTTCTTGTTGAGCATACCCCTTGCAAACAATTCTAGCTTTATTTCTTATAACATCCCCATTCTCATTTAACTTGTTTTTGAATATCCATTTAGTTCCAATGACATTTTTGTCATGGGGTCTTGGTACTAATTCCCAAGTGTGATTCTTTTCAATTTGATCGAGATCTTCATTCATGGCTTGAATCCAACAGTCATCTTTGCTTGCTTGACTAACACTGTGAGGTTCAATAGTGGACAGAAATGCCAGATTGCTAGAAGCTCCCATAAGAGTTCTTCTTGTTTGTACACCTGATCCCTTTTCTCCCAAAATTTGAGATTCTGGATGATTCTTTTGAACATATCTGGAGGGAGCCTTTTCAGACAAATCATCTTCGGGTTCTTCACTGGGTTCACTATTTGTATCATTACTATTTGATGTAGAAGGATATGTGTCATCATCATCTTCATCTGTTGTTTTCTTTTCTTCTTTTGGAGCTGCAGGAGACTCATCAATAACAACATCAATACATTCAACAATATTCCGAAGTCTTTTATTGTAACATTTATATGCTCTACTCCTAAAGGAGTAACCAAGAAGTATTCCTTCATCTACTCTGGGTTCAAACTTGCCAAGTTTTTCATCATTATTTTTGATAAAGCATTTTCTTCCAAAAATTCTAAAATGCTTTACAGTGGGAGGATTCCCATACCAGAGTTCATATGGAGTTTTATCACTATTTACACGAACATGTGCCTTGTTGAGAATGTTTATTGCTGTATGTGCTGCTTCTCCCCAAAATGTGTCAGGTGTTCCGGAATCATCAAGCATAGCTCTAGCCATTTGTTGAACTGTTCTATTCATTCTTTCTGCAACACCATTTTGTTGTGGAGTGCCAGCTACAGAAAACTGTCTTTTTATGCCATGTTGTTCACAAAATTCAAGAAATTCATCTGATGTATATTCTCCTCCTCGATCAGATCTGAGACACTTGATTTTTAGATCTAATTCATTCTCAACTAATGCTTTGAAGATCCGAGATTTCTAAAATGCTTCATCTTTGTGTTTAGGCAGCCCAATCCAACACATTCTAGAAAAGTCATCAATGAATAAAATATAGTATTCTTCATTACGCGGTGACTTTTTTCTCATAGGTCCACATATGTCAGTATGGATAAGTTCAAGAGGCTTACTTGATGATACTTCCTTGGCATTAAATTGTACTCTGGTTTGCTTACCGAATTGGCAGGATTTACATATGATATTTTCAGGTAGAGAAATATTGGGAAGATCACGAACAACCTTGAGTCTGCTTGATTTGTTGAGTTGAGAGAAGCTCAGATGCCCCAATCTTCTATGCCATAGCCAATTTTCTGAAGATTTACTCAAATAGCATTGTTCTTTGCAGTTCTTCAATATATATAGGTTGTTTGGAGTTATTTTCCCTTTTATAATTGCTTTACCTGTATCAAGATCACGTACCACACATTCTTTTGAACTAAAGACAACTTCAGTTCCTTGATCACACATTTGACTTACACTTAACAAGTTATGCCTTAATCCATCCACATACATGACTTCATTAGCTTTCACATTTTCTTTTAGAAAAACAAACCCTTTTCCTTTAATGACCACAGGAGTATCATTTCCAAATGTAACCTTATTTTCCTTTTCTAGAGCACTATATGCAAGAAGTTTGTCTTTATCACCTGTCATGTGTCTTGAGCATCCACTATCAATGTACCATTGGTTTTCTTCATCTTCTGCAAATAACGCTAGGCCACAATTTTCAACCTGTAATTCCTTCTTTTTCCATACTTTCGAGCTTGAAGGGACATGTTCTTTTAGCTGAACTTTGCTCTTGCATTCGGATTCTTCATGGCCAAAGTTATTGCAGTAAGCACATTCAACTTCATTTTGTAGAGGAGAGAAGTTGTTATAAGTGTTGTTCTTTGATTCAATGTCCATTCTCTTATTTCTTGCTTCTCTTGTCATGATAGTTTTATATGCAACACATTGAACATATTTATGACCAAAATTGTGACATGAGAAACATTGTCCATTGAAGTAGAAATTTATTTGATCATGAAATCTTCTATTTGAATTTACCTGCTGTTTGGTGTTCCTTTGAAGAGTATTCGAGTTGAAGTTCCTTGACTTGAGCTGATCATGCTTTACCTGTGAGGAATCTTTATCCCTTTGCTGAGTAGCAGAATGTTGCAAACCAGTTGTAGCAGCTTTTAGATAGTTTGGTGCAGAAGCCTGAGAAGTTTCTCCGGTATATCCAAGACCTGTCTTTATAAAAGGAGAACGTTGTACCTTGATAATTTCATCCAAGGTTTCAGATCCTTTAGCAAATCTAAGATTCAAAGTCTTTACTTTCTCAAGTTCTTTTCTTAGACTTACCACTTCACATTCTAATTTTTCATTATGCTTCTTCTCTTCTTCAATCTAATTTTTTAGAGTCTCTATGATTATTTTACTTTCTTCTAAGCATATTTTGAGTTGATTGTTTTCATTAAGAAAATCATTGTCTTCTAGAGCATCCATAAAAGTATCCTTTTCTTCTTTAGAATCATTATCGAAAGCCATAAGAAGTCTAAGATCTTGTTCACCTTCTTCCTCACAATCAGATAACCCATCACTGTCTTCATGAGTATAGTAACTTTTTATAGAGCTAGACCGGTTCTTATTTCTTCTTGCTGCTTCATTTCCTTTAGCAGGTGTTTCTTTGTAAGGACACTTAGCAGCATAATGACCAACTCTTCCACAACTAAAGCATTTGAAGGGAAGCTTACCTCTAAACCGTCCTGTGCCAAGTTGAAGTTTCTTTACGAAGTTTATCTCATCTTCTTCTGAGACATATCCCGATCCTTCTGTTATTTGTACTTCCTTCCCTTTTGTAGAAGTTCTAAAGACTACTTCTTTGACTTCAGATGGTCCTCCTCTTCTCATTTCATATGCAGTTAGTATGCCATGAAGTTGTACCACAGTAAGATTTTGAAGATCCTGCTTCTCTTCAAGAGCTGAAACTTTTGACTCAAATTTTGGTGTTAGAGATCTTAAAATTTTCTCAACCAATGTAGATTCAGTTATTGTTTCTCCCAGATCCCTCATGCGATTTACAATATCATCAAGATGTAGAAATAAATTTGCAATGCTTTCTTCATTAAGCATTTTTAGATTCTCATATTGAATTCTGAGAGTTTGAAGTTTAGCACTTTTTACCTTTGCATCACCTTCATAGCTTAGAATGATTTTGTCCCATATTGCCTTTGCAGTATTCAGCTGCATGATTTTGACAAATTATGATTCAGTGAGACTTCCCAATAGAGCATTGACCGCCTTTGCATTTGTTTCATAGTTCTTTCTTTCAGTTGGATCCATTGGCACTGTAGCTGGATATTGATATCCTTGTTCAAAAATTGCCCATACATCTGCTCCCAGAGACTGAAGATAGGACCTCATCCTTGTTTTCCAAAAGATTAAGTTGTTTCCGTTGAAGAGAGGAGGCCTGATAGATGCTGTTCCATCTTGATTGCTCATTTTGATTGATATTCCTTCTAGCGACTAAGCTTTTTCAGAAGGACCTGCTCTGATACCAATTGTTGAGAAAAATACTGAGAGGGGGGGTGAATCAATATTTTAAAGCTGAACAATTTTTCTTTCTTACTGCATCCAATCATGTACGTTCAGCTATCTTATTATATCTTTTACTTAGAGCATTGCATCAGATAAGAATTAAGCATGAAAAGTAATAACAGAACAAAGCATCAAACATGAACTACACATATGGACACCAGGATTTAAGGTGGAAACCCAATTTGGGAGAAAACCACCGCTGCTGCAATATCAGTCTTCAATATTTTATTATAGAGAAAACTTCTTACAATATATGCTGGTGCAAACTCATACCAGCATGCAGGCACCCACCTGCAGAAGGCTACAACCTTCTCTCATTTACCAGCCTCTTCTGGAAGGGAGCTACAACCCCCTGACTGAAAGCTTCGACCTTTAGCACCGCTGTGGACCTCGTTTCATCAATTTTCAGACTGGATCACACAGCCGCAACCCCAGATTTCAGAAAATGTATGCATTCGACATCCCGTTTGGCTTTCTAGATAAAAAATCTTCATCAGACATGCGTTAGCTCTTCATTGATTCTTCTATTTAATGAATCCCAGATTCATTCTTTCGATGGGTGAAACATGGACTCAGAATTATCATTTAAGCACGTCGTCTGTCCATATAGATATTCCTTAGAGGAATTCGCTCTTCTTTCGCGCTTGACTCTCGCACATCTGTCATTTTTGAATAATGATCTTTGCCCTTTATATAGTTCTCGCCTTTCTCAATACCATGAGTCTAAAACCACTCAACTGCTAATGGTATTCCTTTGTCAATATTCCCTTTAGTTTGTCCCCGGGGCTTTTCAATTTCCTTTTTTTTTTTAATTTATTTCATTCAAACGAGGAAATTCAAATTATCTATGTGCGCCAAGCCTTTAACCCAAAGTTTAACCCTTCGGATTTTATAAACAATATTCAATGCTTTTCCATGTGCAAGTGTCTTGTTGATGTGGTGAGTTCCGCAAGCAGAACAGCCATACATCTCAATCGTTTTGTATTAATAATTGAGCCAATCCAATTTGAAACCCCAATCTTTGTCTCCGCCATATAATATTATAAACATTAACGTGCCACTGACTCATCAGTAATATATAAATCCATATAACCTTTCGGGTTCTTCAAATAATATTCAATCTTCGACTCTGGGCCCACATCGCAGTTGGTGGATCGGCGATGTCAAACAAAACTTGCGATTGCGATTGATCAACCGGACGCGATGACCAAATAAAACATGGCTCATAGCGCAATCGGGTCCTTTGAACAAATGCAATTGGGGCACACCATGGAAAAGTTCCGATTGTGATCAGGACATGGATGCGATTGGCACATATTAACTCCAGCATATAACCGGATCGGGTCCGCCACTTCAATCGCAGCATATTACAAAAGGTATGCGATCAATCGGAAAGTTCCGATTGCGATTAAGATCCCGGACGCGATTGAATCTATTAATTCCATCGTATAACACCATCGGGTCCACCAATTTCAATATGCAATCGGACCTAACACTTAAGCGCTTTCGATTGCGATTGGGAACTCGGATGCGATTTGCAATAAACTGAGGCATATAGCTCGATCATGTCCAGCCTTTGATCGGAGCACATAACAAAACTCCACCGATTGAACCTTGCGATTCAAGACGTACGATTCCATTAAAACATCTCCACGTGGTCAAGTGGACCCACGGGCCTTGGCTGTTGGTGGGGGCGATTTATAATGTAACATTTTGTTGTATTGTGTACAACCGTTCCACTATGGAACATTGCCACATCCACAAGACATTTTTATGTATCATTTACATTGGTGATTTACATTGCGATCGATCATCAAGACTTCCAGACTAGATCAACAAGACATTACTTCACCAAATAATCTTCATGCATTCCGATGAAGTAAGTGGTGGGGACCACTTGTCTCGCCAAATCAGAAATAAAGGACTTCCGCCTGTTTAATTCAATTTTATGACTGTCTTGAATGACTCTGCTCCTCCGTAAATTAAATCTACGGGAATATCTTCGTTCCACTGTCAAAACGACTCTGCCCATCACCTTTTAATTCTCTTCTGTCATTTGTGACTGTGGCCCATCAAGATTTAATTCTCCTTCAATGCACTGCTTATCTCTGTAAATGTATTCTTCCTCTGAGCTTTGCTACTGATCATTGATCTCTGCAATTCTGCTGTTCTTCTGTTTCCCATGCCTTTGCCACATCCTTTGCCATCAATGACAATATTCCAACACTTTGATTTTGATTTCAGCTTCGCATTGAGGGAAAGAAAACCTGCTACATTAGATGATGCACAGTCAGACGCTCTGGAGTTGGAAGAGAACTTTTCCTCTACCGGGAAATTAAAGGGAAAAATCGAGCAGGATACTAGGAGGAGAGGTAAAGAAGAAGTTGCCTCCTCTAATCAGGAAAAGGATTCAAACAAGATGGATGAGATAAGAAAAATGATAAAGAAGATGGTTAAGCTTGAACTGGAAGCTAAAAATGCAGCTCCTAAAAATTTCTATAATGCTCCAAACAGAGGATACAATTCCCAGTACAGAAGACCACCATTGCAGATATTTCCTAGAGAAGTGAAGGAACAACAAGATCAGGTACCACATCCCCTGTACCTGGAAGGTCCAGCAGAAGATTCCACTGAAGATGCGGCTTATGGATTAGAAGATTCGAATCTGGATTTTTCAAACAATGATGATATAGAATGCCCCTTGCAAGAAAAAGAAGAAGCAGAGATTGACCATTATTGTAAGCAATTTGTTGACTTCATGGAAGCACATTTCAATGTAAAATATGATCTCAGATCTTCAAGAAAGAGGACCTGAACTCAAGATCAAGAGGAGGAGCTGCCTCAGAAAGAAGCACCTGCTCAGAAGGAATCAGCAACAAAGAAAAGAATATAAAAAGGTAAGAACCCTCTAAATGTTCCCCCGCAGTCTAATAATCAGATTCCTTCTTCTTCAAAAATAGGCAGTCCTCTTAATGTTGAGTCAGTGTCAAAAGAAATTAAGTCTTCAGCTGAAAATAAAGAATTTAAAGAGGTTGTAATAGAAAAGCCCCCTTTTGCTTTTAATTTACAAAAATAACTTGAGAAAATTAAGATTCCAGTCCCCTTGACTGAACTATTAAAACAGCCTGTATACCAGTCTCAGGTTTCTTCCTTTATACTTCCTCCTAAAATACCAATCATGCCTGATAGTTTAAACCTTCAAGAAGAAATACCCATGGTAGTCTTTGGCCCACACGTCGAGGAGATAGACCCCTCTACTCCTCCCTTTTACGTCTCCCTAGTTATTCATGACTTGCTGTTACATAATTGTATGTTATATTCTGGGGCTTCCCATAATCTTATGCCTTTGTCTGTCATGGAGCAACTAGGGCTTCAAATTACAATACCATACAAAGATCTATATTCATTTGATTCCAAAAGGGTTAAATGCTTGGGAATGATTAAGGATTTAGTGGTCAATTTGGCCCAAATTCCAGCAAAAAGTGTGGTTATGGACATTGTGGTTGCCGATATCCCAGCCCGCTTTGGCATGCTGCTGTCAAGATCCTAGGGTACAAAAATTGGTGGGTCAATCAAATTGGATTTAACATATGCTACCGTCCCAGTCTTTGGAGGACAGGAGAGGAGGTTATACAGGGAGACTAGATTTGTTAAAATGATAACTAAGGCTAACTGGTCAGAGAGCTCTCCAGTTTATAACAAAGAGCGAGACTTATCATGTTTTATGTTAGAAGAAAGTAAAAATTATGCCCATGAGCCCCTTTTTGGTCAAATTCAAGCTGAGCAGCATAAAGAAGATCGGGAATCAAAAATTTGGACTTTGCATTTCGATGGAGCAAGTTCAAGAGAAGGCAATGGAGCTGGGGTATTATTAATCTCTCCTACAGGAAAATGGGTGCCACTGTCCTTTAAATTGGAATACGAGGCTACCAATAATGTAGCGGAATATGAAGCACTATTATTAGAACTACAAACAGCTAGAAGCATGGGCATCCAAAGTTTAAAAGTCTTGGGGGAATCTGAGCTGGTGGTAAGACAGATCAAAAATCAATGCAAAACTAAGCATCCACAGCTGAGAGCTTATAGAAACGAAGTGTGGGATATGATAGAAAATTTCCTCTCAGCATTCAACATACAGTTCGTGCCCCGGGAGCAGAACAGAATAGCAGATTCTCTTGCTGTAGCTGCCAGTACATTTCGTCCTCCTCATAATCCACTTTTAAGATATGAAGTGGTGGTACATTACAGACCATCCATTCCAGATAATATAAAGCACTGGCAGGTATTTGAAGATGATGAACAGATGAAGAGATTCATGGAGACAGTGGGAGAATTCTCTAACATAGAGATTGATGATTAGAGGGAAGAGGAAGTTGAAAATATTGCAGAAAACAGATGGGAAGAAAAGATAGCAGGTAATAGAGTGATGCAGCTGAAAGTAAATGTTATACCTAGAGGTTTGGTGCCTCTAGAAAGGTTATTTAACAAAGATGATATTCCGTTGCAGCCAAACAAAGTGACCGAAGAAGATCAAGTGGGAGATCTGAATCTGGGTACTTCTGCTGATCCCAAAATTGTGAAATTATCTAAAAAGGTCCCAGAAGAATACAAGGAAAAGTATTTGAAGTTGTTTCAATCTTATAAAGATGTATTTGCTTGGTCCTATCAGGACCTAAGAAATTTTGATGTTCATATAATGCAGCATAAAATCCCTTTGAGGGAAGGTGCAAAGCCTTATAAGCAGAAACTAAGACAGATAAATCCTCTGTTGCTCCCCTCTATTGAAAAGGAAGTCAAAAAGCTATTGAAAGCTAAAATAATTGTGCCATTGAGATACTCTGAGTGGGTAGAAAACCTTGTTCCTGTTCGAAAGAAGAATGGAGAAATAAGGCTGTGTGTGGATTTCAAGAATTTGAATAGAGCATCTCTCAAAGATAATTATCCACTGCCCAAGATGGACCACATCTTGCAGAAAGTAGTGGGAGCATCCAGAATGTCCATGATGGATGGTTTTTCTGGCTATAATCAAGTGGTTGTTTTCCCAGAAGATCAGAATAAAACTGCATTCACTACACCATGGGGAACCTTTATGTATGTCAGGATGCCATTTGGATTAATTCATGCAAGAGATACTTTTCAAAGGGAAATGGACATAGCCTCTGTTGGGGAGCGGGACAAGTTTTTGGTGGTATATCTCAATGACATCACAGTATTTTCAAAAAATGATGATGAGCATATTGAGCATTTAAGAAGAAGTTTTGAAAAATGTAGAAGGTATGGCCTATCCCTCAACCCTCAAAAGTCTTTATTTGCATTAGATGAGGGAAAAATTTTAGGGCACATTGTAACTAAAGACGGTGTGAAAATAGACCCTAAGAGAGTGGAAGTAATAAATAGTATTCCTTTACCCAGGAATAAGAAGGAGGTACAAGTGTTTTTAGGTCGAATCAATTTTTTGAGAAGGTTCATTCCTAACTATGCCGAGATAGTTAGGCATGTAACTACTATGTTGAAAAAGGAGAATGGAGTAAAATGGTCCCAGGAGTCTAGAGACGCATTCACCAGGATAAAACATGCATTTTTTGAAGCTCCTATGCTAGCCGGACCAGATTACAAAAAGCCATTTATGATATTCTCATTTTCTTCGCCTCATACAATTGCCGGAGTATTGTTGCAGAAAAATGAAGAGGGGTATGAGCAGCCAATAGCTTTCTTCAGTCAAGTACTTTATGAGGCTGAATTAAAGTATAATATATTGGAAAAGAAGGCATATGCCTTGGTGAAATCCCTAAAAGCTTTTAGAACATATGTCTTGCAATCTCACATTACTGCCTATGTCCCCACAGCAGCTGTCAAAGACATTCTTGTTCAGGGAGATAGCGAAGGTAAAAGAGGAAGATGGATTGCAAAAATACAAGAATATGATTTGGATGTAAGGCCCACTAAGCTGATTAAAGGACAGGGACTTGCTAAGATGTTATCTGAATCAAATCATCAAGCTTTGGGCATCAATTTATCTGTGATAGCAAATGAAGAATCCGAGAGAGAAGGAGAACAACAAGGGCTGGAAATGGCCACTCAAAAGATACATATGAAATATCTAACTAGTCCTTGGTATAAAGAAATAGTTGAATATCTTTTAACACTTAGTTGTCCTCCAAGTTGTGATAATATAAGATACATAGCTGTAAGGATGAAATCCCAGAAATATGTAATTGCCAATGGAAAACTCTATTGGAGAGACCCTCTGGGCATATTACTGTTATGCCTCACAGAAAATGAATTGCAGAATGTAATGACGGAATTTCATGAAGGAATTTGTGGAGGAAATTACAGTTGGAGGGCTACAACTCATAAAATCTTGAGGGATGGTTTTTATTGGCCAAAACTGTACTCATATACTTTTGCTTGGATCAGAGCATGTGACAAGTGCCAAAGATTTGCAGAAAGACAGAAATTAGCAGCTCTACCCTTGATTCCTATTCATGTAAATGAACCATTTCAAAAGTGGGGATTAGATTTCATAGGAGAAATACATCCCCCATCAAGTGGCCAATATAAATGGATACTAATAGCCACAGATTATTTCAGGAAATGGGTGGAAGCCATACCTACCAGAAATTCTACAGATGCCGTAATAATGAGGTTTATGGAGGAAAATATCATATCTAGGTTTGGCTGTCCTGCTAGAATTGTAACTGACAATGCACATGCTTTCAAGTCCGCCAGGTTTGTAAAATTCTGCCAAAGTTATAACATTACATTGACTCACTCCATAGCTTACTACCCATAGGGGAATGACTTAGCAGAGTCTTCTAATAAAACCCTGGTGAGGGCCCTGAAGAAAACAATAAGTGAGAATCAGAAAAACTGGGACTCTCAATTAAAATTTTCTCTATGGGCAAACAGGATAACCAGCAAGAGAGCAACAGGGAGATCTCCCTATGAATTGGTATATGGGCGAGCAGCCGTGTTTCCTGTGCAATTGGCATTACCAGTGGAACGTTTCATGCAGGAAAGTTAGGAAGAACCAGATGATATGATCAGAAGAATAAACCAATTGGTGGAATTAGAAGAAACACGTGACCAGGTAAATAAGAGACTGGTAGAATATCAGGATAAAATGAAGAATATTTTTGATCGCCACGCAAAAGATAGGAATTTCCAAATTGGAGACCTGGTTCTTAGGTGGGATTTTCGAAGAGCAGAAAAGGGCAAGCATGCTAAATTTGATCCGCTGTGGTTCGGTCCATTCAAAACCGTGAATCATGGAAGGAATAATACTTTCGTGTTAGAAAACCTACAGGGTGATCTGCTGGATGCCCCTGTGAATGGCCAGTTCCTCAAACCATACATTCAGTTCTAATCCAGACTGGGAATGCCCGATTGTATTATATTGTATATAAATGGTTTTAGTTTTTATTTTCATAAGAAAAGGACGCTAGCAATTACCTGAAGAAGAAATGCAGGGAAATTAAAGAGAAAAATGTAATATTCAGTGGTCTGCGTGTTCTCGACATGTTCTAGGACAAACATGCCATCCCCAGATGGAGCCAATGTTGTATAAAATCAGCCCCTATCTTCAAATTTCAGCTAGAGGCTCCTTTTTTCCTCCTTATCGTTTCCCTTTCCCAAGCCGGAAATACATTGAAAAAGGCTAAAATCCGCTCTTCAAAGTCATATAAGGCCTAGCTCTTTTCTCCCCCAAGCTCCATGCCTCTTCATACCAATATAGCCAAGCGCCGCCCCTTAGAGCATCAATTGAAAATCGCATGATTGTGCTATCGCATTTTCCTCCCCATCGCAAAATCGTAGTTTTCCGATCATACCATTGTTCGGCATCGCACTTTTTTTTTTGCGATCTGCGCTCAACTAGTCACGCCCATCGCATAGTGCAGAGTGTATTTTACTTGTTATTCCATTGTTCCATCCATCACATTTTCTCCATTTGCGATTTTGCGATGTGCGCTTTGGGTCCCACTTCCAAAGCCTTTGCTCCATTATTTTGACACGTTTTTCTTCGTAACTCCCACGAAAGTTAATCTTTGAGTTTTGGCGTCGTTAGCATTGTTTCGCCATTTTTTGTCATCTGCCCACTTCCCATTCCTCTGCTGTTCCTCTGTGTTTTTCACCACCCCGCGTCATCTCATCATCCCCTCAAATCGATTCCACCACTTCCGTTAACATCACCATGTCCACTATCTCTGTGATTAGTTTTATTCAACAAGATTTTGTTTTTGCAGGAACTTCTTGTGGGAACGAAATTGGCGGATAGGATCCGGGAGTCACAATGATATGACCCCCATTGAAGAAATATTTTTCAATCTATAGAACCATCCAGAGAAAATAAAAAAAGGCAAATCTGGGTGGATGAACACATTAATGCAGCAACATATTATTAATGAAGGAGCAATGAATTCAGTGTCCGGCATGAAAAAGGATTCAAATTTAAATTAAAAATTTGAAGGCTGAAAAGTACCATATCTAGAAACGGGCGCCTCAAGGTTTAATTGCTGCAGATCTTCCTCCTCCAACAAAAAGCAGAATATTTACATAATTTTATTATCTATGTCTTGTCTATAAGAAGATTTTCATTTTCAGCACTCATTTCCGGAAAAAAGTCGTAAAGTACAGTCATTTATGTTCAGTCATTCATAGTGTGGGCGCGAATGCTTTCCGCCACCTAAGTCATTAAAAGTATTTCATCTACCCCCTCCTCTAGAATTCTCTACCTCTTCTATAAAAGCTAAAAAGAAAGACATTGTAAAGGTTCCAGATTTCTATCAGCAAACTGTGCAGTGAAAAGGCTTTTGTATACATTTTGTAATATTTCTGTATGAAGGTTCAGAGCCCGTAGGGTCTCAGTGAGGAGGAGTTATAACTGTAATGAGGATTCTGGTCTTTGGTATCTCACAGTATGTAATTTCTCTTATGTGTTAATACAATATCTCATTTCATGCTATTTATCTTCTTGTATCATGTTCTAGAATGCGTGTGGCTCACTATTTTGCAGTAAGGATTCATTCTTGTGGGTGCCCTTTCTGGAATTATTCAAGTGCTTTAAATAGGCCTAGTCATGATATACTGTTCTATTTTTATCTCTTCCATATTTTCTTCTATATTAGTTACTTGAGGAGGGTGCTTTTAAAACGCCATTGTCATATAAGGATTCATAAATTAATATGCCCTTATGTGGTTTTGTTGTGTATCTGGTTATCTGTCTCATGTTAACTAATATCTTCTTTATGTTTCCTCACTGCACTCACCTCCTGATATTTGATTTCTATGATATATTATTTGAACTGGCCCTCTTTACAGTAAGTTGTCTCTTAACTGTCTGATGCCTTTGTATTGGAAGTTTTACATGATGTCCCTACACCATTCTTATATTTGTGTCAGCTTCTGAGAGAGTTTGGTCCCACTCAAAACTTATTTCCTTGTTTTACAAGAGATAGTAAGCGAGCTTTTGGATTGACAACCCAAGCTATATGAAGAGCTCCTTACTATATTAAGATGTCCTAGGCACTGGTCTATGGCAACTCTAGGCTGTCTCTAGGGGGTGACAAAAATGTCCACAGCAAGTCTGACAGTGGAGATGATCATGAGAAGGATGTGGAGTGGCTTTCCCAAAAAAGTCCCAAATTAATTCAAGTGGAGAAAGAAGAAGTCTTGGATGAAGCTCATTTTATAAATCCTCATATTCAGGTATTGTTTCAAGATCCCTTTGCTAATTTATTAGAGACATTTGAAGATGCAATGAAATATGTTAAAAGCATTTTGATGCATGACTTAAAGAAAAGTTTAGGCACTACTATTCAAACACAAGTGAGATTGGAGTGGCCTTTTGATTTTTTCAAAACCCTCAAAGAGTTGAACCAAGATCCCTCTTGGAATCATCTGCTTGATTGGTTGTATTGGAAAATAGAGTTCACCAGCTGAATGTATATCATGTATAAGTTAGATTAAGATAGATAGGAATGCAAATAAGCTCAACACTATGAGCATATTTCTAGTTTTTTAAAATGTTGATCCAAAAATAAAAAATAAAACAGAGAAAAGAAGAAAAAGAGGGAAGATTTGAAAAAGAGGTACAACCCCATACCCAAAAAATAGTAATACTGAAAGTGTGCAAGCCTAAATGCCACTAGTTCAAAATAAGATATTGTTTAGTCATCTAGCCTAATCATGGCTGAATATGTTTTTGTTTTTTTGTTGATAAGTTAGTGAAAGAGAGCTTGTCAAATCATTCAAACTTGACTTGTCATTAGGAACAGATTAGGAAGAGAAGATATTGGTTCTCCATGCTCAAATATGAACCAAAGAGAAAGGTGAGGAAGCTTAACCAATGATAAATCACAGCCGTCGTGATTTCTAGTTTTTTTTGTAAAAAAATAAGGTTTGTGTGTAGCTTGTCCTAATGCCAAAACCCATGGTAAGTCAAATTGCCTAATCCCGTTTTGAACCATGTTTTCAATTTCATTTCAATAGCTTAGAGAATGAAGTTTTTCAAATAGCTTAATATTGAAAAATGATTAGGTTTTTTCGGCGATTTCAATCGAAAATTTTAGCGACCAAGAGCCGAAGGGTTTCACCGAGACGTGGTTGTAGTTTGCTGCGTGTTTGAAGGAACTCAATGGCGGATGCTTACTGGAGAGTTAGCCGCTCGTTTGGGCTTCCAGATCCGGCCAAGCGCGCTCGTGGTGATCTCCCGCCGTCAGGGATTTCTGGCGGTCGAGATATTTCTGGTTATTTACCTGATGTGGGAGGTCGATCATATCTGCGGGAATCCAACGCCCCTGGAGCTCTGGATTCGCACGTTCGAAATGGGAGTCTTGAAAATGGAGACGCGATGGCATCTAGGGTTTATCAGGTTTCAAGCTTCCATGTCGCCGACCTGGGCTCGCTCTGCGCGGATAGATCAAGCAGCTTTGGACTGCTAACTTCTTCCATCAATGCAGAACAGCATGCATTCCAAGCCGCTCTAGACAGCAGCGTAGACAGAACCCAGAGTACCTGCTGCCTCTCGTCTCATATTTGCAGAGGAAAGCAGAAGTCTGATATCTCTGCCTTGTTTCAGATCCAGATCTTACTCCTTTCTGGCAAAACGCTGCTACAATGGGTGAGCTCTTCGGATCTAGTGCAGGACCTCAAGCAAATCCTGCAATATAAGCTGGGGATTCCCTATGCATCTCAACGACTCCTCCACGAAGGTAAACAACTTGAAGATCTTTACCCCCTTTCTTTTTACGGCATTAAGAGAAATTATACCATCATTTTTACCCTTCGTTTGCGAGGGGGAGCTGTTGGACAGTCATCTACAGCTGCGGCTTTTTCATACAAAGACGCTGTCCATGCTCAGATACCTAAGAAAACAGACCCACCAGCTCAGGCTCCAAAACCCTTTTTGGTGGACAAACTGGAGGAAACCCCCACTTTTGAAGTAATGCATCCAACGCTGGATGAGCAAATACAAAAGTTTGCAGAGCATGCCATTATTTGCAGGTTTAATGGGCTATGGCCATGCACAGCAGACCTCTACCAATGGATTCACTCTAACTGGACAAACAATTGCAAGATTCTACTCTTCTCTAAGGGTTTCTTCATTGTAGTGTTTGCTTTCAGTGAGGACTACCAAAAAGCATTAACTGACGGCCCAAGGTGTTGGGGCTCAGCGGGGTTATTCCTCACCCCCTGGTTCCCAGATTTTGACCCCTCTACAGCAGTCATCACCAAGCTCCCCATCTGGGTCAGACTTCCTAATCTCCCGGCGCATCTATGGCACTTCGCTGTATTCCAAGGGATCGGCAATACTCTAGGCCGCTTTCTGGCTACAGACCCCTCTAGAGGGGAAAATGGCATATACACCTACGCCAGAATCTGTGCAGAAATAGACATGAGCAAAGGACTACCAGATCAGATTAACCTCAAAATTGGAGATTTCCATTGGACTCAGACCCTGGATTACGAGAACACAGCCTTCCGATGCCGGAATTGCCATCACACAGGGCACCTTCAGAGCTCTTGTCCCTCGATGACTGCCCAAAAGAAGAAAGCCAATCTTAAGCCGAAATCCAAAAGCTGGAAACCTCATGATCCTCCCCCCATGGATGATTTTGATCTCAGCTCAGATGAAGAGGAAGGGGATGCGGAAGGAATGGACGCAAATCCGGCACAGGATCCGCCTTCGGCTTGTCCTGAGGATTCTAATGCTCCACCAAACTCACAGAAAAGAGCTCATGAGTCGTCTCCCTCGGATTCAGACAAGGAGACCTCTCCGTCAGCCCCGCTCAGTTTGCAAATCATGCCAGCTCAGCAGAATCAGCTTGGCTGGGTCAAAGTTGGTAAAAAGAAAGGAAAAAAATGCCGAATAGTTGATTCTACCCACGCTGGGTAGACTCCCCTGTTCAGCTCTTGTTTCTCTGTTTTTGTTACTTGTTGCTTAGCACTGCTCTCTTTTTGTTCTCACTTAGGGGCCGAGGTGGATAGTTCATCCTTTCCGGCTGCCCATTCTCTTGCTTCTCTTGGATGTAATCTCATATTGTACCATACGTTCTCTTAATAGAATTAGTTTTACGGAGAAAAAAAAAATATTGAAAAATGATTAGACTAGGTAGACAATAAGATATTTAATTAGCCTAATCTGAACTCTTGGAAGTAATAAGAGTAGAAATAGATAGCCTTTTATGCTTTCAAAATAAAATTATGTCAAGGGTTTTCTAGTCTAAGTGCACCCAAGTTAAGAAAAAATGTTAGGCCAAGTAAGATGGGTAGGTAGGAAAGAGGTTGAATCAAACATGTCTTTTCATATTGTGAGATCATAGATTCAAAAGAACATCAAAAAATGAAGAAAAAAATATTTGCAAGTGCAAGTAAGGCACTGGTCTTCAAAGCTCAAAGATTTGAACTCTGAGGTTCTGGACACCTCCCGAAAATGAGCTGCCCTCCCCAAGTGGAGCCACTGTTAGTCATCCATAATTTTTAATATCTGTAGATGAATATTGATTGGTTCTAGATTTATAAAAACAATATTCCTGAATATTGCGAGTTTTAAAAATCTCACTACCTTCATTATCCTTAGAACAATTTTTTCACTATTCTACTATTTTTTCATTCCATGGTCAACCTACCACTTCTAAAAGACCCCTCATGGGCTTATGCTACTCATCTACATCCTATTTTCCCACCTATAACCTCATCACTATGTTTTTTTCTTTCCCATAACTCCATTTTCCATCTAGGGTTTCCTACAAGCCTAACTCATGCCCATGATCCCCAAGTTCCTCAAGCATTGATGGTCTCTAAAATATCTCTGTAGACTCTTTAGATAAATTAAGTACATTGGATTTTGGATCTTCAATACACCACTTTTTCAATACTCTTTTTTTACACTTGAAGATTCCAAACCAATTTTCAGTCAAAGAGAGGTCAAAGAATCCCCAATAGGTCAATTAGGGTTTCATGTGTTTCAAGGTAATCATCTCCAAAAAGACTACCATTTAGCTTCAAAGTCTGCACATAAGGTAATGGGATATCTTGAAACTTTTTCAGAAGTAATAAGAGGCGAAATAGGAGAAGAAATTGATAAGGTAAGAGGTCTGCTACTCAATGATGACATCTTGCAGCAAGGGAGACAGGAAAACTAGGGTTTTTTATGGAAATTTTCTTGGTTTCACGACTTAAATGGTTAAATCATCAACAATACTTGTATCCTGATGCACTCAAACCTTCCCCTATCTTTAATATACCTTCATAAACACTTCCCATCACTCCTATCCCTCAAACTCATTATTTTTCTACAAAACCTAGTCTATTGCCACAATTTGACACTTTTTGAGACTAGGCCTATGTTTTTCCCTTTTGGACCCCTTCCCCTCACTCAATCCTTGAAATTCCACTTTCCCTACCTCTAAAATCTATCCCTATCCCCCAGAATTTTCCCAAGAATTTAGACAATTCTTAACCCCTTCACTCTCGTCCGTCTACAAGGCAGTCCTAAATCCCCTACACCAAACCCGAATTTCCTCTTCCAACTAAGCTAGGGTTTGCTATAGAAAGGAGGAATAATAGAAAAGGATCCATATTATAGATAATATCAGCAAGCATAAATCCATACCAACTCATAAGCATCATGCCTCCATCATTTTCCAAGAATTCATTCCAAAGGACAAATCATTTGCCACACTTAGGGCCAACTTTGCTTCAAACTATGTTTATGACCAAGAAGAGCTAAATTTGACAAAATCAAAAGAGTTTTTTGTCCATAATAGGTCCAAGAAGAAATAATTCCTTCATATTTTACATAGGTATCATGGTTTGGGATAAATGTAAAAAATACAGATATCATGGGAGAATTGCTACACTTTTGGAGTGACCTTGGGAAAATCAGGTTTTATCATATCTAGATTTTACAAATGACTTTATTGATGGTTGAAAAGACAACTATACTGGAATAAATTTCTATTGAGTTATCATGAGCTCAATGTTTAGTTGAGGAAGGCATCCAAAAGTTGTTTGCACCAACACTATGCATTTCTGCACCATCATTCAACACTTTTAACCAGTCTTGGGAGAATCAAATTTTGATAGGTTAAATAAACTCCAATTATAGAATAAAAGGAATATTTTGAAATAATACTAGAATACATTTCAAATGAGTTATCATGAGCTCAATTTGGAGTTAAGGAAGGCCTCCAAAAGTTGTTTGCACCAACACTCTACATTTCTGCACCATTATTCAACACTTTTTGACGAGTCTTGGAAGAATCAAATTTTGATAGGGAAAATCAACTCCAATAAGAGAAAAATTGGTATATTTTAAAATTATATAGGATAATAGTTCCAACAAGATATTATGGGCACAATTTAGACATTGGGAAGGCCTCTAAATTCCCTCTACAAAAGGTGCTATGCGTATGGAAAGTTTGACAAATTTTGGTTTTTTGCTAAGGCCGATTAGCGCAACACCACTAGCGCTACACTTTTCCCTTAGGAATCCGTAGAGTTAAAACTCTACATTTTTGGATTCCTTATAGCTAACAAACTATTCTCACCAAATTTCAGAGAAATTGGAGCAGTTTTGACCCCTCAAAATGTCAAAAAACACCTCATTTTTCACCATTCTGCCTCCTTTTTAGGCTTGGCGCTGTGCTCAGAGTAGTCTTGGGGATTTAAATTTTTGAACAGGTTATATGTTCTAAATTAGAAAAAAAAAGGAATATCTGGAAATAGGACTCAACAATATTTCCAGACAGCTATCACGAAGCAAAATCTGACATCGGGAAGGCCCCTAAAACTTGGCTGTAACAGGACCTATTTTCTGCCTATGGTGGCACTAAGCTTATGGACAACACTGTGTGTTTTTGGCCAAAAGGTCAACAAAACACACAAATTGATGGAAAAATTATTTTTTTAATGTTTTCTTGGGCAAATCACTCTAGATTTTATTAAGGAGTTATGCTATGTTATCTTTCATTTATTAGCTTAGATATTATGCGTCTTGGGTCTTCCATGGTCTTCAAGCACATAAATGACATTTAAGATGAAATTAGGGTTTCTATAAGCCTCTTATGGTTTCCAACTCCTCTCTTGATAAGATAAATAGAGCATGATGGTTCCATTGTAAATGTTGGCATTTGATGAGTTTTTAGAGCAATATATGATTTTCTTGAGCTTGAAGAAGAAATTGGTCTTGTGGAGTTTCTGAATGGATTACTTTGGTTGATGATGAAGGTGGATAGCTTGCAGGATCCTTGAGCTTGGTTATTGGTGAAGTTCTTCTCTTTCATGTTATCATTTTCTCATGTTTTCATTATGTTTCCATCCTTCTATGCTACAGTAGAATAGAAGAGTATAAGCCAAGAAATGTTGTTGGAGGCACTTTGGTCCTCCTTGCTGTCTATTGTCTTTATGTTTTCCCCTGCTGGATTTGTTTAAGGAATTCTTAGCTGCTCCTCAGATCCATCTATGCTTGTTTATTCCATAAATGGTTCAATACAGTAGTTTCAAATATGTTTTATGGTTAGCCCTGCCTATTTTATGCTACTTAAACTCTGTTTTGTAATCTCTCTTTGAAGTATTACTTGTTAGGTTTTAGCCAAAGAGGGCATATTTTGATCATGCCCTTTGTCCATGCTTGAGCAGTTTCCTTAAATATTATTTGTAGCTTGATCATTGATGTTTAGGCATTCCCTCTTCATTGATTAAAGTTACTTTTTATCTTGAATGTTTTCTAACCTTGAAGGTGAAATCACTAGAAGTTAAATGAGTTTCTCGCCTTCTATATTTCATTGGAATTGTTCATCTTGAATGCTTGTTTGCTTAAAGTATAATCTAAGAGCTATTGGTTTACCCTGCCTTATGATTATGTTCTTATGTTTATTAGTATTTGAGACATCTTGTTTAAGGATTCTTCACTGCCCTTACACACTTACATTGTTCACCAACTTATTGTTCATTTAACTTCACACATGCCTTATATATCCATTTGACCATGTTAGATTTTCCTTATTATGCATCTGTTTCCATTATTGAGATATCCATTACTTTCATAGACTCCATAGCCTAATAATTTGAAGACCTCTCACTCCACCTATTTCTACTTGATCATCTTACTTAACCAAAACAAACAACAAACCCTACACTTAACAACTAGCCTAAAATCCAAACCCTAAAATCAAACAAGTTCACATCCTTTGCATATAATTGAGAGATCCCTCTTTGAGTCTAGAAAGGCTAAGTCCTAAGACTCCAAAGACTATTCTTATGTTACCCTATGCATTTGGTCTACCAATCTGCTAAATCCCGGGACCCTGACAAATGTTGAGGGTTTGGTCAAGGTTAGGGTTATGTTATAGTTAAGGTCAAGGTTAAAGTTAGGTTATAGTGAAGGTTAAGGTTAAGATAAGGTTAAGGTTCAGGTCAAGGTTAAGGTTAAGGTTAGGGTAAAGGTTCAGGTTAAGGTTAAGGTTAAGGTTAAGGTTAGGTTATAGTGAAGGTTAAGGCTAAGACCCGTAACCCTCACCTCAACCTTAACCTTGACTTCACCCTTAACCTAACCTTGACCTTAACCTTAACCTTAACCTTATCTTAACCTTAACCTAACTTTAACCTTAACCTTAACCTAACTATAACCTTACCCTTAACCTTAACCTTGAACTTAACTATAACCTAACCCTAACCTTGACCAAACCCTTAACATTAACCTTAACCTTAACATTTACTTAACCTTAACCTCAACCTTAACCTTAACCTTAACCTTAACCTTAACCTTACCCTTAACCTTACCCTACCCTTAACCTTAACTTTACCCTTAACCTAACCTTAACCTTAACCTAACCTTAACCTTATCTTAACCTTAACTATAACCTAACCCTAACCTTGAGCAAACCTTAACCTTAACCTTAACTTTATCCTTAACCTAACCTTAAACTTAACTTTTGTTACACATTATTTTGTCACCATGACATTTTACTATTTATATGGGCTCATCAACACCTATATAATGCTCCTTTAGAAGTCTACAACCCTGAAGTTCCTAAAACAAGTCCTGAATTTGGAGAAAAGCTTGTAAAAATAATAAAAGTATTGGTACCACACTTTTCCCTAGCTTTACCTGCGGCACCATGTCCTTTTGCTCAAAAAATTGCGGAGCTGACCGCACTTTTTCTTTATTAAAAGTGTGGACCCTTGTAAAAGGTAATTTTAAGGCGAAAGTAAATTCTATAAGCCCAACTGGTCGAATATTCCCCCAACTGGAAGCTTCTAGAATGCGTTATCCAGTCGAAGCCTTACTCCCTCCATTATCATGAACATTCATTCCTTCATAAAATGAGCCTATGCCTTGGATTTTGGAACTTAATCCTTTGATAAGGGAACTCTATCCCTTCCATTTTGGAGCTGTAACCACTTTCCTTTTCCTATAAATTGAAGCTTTGGTTCAGTCTAAAGGGTACATGCTCACATATGTAAAACTTCTCTATGCATTTTGAATATACTTAAGTACTTGCTTTTTACTTAGTACTTGTATTAGAGAAGAGAAGTGATAAAGAAATATACTCTTCTTTCTAGCTACAAGAATGATTACACACTCATATTTAGGCTAGTTAAAATAGTGGAAGGGCTTGTCAGGCCAAAGGGAAACACTTGTTCCGGACCCCGGAAGGACCTGTATGACATCAAGGCGAACACGGTTGTAAGAATCCTTCTTTAATTAAGAGATAATACAATTGGATCCTGTTTTCTCAATAAGTTTTTTATATGTTTACTTAAATGGCTTATTTCTTAAATTCCTTTATCATTAAGATAGATTTGTGATTTATGAATTGATATATGTTGCAGATGCTTTTGATTCTTTTCTATGTTTTTGTTTGCAGATCTCGAGAAGTGACTGCTTGGAGCAACGAAGGAAAGAATTCAACTAGCGTTGGACCATAGGTAGGTCCTCCCTTCATCATATAGAATTCTTAATCATGTATAATCTAGAGAAAATATTTTACATTTGTCCTGTTTGTTTCTAGCTATCTTTGTGATATTAGGGAGATCTTTCTTGTCTGCAAGAATGATTTACCTGCCTAACAAAATGTTGACTCCACTAGGGAATAGAAATTAGTTTTCTTTTTCTTAGAGCTTGAATTTTGAAAGTATTTTTCGGATTTTGATTAGTCTGTACTGGTTTGGGTTAATTAGCCTCATAATCCCTGATAATTTTGATTTAAGAAATTTTTTATTTTTCTTTAAGTTTTCTGGGCTTCGCATTTTTTGTTGGAAAACAGTGCGGTATCATCCGCAGTTTCTCGGTGTAAACTGTGCAGTGCCACACCTTTTTGCATTGAAACCCATGGACCCTGTGAAAATCTTTGAAAAACTTAAAATTCTCTTTTCTGGTACCAACTTATAATATTCTCTGTAATTACCTAGATTTTTATTTACTACTAAAAGAATTTTCTAAAAGCTTCTTCTAGCACTCCTAAGTTTTGAGTGATTTTCTAAAAAATTGCATTTTATAAGTGAATTTTGCTTTGTATTTCGGTTGCTCAAAGAACAAAAACCTTGATATACCTTAGATCACTGGTATTTCATTGTTTTCTTGTTGAGCCTCTGACTTTGTAGCAGAAATTTATTTTATGAAAATTAGATTAAAGTTTTCATTTGAAAATCTTAAAGTACTTTTGGTTCATAAGTTGTCAATTTCACTTAAAACCCCATTGGATGATTTTGATTTCTTGCTAGGATAAGAAAAGGATTTTCTGGTTAGATGAAAAACTGAGAAAAACATCCTCAAAATTTTTAGAGTTTTTAGTTTTAAAAATTAAATCTTTAGAATTTGTAGAGTTCAAAATTTGTGTTTTTAGTTTTGAATTTCAGTTTTTAAGTAATCATACTTTTCTTTTGGAAACTGTTTACTTCTAGTTTAAGACTTAAATGATTAAAAGGGATTTCTTTTGAGAAATTATTCATTGAGTTCTCATGAAAAAGATTTATTTTCATATATTCTTGTTTTAAAAGAAAGGATTGATGTTTTAGAAGCATTTTCATTTCTCAACTCTTTCTTTTAGATAGGTTTCGTTGAAAAGGAATTAAATTTTTCTCATATAGATGCATTTTGGAGTTTTTTGGAGTCGGGTCACTATACATCATTGAAGTTTCACTTTCATGCCCATTTTCCTAAGAAAAAACCAATTAAAATTAACACTTAATTAAAATCAGCCTAGCAAATTCTTATTTTTCTAGGGCTCTTTCCACCAACCTAGCTTAGGCTAGTGTCTTGGAATAGATTCTATTTGACTCTCCAAGATAGTTAAAACAAACAAGTAGTCGATCTTGCGATAGGAAAATTCCAATAGTAGCATCTATGCTATGGGAAGCTCCTCTTAAAGGAGTCAAGCACAAGATCATATTCGAACCGGTGAGGTAATCAATCCTTCCTCATTGGGAACGATAGAAGATATACACGTATTAACAACAATAAACCTTAGATTGACCATTGTTGAGGAGCCTAGGGTCACTTGTCAGTAAAATTTGGATTATGTCAAGGAGCCTTCAAGGGGATTGAGCTTTGTTACTCTGCCATTGAGTGTGTCGTATCATAGATTGTTCCCATAGGTATATTTGTTTCTATTGGTGACCTTAGTCGCCATAATATATAGGATTGTTTCCCAAGGTGATGGTGGAGGGAAGATCCCACTGTACCTGGAGCACACATCGGCTAGACTCACTTGGACTCTCCGGAGGGTTATCTTCACTCGAGATATTTTAAGTGGAGAAAATTTCACTGGTCTGTTTCATTAAGCATATTGTCGGGGTAACTGTTCCAACCGCCATTTCTGCATTAAAATACTATGATGTTGGATTTCATTACCAAATACTGTTTTTAGTGCAGAAATATATTGTTTGTGAGTGGTTTGATGTCTTAGATTTTATAGGTACGTGATCATTTGTTTCTTAGCAACCTTAGGATTTTTTATTGAAATTTTCTTTGATTGCGTGTGTTAAAAGTTTTAATCATGGCTGAATTATCGAGACGATCGTGCAGAACTTAGGGAAAACCCCCTGAGTATACACCTAGCCAATTAGAACGATTTAAATCTCTCATACCAAATGTTATCAGTCAAAATGGATTAAAGGAACAAGGAGAATTATTTATAATTCCTCATCCTGATTTTGAAGTAGACCAGTCTTAAGTAGCAGAACATATTCCAAAAACAATTTCAATTTATGAATTAACATAAGTTGCTTCTGCAACAAGTGAATTATCACCTTAAGAACTTGAAATTTATGAATCGGAATATGAACCTGCTACATTAGAACCTACTTTAGAATTCACTAATCTAATTTTTGATTATATTGATTCACCTAGAGTAAAGACTTTGATCACAAAAGGTCTTCCTCCTAGTCTTATTAGTATTGAATAAATCACTGATACAGAAGAAGAAGTAATTCTCCCTTCAACTCAGGAAATTTTATAAATTAGACAACGTGAATCAATTTTTTATAGTCCTTTTAGACCAGACACTTGGTATTCTTCATTAACAATTTTTTTACAGAACGTAGGTATTCAGTATTCGCCACCCCGAATACCTTTTTACCCTACACCGATAGGTTATAGACCTTAGATAAACATGCCGGGTGAGTCATCTATGTTTTTTGAATCGCCAAAAACATTTCTCTATGGTGGTCCATTTTTTCCTGTAGGCTATTAGTCGCTCTCTAGTACATACTCAGGAGCATGTCCTTTTCCAAGCAAATCAATGTCATCATCTGGCCTGAATGAATCAAATACTAGAACTTCGAACAATGAGCAAGTTTTTATGATGTTTGGAAATATTTCGAACCCCACATCTCAAAATAGTAATATATAGCCTAGGGGGCAATCTCAAAGTAGCCAAATATAGCCTAGGGGGAAACCCCAAGGATATTACATACCTAAAGGTCAACCTCAGGGACAATACGTACCTCAAGGTCAACCTCAGGGACAATACATACCTCAAGGTCAACCTCAGGGACAATACATACCTCAAGGTCAACCTCAGGGAAAATACATACCTCAGGGTCAATATCAACCCCAAGGATAGTACATACCTCAAGTTAAACCTTAGGGATAGTACATACCTCAAGGTCAACCCCAGTGTAATGTTCCAAAATTTTAGCTTCCAAGCTAAATGGAACATTAGAGTTAGCAACAGCTGTAGCAGGTAAATAAATGGGTAGAAAATCCCATAAGTCTCCTAAGGAGGATAAAAACACTCCAAATGTGAAAGGAGACACTCTTTATAGCTCAATAAGACACCTCCATGTATGAATAAATATAAAATGAAGCTACTTTGACCAAGTCAACAACACAGTTTTAGTGGAGGAGGAATCCTAGGATGGATAACGCAATTTTGGAGGGAAATGTAACTTGGGTTAGAATCAACCTAAGTGAGTGGGTCTAAGGGAAAGCAAGCTCACATCTTATATATGGAAGAGGATGGAAACATTATTCATCATGTTGCAGATTATTATTCTTGGATGCCAAGAATTGTTGCTGCTTTGCTACTTAGCAAAGTTGTAGTGTTGTTTAGCACTGGGTGTTCCCGGGCGGGAATCCCACCTCTTTCCTTTGAGTAGCTCATTGAAATAGTTTGTATTCATCATTCCACATTATATTTTCAGGTCAATCTCCAACCATCTACATCAGCGCAACTTTGCCGGAGATTATGTAGTGTTACTTGGTGCAGCAGTGGAAGGGATTGGAATCCCATCTCCTGAGCTAGTTTCTCATTGGAGGAAGCTTCCCTTCACTTGAGAGATCTTTTTGGAGAGTTCCAGAGCATATTTTAGATCTGTGGTATCAGGACACACATTTCGCATACCCTCTCAGCGCTGTTTCTACTAGGGAGTGTGTTATTTTAGAGGCAGTACTCATTACCTTGTTTGATGGCTCCATTGCTGACTTTCCTTGTGATTGAGAGGTTAAAACTTTCATGGGAGGAAGCCCTTGAGGAATATAAATCAGATTAGACATATTTCAGCCTTGTATACTCTTGTGCTTTAGTGTTGCAGTGATTATTCAGTTATTTTTTGAAAATCACATTTGTATGTAGAGTATTTGACAAGAAACCCTTGCCGAGTTATCTTGTATTTTGTATAAGGATCTTAGATATCTGTTGTTACACCATTTTTTGGTCATATAACCTATTATCATTAGATGAACCCAAGTACACCATGTAAGACCAATTTTACCCTAAGTAAAATTGCTTTCACCATGTGAATTAACTTATTTGTTTATATTTCCCGGTCATATTTAGCCCAAAACAAGGAAATTAATTAAATAAATCCTTATTTATTTAATTATTTCCTAAGAATAAGTTATTCAAATCATTATTTAAATAATATTCTTAGTTAAATTTGACTAAGTCATCCATAAATAATTAAACAAACCATTATTTATTTAATTATATTCCCATCATTTCCCTAAAATGATAAATAAATAATTTATTTATTTATTATTTATAAATAAAAGAATTGACCCAAGTCAAAAATCATTTTCCCTCCAACAAATATAATACAATATTCCTAAAGGGTGGTTCTAGAATTCGATTAATAATATTTTATTCATGCACCGAGTTCTAGAACGCCCTAATATTTTGTTATAAATAGAAGGGCTTTCCCCATTCCTTAGTCACCTCCATTGCATTAGATCACTCTGGATCTATACTAAGTCACATTCTCCATTTTTGCCTTATGAGCTCCCATTGAGTTCTATGTTTGTCTGGGTTTTCTACAACAACAAGAGAGAGGAATTTTAGATATGAAATGTTGAGGACTTTCAAGAACCCATCCCATTGAGGAGAACCGCAAAACACCTTTCTTGTTTTCCTCTCAGGTGCCCCCTTTTTATATAATAGAAAAATTATTTCAAATGCACTGTTCTTGTCTTGTCTATTGGATGCATGGAGCCATATTTTACTTTATCTGCTTAATGTCTTTTATGCTTAGATCTGGATTTGTGCAACATTATTTGGATCATCTAATTGCAGATTTAAAAGGTTTTTGCAGCCATAATTGATGTTAGTGCTATTTTTTATGCGTAGTTAAAGTGATCTTTTATGACGAAAGATTCATACTAACAATTGGCGACTCCACACGGGTTTTCTTTTGCGACCGCTGTCATTTTATATATTCCTGCATATCCAGCTATTTCAAACCCTAGGGTTTCTCTTCCATTTTCTTTTTTTCTTATTTTTTATGGTGCTTTTCACCTCTAAAACCATCAAACATTAAAATTTTTAACTTCCATGTGTTTCTGGCCCTATTGCGCAGGTGACAGACATCAGCCGCAGCTGAGACGACAACTTTTTCTGAAATCTGCCACCAAGAAACCCGGATCTATAGGTCACACTTATCGGCCCAAAAACTACGACCTGGCCTTGAGGTCACACTTTTCTACCCAAAATATACGACCTGGACTAAAAATAGGTCAGAACCTGTGACCTGCACATTCTTCTGCAATTTTCCAGCACTTTTTCTGGGTTTGTCTGAAGCTTCTGTCAGGGTTTTCCAGCCTCTGTCTCTGTCTGTTTAGACCTGTTTCTGATTTGTTTCACTCAAATAAGTGGGAATATTGCCCCTTAAGGATCTAGTACCCTCCACTTTTTGTGGGAGAGCTTTTTATATTTCAGAAGTCTGAATTTCTAGAGTTTTAGCCTTATTTCTTTCAGATCTGATACCTCCTTTTCAGATCCCTTTAGATCAGGTCTTCTCCCTTTCAAATCACCTCATATAGTTTTTTTTGGGTTCATTTCTAGGGCTGCCTCCTTGTCCCTTCTATTTTTAGCTGATCCCCTCCTTTTTAGCAGCAACCTTGCCTCTGCCTCTTTGTTGTTCTTTGCACCTCTTTTCAGCAGATTTCTCCTTTAGATCCCCGTCCCTCCCGACCTTAGATCTATTGGCCTCTTTTTCCTGCTTTTCTTAGTTTTTTCCCTCTTATAGTCTAGTTTTGAGAGACCCACCTTCTTGGGTTAGATTGATGGATTGTTAGATGTTAATTTTCTGTTCTTTTAGTCTTATTTACTGCAGATTTATTTTCAGTTACACAACACACTTTTTCCTTTACTCTCAAAACGTCTGGGTTTAAACAAATTAAAATTAATGCACACCACAAATTGACCCTAAGCGAAGAAGAGCCTGGTTATCACTACCTGGAAAATACTTTAAAATAAATTTTCACTGCACCTCTCTGCCCTTGACCTCACTTGATTTTGTCCCTCCTTGCCCTTGTCGGTTTTTCTTCTTCCCGTCATCATTGCGCCCCCAAGGCATTTCTCTCGGAGACTTCTTGGCCTTCACCCTCAGTTTTCGATTGGTCGACTTCCTCTTTCCCATCATCCTCGAGTAATTCATTCCCCAATTCCACACTCTGACTCTTCTTCTAATTGTTCAGGTTCTCCCCCTACTCTTGGTTCTCCCCCTGCTACCTGTTGAGCTCCAAAGACGTTCTTTCTTCCACCACATTCCACTCCATTTCCTTTGTCCATTATTAATCATAGGCTCAAATGATCAGTAGAATTAGTTAAAATTGCTTTAATAATGAATATCATGACTAACTTGCTATGTTTTTATGAATTTGTCATTGTAGTACTTTTTGAACTAGATCTAGCTACAGAATGTAGACATTCTGTAGCTAGTTGCCGATTCTACAGCTGTCTTCATGTCTACGCAGGTTCCAGGTGTCATCTTGGAGAAAAAAACATATGGGCATATTCCACATCATTCATTCATCATTTTTTGCTCTCCAAAAAGCTTTAATAGAATTCTGTAGGCGGTTATGTACGTGGGAACTCAAACTAGGAGGGAGACTCCTAATAGGACAAGGACAGTCCATAAGTCATTAATTCTATTACGTGACCACCATCAGAGTCCTAGTTTGGTTTTTATTTGGAAAGACAATTATCCCTAGGTTATCTCAAAAAAGTTATGTAAATTTTTTACAAATATGGCTCGGGAAACCAAAGGACAAGGTTGGATTTTGTATTTGACTGCTAGAGTTGAGAAGTACAAAAACACTCTGTTTTGAAGTAATTTCTCTCTAATGCAAGAAGTATCACTTTATTGAAAGCACTGAGTCAATCTTGAAGTAGATTTTGCGTGCTAATTTGGTGGTAGAGGGCCCCTGCCTCCTAAGCAGCCTTTTTTATACGGTTTAGATAAGTATTTTAGTCTCGTTTTTCATTTCTAGCTTAAGCACGTTTCTGAAGTTTATGTTTCATGCTTGTTTACATTGATCATCACAACTAGACTTATTCTTATAAAATCTTCCAAAATATCATCACGATGAATAAGGCATAGCTGTGGTGTTGTAGGTTTTAGTTGCATTTCCTTTCAAATTTTATGATTTATGCTTGTTTACACTAAGTGTCACAGTCGGTCTTACTCCTACAAACTCTTCCAAAATATCATTAACAATGAATAAGAAACAGCTGTGGTATCTTAGATTTTTTTAATTGTATTTTCTTTCAAATGTTATGTTTATGTTCAATTGCATTGAATAATACAGCCATAATTGTTTTTACAAACTCTTCCAAAATATCATTCACATTGAACAAGATGGGCTGTAGAATTCCAATAGACTAGCTGCATGTTAGTTTAGTCATAACAATCCGGAGGATGATTTCATTTAGTTCAGCTCTGTCACTACATTTCAAGTTTGATAATGGAATTTTAATTTAACTCTGTTCACTGTACTTCAAGTAGATTAGTAGCATTCTAGTTTAGTCTTAACTCACTGTATTAGCATTCTAGTTTAGTTGTTATCCATTGCATTTTAAATTGTATTAGTTGTTAAATTTAGATACCACGGTCTTCATTATTTACAAAAACTTCTTTTTTTCCAACCTCATATTAATACATAATCATCTGGACAGAAGCTAGTATCAGTCTAAGGCCTGGAGTATTTTGCAACCTTTTTACCATTTCACAAATAAACCTTTTCTCAAGGACTATTCTAAAAAGAAACCTATAACTTTTGAGTGAGGTCTAGTGGTGCTAAATTGAGTTGTAGAACAGAATTAGAAGTTAGTTTAGAGTAAAATATTATTGTGCTACAAATGTTCTTTTCCAAATATGTTCCAATGAACCTTTAATCATGGATGAGATGTTGTAGCATTGTAAGAAGATTGTTTATTTAGGAGAACTTCATTCACACTTAACTTGTCCATTTCTCAAGCTCTTCCAACACATATTTAATGAATGAATTGGATAAGTTCAAGCTCATGTTGTGATTTATTTCCTTGCAATGAAGTAATTATCAAGCTTTGCATTTGTTGTTTGCCAGCCATAGTTTAGGCTTTGTTCTGTTTTCGTATTTGCATTTGTTGTTTTCCAGCCATAGTTTAGGCTTTGTTCTGTTTTAGTATTTGCATTTGTTATTTTCCATCCATAGTTTAGGCCTTGTTCTGCTTTAATATAACCAGTAGCTTCTTTTCACCAGAATTTAGTTCTTTCCCTTTTCAAACATAAAACCATAAAACCAAAAACATCAGAAAACACTAAACACAACGTAGTGAGAAACAAATACCTAGGCACATATAGTGCACCACACTTCAGCATTTTACCAACCCTGGTTGACAATTAATGAAATCAATTTAGGAACACTAGGTTGAGCACAAACACTATCTTCACCATGTCTAGTTCAAGGCGTAGCGCCAACGGAAACCCCAGTTCTACTGCTGGGTCCGTTTCCAGCAAAACCACTACGGGACCTACCTCGACTACCCCATTGCTCCCTTATATTGTCAGCCTTAGTCTTCTCGACTTCAATCAGTTGATCAATGATCCTATCTGCCATGATGTTAGTTGGCTTGCTATGCCAACCAAGCTCCCCTCCGACATTCCCAAGTTCAAAGGCCTTGCTAGCGAAGATCCTTCTAACCGTATTTTCTCTTTCCACATGTGGTGTTCCTCCAATTCCATCACCGATGACTCCATCCGTCTTCGATTGTTCGAATGCACGTTTACCGGCGAAGATTCTAAATGGTATGTTGATCAAGACACCTCTTCCCATACCACCTTTGTGACGATTGCCCAAGCCTTTTTATCTTATTTCCAGCTCCCTCTCTGATACGACACTAGTACTGAACTCTTAACCTCTTTTCATTAATCCTCTTCGACCTACCTTTCCACTCATGTCCAAGAATGGCGATGAAGATGGAGCTTGTGTCGTGCTCCCCCCTTTGAAGATTAGGTTTACATGGACTGGTTCCTTCGCTCTCTCTTACTTCCCATTGGAAAATATGTCGCATCCCATTTTCCCCAAACCGAAGAAGCCACCCTCAAAATAGCCTTGAAATATGACATTATCTATGCTCAATCTGGTTATGTTTATACCATCCTTCCTGACCTCCCCAAACCCGATGGCCCTAACGCCTCGGGGGCCTCTCACTCTACCGACGGTATCATTGGAGCTCTTTCACATGCCTTTACTCAACCTCTTATGGGCTATGGTTTCCCTCCAGGAGAGGCCAGCACCTTTAGCACTTTTCCCCCTCCAAGTAGCATGTATCCAGGATACGACATGCCTCCTCATTTTTCCCACACTCCTGCTTACCTAAATGTTGCCCATCCTAACCCTTATCCTTACCCATAGCCTGGTGTCCCAGCTCCTCCAGCATTTGGACCTCCCACTCCCTTGCCTTCTCCACCCCCGCAGCTGCACTTACTACCCCCTCTAGGGCAAGTATGTGCACAGCAGGGCGCAACTAATTATCTTCCTTCTGAAAGAAAGAGGAAAGGCAACCCATCTGCCTTTGGTAATCGTGGATCCAATCCTTCAAGTATTGATTCTAACACTGCCAACCAGCCATAGGGCTCTCAGCCCAAGCCGGACAGGCCATTTCCTACCAATAAACCATGTTCGTGTTGTGGTGTTTATGGTCATTACACTCACGATTGTCCCCTATTACCACAGATGCGGAAGATGTGGGAGTCTCAGGCCACCGTGCGGGGACAACACTCCTCCCCTACTATCCCTCCCAATCCAGCTACTTCTCAGCCCACTGTGTTTACCGATCCTTTCCCTCAACAAGGATTTGTGGCCACTCAACCACCTCATACCCCAGTAACCACTCAACCTCCCCCTTTTGGTTCCTCCAATTACCAGATTCTCATGATGGCTTCTGACCAACCACTCACCGTCGACCTCAACCTTAAAACTCGGTCCCGTCAGTATTCCGTGCCTCATGTTTCATCTGTTTCTAATTCCCCATCTTCAGGTCCTATAGAGCCTCTGTCGACACCCAATGGTCCCTTACAAATCCATCTGCCCAAAGTTGAGGTTCATGCCATGATTCCTAAGGGACCATTACACCGAAATGCTGCTTTTGACCAAGCTGCCCATTCATATAGCATAGTAGGTGAGCTGGCCCAATCTCCTGCTTCCATTTCAATGCTGGAACTCCTTCAGTCGTGCCCCTCTCAAGGAAAAGCTCTACTATCTGCCTTGGGCGCTGTAAATCATGTTGATGACCAATTTATTGTTTTCGATGCCCATCAGTGAGAGTCTCCTCCTCTTCCTGCTTCTGTAGCTTTCCAAATCCAAGTCAAAATCCGGAACGCTAACATTTCTCATTGCATCATTGATGAGGGAGCCTCCACCTGTGTGATGTCCCCTTTGGTTTGGAAACAACTCGGATCTCCTAAGTTGGCCCCTCCCACGATCACTCTTTGAGCATGGAATGGCCATGCCTCCCAGCCCATTGGCCCTTTCCACAATTTTCCTATCACTCTTGCGGGCAAGACTGTTTGCATTGACACTGAAGTCATAGATGCCCCTCTTGATTATAACATTATTTTTGGGCATAGCTACACCTATGCCATGTCTGCTATCCCATCCGCGGTCCATCTCAAGATGTTTTTCCCTCATAATGGAAAGATATTCACCATTGACCAGTTGACATATCATGAGCCAAAATCTCAGCCCTCCCCTGAGTCTACCATCTCTTCTATAGCCAATATGAAAACCGCTGATTCTTTGAACAGTGTCTCCCCCGACGTCTACAAAGACTCCTCATTTCTTGGAACTTTCCCTGGTATTCATCCTCCTCCTATCTCTAATCCCAGTTTAGTGAATGTTTGCATGATGTAATCATCTCGGGCTGACCTTAAACAACCTGATTCGGCTAGTCAACAAACTCAACCTCAACCTCGCCTGTCGCAACCTGCTCCTAGCCCTTCACCTCAGCCAGCCAAACCTCTTCCTTCTAGCCCTTCTCCTACAACTGATACCCATGCTCCCCTCTATCCTCATAGGTCGGTTCCACCAGGCCTCAACCATCTTGGAGGCATCCCTCCTGGCCATTACCCCACTGGTCAGATACCTTTCCTTGCTCCCCCTCCCGGAGTCTCTTCGGTTCCCAGCATGGCCACCCTCTCCCTCCCCAATTTGACCCTGAGCATACCCGTCTGGTACCTTGACCCTCCAGCCACTACCACACCTGGTCAACCCAAACCTTATCTTGCTTTGATCCCGGTTGAACAGATCCCATGACTTCTCCCGCTGCAACAGTGCCTCAATCACCTCCACAAGAACCACCTCCTGTTGCGACTGCTTCGGGTAAGAAGGGAAAATCTTCCAAGGGGGCATCAAAGGACAAGGCTGTCCCGAAAAACCCTACCTTTCCTCTACCTCCAAATCATACCATCAAGTGTTCCTTGTGTGATGTTGTCGGTCACGCCACCCATACCTGTCCTGAATTGCCTCATCTCAAGCCCCTGGTTACTGTCGCGTTACCTGAGTCCATGGTCCCGGAAGCCTTTTTTCCTTCCGCGACCGTGACCAAGAACCCCAAGACTATTCACAACAACCACCCCTATGCTTTGTGTGATCTCCATGGCCATTACACCCACCTTTGTCCCCGCCTCAAGGACTTCCGCACCTCTCTATCCGCGGTCCGCCAATTCGAGGCCAAGCACAACAAGTCTACCTCTCCCCTATTTGCACATTTTGCTTCGGCAGAACTACCAGACATGACTACTCCCATTGAAATTCCCCCTCCTGATGTCAAGATGACGGAGCCTTCGTCCACCATTTCTTACCTATCATCATCCATGAGACCCTCAGGGAACATTGCCTCTAAATCCTCCCATGTTGTTTCGCTTGACCTTCCTTCAGCAATCACCTTGGGCTTAACATCGGTAGATCCTTTATCTTCTTACTCTTTCGTCACTTCTGGTAATGATGCGCATGTGAACCTCTCTTCTCATGATGATGAGTTAGGTAGCTTTGCCGCGTCAGGTGGTCTTTCTTCCACTAGTTACCGCATCTTCTATCACGATGATGAAATTATGTAAGGAATCATCTCCCCTAACTTTCTCTATTCCCCCTTACATCGAAACCATGCATTTGAACCACATACACCTTGTGGCCATTACATTGCAACCCAATGTTTGGGTAAGGGGGCACCCATATTTGAGAGACCAGGAGAAGTAATTCTCCACAAATCTCCTAGGGTATCTGGTCATGTCAACTCTAGTACCATTATTCTTCCACACTTAGAAGAACCTCTAGAGTCCCATACCACTTCATATCACTCTCGGTATGATACCCCTTATCGTTCCTTCATTTTACATTCGCAACCCAGTCTTTTAGACATTGTTGTTGACCAACCTATAGGTTTTCTAGGAGAGCACCAGTTCATTATCTCCAAATCATCTCTTTGGGATATTAAAACCAGGTATGCCAACCCAAAAACTTAAAGTCCATTTGATTAATATATGTAGTACTAAAAGAGATTGGAAATCCTCCATTTCCTTTCTCAATCTGCATAACCATAACGAAAAAAATGGCACACCACATCATTAAAATGTGTTTAGATCCCCCTTTTCCTAAATACATTTTGACATGACCACAACATGCTTGGGGGCACGTAGACCCCTCAACCATAAAAATCCCAGATCTCAGCCAAAAATAACACTAAAACCCCCTTTCTCTGACATATCACACTTTTCAGGTCATTTCCTAGGACAGGTCACAGTTTTCTGCCCAGTACCTGCTACCGAGGTCACAGCACAGACCCCAAAAAGTGAGACCTGGCATGTTCATGAGCTCTAGGTACCTGTTATTTTTTAGTACCTTGATACTTCACCAGGACCCATTGTGTCCACGAAGTGTCTATTCACCTCTCCTCCAAATAAAATTTCCTCACTTACAACAGTTGTACTGGAGGCACCACTTTTCCTCCTTATGTGTCCTTTTTTGTGTTGATTTTTGTCATGAGATACCCAATTGTACTCATGTTTTTATGGTCCCCCATTAGACCTTTACTATGTGGCAGCACCATCGAGTCGCCCTTGTTTAAAGCATCTGAGTTGAGTCATCATCACATTCATGGAATCTATCCCGAGTCCCTTTGCATCCCACTATAGCTCTCCATCCTTCATTGCTCGGTCCCTCTCTCGTGTCGCACATTATGGCCTTCAGTCCCACTATCCCCTATCCCTCATGATATTGTGTCAGTTTCTGCCAAGCCATTCATGCCATTTATGCTCTAACAAGGGAAGTCGTCCATCCACTACTCAGTATCCCTCATTTCATCATCATCATTATTGTCCATCTGTTAGTCACTCTACTATTTTCTCCCGTGACTTAGTTGGGGTTCCCTTATCACCTCACCTATGCTGGACCTACTTCTGTCAACATCAGCTCATTTACTCCAGAAGCTAGGTCTGGGGGGCAGTGTACCTTAGTTCGAGCTCTTTTCAACATGATCGTGATCTATACACTTGATAGTCCAGTGATGCAGCAACAACTATTGGTGATTCCCGGGTGTGTGTGAGATGTCTCAACCCTCATGAGGGGGTGGCCCTGTCGGTAGGCCCCCACATGCCTGGATGACTTCTTCACTTTATCCCTTGATGCAGCTCCTCCCATTTGATGATATTGTCCTCAGCCGCTTGCAGCACCTTTTCGATTTTCATGTATCAGTTAGATTTTGCGAGCCCTTCCCCGTGTGTAGGGGGAATTTGGGTGTATTTGTATCTCATGTACTAAAATCTTATTTTATAAGTCCTGACGGTTATTCTAGGCATAGTTTTTATGTGGGATCCATCATTCTATTTTTCTGGCTCCTATTTAAGCCAGCATATTCTTCAAGGTTCAGTTCCTTGTTTACTGGACTTCCTATTCTTTGTACTTTGTCTCGACGGGCATATGTATGCCTCCCCTGTCGCCTTTAGCACAGGTACCACTTCATAAACTAGAGACTTGTTGCACCTGTAAGTCTCATCTCCTCAAGGTCTAGTCCTTTAGCACATTAGACTACCTTACATTTCTCTCTCTCACTTCCCTCTTGATGACTAGTGATTGAGTTCTTACAACGTACTTCGGTCATACGATTTTCTCCTAACACTCGTACATTGGGGGACAATCTGTTACACCATTTTTTGGTCATCTAACCTATTATCATTAGATGAACCCAAGTACACGATGTAAGACCAATTTTACCCTAAGTAAAATTTCTTTCACCATGTGAATTAACTTATTTGTTTATATTTCCTGGTCATATTTAACCCAAAACAAGGAAATTAATTAAATAAATCCTTATTTATTTAATTATTTCCTAAGAATAAGTTATTTAAATCATTATTTAAATAACATTCTTAGTTAAATTTGACTAAATCATCCATAAATAATTAAAAAAACCATTATTTATTTAATTATATTCCCATCATTTCCCTAAAATGATAAATAAATCATTTATTTATTTATTATTTATAAATAAAGGAATTGACCGAAGTCAAAAATCCTTTTCCCTCCAACAAATATAATAAAATATTCCTAAAGGGTGGTTCTAGATTTCGATTAATAATATTTTATTCATGCACCGAGTTCTAGACCACCCTAATATTTTTTTATAAATAGAAGGGTTTTCCCCATTCATTAGTCACCTCCATTGCATTAGATCACTCTGGATCTATACTAGGTCACATTCTCCATTTTTGCCTTATGAGCTCCCATTGAGTTCTATGTTTGTCTGGGTTTTCAACAACAACAAGAGAGAGGAATTTTATATCTGAAATGCTGAGGACTTTCAAGAACCCATCCCATTGAGGAGAACTAGAAAACACCTTTCTTGTTTTCCTCTCAGGTGCCCCCTTTTTATATAATACAAAAATTCTTTCAAATGCATTGTTCTTGTCTTGTCTATTGGATGCATGGAGCCATATTTTACTTTATCTGCTTAATGTATTTTATTCTTAGATATGGATTTGTGCAACATTATTTGGATAATCTAATTGCAGATTTAAAGATGTTTTGCAGCCATAATTGATGTTAGGGCTATTTGTTATGCGTAGCTAAATTGATCTTTTATGACAGAAGATTCATTCTAACATCTGTTATTAAATGTTATTTGTCAATATATGAGTAGGTGTATTGTTCTCCTATCATTTTATGTGTAAACCCTCTCTTATACTGCGCAGTCCCTTGAGCAGCTACTCTGGCATTTTGCAGTCTTGGGGTTTTTCACCTTTTTCAGCTACTCTAATGTGGGAGATCTGTTTAACCCACCTAGTTTCATTTCTTTCTGATCTCTTCAAGTATTTAAATGATTCATAGATATATCCATGAGATTCAATTGATTATTTCACTGTTTTATTGTATATGTTGTTGGAATAGCATTTTTCATGCATGATTTATGAGAAATCCTGAAAAGGGAATAGTATAGTGGTATCAGAGCAATATATTTGGCTCAGCTTGTGGCTTCAAGCCAAAATTCTAACTCCATGAATGAGGAATATTTCAAGATCTATATACAGAGTCTGCAGATGGCCAAGTAGCCTCTAGATCTCATCCTTTTTTCAAAGGTGACATATCCAGTAAATGCCCCTACAGTGAATCTCTGGAATAGATTTTTGATATTCTTGTGAAGGGAAATTTACAGCTATCAAAAGAAGGAGAGATGGAAAAAATCTAGAAAGCTTCAGTGTGTGTAGGAAGAAAGGAAGACAAGCTTACAAATCTTGTTCCAAAATATATGAAGAGCTCTCAGGGAGAGCTGAAGAAAATAACATTGGAGATGAAATATCTAGAGGAGGTTGATTCTAGAGCTGAATCTAGATTTGCACATGGTGAGTGTGAGCATGTAGCTACACTCCATGATGCACAGTGCAGTCACATGCCCAGAGCTATCCTAAGATGGATGGGAGGAGGAAGAATGCCTAAGCAAATGACTCTTAGTGATTTGTTGCAGGGGTATGAATCTCAAACTGAGAGGTTTAGAGATCATACTGATTTCCAAGATTTTTGCAAGATCCATATGGGGAAGAGCCAGCAGTAGGATGTAGATAGATTTATTCTATCTACTTTTTCTAGATCACCTACATGTTCAGTTGGAGCTTGGGTGAAGGAGCTAAACTCCTATTTGCAGCTGCACCATATTTCCAGAGATGAAGCTATCATAGTTGCAGAACTGCATTTCAGAGGTAAGGCTCATGCATGGTGGATTTTTGAATCTTATTCCTTAAATAATGCCAACACTTTCTCTTATGAAATATTCATAAAAGAATTGATGGATAGGTTTGGTGAAAAACTTCCTAAGACACATGAGCAAGGAAAACATGAGAAAATAAAACCCTTGCATGTGATGGAGGAAACTTCATTTCATAAAACCATGAGAGGAGCTAATGTCCTACATTACACTTTGCTGGAAGCAAAAGCTCCAGTTCATATTCTTCAACAAAAGGGCATGGGGATCACTTTTTCACAAAGGGATCCAATGGTTGAGATGTTTCCTACACACATTGATGGAGAAAAGCGCAACAATGTTGTCACATATAGAGCACATCCAGTGCCTCATGCAGAGGAGTGGGGAGCATATGCTCCCACAGGAAGGTTTCTTGTATCTTTACAAGAATTTCCCTAGGATATCATGCATAGAGGTCCAAGCACAATCAGTGAGCAGCATGATTGTGCAACATTGCAGCTGGAAGGAGGAGGAAAGGAGGAAGAGTAGCATCAGTTTATGAGAGGCATACACCCTTCTCTATTTCAGAGAGCCAATGTAAGGAAGAGGTAGACTTATTTGCGCTGTAGAAATAAGGGAAAGGTTTCCTAATCACCTATGCAATCTACTCTTGACATTTATGTCTCACTTCATGGAGGCATTCCACCTGGGAGGCCACCTGATCTTCAGCTGACAAGAGATGTCTTGTCTTTGGGTTCACCACTCTTGGATTTTGGAGAGGTGAAGAGTTTGGAGGAGAAATTTTGCATGGGGGATGTCAGAGTAGCAGGTAGCATCATGAGTGGAACTTCACATGCCAGATCACCAGCGCTGTAACTAAGGAGGATTGATCCTTATTGGAGATCTCATCTTTTGGTAGAGTACTCCAAGGATATTGGTGCATGCATGATTCTTTATGACCCGGATGGAGATGACAGATACATGGTGAGAGATGTGGTTATCTGTTCCTATGGCAGGATCTTCTTGACTAGATCTTCTAGTTTCAAGGAGAAGCTGCTACATGCAGCACATGAGGACTTCTCTTTTATTCACATTGATGCATATTTATAGTTTATGGAGGAGTTCACTTGGGAGGGCATCCAACATGATATATATCATCATATGGAGAGATGCATATCCCAGATGGTGATGGAGAGGATGTCACATCTACCTTCCTACTCATTGGGAGTGAGGGAGAAGTCCTAGTTGAGCCATTTCAACTCAAGACATCAAGTAAATAATGGAGGAGGTATCATTTCATGTTTTGTATTATACTCATTTACTTTATTTGAGCAACATGATGTAACAAGAATAAATATTTCTTGTTGCATATTATATGATGATGTACTTGCAAATACTTGTAGCATTGAACTTGGCTATATTTTTGATGAGCTGTGGGGGAATCCATATGTATCTTAGTGTGCACCATTGGCACCATATTGTAACTTCATGTTTTCATCTTATGAGATGATAGTGGCAGTAAAAAAGTGGCTGGAAAAGAACTTGTTATTTCTTCTTTTGATGTAGGCACAAGATGAATTGTGCTGGTTCCATGAGAGGGACCATGATGCACTCTCCGGTTGTCAATTGGAAACTTGTTTTTATTGTATCTTGCTTCCATGTATTGCTGATGTGTTTTTGTTCAAAGGAAGCTTGTATGAGGGAGAGATGAGGAAATAGAAATTTTTTTGTTGCTATGGTTGCATTTGGGAGATTATGGGAAAAATTCTTCCCATACTTTTCATGATATTTCTGAAGAGAAGAAAGGCACATTCATGGTGTAAGGAGGCCACCCTTCAGTATTGAAGGATCATGAGAGACTTGCATGTGGGAAGATGATCTTCTCACATAGTGGCATGATGGTGGATGGCTTTGGCATGTGGAATGTGTCAGCCACATATAAAATTTGTTATAGGAAAAGGTGGCTAAGACTTTTTGAGCCTTCAAGGAAAAAATTTTATTGCTAAAAAGTGTTGGCTCTTGAAGACTCTTGGAGGCCTCCTACCTCTGTGTCATCTTCCATACTATGCCTATTCTACATTCATAAATCCTACAGATTTCCAAGACAGAATACTGCTGCAAGCATCATTTCCTTTCTTTTCCCCCTCTTCCAAAATAGCCTCCTTTTAACCCTTTTTCCCTCTTGTCAAAATTCCCCTCTTACCCTCTAAATCCTCCCAAAATCCCCTTCCTTCCCTCGGAATACCCCTTTTTTAGCCTTTTTCCCCTTTTCCCTCTCTCGTTGCCCATTTCTAGCCTTGAAAACCATTAAAAACCATAAAAACCCACATTTTGGACATATATGGGTCTTAGCCCCTTCCTGCATAAACACCCGGTCATATAATTCTCCATGCGCCCAAAGGCCCTGCAACCGGGCACCTAATCATATTACATATATATCCCGCCCCTCGAAAATATTAAAACCTTATGTTATTTTCAAAATTTGGGTTTGTAATTATTTTCTAATTTCCCACCAGTTCAAAGCCCCAGTCAATCACCACCGTCGATCTGATTTGCAGATCGACAGCGTGGATTCCATCACCCCAGTGGTCCCCGCCATCCACTCGCTGTTGCCAAAACCATTGGTATCCATCGCACAGCCTTCAAGCGGAGGGCAGTTTTCTTCCGATCGACAGCGATTCCACTCACTGATTGATGCATGGCCTGGGAACTGTTCACCAAACTGCCGTCCATCGCGTGTTAAACATTGGACATGGACCCAATGCGATATTGGCACCCACCGTCGGATTTGAGGATGCTCATCGAACGACAATCTCTCATTGAAGTTGCTCACATGATAACCAGGCTCTGGCACAGTGGTAACAACATCTCCACCATCGATCTGATTTGCAGATTGACGGTCCAAAATTCATCGCCCGTTTTCTCCGTTTTGACTTTCCACCTGCGCTCTCAACCATCGATTTCACGCGATTGACGGCCCACGATCATCCCTTCACCTATGCTCCTTGCCGTCGATCTCTACGCAATTGATAGCCCCAATTCAAAGTCTTCTACCACCCTCCCTTTGACTCCTCTAATCAAATCCTGACTATTGGATGATGCCATCCAATGGGCACGCTCTCTACACATGCTTTCCGAAGTAGTAACCTATATATGCATGGATTTTATAATTATTGTTCATATTTTGCACGGTTCAAAGGTTTTTCCACTATGTTTGAAGAAAATTTGAAGGTAGAGGGTGATGATCCTTGCACCTTCGATTTTTCAAAGGAAAACACTTGTAGGTGTTAAATCCACGTTTCATCAATCATCCATGAAGCATTGATGCTACATAACCCCTGCATAGCCCTGCACACTAGCAAAGCACAGTCAAATAGTATCAGTGCAGAAAACTAAAGATATGTCAGAACAGAAGACAGAAGACAGACATTATGGGATTACGTCTAATATGGTTTATCAAAAACCTAATCCCCGATTAAAACACATTTAAAGGAATAAATCATAAAGGTTCATCGAACAGAAGGCCTCCACCACCACATTTGAGGCAAATTGACTCCTCTCAGCTACCACAAAGCCACTTGTGTCTCGAAGATTTCAACTCGAGGCTGAATTTATTGATCAAGAACAGATATATACCTCACAACGCAGCCAAAAGATACAATTCTATAGACAAACTAATGAAAAAATATCAGCAGATTTAATTCGACATCACATAGAGCCTCAAAGGTCAAAACGAGCTCCCACCGAGCTTAAATATTTATGAAAATCATTTAATACAGAAGACACCTATGTAAGCTTCTTCATTAAGCCATCAAAGGCGGAGGAACCATCAAGTCTATATTAATTGTCTTTAGAGATCTTTTATCTGATCTCACCTCCTCATTCTTCTATATATACTTCTGCAAAAGATGAGTGAGGGGTTGGTTGTAGAACTTTGAAATATAATTGAGCTGAAGAATTCTATCTGTAAATAGTGTTCACTGGCCCTTGAAGCTCTATTTGTGTTAGAATTGTTAGGCTGGATAGTGAAGATGATTGCTGAACTGAAACATTGGATCTGAGTACTGTAACTGGTTTGACATCAATAACAAGTTGTTTCTTGGGATCCTGGTCTATATCACTGGTGAAATGCCCTTTATTTGTTATTTTTTTCCTTATATGTATGTCATATTGTTCACTATTCTCTGATAAAGAACATCATGTATAGATTTAGGATTTATTGTTTACCAGTACCCTTCTCTCACAGATAAGCTTTATCTCAATGTTTTCCTCCAATTTGTTTATTTAAGAATGATTTAATACAGTTTAAGCAGTTAGGAATGTCAGAGTTCCCTCATCCTACTGTTTGCTTTAAAAATTGTTCTTGAAAATTATTTTCCTTATTTTCTTATTAAAATTAAACTAGAAAAGTGATGGTTTGCCCTGTTTCTAGCTTCTATTCTCCAAAGGCAAATTCTGAAGGTTCCCCTTGGTGTTGACTAAAAACAGACTAGGTTTAAAAGTACTTTATCTGATCTTAAGTTACACTTGTCTTCTCTTATATGTTTTCATGCTTTCTGAAGGTAATTATGTGGATTACTGGATTATTTGTCAATTGAGCTGCTTTAATACAAAATTGCCCAAGAAGTCAATGGTTAGCCCCATCCTTGGTTGGTTTTAAATAGTTACTTAAGAGGATTTTCTTGTTTGGATTGACTATAAATCCTTTGTGAAATTATTATCAGTTTCCACCTCTCTAACACTTTATTGTTTCCATTCCATCATTTTAATCTCAATAATCTTGTGATGTAGATGACTTTCCCCTTGGATCACTCTTGATGTTGTTGCTCAATTAAAGCCCTGTTATGACTCCATAGCCCAATGGACTAAAAACCAACATTATATCTATCTTTTTAGCCTAGTTGTTATATTCACTTGCAAATTCTCACCTTTGAAACTCTTTCCATTTAGGAATTTCCACCTCAAACAATATTCATGCTCAACCATCCAAAAACAAAACAAACCCTTGGCCTTCATGACTAGCCTAATATTATTACCCCAAAAACTTCAAAGCAAATCCATCTTTGCACTTATTGGAGAGATCCCTCTCTGGATTCAGGAGGGCTAGATCCTAGAATCCCAAAGTGGTTGAAACGATGTTGTTTCTGTGATTAGACTTTGCCAATATTTCTAATTACAAATTCCTAACATTTCTGGCGACTCCACTGGGGACGAAACCCAGAATCATTTTCATTTGAGGGTAACCATAGGATATCAGGGATTTGGTTCAAGAACATTTGCTATATTAACCAGTTGAGCCACTAGCAACGAACATTTCTGGTGACTCCGCTGGGGAATTAGTTGAATTTTCACCTTGGGTTCCTTTAAGAAATTCATAAAACTTGTGAGTAAAAAGTATCCTTTTCAAGCACTACCGAGGAATGGTAATAATGATGGAACTTTTTTTAATCAGTGACAAGCTAGGCAAACCCTAGGGTTCTCATAAGTCTTTATCCAACCTTGAAAATTAGTTGGCTTAGCCATGAGAGTAGACTGTCTTTGTCTCATAACCATAGCTAAGTTTTGAAACAAATTTATTACATTCTTAGAAACCACACAATTGAAAAATAACCCAGAAAACCTAAAAATATTTCAGATTGGTATCAAATAAACATGGTGGTGGACCATAAAACCTTTTACCTCTGAAAAGAGCTTAAAACTTCCACTTGGCGACTCCACAATCTTGAACAGACCTTAAGACTCCACTTGGAAGAACCCTTAGCCTTATAAAATCATTCAAACTCAGTCAGAGGGTTGTAGGATTAAAATTGTGTAAACAAATTATTTAACCTTTTAGAAGATTGTCATACCTGGTTGAACTTTTCTAGTTTATCTGGGTCTGAAAAACACAGCATAGTGGCTCCTAGAAAGATTCACACTAGAGCCTATCCTAACCTTGATCCACCTGAGTTAGTTGATAACCCAGAAAGTATCCTTAGGAAGTCTCCTAGGATTAAATTATCAACTATTTTCAGATCACCCTTGAGAGCTAATTCAGTCCCTGAAAATATTTCAGCTCTACAAAAATCACAAGCTGACTTAGTAAATCCATTTAGAACTAGGTCTCTTGGTGATTTAGATCAGTTAGATTCTGAGTCTTCAATTTCATCTCCTGAAACAAGTAAACATCCTGGTAGCAGAGAAACAACACCTCCTGATTTACATTTCCTTCACAACTTAGGTGTCTCTCACCCAAGATCAGCTCAGAAATCTATTCCCAGTCCATCCACTTATGTTCATCCTTCATCCACTATTCAAACCACTTCACTTCAGCCCACTTTCCCTTTTGTTAATCCACCTCTTATAAATCCACCCCCACCACATATCATGGCAACATGGTATGCTCGCTTAATCCTTCCTGCACCATTATTCAATCTTCCATAGGACTATCAGTCCAAAATTCCATTGTATGATGCTAGCAGTGCTACAAGTGCATCACAACATGTGGATAAGATGAATGACTACTTTTACAGAAATGAAATTGATGATGATTCTGTCAAACTTAGATTATTTTTTCAAATTTTAGGGGGGGGGAGTAAGAAAATGGTTCAAAGCTTTAATCCCCCACAGTATTAATGATCTCCAAGACTTCCATCAAACTTTCTTAAACAAATGGGAGGTAAAAAATAATCCTCTCCAAGTCCTTTCTGATTACAAGAACCTCCATAGAAACACCGGGGAAAGTGTACAAGCTTATTGCACTAGATTTAACAGTGTGTATAATGCACTTTCCCCAGAGCTAAAACCTCCACAAGGCTCAGCTTTAAACAAGCTTCCTGAAGGGTTTGACCCTGAGATGGCCTATCAGCTGAGAGAGAGAGATTTTGCAACTCTTGAAGATATGCAAAGGTGCACTCTTTCTGTGGAGGTCAAGTTAATGGAAAAGAGAGAAAGAATGAAAAACAAAAAGAGAGTGTCCTTTAGAGAGGAATCTACACCCTCTACTTCCAATTCAAAAATGGAGAAAATGATGGAAGATATGATGAAAGAGATGAGCATAATTAAGAGAGCACAAGAAAGCCAAAATAAAAATGCTCCTCAAAATAGAAACTAGAACCAAAACTAGAATTTTAGAAGGAATCAACCTCCAAACAGACTTAGGGAAGATGATCAACATATCACTCCTCCTTTTCATCAAAACTATGTAAGTGAGGTTGAGGAAATGGATGAAATACTAGAGGAAGGTTATATCCACATGTTTGGGGTAGAGGATGATGACTTTGAGATTCATTATGATAGAAAACAAGGTCTATACACACCTTATGATGACAAGAGAGATGATAATGAAAATTATTATCAAGACATGGAAAATTTCATCATAGAATCGAAAAAATAATATGACCTTAGAAGCAAAACCAATCAAGAAACCCCCGACAACAAAACCTTTGAAAAATCTTCACAAAAAAACACTACAACCAAGCCTAAAATTGTCAAACAAAAGGATAAAACAGTGGCTGTAAATTCTAACAATGGTAAAGAGAAAGGCACTCAAAGCAATGAAAAATAGAGTGCAGGCATTAGTAGTGCTAACACTTAAGCTAGTACTCCTGTGAAATCAACTTTGTCAAGTATAAATAGAACAAATCATCAAACCCATGTTGTTGATATAATGATAGCTAATAAGGCTGAAACTAGCACTTTAAAGAGTCAAATTCCTTTCAGTTTTGAGCAGGAAATTTCAAAAATCAAAATCTCTGTTCCCTTGACTGAGTTAGCTACCCAACATGTATATAAGACCCAAATTTTGAAGGCTTTAAAAATAGAAGAAAATGAGGACACAGTCAATCTTAATGATGACCAGCCAAAGCTAATTTTTGGTCCTAAGATTGAAGGTAGATATCAAGAGGGACCCATTCCTCCCTTTTATGTGAGCTTAAACGTTCATGACAAAATTTTGCACAACGCTATGCATGATTCCGGGGCTTCTCATAATTTAATGCCAAAAGATGTAATGGAGATCCTGGATCTAGAAATCACCAGACCTTACATAGACCTTTACTCCTTTGATTCCAGCAAAGTAAAATGTTTAGGATTAATCAAAGACCTCTGTGTTAACTTAGCCCAAATTCTAGCCAAATGTTTAGTCATGGATATTGTGCTGGCTGATGTGCCCCCAAAGTATGGAATGTTACTATCAAGATCTTGGGGGGCTAAGCTACAAGGGACTATGCAAATGGACATGACCTATGCAACTATCCCTGTTTTCAATCAAAATAGAAGACTTTACAGGGAGTCCCATATGAAATACACAGTTACAAGTCAACAATGACCACAAAAATCTCCTCTGTATTCTGTAAATACAGGCCTTGATTGTTTTATTATGTTTAATGATGAAACACTTAGTGAACAAGTCACCTTAATAGGATTGATGGCCGATAGGGAGGAAGAGGAACACAACGCAGAAGTGTCAAAATAGTTTTCTGCATTTAAAGATAGTAGAAAATCAAACAAAGGTCTTGAGCTATAAGGCAGGTGTCCATTGCTTTTAAAAATTCACAATCAAGAAAACAACCCTAAAATAAACGAAAAAATTGGGGAATCAAAACAAATACAACTAAGTGTTGAGATTCCACAACAACCCTTCAACACATTAGTTAAAGAGGACAATAACCAAGGAAAAACCGAAAATAGTCCTCTGTGGAGTATGTATTTTGATGGGTCATGCACTAAGAATAACGCTGGTGCAGGTGTCTAGATTACCAACACTGAAAACAACCACATAGAAAGTATTTCCTGCAAACTAAACTTTTAGTGTTCCAATAACATAGCAGAATATGAATCCCTTCTCTTAGGCTTACATTTATTGAAAAAGTTAGGAGCCACAAGAATCAATGTGTATGAGGATTCAGAGTTAATCATTAGGCAGGTCAATGGGGAGTATAACACAAATCATCCCAGACTCAGGGCCTACCGAAACGATGTCATGGATCTTTTGAAAACATTCGAGGAGTCCAAACTATTTTTTTTCCCAAGAAAAAGAAATATTGCGGCCCACAATTTAGCCTTTGCAGCTAGCACATGCTTAATGCCATATAACACCAAATGCTGCACAACTCAGATAAAATTTAGACCAGTTGTGCCTGATAATGAGAAGTATTGGTAGGTGTTTGACAATGACAAACAAATAGAAGACTTCATGCAATTTAGAAATGAATTCGAACTAAACAGTTCGGACTCAAACTATGAAACAGACTGCAAGGAAGAAAATTTTCTTGGCGAAGAAGAGTTGTCTCCTGAGCTTGTCAATTTTAATTTTTTGACAACCAAACTTAAAAAAAAAAAGGAAATGACTGCAGAGTTAGAAAAAGAGGAGTTAGAAACTCTGCACTCTAAAGATGAAATTTTGCCTAAAGGTCTGGCCCCTTTACAAGAGTTGTTCGATTTTAACGATGTAGCAAATAAGCCAAAACTGGAACCTGTAGAGACTGAAGTAGAGGAGTGAAATATAGGTAGTGAACTTAAACCAAAAATTATTAAACTATCTAAAAATTTACCAGCTCACATTAAACTCAAATACATAGAGTTGTTTAAAGAATTTTCTGATGTTTTTGCATCGGGTTACGAAGATCTTAAATCCTATGACACTGAAATAATACAACACAAAATTCCCCTCAAAGAAAACCGGAAGCCATTCAAACAGAAACTGCACAGAATGAACCCTGTTCAGTTTCCTTTGGTTCAGAAGGAGATCATGAAAATGTGTGAAGCTGGTATTATTGTCCCTATTAGATACTCTGAGTGGGTGTTTAATCTGGTGTCTGTTAGGAAGAAAAATGGAGAGTTCGGGCTTTGTATAGACTTTAGAGACTTAAACAAAGCTTCATTAAAAGACAACTACCCTTTACCCAAGATGGATCATATTTTACAAAGGGTGGTAGGGTCTAGAAGAATTTATTTGCTGGATGGCTATTCAGGGTACAATCAGATCTTAGTTATACCTACTAATCAATTAAAGATAGCCTTTACTACACCTTGGGGCACCTTCATGTATGTGAAAATTCCCTTTGGTCTAATGAATGCTGGAGAAACTTTTCAAATAGCCATGGACATAACGTTCTTGGAAGCATTGGGCTAGTTCATCATTATATACCTTGATGATGTCACTGTGTTTTAAAAAACAGATGAAGAGCACTTAGAACATTTGAGCAAAATTTTCGAGAAATGCAGGAAGTTTGGGATATCTTTAAACCTTAAGAAGACACTATTCAGTCTCCAAGAAGGTAAACTTCTTGGGCACATTATTTCTGAGGAGGGTATAATGATAGATCCAAAGAGGATTGAGTCAATATTGAAAATCTCTCATCCTCGGAACATCAAGGAGTTGCAATCTTTTATCGGAAAGATTAACTTTTTGAGAAGGTTCATCCCCAACCTGGCTGAGCTCCTTAGGAATATCACAAACATGTTAAAGAAGGAGCAAGGGTAAAAATGGACCTTGGAAGAAAAGAAGTCTTTTGAACTAGTGAAACAAGCGTTAAGTCCTGATTTTTCAAAGGATTTTTATATTTTTTCATTTGCATCACAACATACCATAGCTGCTGTCCTTTTACAAAAAAATCCGCATGGAAAAGAGCAGCCTATTGCATTCTTTAGAAAGGCATTGAGGGATGCCCCTTTGAAGTATAAAATTATGGAAAAGAAAGCTTTTGCTTTGGTTAAATCTTCGAAAGACTTCAGAGTGTACATCCTTCACTCACACATCATTGCCTTTGTCCCAAACTCAGTTGTCATTCTAACACAGGACCTAGATGGTAAGAGAGGTAAGTGGATTGTTGTTATACATGAATATGATTTAGAGATAAAACCCACTAAACTCATCAAAGGCCAAGGTCTAGCTACATTAATGGCTTAATCCAATTTTGAAGTTCTTGATATTAATATGATTAATGCTTTAGATGACCAAGAGGAAGTCTCAACTCCCATTGTTGAAAACCATTTTATGAATTCCTCTTGGTATGCTGATATTGTTTATTTTTTTCTTAATTTGAATAGACCTCCTGGTTTGAAAAAAACAAAGGCAAGATTCCTAAAGTTAAAATCTGTAAACTATTGCACTATAGACAGATGTCTTTATTGGAAAAATGTAATTGGTGTATTGCTTAAATGTTTGCCTGAGTTTGATGCAGAAAAGGTTAAATACCAGTTCCATGAAGGAGAGTGTGGAGGTCATTTGTACTAGAAGACAATAGCCAACAAAATTTTGAGGGCTGGTGTTTGGTCTCAATTTAGTCTCCTAAATTGAGTTCATTTAATTGTCAACCAGGGTTGGTAAACTGCTAAAGTGAAGTGCACCGTATGTGCCTAGGTGTTTGTATCTTAATGCATTGTGTTTAGTGTTTTATGATGTTTTTGGTCTTTTGGTAGTTTTTTGTTCGCAAGGAAAATGACTAGAAAGCTAGTGGAAAGAAGCTAATGATTAAAAATAGAGTGAAGCCTAATTGGTTGATGACAAATATTGAAACAAAATCAAATCTAAACTATGACTAAGCAGAAACAAAGCTTGATAATGACTTTTAAGCAAATGACTCAAAACATAAACTCAACTTGTCCAATTCTTTCATCAAAGGTATTTTGAGAGAGAGAGCTTGAGAAGTGGTCAGCTAAGTATGAAAATTCTCCTAACTAAACAATTAAACAACTAGCTTATAATGATGCAACATTTTATCCCTGATTAGAGATTTGTTGAAGCATATTTGGAAGAAAACATTGATACCATCATAAGATGTTTACTCTAAGACTAGTTCCTAACTCTATTCTGCAACTTAGTTAATCATCACTAAACCTCGCCCAAGAGTTATAGATTTCTTTTTAAATTAGTCTTTTGAGGAAAGAATCTGTTTATGAAATAGTAAAGAAGTTGCAAAAGTACCTCAGACCTTGAAATGATACTGTCTTCTGTTCATATGGTTATGAATCAATTATAGATTTGGAACAAGAAGAAGTTTGTAAATAATGAAGGCTATTTTGTTAAATCTAACAACTGAAGTAATCTAATATGCAGTGGATGACAACTAAATGTGGAGTGCAAATGCAATGAGTTAAGCTAAAACTGAACTTAAGATGTCACTAGTCTAAAACAGTGCCGAACTAACAATTCATTATCAAACTCAAAACAAAATAACAGAGCATGAGTTAAATGAAATTAAACTCCGGAGTATCCTAACTAAGTTATCATGCATTAATCTATGGGATTATACAGCCTATTTGTCCATCATGATTGGTATTTTCGAAGAGTTTCTTAGAAAAATCCTGACTGTACAATTCAGTGCAAAAATGCAAACATAAAGACTGAAAGGAATTTAAAAACTAAGATATCACAGCTGTCTCCTACCAATCATTATGATATTTTGGAAGAGAGTTTGAAGATCAAGGTCAGCTATGTTACTTAGTAAAAATAAACAACTGAAACATTCATCGTCACATTCATGCCTTAGACATCATAAGGATTTTTTGGAAGAGTGGTTAGAACAAGTGTAACTGTGATAGTGAACAAAAGAAACTACAATTAAATCATACAACACTATAGCCATTTCCCATTCATTATCATAATCTTTTGGAAGAGTTTTTAGAATGAGTATAACTATAGTGCATATGAAATTAACTATGAACTCAAACTTCAAAAACGTAAAGGCAACTAAGATACTTATCTAAATTACGCAAGTAAAACCGTGCAGGAGGCAGGGGCCCTCTACCACCAGATGGGATGTAACTCCAAATCAGATAAACACTTTCAAAACAATACTGTCTTCTTCATTAAAGGAGAAATAACTTGAATAGAGAAATCTGCATCTTCAGAAATGTAGCACAGAATCTAAGAAAAATCTAGAGCAAAATCTAGCCTAGCTCTCAGTTTCCCAAGTGTTTTTATAACAAATTTACATAACAAGACTTGCAAAAATTCAAGGATCATTGTCTTTCCTTATCGAAATTATACTAGGACTCTTAAAGTGGCAGCGTAAAAAGGAAAAAGACATCTGGACTAAGACAGTCCTATTAGAAATATGCTTCCTTAAATAAGTTCCCACGTATCAAAACCATATCTAGAATTCGGTTTTTCCTTCATGGTGAGAAACGAACAATGTAGACATGACGTGGAATATACCCATATGTGGTTTTTCTTGAGAGGCCACCTGGAACATGCCCAAACGTGAAGACAGCTGCAGAATTTCCGGTTAGCTATGGAATGTCTGCATTCTGTAGCTAGTTCCGGTCAAAATGCATTACAATGACAATAATCACAAAACTTAGCAAGTCAGTCATGTTAATCATTCTAAAAGTAATTTTAACTAAATTCATTGATCAATTGGGTCTGGGATAACAATGGACAAAGGAAAATGAGGTAAATTAAGATGAAATAAAGCACAATCTTGAGGCTCAACATACCCCCATTACTGACTTCTTGCATGTCCTCATGCAACTTATTCCATAAACTCAGAGGCTTCTGCAAGAACATCTAATCCTATCCTTCTTCTTTGCCTGGAAGCTAAAGATCTTCTAGGTTTTCTGATGACAAGTTTGAACCTTAAGTTGGTAAGTGCCATGATTAGCTTCTTGTTCCTCTTTTTCAACTTTTCATTAGCCTTTTCCACTTTGTCAATATGTAGAGATAAGGTTGAGTTCATATTGGTTTTGAGTTTGACTTGTTCCTTCAGAATATCATTCTCATTTTTGATGTGTCTATTAAGTATTTCCAGCTCATACTTATCCCTTCTTAACACATCTATTTCGGACAGTGGAGGACTAGGGGTTCTATCCCTACTCTCTGAAGCTTTCCTTTCCAAATTTTCAACATAGTCATAAACTTCTTGTTGAGTAGGGTCAATTTCAGGGGTTCCTTCATTAAAATCCTCTTCAACATCTTCTTCAATAGATGTTTCCTCATCTTCTATATTTATCACCCCTGTTTCTTTGATATGAGTTTTTCTTAGTTTCCCCTTTAGTCTATGGCTTCTTCTTGGCTGGGAAGATCCCTCTCCTTTTTCTGTGGCAGATTTCCTGATTACCTTCTCTTTCTTAAGTTGTCTCTTGATTTGAGTCAACTTCTCTGAGATGATTTCCTCACTACTTTCCTGGACTGTTTTGTCAATTTCAATTGTTGAAGCTCTCCATTTTCTGCTTCTCCTTGTAGGTTGTTATTCAGGTGAGGTCTCTTTTGGCTCTTCAAAATGATTTCTTATCAAGAAATTACCCCAAGTATCATTTGTTTTGGCTAAATGGTGTTCAATTAAAATCTTAACCAAGCCATGATGGTATAGAGTTGTCTCTAAAAATTGGACCCTTCTTTGAACACAAGAAGCCATTTTTTTCAAACTTTGAAGCAAAAATTAGGGTAAGTTTAACTCTTCCTCCAGAAAATGCATTATCAGTCTAATGTGGTAAACATAAAATGTGCCATATCTACCTTCACATGTAATAAATTTTTGCAGAATAAGAAAGATATTTCTCCATTTATTTTTCAATGCAGAACTTGGGATTCCTTTATTAAACACAGTGACATCCATACCTGGTTATTTTAGAATTTGTTTCCATGATTCATTATGGAATTATTTGTTTTTGAACCATCTCTTTCCATTTCTAAGAAATCTCGTTGCTTCTGCAATGAAACTCTCAGTGACAATGAATTTGACATCTCCCACTTCAACCTCAGCTCCTTTAAATGACCTTGCAAATGTTTTAGTGACTTCTTTGTGGAAGCCATTAAATTTCTCAAGAAATTTTAGCCATCCTACCTGTTGCAACATTTCTTTACATTGAGGGTAGCCTTCCAGGTATTTTGTACCCACTGGTTCAGTTCTTACAATGAAACCCATAATTGCTTCTTCAATGTTCAGATTAATACTCTTTCTACCCACGGAAACAATAACTTCCACCTTCGAATTGATATACCTATGGTTCTCAATGAAAATGGCTTCAAACTTCAGACTAATATGCCTCTGCGTTAATAGTGACAATGGCTTAAAATTCCTCACTAATATATCTCTGTCTCTCGGTGATAATGGCTTCAAATTCCACACTGCTATACCTGTGTCTCTCGGTGACAAATGGCTTCAAATTCCACACTTCTATACCACTGCGTTTACAGTGATAATGTTCAATCTCTGCTCACGGTGATAGGGCTTTGATATTCAAACTGATATACCCTTTGCTCTGCTCATGGTGATAGGGATATCTTTTTTTGCGGAATGAAGGGCCAGCTACAGAATGGAGTGATGGAAGTAGTTAATGAATGAGTTAATGGAGTGAGGTGGAGAAAACGAATTAATGAGTGAAAAGACTGCAGAGATTTTTACAACGGAAAAGAAAATCATCATTGAATGATTTGGTTGGGTGACGTGAGGAAATTAAACACTTCAGCCTTTTTAACTGCTTAAATGATGTCGTGTATAGAATTTGAAATGAGAGATTTTAATCCAAAGTTTGTGGAGGGTATATTGGACATGATCAATACAAATAATCAAAACAACTTTTTTCGAATGATTCATAACTAAAACTATGCTAAACTTTATGAAATGCCATTATAATCTAAACTTGTTACCTCTGCTTTTCATTTTCTTTTTGTGGTCTTTGTCTTCTTTGTTCTACTTTGGAAGAGTCTTCATAATCCTTCTTGATTCTTCTTATTCATAGATATACTGGATCGTCTTGTTGCAATTCAAATGTCCGCTGATTAGTGCCTTCAGGATTTGTAGCTGCGGAATGACTGTCTGGCTGCGGAAAGTTTGATCAGCTGTAGAATGTCTGTTAAGCTGCAGAATGTACCTGTACAGCATTTTAATCATGGAATGGAGTGTTTTGGGATATAAGTGAAATGTTATATGGCATGAATGAAGATGGATGATGAGTTATGATATGTATGAAGTGGTTGATGAAATGGAATGGATTTAGTTTATGAAATGGAGTGGAAGAATATAAGAACTGCCCTGCAATCCATGACATGTGTTACTCATTTACAGCAAGTCATCAAACTTTAAATTTTGACATGGAAATGAGGTGGATGAAGTATCGAATGAGATGAATGATATATGGAATGAAGTGAAGTATGAATGAATGAATGAAATGGAGTATGGATGGATAAGTGAATGGAATGAAATGAAATTAAATGGATCATAAGTACAATGGATCTGAACTTATGATTTTGTAACAGCTGCTTCCAAAAAAAAAATGGGAAAAGTTAAAGTGTCAGCAAAACTCTGATTTTCACCCTATCTTTTCTGTATAAACATGCCAATCAATGATTGGTTTTCATGTTTATACTTTTATTATTATTATTATTATTTCTTTTTTCAAAAGAGAAATGTTTCAGAAAATTTAATCAAGTTGATGAAGAAGAGAGATTCTTCTTCATTAACTTCACATCACTGCTTTCTTGGAACTTATTGAAAAATTCTTCTCTTGAGAGTGGTTTGTGATATAGCTTTAATCTATGACCATTCATAAGAAAAGTGACCTCTTATTCATCTATTGTCTTGATTTTTACTGCTCCATTGTCAAAAATTTCAACAATTTCATATGGCCCAAGCCAATGTGTTTGAAATTTACCTTGAAAATCCTTGAATTTTGAATCAAACAAGAGAGCCCAGTCACCTTCTTTAAATTTCTTCTCTTTGATGTACTTGTCATGCCATCTAGCCCTTTGCTGTTGGACTAGACTTGTTTTCTGAACTGCATCTTGTCTGATCTCATCCAATTCATTAATTTGCTCCAGTCTATGCTTTTGTGCCTTCGTTAAATCAAGTCCTAGCTGAACTGCCATTTTGAAAGTTTGAATCTAGAACTCTATGGGAAACAAAACTTGCTTTCCATAAACAAGCTCATAAGGAGTATGGCCTGTTGTGTTTCTCCATGTAGTTCTATAGGCCCACAAGGCTTCATGAAGCCTATCTACCCAATCTCTTCTATGTAAATGAACAGTCTTTGTTAGGATTCCTTCAATGACCTTATTAGTAGATTCCACTTGACCATTTGCTTGTGGATGATAAGGAGTAGATTTTCTATGCCTGATTTTTTACCTCTCCATCATTTGCTCCACTAGCCTTGATGTAAATTGAGCTCCTTGATCTGTAACAATTTCCCTTGGGACACCAAAACGAGTAAAAATATCCTCAAAAAGAAAAGTAACTACAGATGATTCATTAGCAACAAGTAATGGCTTGGCTTCTACCCATTTAGTAACATAATCAGTGCAAAATAATATATACTTCTTCTGTCTTGATGAAGGACTAATAGGTCCTACAAAATCCAAAGCCCATTTTTCAAAAGGTTCAATATGTACCTGAGGTTGTAATGGCATCTCACCTGAAGGAGAAGGTTTCCCTACCCTTTGGCAACTGTCACACCTTTTGACATACTCTTTAGCATCTTTAAACAAGGATGGCCAATAATATCCTAAATTAAGGATCTTATAGGCTATCCTCTTATTAGGAAAGTGTCCGCCACAAGGTTCATCATGACATGCTTTGAGAATCTCAGGAATCTCATCTTCACGAACACACCTTCTAATGATCAAATATGGACCTGTCTTGTACAACTCATTAGCAACCCATGAATATTTTGCACTGTCATAAATGATTTTTCTTTTATCCCTTGCATTAATTATTGAAGCAAATTTTCCTGAAACTAAATAATTAGCAATATCAGCAAACCATGGAGTTTGAGTAGAAATTGCAAAAAGATATTCATCAGGAAATTGATCTTCAACCAGAGTGTCATCTTTGATTTTTTGGAGTCTAGATAGGAAATCAGCTACTGTGTTTTGTTTTCCAGGCCTATCTAGAATGGTAATGTTGAATTCTTGTAAGAGCAATAACCATCTTATAACTCTGCCATTAGTGATTGATTTTTTCATTAAGTATCTAATTGCAGAATGATCAGTGTGGACAAAAGTTTCATAGCCTTTTATATAGTGTCTAAATTTGTTTATGGCATGAACAACAGCTAAAAACTCTTTTTCAGTTACAGTATAGTTTAACTCTGCAGGAGTCAAATTTTTACTGGTATAATAGATGGCATAAGGAATCAAATCTTTTTGTCCCAATACTGCTCCTAGAACTGTATCGGAAGCATCTGTCGAGATATGAAAAGGTAACTTCCAGTTAGGTCCCCTTAATATAGGTGCTTCAGAAATTTGGGTTTTCAGGGTTTCAAAAGCTAACTGGCAATCAGAAGTCCATTTGAATTCAAAGTCTTTGGTAAGAAATTTGAAGAGTGGAGATGCTATCTTGGTGAAGTTTTCTATAAATCTCCGATAATATCCTATAAATCCTAGAAAACTTCTAACATCTCTTTGACAACTTGGAATAGATAAGTTAGAGATGACTTCAACTTTTGACTCATCAAATCTAATCCCATCCCCTGAAATGTGATTCCCTAAAAAAATACCTTCAGTAAACATCATAAAACATTTTTCATGACTAAGTGAAATATTTTCTTCCTGACATCTCTTTAAAACTTTTTCCAAGTTTTCTAAAGCTTCTTCAAAAGTGTTTCCATAAACTGTGAAATCATCCATGTACACCTCTACACAATCATGTATTAGATCTAAAAAAATTCCTAATACTGCCCTTTGGAATGTTGCAGGTGCATTACATAATCCAAATGGCAATACTCGGTAAGCATAGGTACCCCAAGGACAGGTAAATGTGGTTTTTTCTTGATCTTCAAGTGCTACTTGGATTCGGTTGTAACCACTAAACCCATCTAAGAATGAGAAGTACTTTTTTCCAGCTAATGTATCTAACACTTGATCTATGAAAGGTAAGGGAAAATGGTCTTTAAGAGTAGCTTTGTTTAGTTCTCGGTAGTCAACACATACCCTCCATTTTCCATTTTTCTTTGGCACAATTACCAAAGGAGAAACCCACTGACTATCTGAAATAGGATAGATGAAATTAACATTTAACAATTTTTGCAATTCTTTTTTAACAATTTCGCTAAGATTTGGATTCATCCGTCTTTGAGGTTGTCTGATTGGTCTGCAATTTTCCTCTATATAGATGTGATGAGTGCAATTCTTGGGGCTTATCCCTTTCATGTCAGTGTATTCCCATGCATATGTAGAAGAATGTCTCTGTAATACTTTGACTAACTCTTCTTGTTGAGATTTTTCTAGGTTCTTGTTTATGTTCAAAGTTTTTCCTGGAAAAATATCACTTGTAGAGCTGCCAAATTTGTCCATAGAATGAAGAGACATCTACCTTGATGACAAAAACTCAATTTTGGATCTCTCTTGAAATGATTCATGTTTGTGTTTTGGAGAGGATTCAAAGTTTTCTAGAGTATTCAGAATTTGATTATCTTCACTAATTTCTGAAATTGTGAAGAGAGGTTGTAAATCTTCTTCATCCTCTATCCATTGAGTGTCATCTAAATCTGTAATTGTCCTAGCTGGAGGATATAAAGTGAATTTCTTAGTTGAACTACCATCAGAGATATACATATCACGAGATCTACAACTAATAAAAGCATCAGTTGTAGCCAACCAAGGTCTTCCTAATATAACAGGATGGCCTCCTAGATTATTCTTAGGAGTTAGGATCATGAAATCCACAGGGTACTCCCAAGAATCTAGGGACACTGGAATGTCTTCTATTACCCCATCGGGTTTGATCACAGATCTATCTGCTAATTGTAATAGTGTGGGTGTAAAGAGAAGATTAGGAAGTTTCAGTTTATCCATGATTTGTCTACTCATGATATTGATTGCTACTCCTAAATCAATGAGTGTGTTCTGGATTTCAATTCCATTGATGTGAATTTTGACAACTGGATTTCCTGGGTCAAGATACTTTGGAATAGAAATCTTGCCCATCATAATGTCTGCTATTTTTCCTGCCAGTTGTATTTTCTTTGTTTCTCTTATTCTTTTTCTTGTTGTCTTCATACTCAACTCCTTTATTGTTTTGGCTAAAATTGGAATTTCCTTGATGGCTTGTAATAATGGAATTTTAATGCAAACATTTCTCGGCTCATCTAGGAAATCATAATTAGGCACCATGATTTGTTTTTCTACACCTCTATCAATTTGTAATCTTTCCGGAAAGGGAGGTATAGAAGTAGATGTAGATGGTTGCTCTAATACAGGAGTTGAATTTATTGAATCTTTTTGCTTTAATTTTTCAGTGTTTGGGTCTTGAAAGGATGTATCTTCCTCAAGAATTTTATTCACCCGTAGAGAGTCTTCCTCAGAGTTATCTTGTTCTTGTATAATCACAGAAGGTTTCCTCTTTTCAAGTATTCTTCCAGACCTAAGTTGAACATCACTAAGGTCTAGAGGAGTAATTAAATAAGTTGGAAACTGTTGGCCTTCTATCATGTATGTGTTCTAAGGATTTTTATTATTGGGGTTTGGTATGGGTTGAGCAGGCAATTGATTTGATTTTTGAGGAAATGGTAATGGAAGTGGTTGATTTTGATGTGGTAGGTTCTGATGATGTTGTTGAGGATTTTGTTGAAGATTTTGAGGAAAAATTTGTTGAGGATTTTGAGGATAAAAATGTGGGTATGGTGGATAGGATGGTGGATACTGATAGTATGGAGAGTATCTTTCATAGGGACTTTGTGATCCTTGTGCCCAAGCTGGAGATTGATTTTGAAATTGAGGCCAAGGTTGCTGCCAAGAATTCCAAGGTAGAGGTTGATTATATATTTGATCATGGAATCCTTGTGTCTGAGGTCCTTGCCAAGGCCTTCTAGATACAAAATTGAGAGACTCTGTGGAATATGTAGGAGTTTCCTCCTAAAAAATAGCCTTGAGACCAGGAAGAGAAGGAAAATTCTTGGTCTCAAGTTTTTCAGAACAAATGACATAGGTTTCTACAATTTTTACATCCAAAGGACACTCTCTCAAGGCATGTTTCTTTCTACATTTGGGACAAAAGATTGCCAAGGCATCAGATTCAGCCTTTTGCTTGTTTTGTATCTTAAGGGTGTCTATTTGTTCACTAAGACTCCCTAAGATGTTAGATTTAAAAACATCAAGCATGTGTCATATTTCTGATCTACTTACTGTCCCAGAAGCAGACTTACTTGCCCTTGCAAGAGCAGGATCTCTTGGACCTTTTATAGTTTTAGACTTCCCTCTTGAAAGGTTGATACATAACTCAGATATTTCAGGTAATGTGAGCTGTGATATATCCCCTTTTCCCATCATGTTAAGGATATCCAACCATTCATCCCTAATTGTTTTCAACAAAAGAGCTTTTAAGGTGTCTTGATCTAGGTTTTCCATTTTTGCTCTTTTGATGTTGTAATTAAATCTCTCCAAAAAATCTTCCAAATTTTCATCTTCTTTTTGTAATATCTTAAACACTTCTTCCTTATGATTAACCGGCATACAATAATCCAAATACCTCTCTATAAATGCTTGTTTCATGTCTTCCCATGTTCTAATAGAACTGTTGATCAGACTCATAAACCACTTCAATGCTGCTCCTTTCAAGGTTGAAGGGAATAATTTCAGTTTTTGAGCATCTTGTAAGTAGTCATAAGTTCTACACAGCACTTCAAATTCAAATAATAAGGTTTCAGGATCTTCAGTTTTAAGTCCATAGAAGTTTGGAAGGACAGAGGGTGAAATGTTTTTCATGGTTGTATTGGTTTCTTCATCAATTATAGGGAACCCAAAAGAGCTTCCTATTCTACCTCTTCCTCCATCTGCACCTCTACCTCCTTCTCCTCTACCTCATTCTCCTCTACCTCTACCTCTACCCCCAAATAGTGTGTGTTCTCCATTAAAGACTCCTCCTCCTCCTTCTTCTGCCATGGTTGACTCTCCTGTGGAAGTGGAAAGGTTTGTGTCCCTAACAGGAATTTTTAAATATTTTTCTATAGAAGGTTTAGTGGATGAAGTGGAAGGTTTATCTAATGGAATAGATGACCTTAGATCTTCTAGAAGTCCAGGATCAGTAAAGGATGGAATGTGGGTCTGAGTTGAAGTTGTACTAGTTCTGGATCTACATGAAACAAGTGGTGTTCTAGAAATCAAACTTTTGCTTCTACTGCTTATAAATCTTCCCCTTGAATCTCTCTCCCTACGCATATAATTGTTTTTGGATGCTAAGAAACAAAGGTTACCTAGTTTTCACTTCCCCGGCTACGGCGCCAAAATGTTTGGTCTCAACCTAGTCTCCTAAATTGAGTTCATTTAATTGTCAACCAGGGTTGCTAAACTGTTGAAGTGAAGTGCACCGTATGTGCCTAGGTGTTTGTCTCTTAATGCATTGTGTTTAGTGTTTTATGATGTTTTTGGTCTTTTGTGATTATTTATGATGTTTTTGGTCTTTTAGTAGTTTTGTGTTCGCAAGGAAAATGACTAGAAAGCTAGTGGAAAGAAGCTAATGATTAAAAACAGAGTGAAGCGTAATTGGTTGATGACAAATGACAAATGAAATTGCAAATATTGAAATAGAATCAAATCTAAACTATGACTAAGCAGAAACAAAGCTTGATAATGAATTTTAAGCAAATGACTCAAAACATAAACTCAACTTGTCCAATTCTTTCATCAAAGGTATTTTGAGAGAGAGAGCTTGAGAAGTGGTCAGCTAAGTATGCAAATTATCCTAACTAAACAATTAAACAACTAGCTTATAATGATGCAACATTTTATCCCTCTTTAGAGATTTGTTGAAGCATATTTGGAAGAAAACATTGATACCATCATAAGATCTTTAATCTAAGACTAGTTCCTAACTCTATTTTGCAACTTAGTGAATCATCACTAAACCTCGCCCAAGAGTTATAGATTTATTTTTAAAGTAGTATTTTGAGGAAAGGCTCTGTTTATGAAGTAGTAAAGAAGTTGCAAAAGTACCTCAGGCCTTGAAATGATACTGTCTTCTGTTCATATGGTTATGAATCAATTATATATTTGGAACAAGAAGAAGTTTGTAAGTAATGAAGGTTTTTTTGTTAAGTCTAACAACTGGAGTAATCTAATATGCAATGGATGACAACTAAATGTGGAGTGCAAATGCAATGAGTTAAGCTAAAACTGAACTTAAGATGTCACTAGTCTAAAACAGTGCCGAACTAACAAGTCATTATCAAACTCAAAACAAAATAACAGAGCATGAGTTAAATGCAATTAAACTCCGGAGTATCCTAACTAAGTTATCATGCATTAATATATGGGATTATACAACCTGTTTTTCCATCATGATTGGTATTTTGGAAGAGTTTCTTAGAACAATCCTGACTGTACAATTCAGTGCAAATGCAAACATAAAGACTGAAAGCAATTTAAAAAATAAGATATCACAGCTGTCTCCTACCCATCATTATGATATTTTGGAAGAGAGTTTTAAGAGCAAGGTCAGCTATGTTACTTAGTGAAAACAAACAACTAAAACAGTCATTATCACAGTCATGCCTTAGACATCATAAGGATTTTTTGGATGAGTTTCTTCTTTTGGAAGAGTGTTTAGAACAAGTGTAACTGTGATAGTGAACAAAAGAAACTACAATTAAATCCTACAACACTATAGCCATTTCCCATTCATTATCATAATATTTTGGAAGAGTTTCTTCTTTTAGAAGAGTTTTTAGAATGAGTATAACTATAGTGGCTATGAAATTAACTATGAACTCAAAATTCAAAAATGTAAAGGCAACTAAGATACTTATCTAAATTACGCAAGTAAAACCGTGCAGGAGGCAGGGGCCCTCTACCACCAGACGAGATCTAACTCCAAATCAAATCAAAACTTTCAAAACAATACTGTCTTCTTCATTAAAGGAGAAATAACTTGAATAGAGCAATCTGCGTCTTCAGAAATGTAGCACAGAATCTAAGCAAAATCTAGAGCAAAATCTAGCCTAGCTCTCGGTTTCCCAAGTATTTTTATAACAAATTTACATAACAAGACTTGCAACAATTCAAGGATCATTGTCTTTCCTTATCGAAATCATACTAGGACTCTTAAAGTGGCAGCGTAAAAAGGAAAAATACATATGGACTAAGACAGTCCTATTAGAAATATGCTTCCTTAAATGAGTTCCCACGTATCAAAACCATATCCAGAATTCGGTTTTTCCTTCATGGTGAGCAACGAACAATGTAGACATGATGTGGAATATACCCATATGTGGTTTTTCTTGAGAGGCCACCTGGAACATGCCCAAACGTGAAGATAACTGCAGAATTGCCGGTTAGCTACGGAATGTCTGCATTCTACAGCTAGTTCCGGTCAAAATGCATTACAATGACAATAATCACAAAACTTAGCAATTAAGTCATGTTAATCATTCTAAAAGTAATTTTAACTAAATTCATTGATCAATTGGGTCTGGGATAACAATGGACAAAGGAAAATGAGGTAAAGTAAGATGAAAGAAAGCACAATCTTGAGGCTCAACAGCTGGTTTCTATTGGCCTACTCTTTTTCATGATGTGCACAAGATGATCCTAGCCTGTCATAAATGTCAAATTTTTGAAGGCAAAAGAAAACTGCTACCCCCGCCTCTGCATCCAATCACTGTTGAAGCCCCTTTTCAATAGTGGGGACTTGACTTCATAGGATAAATCCATTCCCCATCTTCTGCCCAGCATATATGGATTCTCACTGCCACAAACTATTTCACTAAGTGGATAGAAGCCATACCTTGTAGGCAGGCCAATGATTCAGTTATCATAAAATTTATGGAGACTAACATTCTCTCTAGATTTGGTTGTCCTACCAAGATTATCACTGATAATGCAGCAACATTTGGATCAAACAAGATGGTTGATTTTTGTCACAGATGTCAGATAACATTGGGGCATTCCACGGCCTATTACCCTCAAGGTAATGGACTTGCAGAATCCTCAAACAAGAGTTTAGTGAACATAATCAAGAAAATTTTGGAGGAAAAAATAAATTCTTGGCACACAAAGCTAGTTCACGCACTGTGGACTGACAAATTGACTTTGAAGAAATCTATTGGCATGTTGCCTTTTCAGCTGGTGTATGGTACTGATGCAATTTTTCCAAACAACCTTGGTGTACCAGTAATGAAGTTGATTAAATAATTGCAAACTGAAGATAATGACATGATCAGAAGGATAAATCAGACCATTCATCTTCAGCAAACCATAGAGGAAGTTTATAACAAAGCATTACAGAAACAGAACATCATTAAAAATATTTTTGACAGAAGAACAAAGGCAAGCAATTTCAAATTGGGGACAAAGTTTTAAAGTGGGACTCAAGGAGGGAAGAAAAGGGAAAGCATGGAAAATTTGACAACTTATGGCTTGGCCCTTACTCTATTCATTCAGCTGCTGGTAACAATGAACTTTTCTTGCAGGAGTTGAATGGAGCAGAATTGTTTGGGGGTCCTGTCAATGGAAGGATGCTTAAGCATTGCTTCTCTTGATCCATGTTATGTTCCAAAAGCCTTTTTATCTTCTTTCCATTATAAATATTTCATCCACCATTGCATTCAAAGTTATACAAATCAAAAATACAAAAACAATGAAAAGAAAGAAAAGAGGGTAGATTGTGAAAAAAAGAAACCTATAGCCCCATACCAAAAAAGAGAAACAAATCTGAAAGTGTGCAAGCTAAAATGCCACTCCTGAATAACACACTTATAGTTATTCAAACAGCCTAATCTTGACTAATTAGTTTTAAATTTTCTGCTGATAGGATAGTGAATCTGATTTTCCAAACTGTTTAATCTTGGCTTATCAGTAAGTAGATTAGAATAGAAATTAAAGGTTCAAACAAGCTCAAACTCTGAACCTAAGGCTTCAAAAATAAAATGACTCAAAACCTCTTTATTTTTTGAGTCAAAAAATATGTAAATCTAGTTCCAATTAGCTCAAAATCTGAACCAGTTGATAAAGACAAAACAGCTCAAACAAATTCAAAATAGAGCTGTAAGGAAAAGAGAAGGCCAGGATGAGAAAATTTCAGATCTTAAGCCTTCCATTTTTTATTTAATTTTCTGCAACATAATATCTATGTGTAGCTTCTTTTTATGCCATATGCCTGTATCAAGTTAGACTGTTTAATCTTGTCTTGTATGCGTTTAAATTTTTGTTGTAGAATTTAGAGAATAAAAATCTGTTAGACTGTTTAATCCTAACAGATTAGTAGATTAGGTAGAGTATCATATGGGTTCAACTGTTTAATATGAGTCCATGGAGAAATAAGGAGTAGAAATAGATTATTTTTCCTACTTTCAAAAGAATAAAATATTGTGAAAGATTTTTCCAATCCAAGTGAACTCTAATGAAGAAAAAATGTTAGATCTGTAGGATTAGGTAGGTATAAAGCTTGTTGATGAAAGAACCATTGTTTTTATGGCTACTAATATTCTTTCAAAAGAATATATTTAAAACAAAGAAAAGTATCCCAATGGATCAGGCACAGGTCAGCCTCCTAGAGAAACATAATGGATATGGCACAGGTCAACCTTGTAGAGAATGAAAGTCTGAAGTTCTTGATGCCTTCAAGAAGGCACCATCCCCAAGTGGAGCCACTGTTAGCCACCTATAAAATTTTTTATAGCAAAAGGTGGCTAAGACTTTTTGAGCCTTCAAGGAAAAAGTTTTATTGCTAAAAAGTATTGGCTCTTGAAGACTCTTGTAGGCCTCCTGCCTCTGTCCCATCTTCACTACTATGCCTATTCTACATTCAGAAATCCTGCAGATTTCCAAGATAGAATACTGCTGCAAGCACCATTTCCTTTTTTTCCCCCTCTTCCAAACTAGCCTCCTTTTAACCCTTTTTCCCTCTTGTCAAAATTCTCCTCTTACCCTCTAAATCCTCCCAAAATACCCTTCCTTCCCTCAGAATACCCCTTGTTTAGCCTTTTTTTCCTTTTTCCTATATCGTTTCCCTTTTCTGGCATTGAAAAACATTAAAAACCATAAAAACCCACATTTTGGACATATATGGGTCTTGACCCCTTCCTGCATAAACCCCCGGTCATATAATTCTCCATGCGCCCAAAGGCCCCGCAGCCAGGCACCTGATCATATTACATATATATCCCGCCCCCTGAAAATATTAAAACCTTATGTTATTTTCAAACTTTGGGTTTGTAATTATTTTATAATTTCCCACCAGTTCAAAGCCCCAGTCAATCCCCACCATCGATCCAATTTGCAGATCGATCGCGCGGAATCCATCGCCCTGGTGGTCCTCGCCATCCACTCGTTGTTGCCAAAACTGGCAGTATCCATCGCACCTCCTTCGAGCCAAGGGCAGTTTTCTTCCAATCGGCAGTGATCCCACTCACCAATTGATGCGTGGCCTGGGCGCTGTTCACCAAACTGTCGTCCATCGCATGTTAAAAATTGGACATGGACCCCACATGATATTTGCATCCACTGTCCGATCTGAGGCCGCTCATTGGATGGCGATCTCTCACCGAAGTTGCTCACACGATAACCAGGCTCTGATGTAGCAGTAACAACATCTCCAGTGTCAATCTGATCTGTAGATTGATGGTCCAAATTTCATCGCCCATTTTCTCTATTTTGACATTCCACCTGCACTCTCGACCGTCGATTTCACGCGATCGAAGGCCCACGATCGTCCCTTCACCTCTCCTCCTCACCGTCGATCTTTGCGTGATCAACGACCCCGAATCAAAGTCTTCTACTGCCCTCCATTTGACTCCTCTAATCAAATCTCGACCATTGGATGATGCCATCCAACGGCCACGCTCTCTCCATGTGCCTTATGAAGCAGTAACCTATATATGCATGGATTTTATAATTATTGTTCGTATTTTGCAGGGTTCAAAGGTTTTTCCACTATGTCTGAAGAAAATTCGAAGGTAGAGGGCGACGATCCTCCCACCTTCGATTTGTCAAAGGAAAACACTTGTAGGTGTTAAATCCACGTTTCATCAATCATCCATGAAGCATTGATGCTACATAACCCCTGCACAGCCCTGCACACTAGCAAAGCACAGTCAAAGAGTATCAAAGCAGAAAACCAGAGAAATGTCAGAACAGAAGACTGAAGACAGAACTTCAGGGATTACATCTAAGATGGTTTATCAAAAGCCTAATCCCCGATTAAAACACATTTAAAGGAAGAAATCATAAACGTTCATCCAACAGAAGGCCTCCACTACCACATTTGAGGCAAATTGACTCCTCCCAGCTACCACAAGGCCACCTGTGTCTCGAAGCTTTCAACCAGAGGCCGAATTTATTTATCAAGACTAGATATCTACCTCACAATGTAGCCAAAGGATAAAATTCTACAGACAAACTAATGACAAAACATCAGTAGAGTTAATTTGACATCACACAGAGCCTCAAAGGTCAAAACGAGCTCCCACCGAGCTTAAATCTTTATGAAAATCATTTAATACAGAAGAAACCTATGTAAGCTTCTTCACTAATCCCCCAAAGGCTGAGGAACCATCATGTCTGTATTAATTCTCTTTAGAGATATTTTATCGGATCTCACCTCCTCATTCTTCTATATATACTTCTGCAAAAGATGAGTGAGGGGTTGGTTGTAGAACTTTGAAATATAATTGAGCTGGAGACTTCTATCTGTAACTAGTGTTCACTGGCCCTTGAAGCTCTATTTGTGTTAGACTTCTTAGGTTGGATAGTGAAGATGATTTCTGAAATGAAACATTGGACCTGAGTACTGTAACTGGTTTGACATCAATAACAAGTTGTTTCTTGGGATCCTGGTCTATATCACTGGTGAAGTGCCCCTTTCTTTGTTATTGTTTTCCTTCTATGTATGTCATATTGTTCACTTTTCTCTGATAAATAAAAACATGTATAGAGTTAGGATTTACTATTTACCAGTACCCTTCTCTCACTGATAAGCTTTATCTCAATGTTTTCCTCCAATTTGTTTATTTAAGAATAATTTAATACAGTTTAAGCAGTTAGGAATGCCGGAGTTCCCTCATCCTACTTTTTTCTTTAAACATTGTTATTGAAAGTTATTTCCCTTATTTTCTTATTAAAATTAGACTAGAAAAGTGATGGTTTTCCCTATTTCTAGCTTCTACTCCAAAGGCAGATTCTGAAGGCTTCCCTTGGTGTTGACTGAAAGCGGACTAGGTTTAATAGTACTTTATCTTATCTTAAGTTACACTTTGTTTTCTCTTATATGTTTTCACTCTTTCTGAAGGTAATTATGTGGATTACTGGATTTTTTTTCAATTGAGCTTCTTTAATACAAACTTTCTCAAGAATTCAATGGTTAGCCCTGTCCTTGGTTGGTTTTAAATAGTTAATTAAGAGGCTTTTCTTGTATGGACTGACTATAAATCCTTTGTGAAATTATTATCAGTTTCCACCTCTCCAACACTTTATTGTTTCCATTCCATCATTTTAATCTCAATAATCTTGTGATGTAGATGAATTGACGCTTGGATCACTCTTGATGTTGTTGCTCAATTAAAGCCCTGTTATTACTCCATAGCCCAATGGAATAAAAACCAGCGTTATATCTATCTTTTTAGCCTAGTTCTATTCACTTGCAACTTATCACCTTTGAAACTATTTCCATTTAGGACTTTCAAACTCAAATAATATCCATGCTCAACCATCCAAAAAAAAAACAAACCCTTGGCCTTCATAACTAGCCAAATATTATTACCCCAAAAACTTCAAAGAAAAATCCATCTTTGCACTTATTCGAGAGATCCCTCTCCAGATTCAGGAGGGCTAGATCCTAGAATCCCAAAGTGGTTGAAACAATGTTGTTTCTATGATTGGACTTTTCCAATCTTGCTAATTACAGATTCCTAACAGAATGTCAAAGGGAGAAGCATGCTTGGGAGGAAGCATTGGATGACAGTTTATTTACAGATTCTCTTGATGCAGTGATGGAGGCTATTGATGGGAGGCCAAATGAGGGGGAGGGGACATATTTTGCTCTCCTTATGCATTTTCTTGAGGAAAAGAAAATATTTTGGAGGGGATGACTGTAATGTTCCAAATTTTTAGCTTCCCAGCTAAATGGAACATTAGAGTTAGCAGCAACTATAGCCAGTAAATAAATGGGTAGAAAAGCCCATAAGTCTCCTAAAGAGGATAAAAACACTCCAAATGTGAAATGAGACACTCTTTCTAGCTCAATAAGACACCTCCATGTATGAACAAAGATAAAATGAAGCTTCTTTGACCAAGTCAATAGCACAGTTTTAGTGGAGAAGGAATCCTAGGATGGATAACACAATTTTGGAGGGAAATGTAACTTGGGTTAGAAGCAACCTAAGTGAGTGGGGCCAAGGGAAAGAAAACTCACATATTATATAAGGAAGAGGATGGAAGCATTACTCATCATGTTTGAGATTATTATTCTTGGTTGCTAAGAATTTTTGCTGCTTAGCAAAGTTTCAATATTGTTTAGCACTGGGTGTTCCCGGGCGGGAATCCCACCTCTTTCCTTTGAGTAGCTTGTTAGCCACCTATAAAATTTGTCATATCAAACGGTGGCTAAATATTTTTTTTTGAGCCTTTAGGAAACAAGTTTTATTGCTAAAATTTTTATCTCTTGAAGTCTCATGATAATATCTTATCTTTTGATTAATCTTCACTGTTGTTTCCCTTTTAAACTCAGAAATTCTGTTGTTTTCATGAAGAAAAGACTGCTGCAAAAATCCCCATTTTACCCCTCCTTTCACTTCAAAATTAACCTTTTTTATTACCCCTTTTTTATTATTAAATTCCTCCATTTTTCATTTATTCCCCTTTCCCCTTCATGAAAATCCCTTTATAAGGTTTAAAACTCATTTTTAAACCTTACCGAAACTCCCAAATCCATCAAAATCCTTCAAAAATTCATAAAAAATAGTATTTTTTAATATGGGCCTAAGCCCCTTTGGGCTAAGCCCTAAACCACTTCCCCACCATAAACCCACGTGCTGGAACCAAGTGCTAAACCCATTCGGCTCTTATCGCATCGGAACAAATGATGCGAGCAAGTCTATTTGTTGTGTTAAAAAGCCTCTGATGCGATTAGCCCCCTTTATATAAGCCTCGATCCCTTTTTCTGCTTCATATAACCCAAAATCCTGCATTAGGCACTTAAAATTGTGAATAAACCTTTTCTGATCATGTTTTCCCTTTGTAAAATCATAAAAACCCTTTTGCATATGTTTTGTATAAAACCCGCCGATGCAATGTTTTTTAATGAAAAGGGCCGTCGATCTAAAAAGCCGATCGACGGTCAACAGGATCTCACATCAGATATTTTCTAATGGGTAAATTAAAAATTCCCCTCCATCATTCTGATTCTGATGAGCCTCGTTGTACAAAACCCTCGCCTTTCGCTTCTTTCTGTATACCCTGAGGCCCCACAAACGGGAGCTAAGTCATAAATAAAACCCCGCCCCAAAGCCAAAAACCTTTGTATTCCATTAAAATTTTGATTTTTCATATTATAAACATACCCACCCATTCATTGGTCAGACTGAACCTCTTCCATTGATTTTAAACCAATCAGACGGTTTGCGCAATCTCGCATCGGGAGATTTCATTGGGCGCATTATATATTTTATTCACCACCTCTGATTGGCTACCTCCCGATTCATTTCCCACTGTAGATCTGATCCACAGATCGATGGTCCATGTCTAATAACATTGGCACTCCTCTGTCTATGCCCTCGCCAATCACAATCCTCTAATTGCATCTGGGCCATCCACGTGTCAAGATCGCACCCCTCGACCTTTGTTAAAATTATGTACTCCCACTTTATAATCTTCTATGGCCAAATATTAGCCATTGATCTCTGCAGATCAATGGCCCATATTAACCCTTTCTCTGCCTCATGTATCGATTTTGTTTAACCCCAGATTCAATATCAACCATTAATCTGTTTTCATCTAACGGTTCAGAATAATCCCAACAGGCCCGACTCCTGTGGGTCCTACTTTAATATAGATTCAATATTTTCTGTTCATATTTTGATCCAATAGCCTAGATTAAAACCACTCATGCTCTGCCCCACTTGTTATCTCCCGGGCACCTATCTTGTATCACACTCTTTCCACAGCTGTCAGATCTAAGACCCCAGATCTGACGGTAGACGTGCATTTTCATGTAGATTCATGCCTAAATGATAATTCTCATAAATTATGCAATGTAAGCGGTTTTCAAATGCCACGTGTCGGGCGGGAGTGCATATCATGTTCGAAAAGTTAAAACCACCTATCTACCCTTTCACCGTGTGAAACCAGCTGTTTTGTCCTCCAAAACCACTTTCCCTCATTTATATTTTGTTTCATCACGTTTTATATCCACTGTTGATCTCTGTAGATCAATGGCCAACATTCAAGGTCACATTTCTTAATTGTCCTCCACCATTCCCAAGGGATTTCATAGATCATTCACCACCATTGATCTCGGGGGCCAATCTGATCCAACGGTCTACGATCGTTTGGAAACCCCAATTTTATTTTAACTCAAATTTCCTTTTCCAAAGGTTTTAAAACCTATTTCCTTTGTAATTTCTTCTCATTTTCACCTATGCTATTTTAAAGTGACTCATTCGTTTTGTATTTCCACAACCAATATCGACCGTTGATTCAACATGGATCAATGGATCTGACTTAATTCTCCACCGCTTGTTCATCAACCACTTTCCTTTTGACCTTTACGCACAATCTCCACCATTGCATGCTCTCATCCAATAGCCACACTCTTAACCACAACCTCTGAAGAATTTTTACCCATCCATGCAACATTTTATAATGTTTTTGTGTATTTTACAGGTTTCAATGGTTTTTTTTTTCTAGTTATATTAAAGGAAAACCAAATACCGAGGATGACAATCCCCCATGCCTTTGTGCATAAAGAGAAATCATTCCACAGGTTTGCATATCACGTTTCATCTATGCATCATGAGCGCTGATGCCATTAGAACCTCTGCGCACCTGCACATCAACAAGACACAACAAAGATTAATTGAAACACAGAGTATCAGTGTCGAAGATCAAATCAAACCAGAGATGAAGAATTCAAACTGGTTTATACAATTTGGGTGGATTACGGCTAAGATTGAAAATTAAAAGCTTAATCCACTAAATTAAACCAGTTTGAAGAAAAAAAGACATAATTAGGCCTAATTAATCCTAACGCACAGAATCAAATCAAATTAACAGTGTTTAAAGAAAATAAAAAATATCTACTAGACAGAGAATGCCTCCACTGCCACATCAGAGGCTAATTGATTTCTCTCAGCTACCTAATGCCACCTGTAGCCTCAAGGCATTCAAAAGAGGGCCGACTAATGACCAGAATAGAGGATATTTTCTTCAATACAGCCGAACAGATATTCCAAGCCAAACAGAGTTATTGCAAAGATGACACAGAGCCTTAAAGTCAACAAAAGCTTCCAGCAAGCTTAATACTTAATGTAAAACAATTAATACAGAGGAAATATCTGTAATCTTATCCATTGAACCCCTCAAAGGTTGAGAAGTGTTAAAATATGTATTAATGGAACCTTGAAGATCCTTAATCCCATCCCACCTCCTCATTCTTCTATAAATACTTCTGTAGAAGATGAAACAATGTTAGTTGCAGAACTTTGAAATATACTTGTGCTCGAATTTTCTACATTTAAATAGTGTTCAGAGGCTCTTGAAGCTCTATTTGTGCTCTAATAATTTAGGCTGAGAAGTGAAGATGATTGCTGAACTAAAACATTGGACTTGAAGAATGTAATTGGTTTGCCATCAATAACAAGTTGTTTCTTGGGATCCTGGTCTATATCACTGGTGAAGTGCTTCTTTCTATGTTATTGTTTTCCTTTCATGTGTGCCATTTTTTTCATTTATTCTATGATAAAGAAAAACAAGCATAGAGTTAGGATTTACTGTGTACAGTACCCTTCTCTGACTGATAATTTTTATCTCAATGTTTTCTTCCAAATCGTGTATTTAAGAATGATTCAATACTGTCAAGCAGTTAGGAATGTTGGCATTCCCTCGTCCTACTATTTACTTTAAACATTATTCTTGAATGTTATTTTCATTATTTTCTTAGTAAAGTTAGACTAGAAAAGTGATGGTGTTCCCTATTTTCTAGCTTCTTTCTCCGAAGGTAATTCTGAAAATTTCCCTAAGTGTATGCTGAAAGAAGTCTAGATTTAAAATTATCTTAACTGATCTTAGGTTGCATTTTGTTTCTCTTATGTTTTTTCATCCCTTCTAAAAGTAATTATGAGTATTAATGGATTTTTTTTCTGTTGAGTTAGATTTAATATGAATTTTCCCAATAAATTTATGGTTAGCCCTGTTCTTGGTTGGTTTTAAATAATTACTTAAAAGGCTTCTCTTGTTTGGACAAACTATTGAATCCTAGTTGAAATTAGTGTCTGTTTCCACCCCTTCAACACTTTTGTTGTTTCCATTCCATCATTTTATCTCAAAATATCTTGTGATATAGATGACTTGCCCCTTGGACCGCTCTTTAAATTGTTGCGCAATTAAACCCTTTTATGACTCCATATCCCAATGGACTAAAAACCAGTGTTATATCTATCTAATCAGTCAAAGCTTATTCTGATTGCTTGCAACTTCACACCTTTGAAACTCTTTCATTTTAGGACTTTCCACTCAACTTATAATCATGATAAACCATTCAAAACAAACAAAAATCCTCGTTCTTCATAACTAGCCTAATATCATTACCCAAAAGCCTTAAATATAAATCAATATTTGCACTTATTGGATAGATCCCTCTTCAGATTTAGGAGGGCTAGATCCTAGAATCCCAAAGTGGTTCAAGTGTTCTCTCCGCAGTTCTGGTCTCACCAATATACTGGAATTACGAGAAGCTAACATAGCTCATTGGAAGAGTTTGTATTCATCATTCCACATCATTTTTTTATGCCAAGATTTAGCCATCTACATCAGAACAACTTTGCTGGAGATTGTGGAGTGTTACTGGGTGCAGCAGTGGAAGGGATTGGAATCCCGACTCCTAGTTTCTCATTGGAGGAAGCTTTCCTTCACTCGAGAGATTTTTTTGGAGAGCTCTAGAGCATATTTCATATCTATGGTATCAGACCACACATTTCTCATACCCTCCCAGCGTTGTTTCTGCTAGGGAGTGCATTATTTTAGAGGCAGTACTCATTGCATCGTTTGGTGGCTCCATTGTTGAGTTTCCTTGTGATTGAGAGGTTCAAACTTTCATAGGAGGAAGCCCTTGAGGGATCTACATCATATCAGACATATTTCAACCTTGTATACTCTTGTGCTTTAGTGTTGCAGTGATTATTCAATTATTTTCTGAAGATCACATTTGTATGTAGAGTATTTGATAAGAAACCCTTGTCGGGTTATCTTGTATTTTTTATAAGGAGCTTAGATCTCTGTTATTCAATGTTATTTGTCAATATATGAGTATATATATTTTTCTCCTATAATTTTATGGGTAAAAGCTCTCTTAGATTGTGCAGTCCCTTGAGCAGCTGCTCTGGCATTTTGTAGTCTTGGGGTTTTTCACCTTTTTCAGCTAATCTAGTGTGGGAGATCTGTTTAACCCACCTAGTTTCATTTATTTCTAATATATTTATGTATTTACATGCTTCATATATGTATCCATGAGATTCAAGTGATGATTTCACTTTTTTATTGTATATGTTGCTAGAATAGCATTTTTCATGCATGATTTATGAGAAATCTTGAAAAAGGAATATTACACCCAGGGATAATACGTCCCCCAAGGTCAATATCAACCTCAGGGATAGTAAATGCTTGAAGGTCAATATAAACCTCAAGGATAGTTTCCTGCTCAAGGATTACAACCTCCTTTAGCACAACAGTTCTATCAAGAACAACAAATGTCACAAGGAGGTGTAAATTATCCAGTTAATTATCAACCATATGTTCAACCCAGTTATGGGCCGTCTTATGTAAAACCTTCAATGGGATCCTCATATCCTATAATGGTGTGGGATCCATCACAAGTTCAACAGAATTTACAACCAACTATGCAAGTACCTTATTATCAAGCAGGACAACTTGTTGGTTACATTCAACCCCAAAAACCAGTCCAACCTTCTACTCCAACTCCTGCATCTGGTCCTATTCAGAAACCTAGTCTGAGTACACCTACAACTCCACCGCAATAATCTATTCAATTTTTTTTTAACCTATCACACCTATTCCTGCAGTGTCTAGAGTTCCTGTTTCATCTTCCCCTCAAACATCGATACAGACTCCTCAGGCTTCTATCCCGCAGTCTGGACCGAAAATCCAGACTATTGTTCAGATACCTGCAGGATAAAATGGTACAAGTATATTAATAACGAGTCAACCTCAATTTACTTATCAACAATATCAGTGTCCGTATCAATATGGATCTGTTCGACAAACTCTAGTTTACCTGCAACAACTATACCATGGATATACATATCAAACACCTGTTCAACCACAATATGGTTCAGTTATTCCTGGTTATCTGAGAGGTAATATGATTCCAAATGCACATCCTATTCCAGGTTATCTTAGATGTCCTCCTCTTGGAACTGGTTTAGTTTCACAAGGTTATCTACAAGAACCTACCCATCAATTGCCGTTCATAGTAACTTTGGATTTACCGAATTTGTCTCGCCTTATGAATGATCCTATCTATTATCATTCGTACTAGCCACCAATGCCTCATAATTTTCCCAGTGACATTCTGAAATTTGAAGGAAAATCAGGAGAGGATCCTTCCAATCATGTTATGACTTACCACCTTTTGTGTGCATCTAATTCTTTAATTGATGATTCTATTAGACTTAGAATTTTTCAGAGAACGTTAATAGGATTAGCTGCTAAGTGGTACATAGAACTACCACAAGGCTCTTTTAACAACTTTAATGCCTTAGAAAATACCTTCTTAACTCATTTTCAGTTGCCAGTCAGATATGACAATGGCATGGAATTATTAACTTTGCTAAAACAATCTTCGTCTACATATATATTAGATCATATTCATGAATGGAGATGTAAAATATGTTTGGTAAAATTTTGTATTCCAGATCAAATATTGGTATAATGGTTTGTTAAATCATTACCACCTAAAATCACTGAATATGTAGCTAAAGCAGGCATTGTTACGGAAGGACAAGTTATTGCTCAAGCTCAATATCTATACTTGGTATATACCTAGTAAGGTACTTTGTATGAGAAAATCCACGATTTACCATGACCTGGTCAGTTAACTATAGCTCCTGTAGGGTCTCATGCCACTGATGTTGTAATCGGTTCAGTTGCTACAATTAAAAACAAGAAGAAATCCTCAAAGGTTACTTCTCCTATAATAACTTTACTCGATTCACCAAAAGGAGAATCTTCCTTGGAAGCTACTGCCGATATTCACTTGTAGATTCATCTACTAAGTAAAAATTAGGAAAAAAGAAGAAAGGGAAGAAAAATAATAAACAAACCTCATCTCCTAAAGAAAAAACTAATTGAAGTGAATCAAATTATGACAAGTAGAAACCTCGTTATCCTTGTCTTATCTGTGACGAGGATCATTTCACTAAGGAATGTCCACATAGGGAAGAATTTTCTAAATTTGTCAAAGGTTAACCCACTCCTGCTATCTTTAAGGATCCCTTATCAATTCGAGATAGTAGAATGATTGGATCTTCTTCTACTACATTAGAAGACATTTTGATGGTTGCAACTCGATCATAAGATTATGGTATTAAAAAACCCATTACTGGTAAAGAAGCAGAAAATTCTAGTTCTACACCAACTAAATCTACTTTGGTTTCTAAACCACTTCACATTGAAAAAAAAAATCCTGACTTAGTAATCAAACCACCTCCTAAAGGTGTACTTCATAAATCAGCTTTCAATCCACATGATAGAGCTGCTCGGAATTACAACATTGTCAAAAATTTGGCAATTTCCCCTTCGACAATGTTGGCTTTGGAAATGTTGCAATCATGTCTAGCACAGAGAAAAATAATATTGTTAGTTTTAGGAGCTGTATATCTACAAGATTCGAACCTTATGATCTTTTATTTGGAAAATTTTACACCTCGCCTACCCCATCAAATGGCTTTCCAGATTCCAGTGTTAGTAAAAAACACACATTGTTTTCATACTGTGATTGATGAAGGGGCATCTACGTGTATCATGTCATTGAATTGTTGGAAATACCTAGGTTCTCTAACACTTAACTGATCTTTGACCATCCTTAAATATTTTAATGGAAGAGGTTTCCATCCTTACGATATTTTACAGGATCTACCTATAGAGGTCGAAGGAAAAATTGTTAATCTAGATGTAGAAGTAGTTGATGCTCCTTTGGATTACAACCTTCTCCTGGGTCGAAATTGGTCTTATGCTATGAATGTTGTTGTATATTATATTTTTTGGATAATCTTGTTTCCTCATCAAGGAAATATTGTGAAAGTCTATCATCTTTCCTATTATTCGTCTGATCCAGCTTCTACGGATAGTATTCAGCATGTTGGAAAAACAACTATTCCTTATATGGATGTAGGAGTAGGCTTGATTAAAGGTTCTGCTTTTTTGGGAAATTTTTCCTTTCCTCCACATAACATACCACGTACTATAGCTAATATCAATATGATTACATCAATCACTAGTACATTTGATGACGCTTGGATAGTGCCTTTAGAGTCAGAACTGGATTCATTTGAAGGCATGATGCCTTTGAGTCCATTTTAATTAGCATATAAAGCAGTACAATCATTTTCCATTCCACCATCAACTGTCACTGACCCTATGAATGTGGTCAATGAAGACTCATTTTCACCTTCAAGCTTAGCTATAACATCAATTCCGAATTCTTTTCAAGAAGTGTTTTATTCTGACGAAAATATTAAGGAATTTTTGTCAATAGATGATTTAACATGGGATGATCTTCATCATAGGTCATCATTTTTACCTAAGCTTGCTAGATTTGAAGATATTTTTTCATCTATTTTCAACACTGACTATGTCAAGGAACCACAAAATCCGATATCGATCACAAATTCAGATTCTGAAGTAAATTTAGGGAATATCTCTTCAACAATTCCTATTGACATATCAGTAAAACCATGAATTGTTGAAAACATTAATATAGGCGCTTCTTCTACCAAAGATGAAATTGATATATAAAAATCCCTATTTCAATAATTCTGTGACGTTTCTTCCTGGTCTTATGAAGAAATGCCAGGAATCGATCCTAAAATTGTTGTTCATGAAATCAAAACATACATGGATGCTAAACCCATCAGACAAAAATTACTTCAAATACATCCACAAAAAGCTGCTGCAATCAAAGCCAAAGTTGAAAAGTTACTTCGAGTAGGATTTATTTATCCCATCCCTCTTACAGATCAGGTATCTAATATTGTTCCTGTTAAAAAAAACAAGGAACAATTAGAGTATGTATCGATTATAGGGATATAAATCGAGCTTGTCCAAAAGACAATTATCCAACCCCTTATATCGATAAAATAATTAAAGTTTGTGCTGAAAGCGAGATGTTTTCATTTATGGACAGATTTTTTGGTTATAATAAAATAAACATACTCCCTACTGATCAACCAAAGACATCATTTATTTGTCCATGGGGAACTTTCGCTTACCATAAATTACCATTTGGACTTAAGAATGCTGGAGAAACTTTTCAAAGGGCTATGTCCTATGATTTTTGTGATATTAAACACATTGTGAAACCTTATCTCGATGATCTACCTACTCATTTTTTAGACAGAGAAGATCATCCAATTCATTTACGAGTAATTTTTATGAGATGTAGGTATATTATAAGATTTGCTTGAATCCACACAAATGTGTTTTTTATGTACAATCTAGTTCATTACTAGGATTTATCATTTTTAAGAAAGACATTCATGTCGATCCTTTGAAGGTTGAGGCTATTATCAATTTACCTCCTCCTTCCACACTTTTCCAACTCCAAAGTTTACAGGGCAAAGCAAACTTTCTGCATAGGTTCATTCCTAAATATGCCGAGTTAACCAAAGGTTTCACAAGGTTGTTGAAACTTAATATTATTTTCACTGGGGATGAGATCACTGATAGATCTTTTGATGCTCTTAAACACACCTTGACCCATGCGATGTTATTGTATCCACCTAGTTACAACCTAGATTACTTTTTATACTTAGAAACCTATAATTCCATGATTTGAATGGTATTATTTGAGGAAGACGAATTTCACAATGAACATGTGATTTATTATCTTAGTCGCAATTCGAATCCAACTGAAATCAAATACTCATATGTAGAGAAATTGGCCTTGGCATCTGTTCATGCTCTCCAAAGATTTTGTCATTACATACTGTTACAAAAAACAACAGTGATTTCTGATTGTAACCCTATGATGTATATTGTTGTCACTCCTAGAGACAGCCTTGAGTTGTATAAATACCAGTGCCTAGGGCATATTAACTGCAGGGAGCATAAGATTCAACTGATAGGAGTTGACATGACAAGGCTCTCATGAAATCTGCTTTTACAACTTTTAGATGAGATGACTTTGAGGGTTTTCTTTGCCACTCTCCTTTCCTTTCACCACTTCTTGGAGACTACATAAATCATTTGAGAGTGCATGAGAGTTGATCTTATCCATTCTGAGGTTATCAAGCACTTGGTGATGCTTGGTTTGTAACTTCCTCAGAGTGAGGGAGAGCTTCACCACCTCGTCCTTTAGCATATCGCAAAAACATTGAAATAGGTTGCACTTGTCAATTGGTGGGATTTGCGACATAGTTACTGCTATTTCCAGAGCTCTATAGTTGGTGGTGCCAGCCTCTGGGTCTAATATTGCTTCAGTGATGGCCGTTATCAATTGCTCTTTGTCCAAATCGATTGCAGCTGAAAACCTAGTCTGATACTTTTCAACATATCCCTCTAATTCAGACAAGTGTTTTTCTCTAACTTCTTTGTTCCTCACCTTCCTTTCGCTTTCCCCCTTAGATCTAGTAGAAGTGATGGCTTGTGAAACTTCTGAGAAGTTAGAATATGATGTGCCATCGCATATTACCACAATACCTACTTTTCCCTTGTCAGGTTGACCATAAAGTGTTTCTTTTTGTAGCAGTTGCTCTTCTCCGATACTTTCCTCTTCATGGGTTCTGGTTCTTTGCCTTTTAGGAGGAGGGGAACCTTCTCCTAAAGCATCAACCTCTTCCACCTATTTTTTCCCTGCTTCTTTTGTCAAATAAGTATCGCCCTTTTCCCTTGTCGTAGATGAATCAGTCTCCATCTATGAAAGCAAAGGCCAGGTTTCAAGGTTAGCTTGCCACTCGATGAAGGGTCTAGTTTCATGAGCATAAGGATTTGATTTAATCTTCTTCCTTTTGTTTGAAATGATGCCTTTTGGATCATAGGGCCAAGCTTTCCCTTGCCTTGAATCCATGCCCTTGAGCAGGTCTTCCACTATGGGGAGGGCATGCCTTGAGTTAACAATGAAAGGGCTGATGGTTGTATGAAGCTTGAGAATGAAATCCCTTTTTGCAGGGAGAAAGTGGAGTTGTTCAGTCTTCAAGTTCTGCTGGAGGTATTCTAGGGCATAAATTTGCAGGGTGAGAAAAACTGGTAATCTGTAGGGGGAAACTTTTGCACCAGAAACCCTAATTTCGGTGTATTCATCAAATAGGTACCAGTCTCCCGTGCTTTCAGCCTCATTGCACTGCATCCATTTTTTCTGTTCAGGAAAAATACTAGGTGGAGGATTATTGTGGATAATAGTATAGGCTATGGGCATAAAATCATTCAAGAAACTTGTGTAGCCCACCCCATTTTCCAACTGATGTGCTACGGGATTCCAGTCAAAAACAGGTCTTGGCTGAGAATTTATCCTATAGACATTTTCTATACCATAACCATCAAACTTATCAGCATGCTAGAAGAGGAAAAGGTAGAAGATCATAGAAAAAAATGAAAATGACCGGTATATGAGAGTTCTTGGATTCGATTTTGGATGGTAGAGGCCAAGAAACCAGTGATGTCCAATACAACACTAGGTTGCGACATTAACCATAAAAAAGGCCATGCATTCTCTTGAGACTTGCTCGACCCCTTCTACACCTAGTATTCCTACAATAAGAGTGAGGGTGGGCTGAAGGTCCTCTTCGAATGTACTCAAGGGCACTAAATCTACAGATGAGAAGGTTGTGAGGCGAGAGTCAGAAATAGCAGTGATGAAATCACTCTATTGCCTCCATGGTAACTTATAAAAATGACGGGAGAGCATCATTTCATTAAAACTGACATAATTCAAACTAGTAGGGAAACAAAGAGCTTTTCCGATGATTTGGGGGGATATACTAAATATTTTTTTCCCCTGAGAGGATAGGAACATGTCCCAGAATTCATCGTAAGCATCCCTGAGCCAATAAACGAATTCAACCACTGGGCATACAGGGGGAGTAATCTGGTGATACAGTCCAAATAAAATGACTCGAAACCTGTACCTATTCTCCACATGATTCCTAAACAGATCAGGCTTGACACTACTAATAAAAATGGGTATTTTTGGTCTCAGATGTGAGCTTGTAAATCTGTAAAGGGTTCTGGTCTAGGGGTAGCCCTGGACTCGCGAGCTTGAGGGGTTTTGGGCTCTGACTTCTTGACTACGAATTCAACCATGACCATTATAAATAATGCAAAGAAAAAGGAAACCAAATAGTAAAAATTGATGGAATACCTGTGTAAATAGGGCAGTGCTTGGGGGAAAACAATGCAGGGAGGTTGAAAACGACCTGGAGGCATTGGTACTGGGTGTCCGAGCTTTAGCTTATACCGTATCCCATAAAAACATATATTTTACCATAGTGACTTATAATATAGGTTTATACCTTCTCATACTACCCGGGAACAGAGACTAGGACAACACTAGTAGGGTTGACGCCATAAGGATGTCGACACTGAGACACGTGGCATCTAGTTATTTGCTTATTAGGTTTCGGTCAGGTTCATACCACGCGTCGTGTTTAATACTGGTACTGGTTGTGTACCAGGTGTCCTAGGACCTACCTTACCATTGGATCATAGTGACAAGTGTACATCAAGATCAGGGCCCACTGGAGATGCCAAAGGAATTCTATAATAGCTCCAAACCTACTGCCATTTCCCCTGCATAGTTCTCAACTTTGGGTCCCCTTTTCTACCACGTCATCATGGTTTCGAGGGGGGGGGGGGAAGGCTTCCGACTTCCCTTTATCATCCTTGACCCCCCCCCCCTAGAATTATTCACGCGCCCTTCTTTATGAATGTGCAGAGTATGAATGGGTCCCGCCACGTACCATTGTCTCGCACCTTTACCCTTTTCTCTTTTATTTTGGTTAAATATTTACTACCAGTCCGCTTTATAATATAGTGCTTTATCCTCTTCATATTTGAATCTATTCTCATATTTATCCCTTCACACCTTTTAAAATATTTTCCTCTTTATAAACTTTCTTAGGACTCAAGGGGTGAATGATATAATCAACATTGGCTCCATTTGGGGACGACATGTTTATCCTCAAACGTGTCAAGAACTTCACAGACCATTTGTTGGCCCATTATGTGTAAGCACAGTTCCTCAACACCGTTTCTTATTTTTCATGACACTTCAAACAAGAAAAATTAGAATAAAAGTGACTCAATAATGTACAATATAATACATCAGGCCTTTCGGTCGGAATCAATACTGAAATAAGGGTTTTAAAAATTGCCCATTCACAAGGGCATCAAGAAAATCACCCTGGAAGTTTTCCAGCTTGAAGGTGTTGTTTCCTCCTTGTTCAAAAATTTTGAAGGGATCGAACCATCAAGGATCGAATTTTCCATGATTTCCTTTTTCAGTCCTCCGTATGTCCCATCTTAGTACCAAATCTTCAACCTGCATCTTTTTATCTTTGGCATGCTGATCAAACAGGTCCTTCATTTTCTCCTTATATTTAGTTAATCTCTGATTCACTTGATTTCGGGTCTCCTCCAACTCTACCAACTGATTCATTCTCCTGGTAAATTCGTTTGGTTCTTCCTGACAATCCTGCATGAATCTGGCCACTGGTAAGGCCAATTTTATGGGGAAAAATGTTGCTCTTCCGTAAACTAGCTCGTATGCAGATTTTCCCATCGACCTCTTACTAGTGATCCTATTTGCCCACAACATGAATTTGAGCTGGGAATCGTAGTTCTTCTGATTTTCATTAATGGCTTTCTTCAGCGCCCTCACAAAGGTTTTACTTGAAGATTCTGCTAAACCATTCCCCTGTGGGTAGTATGTGGTAGAATGACCCAATAAAATATTATATTGTTGACAGAAATTGATGAATTTAGCAGACTTAAAAGCCTGAGCATTGTCTATAACAATCTTGGCAGGACAAACAAATCTTGAGATGATGTTATCTTCCAAAAATTTCATCACTACTATGTATGTTGCATTCCTTGCTAGCACAGCCTCCACCCATTTAGTGAAGTAGTCAGTGGCTGTTAATATCCATTTATGTTTCCCACTTGATGCAGGATGAATTTTGCCAATAAAATCAATTCCCCATCGTTGGAAGGGTTCTTCTATGTGTACTGGGATCATGGGAAAGAGTGCAAACTTCTGCCTTTCAAAAAAATTTTGACATTTTTCACAGGCTCTTACATGGGAAAAAACATCTTCGAAGAGCTTCGGCCAGAAAAAACCAACTTTCAAAATATTATGGGCAGTGGCCCTCCAGCTATAGTGACCACCACAGATGCCTTCATGAAAGTCTGCCATTATTTCTTCCACTTCATTTTTGGTGAGGCATAGGAGCAGTATGCCTGATGGGCCTCTCCAGTACAAACAACCATTTTCTACAAGGAATTTCTGAGATTTCAGCCTCAACGTTCTATATTTTGTTTTTTCACAGCTTGGGGGACATCTAAGAGTCAAGATATATTCTACAATTTCTTTATACCATAGACTGAGGAGGTACTTCATATGAGTCTTCTGTGTAGTTGTTTCTATCCCACACCGTTCATCTATTTTTTTAGACTCCTCATTTGCTACCATAGATAGATTTATCCCCAAAGCCTAACAATTTGACTCTGACAGGATTTTAGCTAATCCCTATCCTTTAATTAGCTTGGTGGGAAATATTTCCAGATCATATTCTTGTACCTTTGCTATCCATTTTCCTCTTTTCCCCTCACTATCTCCCTGGATCAGGATGTCTTTCACAGCTGCTGTGGGTACAAATGTAGTAATGGAGGACCGCAAGAAATACATATGAAATGCCTTGAGGGATTTTACCAGGGCATAAGCTTGTTTCTCGAGGATGTTGTATTTTAACTCAGCATCACAGAGCACCTGACTGAAGAAGGTGATTGGTTGCTCATACCCCTCATTCTTTTTTAATAATACTGCTGCAACAATGTGTGGAGATGCGAATAAAAATATCATGAAAGGCTTAGAATAATCCGATCTAGCCAACACTGCAGCTTCTGAAAAGGTGTTTTTAATCCTGTTAAAATCCTCTCGTGACTCAAGAGACCACTTTACTTCATTATTCTTCTTCAGCATCTTGGTTATGTACCGGACTATCTCCCCATAGTTTGGGATGAACCTTCTCAGAAAATTTATATGTCCAAGGAACACTTGGGCCTCTTTCTTATTTCTAGGAAAGGAAATACCATTTATAACTTCTACCCTTTTCGGGTCAATTTTCACCCCAGCCCTTGTCACAATATGCCCCAAAATTTTACCTTATTCTAAAGAAAGTAATGATTTTTGAGGTTTTAAAGAGAGTCCATACCTTCGACACTTCTAAAAGGTTCTGCGTAGGTGTTCAACATGTTCTACATCATCCCTCGAAAATACAGTGATGTCATCTAGGTATACCACCAAGAATTTATCTTTTTCCCCCACGAAAGAAAAATCCATAGCCCTTTGAAACATAGCCCCTGCATTGATCAGTCCAAACGACATTTGAGCATACAGAAACGTCCCCCAGGGGGTGGTGAATGTGTTCTTCTTTTAATCCTCCAGAAGCACTACCACCTAATTGTATCCAAAAAATCCATCCATCATGGACATTCATGAAGCTCCCACTACCTTCTGCAATATGTGGTCCATCTTTGGTAGTGGGAAATTGTCCTTTAGAGATGCTCTGTTTAAGTTTTGAAAGTCGACACATAGTTGTATCTCTCCATTCTTTTTTCAAATTGGTACCAATTTGGCCACCCATTCAAAATATCTTAATGGTACAATGATCTTGGCCTTTAACAGATTCTTGATTTCCTTCTCTATAGAGGGAAGGAGAAAAGGGTTTATTTGTCTTAGCTTCTGTTCATGTGGCTTTGCATCTCCTTTTAACAGGATGTTATGCTGAATGATGTTGATATCAAAAGTCTTCAAATATTGATAGGACCATGCAAAAACATCTTTGTATGTTTGACATAATTTATGATATTTCTCTTTATATTCTTCAGGAACCTTTTTAGATAGCTTTAAAATCTTTGGATCAGATTCAGTGCCGAGGTTCAGGTCATCCACCTGATTTTCTTCGACCACCTTACTTGGATGTAATGGGACATCAGTTTTATCGAACAACCTCTCCAAAGGGACCAGTCCTCTAGGTATCACATTTCATTTGAGTTGTAGCACCTTATGACCAGCCATGCTTTCTTGCCATTTGTTCTGAGGAAGGTTTTCAGTCTCTTCTTCATAGATGTCTATCTCCATGTTGGATAAATCTCCAAGAGTCTCCATGAATCTCCTCACTTGCTCCTCATCTTCAAACACCTACCAGTGTTTGATATTTTTGGGGATAGAAGGATCATAGCGGACCTCTATCTCATATCTTAAAATAACATTTTGAGGTAGTCGAAAGGTACTAGCAGCCAGAACAAGAGAATATGCCATTCTGTTCTGATATCTTGGCATGAACTGAATACTAAATGCTAAGAAAAATTTATCTACTAGGTCCCATACTTCATTTCTATAGGCCCTCAGCTGTGGGTGCTTAGCTTGACACTGATTTCTCACCTGTCTCACCACCAATTCTGAATCTCCCAGTACTTTTAGGCTCTGAATATTCATACTCCTTGTTGTATGTAGACCCAGGAGCAATGCTTCGTATTTAACCACATTTTTCATGGCTTCATACTCTATTTTAAAGGATAACAGGACCAACTATCCAGTAGGGGAGATCAGGAGAACTCCAGCTCTGTTTCCTTCTCTTGAGTTAGCTCCATCAAAGTGTAATGTCCAAATCCCAACTTCCTCATTTCTCGAGGACTGCTCTATCTTTATCTAGTAGAAAGATGGATCCTGCATTTAATCAGGGTATTATTCAAGCATCAAACAAGAAAACTCACCCTCTTTGCTGTATACTAGAGAATTTACTGAATTATCAGCTTTAGTGACAGTTTTCACAAACCTTGTTTCCCAATATAATCTCCTTTCTTGTCCCCCAAACACAGGGATGATAGCATAGGTTAGGTCTAGCTTTATAGATCCTTCAATTTTTGTTCCCCAAGATCTTGATAACAGCATCCCAAATCAAGCTGGGATATATGCCACTACTATGTCCATCACCACGCTCTTAGCTGGGATTTGGGCTAGATTTATCACCAAATCCTTGATCATCCCCAAACATTTGACTCTTTTGGAATCAAAAGAGTAGAGGTATTTATAAGGGCGAGTGATTTGTAGCCCCAATTTCTCCATCACCGACAGGGGTAGGAGATTATGGGACGCTCCAGAATTCAGCATACAATTATGCAATAAAAAATCATGGATTACTAATGAAACATAGAAAGGAGGGGTCGAAGCATCTAATTCTTAAACATGAGGACCAAACACCACCATGGGCCTTTCTTCCTGAATGTTCAAACTATCTGGGATTGGGGTTGATTCTTGGGGAAGCATGAAATAAGAGACCTGAGACTGGTAGACTAGCTGTTTTAGTAGTTCGGTCAAGGGGACCGAGATTTTAACTTTATCAATCTCCTTTTGTAGATTAAAGATAGAGGGAGGCCTCTATATGGTATTTTCTTTTGACTCTCTATTCTCGGCTAGAGGTTTCTCTTCTTTCAATACAGGCTTGGCATTGGGAGTAGGGGCCAACTTAGAAGAGGAAGGAATATGATCATTAGAATGTAAAGGCTCAGTTATAGGTCTCTTACCTTTATCTCTGACCTTCTGCACCGTTGTCTCCTTCTCTATAGTTGTTTCTTTTTAGGCATCACTTCTTATTTTTCTTGTGTACAGGTTATTTTTCTAGAATACCTGAGATCATATTTTCTATGAAACTGTGCTTGCATGAAGTCTACAAACTACTTGCAGTAATCATTGATCTTTGGGTCCTTAGTGGCTCTAGCTTTTGCTTCTTCTTCTTGCAATGGAATCCCAAATCCATCACCTTCTTGCAAAGAAAACTCAACTTAGTCACTATTTGAATAGGCAAGATATTGATCATCTTGTCCATCAGGAATGTCTTTGGTAGGGCCATCCATTTTTCCTTCCAGATATACCAGGGATGGTACATGGTCTTGCTACTCCTTCTGATCTCTCTGTAGTATTTTTAGAGGTGGCTTTCTGTATTGTGGGTTTGTTGTGACCAGAAACAACCCCCCTTTTATTTACTATTAGTAAATAATAGTAAATAAATGAGGACCCTTAGTTAAAAAATCCAAAAAATCAATTAGGATTTGTTTGCCTTTTCAAATAAAACTTTCTATCATAAACCTATAGAAATCCCTTAGAAAGAATATTTAGAAACACTTAAGTTTATGATAGATTATAATAAAATTTCTCTTGAAACAAGATAACGCATCCATAACAAAAATAGTATATATAAAAATGCATTGATCGCAGATCGCATAGCGCAGAAAACATAAATGATTAAGGAATATCTTTTGCACTCTTATTTATTATGCACTTTTGCAATTTTGCGCTTTTGCGATGATTTCATTTTGCGATTTTGCACTTTTGCGATATTGCGCTTTTGCGCTATTGCGCAATTTCCACTTTTGCGCTATTTTTATGACTGCGATGACTTCATTTTGTGATATTGCGACATTGCGATATTGTGATATTGTGCAGAAAATCACAGATCGCAATGTCGTAGATTCATATAGGCACGCTATCCCATGGAAATCTTCCCATATGTCAAATCCGTTATGCGCTTTAATGATTATATTAAATGATTGGATTGATTATTAATGTGAAATGAGATTGTGTTTAGATTGAAATTCGTTTCAAAATTTAAATATTATATTTCATCCACTTTCACATTCAAAACAGTCTCATCACCTTTATTATATCATTACTCTCATTTATTCGTAAAACGCAGGCACGAAGGAGAAAACCACTATACAAAGCTTCCGCTAAACACTATGGGTAAGAAGGAGAAGAGCTCAAGTTCTGAGAACAAAGAAATGGCTTCGCTATACGCAGACACCGCCTGTAACAAGGATGCCGATATATCCACTTGGGAGGGAATGTATAATCTGTTAGAAGATGAAAACCCTGTGGTGATAAAAGTTGCAGCTACAACAGGTTCAAAGAATACGTCTGAAGCAACCCTTAGAGACTTGGCTTGCTCATTTCTGCATAGAATAGCACCAAGGCCAAGGAGTCTCCCATATACAGACATGGTGAGATGGGTGCTGGATAGCATAGATATTTCAGACAGACAATTCATAACTCCATTGGAAGAGCTAATCGGGTCATTCACCATAGAAGATCTGAGATTAATGTATAAGCTGCCAGAACCTCAGGCGACTTTCAACAAGCAATTTATGGAACAGTTTGCCAAAGAAAACTCAAATTTGGCAGAATGCACAAAGGAGTGGACCAAAAGAAGTGAACCATTGAAGAAAAACAAACAAGGTATGTACAACAAGGGTTCACTTACCTCTCCTTATTGTTTTACTATTGCCATGTTATGCAGGCTTTTTGGAAAGCCTGACATAAATATGATCTTACCCGAATGACTTCCTTTGTTGAATGCGACTGTTAATTCTACAATTGTAGATTGGGCCAAAATCCTATCTGATAATCTCACCACTTCTATTTTTCACTACCGGTCTAAACGAAATGTTTCCCAGCGGGTTTATCCGCCTTTTTATTTATCTGCTAATGTCATGGACGCCATCTCCTATGTCTCCAAATTCCCTGTGATGGGCTGGAAATGGACTATCCACGATCCCTTGCCCATTCATGTGTACCATAAAGAACTATGGGAGTCTAAGTTTGTCCCACATTTTTACCAAATTTGTCATGGAATAATGTTGCCATTGTACAGAACATTGTATAATAAGGATGCCCCGAGGTTATCCTAAAAAACAGAGGTTGATATTCTCCCCATCGCAAGATGGTTTGGAGAAGAATTGTTCACCTATATTAGGGTTTCTGGAATTTATGCTTCTCCCCATGTTTTACCCTTATATGTTCCAGATAGACTTGTAGCTCGGGAAATTGCCTATCAGACATGTGGCCATGGAGGTATAACAAAAGATTTAAAAGACAAGAAAAAGGGAATTTGGCCACAATTTCCCATAAAATGTGGAAAATTTTCACTGTTTGATATTGGTCATGTATTTCAAGAGATAGGCAACGTTACATGCCTACAGCTATTCAAATTCTCAAGAAGGTTATTTGACCGAAATGATATTGTTAACAATTTTACCAATGCAATCAAAGTAAGGGAATTTGCCGGGGAACAGGATCTTTTTGATGATATGTTCCAAGCAATAAATTCATTCAAAGAATTTTTGAATTCATCTCAAGCCCAGCTATCTCCAGAGGAATTCCAGGAATTCAAGCTTTACAGAGAAAGGAGACTAATTCCTATTCCTTTGGATAATCTACGCTTAGAGCTTGCAACGGAGCAAAATGCTAGTGTTAGTCTTAACGACAGTTCAAGTACAGGTAAATCCAAATCAAAATCTGACAGAGATTCTGAACACTCCAATAAGTCTAAAGAAAAGGAAGATAAAATGGAAGAATCCATTAAAGATTCTGCACAATCTAAAGAGCTTACTCAACAACAAATTTTGACTTCTCAACAAACAAATCCTCCTCCACCCAATGTATAGCAACAGCCAGTCACCATTGAGTTAGATAAAGAATGGGAAACCTTTAATCAATTGATTAATGTAGAAGGACAGAATGTACAGACCCCTGTCCAGACAACCAAAGTTTTGAACACAGGAACAAGCGGCACAGCCGGAGTAACAAAGCACATACCAATCACACCCTCCTCTGAAATTGTACTTAATGTAGAGGAAATTCCTCCTCTAGATGTATTTTATAGCCCAAAATACAAAGAAGTAGTAAAGAGACAAAGGAAAAAGAGAAAAATAGAAAGTGCAATTGCTACTGAACCAGAACAAGTAGATGTTTTGTGGAAAGATCCTGCCACAGAGCCTACTCATAATCTCACTAAGTTATCTCAAATAACAGGAGCTTATGCTTCTGCAACAATTGATAAAGCAGTTGAGATACAAATTTTGTTGGATGAAAAAGAAGAACATATAAAAGCTCTGCAACAGCAATTGCAACAGGCACAGGCCAATAAGGAAGCACAATTAAAACTTGAAGAGTTACAACAACAACTTCAAGAAATGCAAACAGGACATCAAAAAAGTCTGGCTGATAAAGAAAAAAAAATACAGATTATCCAAGAACAGCATAAGGATGATCCTAAGCTTCCAGAATTCATTTCAGAAACCATTTCTTTGAAAAATCAACTACTGCAACAAGAGGAAGTTTTCTGCCAAAAAATATTGCAATGGAATTTTTTGTGCCAAGAGAGCGATAAAATCACAAATCATGTTGTAGATTTATGAAATGATTATGATTTGATTAATGAAAATATCAATGATTATCTAACATGGCAAAATACAGAAGAAGGCAGAAAAGCTGGTGCACCCATCATTAACGAGAACCATAAAGAAATACTGTTTAATAATTGGGATGCATAAATCAGAAGGGCAGAAAAGGTAGCAGAGGAGGCATCTACATCGGAAAACACTCTCACTGATTGTGTAAATGACAATTTACACAAAGCTAAATTGATTTCTGAAACTATTCCAGGATATCTCCCACAGGCAAATCAACTACAAACAGAATGGAGGCAAAAGGCAGAAGAAAGGGCAAAATCCATCCAAGGGCTGACAAGATTGAATTGGGACTCATACTGGATGTACTTGGTAAAGCCACACAGTCAGCACAGTGCGCTCAATTGTATCATCAATGCTACAGAGAAGATTGCTCCTAGGCTTGCCGACTCTGTCTTTTCAGGACAGTTGAATTCTGAAGTCGGTCAACCGCATCTTCTCAAAACTATGCTGGATGCCTGCAAGCTTAAAGATCAAGTTAATAGATAGATAGATTTAGTTTTAATTTCACTGTATTTTAGCCTAGGAAAAGGACGGTCATTGAACCGAATCATTAATTTTTGTAATAAACTATTTTTAGAGTTAGTTAAGTAATATTTAAACCCCTCTCATGCATTTAGAGAGGGGTCCTGGATCTTAATATTTTTGGACTTGGAGATTGCATTTATGTACTCCATTGTCTTATATATTTTTAAAAAGGATCACATCTGGTGATTTTCATGCGGAATTATCTTTGAAGTGTTGCATTTCTGTACCTTGGAATTTGATTTTGCATCATAGTTACTGGATAGAGTATCGATTGCATTTGAAAGTCCTCAAGATGAACAAGGTATTTCTATCTGTTCACTGTTGATTTCTTTTGTCTTATGATATTCGTTTTAAAATTGCTATCATTTATATGTATATTTGTTTTCACAACGCTTCCTTTTATATATCATTTCTGAGTATAATTGAAACATTATTTTTCATAGTTACATGTAAATGGTATACAATGATGAATGCAATATGTTTATATAACTCTGTTTAATTTCTTAAACAGAGTTATCTTTATTTGTTTCTGCATATTTCAATTTAATTAATAATACATTTTCATGGTTATTGTTGAATTGGAACAATCTTAAGTTGTATTCACATATAGCTACCCGGGTTAGTGTTAGAATTTATTTATCAGTATTTAGCTTAAATTAGATAGTTTTATTTCAGTTAGTTTAGTCCCATTTCCACCCATCCAATCCAATCCATTTAGTTACAAGGAAATTGGTCCTTTAAATCCAGTCAAAGCCACCACACCAAACGGAAAAGGAGCTGCCTTAAGGTCCCGACCGAGTGGTTTTCCCCGATGTTTGAAGCAAATATTTTCTAGGCTTCAACATTTTTGGCGCTAGAAGGAGGGCCTGAGCTATGAATGGAAAGTAAATATTTATCCACAAGCCATCCTGAGAGCAAAACACCCTCATTAATTTCTTCAATTTCTTCTGAAATTCAGAATCCAAGAGAAGAAATTGCAGAAAATATTCAGACACCCACTATCAAAATCTTAAAACATTCAGACAAACAACATCCTGAGTCTCCTGAAGTTCAAGATATAATTCATAAATTGAAAGGATTCTCATTATCTTTGGAAGAGTCTGAAATATCTGAAGGTAGTGTAAGCTCAAAATTTATTCCTTCTAAACCTCTTACTAGGTTGCAAAGTGAAAAACTTGGTATTTCCCTGAAAGAATTTCCTTTACCTAGTAAGGGAAAAACAAAAAGAATTCAATTAGAAATAGAAAGTGATACAAGTTCATCATCTCATATTCAATCACCTGTTTCCAAAAGTACAACTCAACAAAGTGCAGTTGTTTCATCATCATCTCTTCAATCATCATCTCCACAAACATCTTCTCCTCAATTCTCATCAATCTCAAAATCATCTATTCCAACCACTTCTATTAAAATTCCTCCAGATTCTAATATTCCTCCAATAGTCATCCCAATAATGGCACAAAGACCATGGTCTACTCCAGGAGCAGTCAACATGGCTGCACCTTTACATGATTTACCAAACAATCCTGGAAAATGGCTTCCAAAGTTTAGCCCAGATCTTAACATTCAAGCTGAAGAACATATCAATAATTTTATGCTGGCTATTAATTTGAATGGAGTCATACATGAAGATGTTGTAGTTAGATTATTCCCATATAATCTTTAGGGAGTAGCAGGATCATGGTATTTTTCATTACCATCAGGATCTATAACAAGTTGGGACATTTTTGCAGATCATTTTTTGACCAAATTTGGAGATGATCGATCAATTGCAACTTTACTCAATGATCTCTCAAATTTGAAAATAGAACCCAAGGAACCTATAAAAGAATTCAATGCTAGATTCAACAAGCTATTGAACAAAATTCATACAGATTCACAACCTAGTGAGCAAGTCAGAATCGAATGGTATATAACTGCCTTACCCTCAAACATAGAAATTTTTGTAGACAGAGCTGCAAAGCCTACATTAGCTGAGAATATGAAAGAAGCTATTGCAGTGGAAAAACATATTACTTCTCTGGAAAAGAAAAATGCTATTGAAGAAAGGAAATCAAAGAAAGTCAGCTTTAGAGATGATTCAAAGAAAAAGGCCAAAGATCCATATGACATGGAAGGTTTACAAAAAGTCCTTAAAACCATGTCAAATGAAATGGTTGAAATTAAAAAACAAGTGGCTGAAACTTCAACCAAGAAACCATTCCGAAATTTCAGAAGAAACCAAATTGAATCTAAACCTCCTAATGTAATCTCTAATGCAGAATCAGAAGAAGAGGAAGAAGAAGAAGATACATCTATAGTATTAGATCAAGAAGACGAAAATGAAGAAATAGCTGAATTGAATGGAATGTGGGATTTTATTCTCCCTAATTCTGATAGTGAAGAAGCTATGCCTATAAGAACTAGGAGTAAATCTATAGCAGAACCAGTGCAAACAGTTCCTAAAAAGAAAATTACAACTCCAAGTACCAAAGACAAACCCATTGTGAGGAAAACTTTTCCATTACCTACTCAAAATCAGCCATCCTCTTCTAATCCTCTCACATCAACAACGAAAACTTTAGTAGTATCAGATCCTATGGAATACAATATTGTCGAAGACATGAAAAAGATCAAAGCCAACATTTCCTTACATGAACTCAGCAAACTAAAACACCAGCAAAAGTTGTTATTGAAAGAATTAAATGCTACACCAATTACTCCTTTACCAAGCGGCGTAGTTGCAAAAGCATCAAGAGGAACTGGTAAGCCACCAGATAAGGTAGATGCTACTGATACTGTGCTCATTGGGGAAAAGTCAAATTCTCAAACTCCTCCTTTTCTTTTGAATTATGAGATGTACAATAAAAATCTACACAATTGTTTGATTGATTCCGGAGCTTCCTCCAATATAATGCCTACTTCTGTCTGTGCTAAATTAAATATTGAACCACAGAAATCAGCAGTTCATATCGTTCAGTTGGATCACTCTAAAGTCCAAGTGGTAGGAGAAACCAATTCAGTTACTATCAGATTAGCCTCAGATCCTAGGATTGTCCAAAGAATTGATATTCTAATTGCTGATATTCCTGAATTCTATGGATTAATCTTGAGCAGGGATTAGTCTGCGAAACTTAACTGTTATATCTCAACCAATTATTCACACATGTGGCTTCCCTACAAAGGGAAACCAAATCAAATCAAAATTGAATGAGAAAAACATATGATGCATACTGTCACTGAATTTTAACAACCTAATGAACCTGTAGCATTCAACAACAATATTCTTGGAGGCTATTCTGCTGAATCATTCCTTGGAAATTTCAAAGCTCCTCAATCACCGTTTTCTGTAAATACTTTTGTTTCTCAGATAGAAAATTTTTCACAATCTGATTCTTCCAGAATTGTAAATATTTCTGATGTAATTGTGGATAAGCCAATAGATAAGTCTTTATTTTGGTCATTATATTTTGATGGATCAAAATCTAGTGATGGAACTGGAGCTGGATGCATCTTAATTGATCCAAATGGGGAGAAAATCATGCTATCATGTAGATTAGAATTTGAGTGTACTAACAATACTGCAGAATATGAAGCCTTGGTTCAAGGACTTTATAAAGCTATAGGGTTAGATGTTAAATACTTGAAAGTTTTTGGTGATTCTGAAATTGTCATTAAACAAGTTAGGAATACTATTCATTGCCTTTCAGGACATCTTAAACACTATCAAACCCTAGTACAAGACCTCACCACTCATTTTTTAGCATTCAATATTTCTCCTATTCCTAGGAATCATAATACATCAGCTGACTTGTTAGCTAATGTTGCATCTAAACTCTTACCTGCTGAAGATTGCAGTCCTGATAGGTTTTCTGTAGAATTGATTTTTCGTCCATCAGTCCCAGATAATGTTACAAATTGGAGAGTATTTTATCATGATCAAGATATTCTAAATTTCATGACTTCAGAGAAATCATATGATGAGAAAATTATTGACGAAGATTATCATGATTTACAAATTTCTTCAAAAGGTAATGAAAACCCCATTCCAATATCTGTTGTTAAATTAGAGGATTTATATGACATTAGAGACAGATTCAAGAAAGTTACTAATACAAAACTTCAAAGCTCAACTTTGAAGTTTGAATTAGTAAATCTTGGTTCTGATTCTAAACCTCAAAACGTTAACTTAGGACTCAATTTAACACCGGAGGAACGGAATGCATTCATTAAACTGTTGAACAAGTATAAAAACGTTTTTTCTTGGAATTACGATGATCTAAAAACATATGATACTTCGATTATTCAACATACAATTCCAATGCTTCCTGATATTAAACCTGTTCAACAGAAGTTGAGAAAGATCCATCCAAATCTCGAAAGTCAAATCAAATCAGAACTTAATAAACTTTTGAAAGCCAAAATCATTTTTCCAGTCAGGCACTCTAATTGGGTTTCCAATATGGTACCCGTAAGGAAGAAGAATGGTGATATAAGAATCTGTATTGATTTCAGAAATTTAAACAAGGCATGTTTAAAAGACAATTTCCCATTGCCAACCATGGAACAGATACTTCAAAAGGTAGTTGGTTCTAAACTTATGTCTTTTCTCGATGGATTTTCGGGCTATAATCAAGTTTTAGTTCACCTAGATGACAGATTGAAAACAACTTTCAGAACAAAATGGGGAACTTATGCTTATCAAAAAATGCCTTTTGGTCTAATAAATGCAGGAGCAACTTTTCAAAGAGCCATGGACATAGCATTCAAAGGTTTGATCAATAAATCAGTTTTTGTTTATCTTGATGACATAACAGTATTTTCAAAAAAGAGAGCCAATAATCTACATGATTTAAAACAAATATTTGAAAGATGTAGAAAGTTTGGTATCACCTTAAATCCCAAGAAATCTTTCTTTGCTTTAGATGAAGGAAAACTCTTAGGATTTGTTGTGTCAAAAGATGGTATATATATTGATCCAGATAGAGTGAAAGAAATTTCTGATAATTCTTTACCACATAACAAAAAATCCATGCAATCATTTCTTGGACAGATCAATTTTGTTAAAAGATTTATTCCTGATTTTTATTTAATTGTTTTACCTATGCAAAATATGATCAAGAAGAATTAAATATTCAAATGGACGCATAAAGAAAAAGAAGCTTTTGATTCAATCAAACAAGCAATCATTAATGCACCAGCATTGAATACCCCATATTTTTCTAAATATTTTACTTTGTATACTTTGGCCACTGAAACATCTTATGCAGTCGTTTTAACACAACTCAATGATCAAGAAATTGAAGCACCAATTTCTTTCTTTAGCTCAAATCTGCAAGGAGCTAAGCTTAATTATTTCGATGTTGAAAAACAAGCCTTTGCTGTATTTAAATCAATCAAACATTTCAGACCTTTTCTCTTGAAGACACATACAAAAATCATTGTCCCATTCTCTGCAGTGAGGCAATTATTAATTCAAAAAGAAGTAGGAGAAAAGAGAGCTAACTGGGCAACAACCTTGCAAGAATATGATATTGATATTAAACCAGCTAAGATTGTTAGAGGATAAAGTTTTTGCAGATTATTGGCAGGAGCTCATAACATACCAGAAAATCAAGATTCAAATCAAGATATTCAAGTAAGTCAGATAAGTGTTACAAATTCCAGATCTCAGTATGCTGATCTTATCTATTACTTGAAAAATGTGTATGCTCCTTCTAATCTCAGCAATAAGAGTAAACGCGCTTTAAGGTTAAAGGCTATTAAATACCAGATCATTGATAATGTGTTATTTAGAAAAAATTATGATTCAATCTTATTAAGATGTTTGGAAAAGACTGAAGCTGAAAAGGTTTTGCAGGAATTGCATGATGGACCAGCAGGAGGTCATTTTGGAGGTGATACCATAGCTCAAAAAATAATTCGCGCTGGTTATTAGGCGTTAGTAAGTGCCAAATTTGTCAAACTGCAAGTGGAAGACAAAGGAAACCAACTTTTCCTTTGCAACCAGTAACTATTGAGCAACCATTCGAACAATGGGGGCTTGACATTATTGGTGAGATAGTACCTCATTCTTCCAAACAGCACAAGTACATCCTTACTACAACTGATTACTTTACAAAGTGGGTAGAGGCAATTCCTTTTAAGGTAGCCAATTCTGATGCAATTATTGATTTCATAGATCAATTCATCATAACCAAGTTTGGTGTACCTAAAGCTCTTGTCTTTGATAATGCATCTTACTTCTCTGGAAATAGTTTAATTGAATTTGCAGTCAAAATAGGTTTTAAATTAAAATATTCAGCAAATTATTATCCACAAGGTAATGGTTTGGTTGAATCCACTAATAAAAACCTTATCAAAATCATTAAAAGAACCATTGATCAAAATCAAAAGAATTGGCACAAATCTTTAATCTTTGCATTATGGGCTGATCGTATCACTGAAAAATCTTCAATAGGGACTTCACCTTTCAATCTGGTTTATGGAAAAGAAGCTGTGATACCATCAAACTTAACACTTCCATCATTATCCCTAGTGTAGTTTATTGAAGAAAATCCCTCTTCATCCATTCAATTGAGATATAATGAAATCCTTAAATTAGAAGAAGATAGGGATAAAGGAAGAATTACTCATGAAAAACATCAACAGCTTGTAAAATCTTCTTTTGATGCAAGTTCTACTGGCTCAAATTTTTTTTCAATTGGTGATCTCGTTTTGAAATGGGACAAAGCACACGAAGAAAAAGGTAAACATACCAAATTTCAGAAAATGTGGCTGGGACCATTTCAGATCGTTGACAAGATAACTCAAATACATTCATACTCCAAGATCTAACAGGTAAGAGAGAGTCTTTCCTGTAAATGGGCTTATCTTGAAGAAATTATTTTCATGAGGTAACCCCTTCTTAAACTGTATATATTTCTTTCTGCAAAGTTTTTTATTGTTTTTTTTTTTACAAATAAAGGTTGTTTATGAGTCTCTGATTGACTGTTTACTATTTGAGAAAATTTCTTCGGAAAAATATTATAAATATTTATTTTGTGTAAATAAGAATTTTTAAAGTAATGATCACAGTTTTTGAATAGTTTAAAATAAGATGTTAAACTTTGAAAAGATTATTTCAATCATTTACACGATCTTTTGAAAACTTGAGGAAAATGTAAATCATTATAAATTTTATTAAGCAGAGAAAGGTTATCTATCAAAGTATAGATTTTTTCAAAGTTTTGGAATTCAAAAAAATCTGAAAATTGTCATCCATTTATTCTTAAGGATAAAACTATTTCACCCCATCCATTTAAATTGTGATTTTTTAGAATGTAATTCTAGGAAATTATACAAAATTTTAAGAGATAAGAGGTCTCATTACGAGCCGACTTACCATGTTCATGAGGAGTAATAAAACTAAAATTACCAATACTGCATACCAAAACAGGGTAGTGGCTTATAAATATAAGACAAGGGGTCTCATCACGAGCCAGCTTGTTCAGTTTAATTATAACTAGTGAATGGCATTGTTATTAACTGGCTGCCAAACCAGAACAATGGCTCTTAAAAATAAAAATAAATAAAAGACAAAAACATGAGATAATAGGTCTTATGAATTTATCTTTTAAAAAGTCATAATTTTAGTTGGATGGGACAATGAATGGTTAATGGTTTAAAGGTAACCCTGTCGAGACTATGAACGTTTGCTAGCAGCAGAGGCAATACCTATGGCAATAGAGTATATTATAAAACCAAAACCTGGAGAGATCCATTTACTTCATTATTAACACCAATCAAAGCTTGATATAACCTAAAATGTTTTTATTTCTTAAAGAACTAGAAAGAAATTATGAGATGATTTTTATTTTCTTTTTCATAGCAGCATTTTATTTGAATTATCCTAAGATAGTTTTCATTATCTTTAAAAACCTTTACTTACTAAAGATAGAATGTTCATTTTATTTTTTCAGAGATAACTGTTTCTTTCAGTGAATCGCCAATTGTTGTGACCAGCAACAACCCCCCTTTTTATTTAATATTAGTAATAATACTAAATAAATGAGGACCCTTAGTTAAAAATCCAAAAAATCAATTAGGATTTGTTTGCCTTTTCAAATAAAACTTTCTATCATAAACTTATAGAAATACCTTAGAAAGAATATTTAGAAACACTTAAGTTTGTGACAGATTATAATAAAATTTCTCTTTAAACAAGATAGTGCATCCATAACACAATAGTATATATAAAACGCATTGATCGTAGATTGCATAGCGCAGAAAACAGAAATGATTAATGAATATCTTTTGCACTCTTATCGATTGTGCGCTTTTGCGATTGTGCGATTTTGCGCTATTGCGCTTTTGCGATATGCGCTTTTTCGCTATTGCGCAACTTCCACTTTTGCGCTATTTTTATGACTGCGATGACTTCATTTTGCGATATTGTGACATTGCGATATTGCGATATTGCGCGGCAAATCGCAGATCGCAATGTCGCAGATTCATATAGGCGCGCTATCCCAAGGCAATCTTCTCATATGTCAAATCCGTTATGCACTTTAATGATTATATTAAATGATTGGATTGATTATTAATGTGAAATGAGATTGTGTTTAGATTGAAAGTCGTTTCACAATTTAAATATTATATTTCATCCGCTTTCACATTCAAAACAGTATCATCACCTTTCTTATATCATTACTCTCATTTATTCGTAAAACGTAGGCACAAAGGAGCAAACCACTATACAAAGCTTCCGCTAAACACTATGGGTAAGAAGGAGAAGAGCTCAAGTTCTGAGAACAAAGAAATGGCTTCGCTATACGCAGACACCGCATGTAACAAGGATGCCGGTATATCCACTTGGGAGGGAATGTATAATCTGTTAGAAGATGAAAACCCTATGGTGATCAAAGTTGCAGCTACAGCAGGTTCAAAGAATACGTCTGAAGAAACCCTTAGAGACTTGGCTTGCTCATTTCTGCATAGAATAGCAGCAAGGCCAAGGATTCTCCGATATACAGACATGGTGAGATGGGTGCTGGATTGCACAGATATTTCAGACAGACAATTCAGAACTCCATCGAAAGTGCTAATCGGGTCATTCACCATAGAAGATCTGAGATTAATGTATAAGCTGCCAGAACCTCAGGCGAATTTCAACAAGCAATTTATGGAAGAATTTGCCAAAGAACACTCAAATTTGGCAGAATGCACAAAGGAGTGGACCAAAAGAAGTGAACCATTGAAGAAAAACAAACAAGGTATGTATAGCATGGGTTCACTTACCTCTCCTTATTGTTTTACTGCTGCCATGTTATGCAGGCTTTTTGGAAAGCCTGACATAAATATGATCTTACCCGAATGGCTTCCTTTGTTGAATGCGGTTGTTAATTCTACAATTGTAGATTGGGCCAAAATCCTATTTGATAATCTCACCACTGCTATTTTTCACTACCGGTCTAAACGAAATGTTTCCCAGCGGGTTTATCTGCCTTTTTATTTATCTGCTTATGTCATGGACGCCATCTGCTATGTCTCCAAATTCCCTGTGATGGGCTGGAAATGGACTATCCATGATCCCTTGCCCATTCATGTGTACCATAAAGAACTATGGGAGTCTAAGTTTGTCCCCCATTTTTACCAAATTTGTCATGGAATAATGTTGCCATTGTACAGAACATTGTATAATAAGGATGCCCCGAGGTTATCCTTAGAAACAGAGGTTGATATTCTCCCCGTCGCAAGATGGTTTGGACAAGAATTGTTCACCTATATTAGGGTTTTTGGAAGTTATGCTTCTCCCCATGTTTTACCCTTATATGTTCCAGATAGACTTGTAGCTCGGGAAATTTCCTATCAGACCTGTGGCCAGGGAGGTATAACAAAAGATTTAAAAGACAAGAAAAAGGGCATTTGGCCACAATTTCCCATAAAATGTGAAACATTTTCACTGTTTGATATTGTTCATGCATTTCAAGAGATAGGCAACGTTACATGCCTACAGTTGTTCAAATTCTCAAGAAGGTTATTTGACCCAAATGATATTGTTAAGAATTTTACCAATGCAATCAAAGTAAGGGAATTTGTCGGGGAATAGGATCTTTTTGATGATATGTTCCAAGCAAGAAATTCATTCAAAGAAGTTTTGAATTCAGCTCAAGCTCAGCTATCTCCAGAGGAATTCCAGGAATTCAAGCTTTACAGAGAAAGGAGACTAATTCCTATTCCTTTGGATAATCTACGCTTAGAGCCCGCAAGGGAACAAATTCCTAGCGTTAGTCTTAACGGCAGTTCAAGTACAGGTAAATCTAAATCAAAATCTGATAGAGATTCTGAACACTCCAATAAGTCTAAAGAAAAGGAAGATAAAATGGAAGAATCCATTAAAGATTCTGCACAATAAAAAGAGCTTACTCAACAACAAATTTTGACTTCTCAACAGACAAATCCTCCTCCAACCAATGTACAGCAACAACCAGTCACCATTGAGTTAGATAAAGAATGGGAAACCTTTAATCAATTGATTAATGTAGAAGGACAGAATGTACAGACCCCTGTCCAGACAACCAAAGTTTTGAGCAAAGGAACAAGCAGCACAGCCGCAGTAACAGAGCACATACCAATCACACCCTCCTCTGAAATTGTACTTAATGTAGAGGACATTCCTCCTCTGGATGTATTTTATAGCCCAAAATACAAAGCAGTAGTAAAGAGACAAAGGAAAAAGAGAAAAATATAAAGTGCAATTGCTACTGAAGTAGAACAAGTAGATGTTTTGTGGAAAGATCCTGCCACAGAGCCTACTCATAATCTCACTAAGTTATCTCAAATAACATGAGCTTATGCTTCTGCAACAATTGATAAAGAAGTTGAGATACAACTTTTGTTGGATGAAAAATAAGAACAGATAAAAGCTGTGCAACAACAATTGCAACAGGTACAGGCCAATAAGGAAGCACAATTAAAACTTGAAGAGTTACAACAACAACTTCAAGAAATGCAAACAGGACATCAAAAAAGTCTGGCTGATAAAGACAAACAAATACAGATTATCCAAGAACAACATAAGGATGATCCTAAGCTTCCATAATTCATTTCAGAAACCATCTCTTTGAACAATCAACTACTGCAACAAGAGGAAGTTTTCTGCCAAAAAATATTGCAATGGAATTATTTGTGCCAAGAAAGCGATAGAATCACAAATCATGTCGTAGATTTACGAAATGATTATGATTTGATTAATGAAAAGATCAATGATTATCTAGCATGGCAAAAGACAGAAGAAGGCAGAAAAGCTGGTGCACCCATCATTAACGAGAACCATAAAGAAATACTATTTAATAATTGGGATGCACAAATCAGAAGAGCAGAAAGGGCAGTAGAGGAGGCATCTACAGCGGCAAACACTCTCACTGATTGTGTAAATGACAATTTACACAAAGCTAACTTGATTTCTGAAACTGTTCCAGGTTATCTCCCACAGGCAAATCAATTGCAAGCAGAATGGAGGCAAAAGGCAGAAGAAAGAGAAAAATCCATCCAAGGGCTGACAAGATTAAATTGGGACTCATACTAGATGTACTTGGTAAAGCCACACAGTCAGCACAGTGCACTCAATTGTATTATCAATGCTACAAAGAAGATTTCTCCTGCGCTTGCCGACTCTGTCTTTTCAGGACAGCTGAATTCTGAAGTCGGTCAACTGCATCTTCTCAAAACTATGCTAGATGCCTGCAAGAGAAAAGATCAATTTCATAGATAGATACATTTAGTTTTAATTTCACTGTATTTTAGCCTAGGAAAAGGACGGTCATTGAACCGAATCCTTATTTTTTGTAATAAACTATTTTTAGAGTTAGTTAAGTAGTATTTAAACCCCTCTCATGCATTTAGAGAGGGGTCCTGGATCTTAATATTTTTTAGACTTGGAGATTTCATTTCTGTACTCCATTGCCTTATATATTTTTTGAAAAGGATCACATCTGGTGATTTTCATGCGGAATTATCTTTGAAGTGTTGCATTTCTGTACCTTGGAATTTGGTTTTGCATCATAGTTACTGGATAGAGTATCAGATTGCATTTGAAACTCTTCAAGATGAACAAGGTATTTCTATCTGTTCACTGTTGATCTCTTTTGTTTTATGATATTCGGTTTAAAATTGCTATCATTTATATGTATATTGGTTTTCACAACACTTTCTTTTATATATCATTTCTGAGTATAATTGAAACGTTATTTTTCATAGTTACATGTAAATGGTATACAATGATGAATGCAATATGTTTATATAACTCTGTTTAATTTCTTAAACAGAGTTATCTTTATTTGTTTCTGCACATTTCAATTTAATTAATAATACATTTTCATGGTTATTGTTGAATTGGAACAATATTAAGTTGTATTCACATATAGCTAGCCGGGTTAATGTTAGAATTTCTTTATCAGTATTTAGCTTAAATTAGATAGTTTTATTTCAGTTAGTTTAGTCCCATTTCCACCCATCCAATCCAATCCATTTAGTTACAAGGAAACTGGTCCTTTAAATCCAGTCGGAGCCACCACACCAAATAGAAAAGGAGCTGCCTTAAGGTCCCGACCGGGTGGTTTTCCCCGATGTTTGAAGCAGATATTTTCTAGGCTTCAACAGGGTTATAACCCCTATTTGCAGCATTTTGGAATGAATTGGAGGATGAATTCTTAGCCTCAAGTTTAAGCTTCATTAGCTTTCTTGAAAGGTTCTTGATCATTTTATTCATCTCCTCGATTTTATTTTCAGCTACCTCTCTATCTTAACTGGATGTGGACACCTCTTCTTTTCCTCTCCATCTAGCATCGTGATCTGACCCCCCTTTTGATTTGTCTATAGAAGAAAAATTAGCCTCCACCTCAAGTGCATTGGTTTGGGCATCATCTAAGGTAGCAGACTTCCTTTCTCTTAGAGAGAATCCGAATTCTGAATCAAATGCCGCTACAAACACCACATTAGCAGTAGTCTGGTGAGGCTTCATTTCAGCTGGGAAACTTTTGTATAGTTTTTCGAACCTTTTAATGAATTCAGGCACACCCTCATTATGTCCTTTTCTTAGTGCATTGAACTCTGTAAGACGGTATCCATGTTCTTTCTTTTCTCCCCATTTTCTGATAAAGGAATTTTCCATCTCCGCCCAGTTAGTAACGGAGCGGTCTCCCAAAATTTTGAACCATTTTCTGGCCTCTCCATCTAAGGACTGGACAAAAAGTCTCAACACTACATTCAGATGTTCGATATTGAAGTTTTCTGCAAAGGCACAAAAAACTTATAGGTGTTTCTGAGCTTCAGTATCATTTTCCCCAGTGAAACGAGGCAGGATTTTCAAATAATCTTGAGGCATATCGTTTAAGATCTCAGGCAATGCCAGGGGGGCATACTTGTTTAACAAGAAGCCTAGGATGACCATTGAAGGTTGTGGGGGTGGTGGGAGAATGAGATGCATAAGAGGAGGTGGTGGTGTTAGCCACCTATAAAATTTGTTATAGCAAAAGGTGGCTAAAACTTTTTGGAGCCTTCAAGGAACAAATTGTATTGTTAAAAATTGTTGGCCCTTGAAGACTCTTGAAGGCCTCATGCCTCTGTCCAAATCTTCACTACTGTTCCTATTTTATACTCAGAATTTCTGTTGTTTCCATAAGTGAAAATACTGCTGCAAAATCATCATTTTCCCATTTTCTCCACTCAAAAATAACCTTCATTTGCTCCCCTTTTTCTCCATTAAATTCCTCTATTTTTCATGACTCCCCTTCTCCCATTCATGAAAATCCTCTTTACATAGTTTAAAACTCATTTTTAAACTATACCGAAACCCCCAAAACCATTGAAAACTTTGAACAATTTCATAAAAAAAAAAAATTATTACTATGGACTTAATCCCCCTTGGGCTAAATCCTAACCACTTCCCCACCATACACTTTGGGGCTGGAACCTAGTGCTAAACCCTCACAGCGCTTATCGCATCGAAAACATCCAAGTGTGCAAGTCTTTTTTCCATTAAAAAAACTCCGATGTGATTAAGTCTCGTGTTTATAAAACCCGATCATGTTATTTTCCCATATAACCCGTGGGCCTGACTTAGACTCTTAAAACATTGAAAAAGTCCATTCCCGATCCATTTTTTCCTTTACAAATACAAAAAACCCTTTTTATCCAAAGTTTTGATCTAACGCGCCCATACAATGATTTTCAAATAAAAAATGGGTTGATTGTAAAGACCCGCATCAAACTTTCCGATGCGATTGGGTCACAAATATATAAAAACCCCGCCCCCTCTGCTTCACTCCATAAAACCTACACCCCGAGACCAAGTGTTGAAGTCCCAAAGCCCTTAATCGCATCACAAATATCCAATGGGTAGATTGAAAAGCCCGAGCCCGAGGCTCCAATTGCGATTAGCCCTTTGTTATATACGCCTCAAGCCCATCATGTTCCATATAGACCAAGGCCCCATAGTTGGGCACCTAAACCATTTCATATATATATACATCCCGCCCATACCATAAAAACTTTGTTTTATATTAAATGTTGGGTCTTCCTATGTTTTAAAGGGTTTCCGCCTGCGCGTAAGTTGAAAAAATCTCGACTGTTGATCATAAGCTGATCAAACGGCTCGAGCTCAATCCCATCACAAGTTTCATCAGGTGCATTTGTTTGTTCCCCTCGATTTTCGATCCCTGATTCACTTTCTGTCATCGATCTAATCTGCAGATCGACGATTAGCGCTTATTCGCATCGCAACATTTTCACCAAGCATGCTAAACTTTCCTCCACCTCCGATTGACATCTCCCGATTTTTTCCCTCTCGTTGATCTGATCCTCAGATCAACGACCTGCGCAACATCACATCAGAAATTTTTTGTTACACCCTTCCTCTCTCCCCGCTGATTATTAAGCTCCAATCGCCGATCCCCGATTCACTTTCCACTGTCGATCTAATCTGCAGATCGATGGTCAGCACTTATTCGCATCGCAAGTTTTCAGCGTTGTGAAAATTCTTTCCCCACCAATTGAATGCCTCCAATTGCATCTGGACCGTCCGTTCGATCTCATCTGATGGCTCGCGTTCCTCCCGAAACCCATTTCTATTTTTAATTGATTTTCCCTCTGCCTAAGGTTTTTTAACCTATTTTCTTTATATTTTCACTATTTTTCTATTATACATCCCGAATCACTCCCAATCGTCGATCTCTGCAGATCGATGGATCTAAATCATTACTTCCATTTGATCTCATTTTAACCTTCTCTTGGTTAATCTCCATCGTTGGATGTTGCCATCCAACGGCTACACTCCTCCCCGCGCCCTCTGAAGAATTTTTTCCCCAAATACGCAGGATTTTATAATATTTTATGTATTTTGTAGGTGTTTGATGGGTTTTCTATTGTATATAAAGGCCGAAGGCCGGGAATGACGATTCTCATACCTTCAATTCATAAAAGGGAACCATTCACGAGGCTCTACTCCACGTTTCGTCAATGCTTCATGGGAATTGATGCCTTGAAGTGCCCTGCACGGCTTGTACATCAACAGGACACTGTGTTATTAAATCACAATTAAAAGAGTATCAGTGTCAAAGATAGAACACAGCAGAACAGAAAGATTGAAGACAAATTTGGGGATTACGGCTAAGATCGATTATCAAAAGCCTAATCCTCCAAATTAAATCAGAGTTAAAGGAAATCATAAATGATATACAGACAAAAAGGACTCCACCGCCACATCTGAGGAAAATTGATTCCTCTCAGCTACCACAAGTGCCACCTGTAGCCACAAGCATTCAAACAGAGGCTGAAGTATTGAGTAAAATTAGATATTCGCCTCAACACAGCCAAAGAGTTACTTCTGCAAGGAACTTAATGCAAAAAATATTTGCAGAGTTACTCCAACATGACACAGAGCCTCAAAAGTCAACAAAATCTCCCACCGAGCTTAATCTTAAAAATGTAAAACAGTTAATACAGACAGAAAATCTGTAAACTTCTTCATCGAGCCCCTCAAAGGCCGAGAAGCCATTAAGACTATATTAATTATCTTGGGAGATCTTTTATTGAGATCTCACCTCCTCATTCTTCTATACATACTTCTGAAGAAGATGAGAAACTGTTGGTTGCATAACTTTGAAATACATTTGATCTTAAAATTCTGATTGTAAACAGTGTTCACTGGCCCTTGGAGCTCTGCTTGTGATAGATAAGTTAGGCTGAGATGAGTAGATGATTTCTAAACTAAAGTATTGGAATTAAAGCTGTAATTGGTTTGGAGCATCAATACAAGCTGATTTACGGGATCCTGGTCTATGTTGACGGTGATGTTTTTCTCATTGTAACTTGTCATTTTGTTTATGTTTTCACTGTGTTTCATCTTCTCTTATAAACAACAACATGCATAGAGTTAGGACCTACTGTATATCAGTACCCTTCTTTGACTGAAAATCTTTATTTATATGTTTTCTCCCAATCTGTGTTATTTAGGATTGATTTAATTCAGTTTAAGCATAGGAATGTTGGCGTTCCCTCATTTTATTGTCTTATTTGAATATTGTTCTTGGATGTTATTTTCATTTCATGTTAAGTAGAGATGAACTAAGGAAGATATGGTATTCCCTGGTCCTAGTTTTATCCCCAAAGACTGTCTAAAAGTTTCCCTTGGAATGTTTTGAAAGCTGGCTAGTTTGAATGTACTTACCAAATCTTAGGCCATTCTTTGCCATCTTTGTGTTTGTCTTGAAATTTACCAAGTAAAGTAGAGCTAGGAGAGGATTTGTGGTGAGCCCGACCCTCTAGTTTCTACTCCAACAGTTGCCTTCAAGGTTCCCTCTGTTTTTATATGTTTTCTATTGAAAGTGCATCAAATGCAGGCTAGTTTAGAAGTCATTTCCTGATATTAGATTTCTTTTATGTCTTTCTTAAGTTTATGTCAAAACAGGTTAGTTTAGAAGTACTTGCCTGATCTTGGGCTGCTCTTTTTTCTGCATCTATTTAATTTCCCTTCTTGTTGTATCATTTCATTCCATAAATCAATCTTCAGAGAGATCCTTAGACATAGATGACTTGCCCCATGGACCACTCTTGCCTCTTGCTGTTCCAATTAAACCCTATTATGACTCCATAGCCCAATGGAGTAAAACCTGCAATTATCTATCTTTCCTGGCCAAACCTTGTTCTATTTTCTTGCAACTTCACACCTTTGAAACTTTTTGCACTTATAACTTTCTCCTCAAAAAATAATCATGCTCAACCATCCAAAAACAAAACAATCCCTTGGCCTTGATAACTAGCCTATTATCATTTCCCCAAACTTCAAAGACAAATGCATCTTTGCACTTATTGGAGAGATCCCTCTCCTCATTCAGGAGGGCTAGATCCTAGAATAACAAAGTGGTTGAAATAATGTTGCTTCTGCAGTTTTAGTCTTACCAATCTGCTAAAATTATAGATTCCTAACATTTCTGGCGACTCCACTGGGGACATTTCGGAATTTATAGTTGCTTGACAAGCTTTTATAGACTCATTAGTCTCCCAAACCACTATAAAAAAACTCAGAGAAAACCCAAAAATATTACAGATTGGTATCAAATAAACATGGTGGTGGACCATAAAACCTTTTACCTCCTTAGGAGCTAAAAACTTACACTTGGCGACTCCACGATCCTCAACAGACCTTAAGACTCCACAAAACCCTTATCATTGTAATATCATTAAAACTCAGTTAGAGGACTGTAGGATTTGAATTTGTGAAACATATTAGTTAAACCTTTTAAAATATTGTCATATCTAGTTGAATTTTTCTTGTTTATTTGGGTCTAAAAAACACAGCATAGTGGCTCCAAGAAATATTCATACTAGAGCCCATCCTGACCTTGATCCACCTGAGATAGTTGATAACCCATAAAGTATCCTTAGGAAGTCTCCTAGGATTGAATTATCAACTTTTTTTAGATCACCCTTGAGAGCTAATTCAGTTCCAGAAAACCTTGTGGCTCTACAAGAAACACATGGTGGTGGAACCATAAAATATTTTATCTCCTGACGAGCTAAAAATTTTCCATCTAGAGACTCCACACTCTGAAACTTCCAAAAGTCCAAATGACTCCACTGGTATAAGACTCTGAACTGGTTTAATAGACACAATGACCTCTTCCTTGATTTACAAAAATGATTCCAACGGTACAACAAAGATATGCCCCAATGAGTAGAGATCATATCCCTGGGTTTCCAGATAAGATTCCCTAGGTGAATTGGGATGACAACTTGCCTATTTTTCAAGGTGGAAAGTTTGATGACCCTCTATTACATCTCATCAAATTTCATATACATGTATGGAGGTTGAAATTTGAATGGCGTGAGGATTTCCTAATAAAAATGTTCATGTTAACATTAGAAGGAAAATCTAGGGATTGGTATGAATGCTTAAGATCTAGTAGTTTGTTTTCTTTAAGAGACCTTGAATATGTGTTCTATGAGAAATATAAAGAAAACACTACATCATTATCATTGGGTGCAATATATTATCATCCATCACAAAACATCATGCAACACATTATAGATAATGATGAAGCTTTGGAAGAGATGCATCCTGAAGATATTTTAACAGCCATTCATGAGTTTAATATCTTATTGAAAAATTATAAAAATATAGATGAATCACTTGAGGGAGAAAAAAAACAAGAAATAATGGACATTCCTCAAGATATCCTTGAAGACTCAAATATTGGTTCATCATCCCTTATAGCTGAGGCTTAAGAAGACATCCAACCTCAAAATCAGTCTTCGCAAGACAGAGAACTATTGTACTCATATTCAAAGGAACATAGAAACATCTTCCCCTTTGATATAAAAAGAGATAGATCAGACTATTTATAAACAATCAGTCTCTGAAACTTTCTGCAAAACAAATACTCTTTCCCATTCACATAAAGAACTTTGTTGTACAGATTTAAAAATTTCTTTTGTAGATCAGAATAAAGAAAAATCAGTTGATAACCCAGTATGTTTGATTGGTAGTATTACTCATATTCATGATTCTCCTAAATTTGATCTATCTAGTGATGATGCTTCCCAAACAGAAGTTAATTTTGTAGGATCATCATTAGTAGATTTATGGAAGGAAGATCAGTTCCTTCAAAGAAGTAATGAACCAGTGACTATTTATGATACTAATGATGAGAGTTTTCAAATCCTAGAAGTGAGTGAATATTCATTGAATCTTTGCTCTGCTTCATTTCAAATCATCAGTAATAGTTTCCATGTGATTGGGACTCACCAGATTTTCAACTCAAAGGTTGAGGAGGAAAGTAATGTAGAAATTTTTGAGCAGGTTGAAACCAAGGAGCCTTCTCTTGAAAAAGAGGAAGCAATGGAATGTAACCCTTCTCAAGAATATAATAACCTCCTCACACAATACAGTCCACTGAACCAGAGCCTACCAAGGCTACAAGAGGACAACACTGCCAAATATGATGAGTCCTCCAGTTCAGATGATGATGAAGAAGAGGGAGAGAAACAAATACAAGATTGTCCTATAGAGGATACACCATATTTTCAAGAAGAAAATTCTCCCTTCACTAATGTTAATCTGTCATTCAAAGAACTTGAATTTGTATCAGAAGCAAACATTGATTTAAGGAAAGAAGATATTTCACTGTTTTCTATTTTGCAGGTAAAATATGATGATGCTTCCTAGCAACTTTCTGAAGATATACTCCTCAAAGCTGAAGCCTTGGAAGCAGACCATCTACCAGACATGGAGGGCCAAAAAGAAGAGAATATTCATATTTTCTTTATTGATCCTATGGAAGAGTATGTGGAAATCCCAACTAGCTCAGATTATTAAGAAGTGATCCTTTTCAAGAGCTAGAGACATGAAAATCTGTCACCTTCTATGATAGCCTTGATATTGAAGGTTAATCTTCAATATGTTCTATTGATACCGTTGACAAGTAGCCAAATTTTCTTCTTCTTTATGACATTACTAAACTAGCTACATTGGCACTTTTTTATCATATGAATATGTAAATAATTCATGTTTAGAATAGGTTAGATACGAATGCTAATAAAGCTCAGTTCTGAGAATGTAGTTAGTTGTTGTTTTCTTCTTTGAAGAAAAATCAAAAACACAAATTACAAAAACAATAGAAAATAGAAAAGAGGGCAGATTGTGAAAACAAGAAAGGTATATCCCCATACCAAAAAGAGCAATAAATTCTGAAAGTGTGCAAGATGAAATTCCACTCCTGAAAAACAAACTCCTAGTTAGTCAAACAGCCTAATATTGACTAATTAGTTTTAAATTTACTGCTGATAGGACAGTGAATTCGATTTTCCAAAATGTTTAATCTTGGCTTATCAGTAGATAGATTAGGATAGAAATTAAAGGTTCAAACATACTCAAAATCTGAACCTAAATTTCCAAGCAAAAGAATGACTCAAATCTGTTTTAAATCTTGAGTCACAAAAGATGTAAAACTGGTTCTAATCAACTCAAAATATGAGCCAGTCAATAGAAGAAAAATAGCTCAAACAAATTCAAAACAGAGTTGAAGAAAAGATGAAGGAAGTGCTTTGAAATTTCAAATCTCAAGCCTTCCATTTTTGTTTTAAATTTTGTGCAAAATAATGTCTATGTGTAGCTTGTTTTTATGCCATAGACTAGCATCAAGTTAGAACATTCAATCCTGACTTGAATGATTTTGAATTTCTATTGTAGAATTTAGAGAATAAAGTCTGATTGGACAGTTTAATCCCAACAGATAGTAGATTAGGTAGAGAATCATATGGGCTCAACTGCTTAATCTGATTCCATGGAGAAATAAGAAGTAGAAATAGATTATATTTCCTGCTTTCAAAAGAATAAAATTTTATAAAATAGTTTGCCAATCCAAGTGCACTCTAATGAAGAAAAAAAAGTTATATCAGTAGGATTGGGTAGGTAGAAAGCTTGTTGATGAAAGAACCATTTTTTTTATGGATGCTAATATGTTTTCAAAATAAGATCATTTAAGCAAAGGAAAGTAGCCCAATGGATGAGGCATAGGTCAGCCTCCGAGAAAACACAATGGATGTGGCACAGGTCAGCCTTCCAAAAGATGCAAGTCTGAAGTTCTTGGTGCCTTAAAGAAGGCACCATCCCCAAGTGGAACCACTGTTAGCCACCTATAAAAGTTGTTATAGCAAAAGGTGGCTAAAACTTTTTGGAGCCTTCAAGGAAAAAAATTTATTGCTAAAAATTGTTGGCCCTTGAAGACTCTTGAAGGCCTCATGACTCTGTCCAAATCTTCACTATTGTTCATATTTTATACTCAGAATTTCTGTTGTTTCCATAAGTGAAACTATTGTTGCAAAATCATCATTTTCCCCTTTCCTCCGCTCAAAAATAACCTTCATTTTCTCCCCTTTTTCTCCATGAAATTCCTCTATTTTTCATGACTCCCCTTCTCCCATTCATGAAAATCCTATTTACATAGTTTAAAACTCATTTTTAAACTATACCAAAACCCCCAAATCCATTGAAAACTCTGAAAAATTTCATAAAAAACAAGTTTTTATTACTATGGACTTAATCCCCCTTGGGCTAAATCCTAACCACTTCCCCACCATACGCTTTGGGGCGGGAACCAAGCACTAAACCCTTACAGCGCTTATCGCATCGCAAACATCCAAGTGCGCAAGTCTTTTTTCCATTACAAAAACTCTGATGCGATTAAGTCCCGTGTTTATAGACCCCGATCATGTTATTTTTCCATATAACCCATGGGCCCACCTTCGGCACTTAAAACATTGAAAAAATCCATTCTCGATCCATTTTTTCCTTTATAAATACAAAAAACCCTTTTTATCCAAAGTTTTGATCTAACGCGCCCATACAATAATTTTCAAAAAAAAAAATCGGTTGATTGTAAAGACCTGCATCAAAATTTCTGATGCGATTGGGTCACATATATATAAAAATCCCACCCCCTATGCTTCACTCCATACAACCTACACCCAGGGACCAAGTGTTGAACTCCTGAAGCCCTTAATCCCATCACAAAGATCCAATGGGTAGATTGAAAAGCCCGAGCCCGAGGCTCTAATTGCAATTAGCCCTTTGTTATATATGCCCCAGGCCCATCATGTTCCATATAGACCAAGGCCCCGGAGTTAGGTGCCTAAACCATTTCATATATATATATACATCCCGCCCATACCATAAAACCTTTTTTTATATTAAATGTTGGGTCTTCCTATGTTTTAAAGGGTTTCTGCTTGCGCATAGGTTGAAACAATCCCGACCATTGATCGTAAGTCGATCAAACGGCCCGCGCTCAATCATATCACAAGTTTCATCGAGTGCGTTTGTTTGTTCCCCCCGATCGCTGATCCTCAATTCACTTTCCGCCATCGATCTAATCTGTAGATCAATGGTTAGCGCTTATTCACATCGCAACATTTTCACCAAGCACCTTAAACTTTCCTCCACCTCCGATTGACATCTCTCGATTTTTTCCCTACCCTCGATTTGATCCTCAGATCAACGGCCCGCGCAACATCGCATCGGAAATTTTTTGTTACACCCTTCCTCTCTCCCTGCCGATTATTAAGCTCTAATCGTTGATCCTTGATTCACTTTTTGTCGTCAATATAATCTGCAGATCGACGGTCAGTGCTTATTCACATCGCAAGTTTTCAGCGTTGTGAAAATTATTTCCCCGTCGATTGAATGCCTCTGATTGCATCTAGACTGTTCGTTTGATCTCATCTGACGACTCGCATTCCTCCCGAAACCCATTTCAATTTTTAATTGATTTTCTCTCCGCCTAAGATTTTTTAACCTATTTTCTTTGTATTTTTGCTATTTTTCTATTATACATCCCGGATCGCTCCCAACCGTCGATCTCTGCAGATCGATAGATATAACTCATTAATTCCCTCTTCTCTCCTTTTAACCTTCTCTTGGTTAATCTCCATCATTGGATGCTGCCACCCAACAGCTACGCTCCTCCCCGTGCCCCCTGAAGTAGTTTTTCCCCAAATACGCAGGATTTTATAATATTTTCTGTATTTTGCAGGTGTTTGATGGGTTTTCCATTATATATAAAGGCCGAAGGCTGGGAATGACGATTCCCATACCTTCAATTCATAAAATGGAACCATTCATGGGGCTCTACTCCACGTTTTGTCAATGCTTTATGGGCATTGATGCCTTGAAGAGCCCTGCGCGGCATGTACATCAACAAGACACTGTGCTATTAAATCACAATTAAAAGAGTATCAGTGTCGAAGACAGAACACAGCAGAATAGAAGATTGAAGACAAATTTGGGGATTACGGCTAAGCTTTATTATTAAAAGCCTAATCCTCCAAATTAAATCAGAGTTAAAGGAAATCATAAATGATCTATAGACAGAAAGGCCTCCACCGCCACATTTGAGGCAGATTGATTCCTCTCAGCTACCACAAGTACCACTTGTAGCCACAAGCATTCAAACAGAGGCTGGAGTTATTGAGAAAAATTAGATATTCACCTCAACACAGTCAAAGAGTTATTTTTGCAAGGAACTTAATGCAAAAAATATTTGTAGAGTTACTCCAACATGACACAGAGCCTCAAAAGTCAATAAAAGCTCCCATCGAGCTTAATCTTAAAAATGTAAAACAGTTAATAGAGACAGAACATCTATAAAATTCTTCATCGAGCCCCTCAAAGGCCAAGAAGCCATTAAGACTATATTAATTATCTTGGGAGATATTTTATTGAGATCTCACCTCCTCATTCTTCTATAAATACTTCTAAAGAAGATGAGAAACTGCTGGTTGCAGAGCTTTGAAATACATTTGAACTTAAAATTCTGATTCTAAATAGTGTTCACTAGCTCTTGGAGCTCTGATTGTGATAGATAAGTTAGGCTGAGACGAGTAGATGATTTCTAAACTAAAGCATTAGACTTAAAGTTGTAACTGGTTTGAAGCATCATTGAAAGTTGATTTATGGGATCCTGGTCTATGTTGACGGTGATGTTTTTGTCATTGTAACTTTTCATTTTTTTTCTATTTTCACTGTGTTTCATCTTCTCTGATAAATAACAACATGCTTAGAGTTAGGACCTACTGTATATGAGTACCCTTATCTGACTAAAAATCTTTATTTATATGTTTTCTCCCAATCTGTGTTATTTAGGAATGATTTAATTCAGTTTAAGCATAGGAATGTTGGTGTTCCATCGTCTTATTATCTTATCTGAATATTTTTCTTGGATGTTATTTTCATTTCATGTTAATTAGAGATGAACTATGGAAGATATGGAATGCCCTGGTCCTAGTTTTATCCCCAAAGATTGTCTGAAAGTTTCCCTTGGAATGTTTTGAAAGCTGGCTAGTTTGAATGTACTTACCAGATCTTAGGCCATTCTTTGCCATCTTTGTGTTTGTCTTTTAAGTTACCAAGTAAAGTAGAGATAGGAGAGGATTTGTAGTGAGCCCGACCCTCTAGTTTCTACTCCAACAGTTGCCTTCAAGTTTCCCTCTATTTTTATATGTTTTCTATTGAAAGTGCATCAAAAGCAGGCTAGTTTAGAAGTACTTGCCTGATCTTAGATTTCTTTTATGTCTTTATCAAGTGTATGTCAAAGCAAGTTAGTTTATAAGTACTTGCCTGATCTTGGGCTGCTCTTTGTTCTGCATCTATTTAATTTTCCTTCTTGTTGTATCATTTCATTCCATAAACCAATCTTCAGAGATATCCTTAGACATAAATGACTTGCCCCATGGACCACTCTTGCCTCTTGCTATTCCAATTAAACCCTATTATGAATCCATAGCCCAATGGAATAAAACCCGCAATTATCTGTCTTTCCTGGCCAAATCTTGTTCTATTTTCTTGGAACTTCACACCTTTGAAAATTTTTGCACTTAGAAATTTCTCCTCAAAAAATAATCATGCTCAACCATCCAAAAACAAAACAAACCCTCGACCTTCATAACTGGCCTAATATCATTACCCCAAACTTCAAAGACAAATCCATCTTTGTAGTTATTGGAGAGATCCCTCTACGGATTCAGGAGGGCTAGATCCTAGAATCCCAAAGTGGTTGAAATAATGTTGCTTCTGCAGTTTTAGTCTTACCAATGTGCTAAAATTACAGATTCCTAACAGGTGGAAGAGAATTATGAACTAAAATTGGTATATATTGAATGGAGGCTTGAGGGGTTGATGGAACAACTGCAATGTTAATGGGAGAAACTTCTGTGACCTCTTTAGCTTCTTCGACTTCAGGAGTGTGGTGGAGAAAGAATCTAGTGGTAGCTACATACTTGGCTTCATATTTAACTTGATTTTTTTCTAGTGAGGGATTATCTGAAGCCAGGACTACAAATAGATTTATCATTTGAATAACAGTGGAGTCGCCAAGGTGAGGGATCTACAACTCTCAACCCTTCCTGCTCACCTACTCTAAAGGGTTAATGAAAATTTTGTCGAGGCCTAGGGATTTAGATTTTCTCAGATTTGATCCCCGACAACGGTGCCAAAAATATGTTGTCACTCCTAGAGATAGCCTTGAGTTGTATAAAGACCAGTGCCTAGGACTTGTTAACTATAGGGAGCATAAGATTCAACTGATAGGAGTTGACATGAAAAGGCTCTCATGCTATAATCACTTGTATGGATGATTTGATAAAAATGGAACCAAGATCCCAAAGTAAAACATAATAACCGTGAGACTATAGTAAGAGAGTACAAACTTCAATATATAAATGTATCCGACAGCTCTAAGACAGAACGCTATAAAGGTGGCTGAATTTTGAAATGAATCATAGATATCAAGTAAAAGTAGGTGATGACTGTGTAAGAAAATGTAGTGAATATTAACTATAACAGTGGCTTATCTAGAGGAAAAATCCACATATACTGGGCCTATGCGATGATAAGAATCCATAAATGAGAACAATTTTAAAGATAAAGGCCCATTATAGCTAACATCAGAGGAATGATGGAAGAGGTAAAGAGTGAAACAGAATATCCTGCCTGAGCCATATTTAAAGTACTTGACATGAGTAAATATGAGTATCTATAACGATAAATCCACATTTAAACATATGAGCACTCGAATTCTAGAACATAGATATTAGTTTTAGTATGAATATTTCGTTGAAAAATACCACTTTAGATATGCATAACAAATAGCCCTAACATCAATTATGGCTTCCAATATCTTTAAATATGTAGTTAGGTGATCCAAATAAAGTTGCACAAATCTAGATCTAAGCATAAAAGACATTAAGTAGTGAAAATACAATGTTGATCCATGCATCCAATAGACAAGACAAGAACAATATATTTGAAAGAATTTTTATATTAAAAAGGGGGCACCTGAGAGGAAAATAAGAAAGGTGTTTCCAATTCTCCTCAATGGGATGGGTTCTTGAAATTCCTCAGCATTTCAGATCTAAAATTTCTCTCTCTTGTTGGTGTATGAAACCCAGACAAACATAGAACTCAAAGGGAGCTCACAAAGCAAATGATGGAGAATGTGACAATGATAATGGCTCAAAGTTAGACCTAGAGTATAGATCCAGAGTGATCTAATACAATGAAAAGGTGACTAATGAATGGGAAAACCCTTCTATTTATAAAAAAATATTAGGGCAATCTAGAACTTGGTGCATGAATAAAATATTATTAATCAAATTCTAGAGCCACCCTTTAGGAATATTTTATAATATTTATTGGAGGGAAAAGGATTTTTGACTTGGGTCAATTCCTTTATTTATAAATAATAAATAAATAAATGATTTATTTATTATTTTAAGGAAATGGTGGGAATATAATTAAATAAATAATGATTTATTTAATTATTTATAAATGATTTAGTTAAATTTAACTAGGAATATTATTTATATAAGGATTTAAATAACTTATTCCTAGGAAATAATCAAATAGATAAGGAATTATTTAATTGATTTCCTTGTTTTGGGTTAAATATGACTAGGAAATATAAACAAATATAGATTTGTTTATTATTTCTTTTTGGGGTTTCCTATTTAGACCATAAACAACTTAATAAAGGTGTTTTACTAAGTTATTTCACATAGTGAAAGCAATTTTACTTAGGGTAAAATTGGTATTACATGGTGTACTTGGGTTCATCTAATGATAATAGGTTAGATGACCAAAAAATAGCGTAACATATTGCCCCCCAACGTATGAGTGTTAGGAGCAAATCGTATGACTGAAGTACGTTGTAAGAAGTCAATCACTAAACATCAAGAGGGAAGTCAGAGAGAGAAATGTAAGGTAGTCTAATGTGCTAAAGGACTAGAACCTGAGGAGATGAGACTTACAGGTGCAACAATTTTCTAGTTTATGAAGTGGTACCTGTGCTAAAGGTGGTGGGGGAGGCATACCTATGGCGGCCGAGACAAAGTACAAAAGAATAGTATGTCCAGTAAACAAGGGACCGAACTATAAAGTACATGCTGGCATAAATACGAGCCAGAAAAATAGAATGATGAATCTCACATACATGATGTGCCTGGAATAACAGCCAGGACTTATACAATAATTTTTTAGTACATGAGATACAAATACAACTCAAATTCCCCCTATACACGGGGAAGGGCTCGCAAAATCTGACTGATACATGCAAATAAAAAGGCGTTGCAAGCGGCTGAGGCCAAAATCATCAAATGTAAGGAGTTGCATCAAAGGCTGAAATGAAGAAGTAATTTGGGCATATGGGGGGCTACTTGTAGGGCCACCCCCTCATGAGGGTTGCGACATCTCACATACACCCAGGAATCACCAATAGTTTTTGCTTCATCACTGGACCATCAAGTATACGGATCACGATCATGCTAAAAGGAGCTCGAACCAAGGTACACTTCCCTCTAGACCTAACTTTTGGAGTAAATGAGCTGATGTCGACAGAAGGAGGTCCGCCATAGGTGAGGCAATAAGGGATCCCAACCTAAGGCACAAGAGAAAATATTAGAGTGACTAACAGACGGTCACTAATGATGATGATGAAATGGGGGATACTGAGTAGTGGACGGACGACATCCCTTGTTAGAGCATAAAGGGCATGAATGGCTTGGCAGTGACTGACACAATATCATGAGAGATAGGGTAAAATGGTACTGAAGGCCATAATTTGCAACACAATAGAGGGACCAAGCAGTGAAGGATGGAGGACTATGGCGGGATACAAAGGGACTTGAGATAGACTCCATGACTGCGATGAAGACTCAACTCGGATGCTCTAAACAAGGGCCACTTGATGGTTCTGCCACACAGTAAAGGTCCAATGGGGGACCATAAAAAAAAACATGAGTAAAATAGGGTATCTCATGATGGAAATCGACACGAACAAGAATGAATATGGAGGCAAAGTGATGCCCCAAGGAAAAGTGTTGTAAGTGAGAAAATCCAATTTTGAGGAGGGTTATGGTTGAGGGGAAGAGGTGCCCCCAAGCATGTTGTGGTCATGAAAAAATGTATAAAGGGGAATCTAAACACATTTTAATGATTTGGTGTGCCATTTGTTTTCATTATGGTTATGTAGTATGAGAAAGGAAACAGAGGATTACCAATCTCTTTTAGTATTGCATATATGAATCAAATGGACTTTAAGTTTTTGGGTTGGCATACCTGGTGTCACTATCCCAAACAGAGGATTTGGAGATAATGAACTGATGCTCTCCTATAAAACCCATAGTTTGGTCAACAACAATGTCTAAGAGACTGGGTTTCTGATGTAAGATGAAGGAATGATAAGGCGTATCATCCCTAGAGTGATCTGAAGTGATATGGGATGCTAGAGGTTAGTCGAAATGTGGAAGAATAATGGTACTAAAGTCGACATGACTAGATACACTAGGAGAGTTGTGGAGAATTGCTTCTCCTGGTCTCTCAAATATGGGTGCCCTCTTACCTAAATATGGGGTTTCAATGTAATGGCCATGAGGTGTATGTGGTGCGAACGCATGGGTTTGATGTAAGGGGGAATAGATAAAGTCAGGGGTGGGGATTTTTTCCATAATGTCGTCATCGTGATAGAAGATGGGGTGACTGGTGGAAGAAATACCACCTGATGCAGTGAAGCTACCTGACTCATCATCATGAGAAGAGAGGTTCACATGCGCATCATCATAAGGGGTGACAGAAGAGTAAGCAGATAAAGGATCTACTGATGTTGAGCCCAAGGTGATCGCTGAAGGAAGGTCAAGCGAAACAACAGGGGAGGATTCAGAGGTAATTTTCCCTGAGGATCTCATGGATTATGATAGGTAAAATATGGTGGACGAAGGCTTTTTCATCTTGAAATTGGGAGGGGGAATGTCAATGGGAGCAGTCATGTCTAGTAGTTCTTCCGAAGCAAAATGCGCAAATAGGGGAGAGTTGGACTCGTTAAGCTTGGCCTCGAATTGGTAGACCACAGCTAGAGAGGTGCGGAAGTCCTTGAGGTGGGGACAAAGGTGGGTGTAATGGCCATGGAGATCACACAAAGCACAAGGGTGGTTGGTGTGAATAGTATTGAAGTTATTGGCCGCAGTCGCAGAAGGAACAAATTCTTCTAGGACCGTGGACTCAGTGAACGCGACATTAACCATGGGCTTGAGATTAGGCAATTCAAGACAGGTATGGGTGGTGTGACCAACAACATCACACAAAGCACATTGGATGTTATGCTTTGGAGGCTGAGGAGGGGCAGGGTTTTTCGGGGCAACCTTGTCCTTTGATGCCCCCCTGCAAGCTTTGCCATTCTTACTCAAAGCGGGCGCAATAGGAGGTGGTTCCTGTTGAGGTGACTGAGGCACTGTTGCAGTGGGAGAAGTCATGGGGACTGGTTGAACCAGGGTCAAAGAAAGATAAGGTTTGGGTTGACTAAGCGGGGTAGTGGCTGGAGGGTCAAGGTACCAGAAGGGTATGCTCAGGGTCAAATTGGGGAGGGAGAGGGTGGCCATGATGGGAACCGAATAGAATCTGGGAGGGGGAGCAAGGAAAGGTATCTGACCAGTGGGGTGGTGGCCAGGAGGGACGGCTCCAAGATGGTTGAGACCTGGTGGAACCAACCCAAAAGGATAGAGGGGCTCATGGGTACTAGCTGTTGGATAAGGGCCAGAAGAAAGAGGTTTGGCTGGCTGAGTTAAAGGGCTAGGAGTAGGTCGCGACGAGCGAGGTTGAGATTGATGTTGCTGACTAGCCAAAGTGAGTTGTTTAAGGTCAGCCTGAGACGATTTCATCATGCAAACATTCACTAAGTGTAGAAATTTTCTGAATAAATCACTTATTCAATGGAGATTAACCTGATCACACATCAATTTTGAATTGCATGCATAACACATAATCTATTCTACAATTAATTGTCACATGCGGAAAGAATAGAAGCGATAGCACATCAAATCATCACACACATTAACACAGTATGTATGGGGAAAGCTTATAGCTAAAAACCCCTTAGCTATTCTGTATATTATATGGAGAGAACATGCAGAAAATACATAGTACAAACTCCTCACAAGTACTCAGTACTATCTCCCAAAGCTACACAAAAACTAGCTTGGTTTTGAACAAGTCACAGGTTCAAAACTCAACCACTAATTCTCTGCCTCTATTGCGCAGTCAAGGCTGGTCTAAATAGAGATCCAAGTTCGAATCTCACTGGCTCCAACTTCGCAATTGTCATTGGTAATTTCCTCCAAGTGTAGTGCAAATCTCATGCACAACTAATGTCGCAACTGATAGCTAACTCAACCCTTTCATCTACCTCTTTCACTTGTCGCCACTGAACTGTCCATGCACTGAGTTAAAATGATGTGTTATTTAGTTGAATAATGAGTTAATAATTTGTGAATTAAATAATATTTAATTCACACAACTCATTTCTAGTGTATTAGCCAGTTAAACTAAATACAACTAGTTCAACTAGTTAACGAGAACACAAGCTCCATTAACTGTCGCATCAACTCCACCGAACTCCGCCACTTGAGCTCTAACTGAAGTCAACCATGCATTAGCTCAACTAACCCATAGGAAAGCGAACCTTTCCAGCCATATTGCCCCACCTCCAAAATAAACCAAGGTTTCAAGAGAGTCAATCGGAATGTTTATAGTCCAAATATTATTAAGGGATAATAATATTTGACGGACCTATTTTTAGACAGGCAGTCTAAAAATAGACTTCGACCTGTATGTCTAAAAATAGTTGTCCATATATTTTTACCAACTTGACCAATCATCCAAGAATAGCATCCCGCAACTCCTAGACCATGCTCCATATGTATAAAAATAGACATAGTCTAAAAATATACTTTTCGACAAAAATCACATATGTGGTCCCCACCTAGTTTAGGTGATCACTTTCCAACTAGGATCAGGAAAGATGTTTCAGGAGGCCTCCTTCACTATTTCTTGTTTCCATTTTCAACACTCCCTCTCAAAAAGAAAGGACTGTCTTTGCATGCGACATGCAACTCCATGCATTCGCCCTGCAACCTTCACAAGCGCCATGCAACTCCATGCATCTGCTCTGCAACTCCTCTGAAAGTGAATAGGCTCCAAACAACTCAATCAGTCTTGATGTATCTAGCATCTATCATCAAAATCTTCGATTTCTGCTTGGTCAAATGCACATGTCATCAGGAACCACTGCATTGTTGAACTCTTGCAACCATCCACTCTTGCACTTGCTGTCAACTCTGATCCGCGCTCCAGTATCCGACACTGTCACTTTGATCTGCCTGCATCATTCCAACTAATATTGCTACTGCTACGGTGTGGGCACCTCGTAGCCAGGTTCAATCTATGAGATCCACACCATCTCATGAATCTGCCCAGAAATCTCCTCATGGGATTAATCATGCATGTCGCCCCACCTCACACCTGGTGGTATAGTTGCATGCACTCCCTCTGCCCGTCTGGCACAAAGTTTCTCTGCATGAGTGGTTTCTTCCACTCCATGATCCTCTTTTGGCTGCTCCACATCCCAAGGTTCACTTTTACCTGCATGCAAAACTTGCTCCCTCTCAAGCTTCAATTGCATGTCTTTCTCCCACTTCCCAACAGTAGGAAGCTCCGTAGACATCCCATCTACTTTAAGTCTGTAGAGATTCTTTGCTCGAATCCAAACCTTCTTGACTTGTCCCGTTGCCTTGTGCCGAAGGAAAACTTTTCCTTCTCTAAAGCCAACTTCATACCCTTTATCCTCTAACATTGTGACTGAGATCAGATTCTTTGTTAGACCTGGTACATGCAATACATATTTTAAAAGAATGATTTTACCTGACTCCCTCTGAAAGGTTATGGTACCAATGCCGGTCGCATTGTATCATCCACCGTCACCCAACTCAACATGCATCTGGAGACCTTTCTCCACCAAGTCACTGAAAATATTTGCATCTCCCGTCATGTGAAAGGAAGCGCCACTATCAATATACCACCCCTATCGCAATGCACTAGACAACATGCATGCGATCAATGAGAATTCCAGCTCAAATTACGAGGGAAGAGCCTCACCAGCTACAGCTCTAGCAGCCTGCTTGTTCTTCTTCTTCTTTGGGTAATTCGTGGCATAATGTCCATGATCGTGACAGTGAAAACACTTCACTTTGGACATGTCACGCTCTTTACCATCCGCACCAAATTGAGAAGCCTTCTCCTTTCCTTTCCCCTTCCTTGATTTGGCAGCCAAAGCACAGTCTCCTTCATCAATTACCTTTGATGAAGATCCATCCCTGGTAGTCCTCCTGATCTCCTCTTGCATGAGATCCGACCACAGTCGCTCCCATCCCGGCAACTTCTCCCGACCATTGACACTATCCTGATAGGAATTCCAAGCCTTCGGAAGACCAAGGAGAGCCAGTTCCACCATGTCCTCATCTTCGACAGTCACCCCCACACTTCCTAGCTCATCTCTGCACTGAGTGAACTTCGTGAGGTATTTTGTGATGATGTCGCCTTTCTCCATCTTGATGTTCTTGAGTATATATTTGAGCGCCAGCTTCCTTTGGTCACTCTTGCTTTGGTATAGATCCGTCAAAGCTTTCCACATTAAATATGGAGAAGCCTTTCCATGCAAGCTGGATACAATGTGATCCTTTACGCCCTCCAACAGGATCCTTCGACATTTTGCTTGTTTCTTTCGCCAGGCTTCCACAAATGCAGCATAATTAGAAGTAGGCTTTGGAATTTATTTCTCCATGAATTCCAACAGCCCATTATCATCTAATACAGCCTCCATGCAGTCCTTCCATGCAACATAATTCGAACTGCCTTCCAAGGCATATTCTAGTCGCAAACCATTGAAAGACATTTTCGCCGCGGCACCAAGAACACAAATCTGCAAATTCGAATTTCACCACCAGCTGATAACTCAATCGCTTCTGATCTACACTTGAGAACAAATTATTTCCAAATCAGATATTGAATGCATGGGCTTTTACCAGACCTTTCACTTTCCAAAGAAAGATGAATCCGGAGGCTATTTGGCCCGTATGCAGGCTCTGTCCGAGGAAATAAGTTTGCAATCACCGTAATAGATCTCGAAAATTAATATAGCTCCGATATCATGTAGAAATTTTCTGAATAAATCACTTATTCAATAGAGATTAACCTGATCACGCATCAATTTCGAATTGCATGCATAACACATAATCTCTTCTACAATTAATTGTCACATGCAGAAAGAATAGAAGCGATAGCACATCAAATCATCACACACATTAACACAGTATGTATGGGGAAAGCTTATAGCTGAAAACCCCTCGGCTATTTTTTATATTAGATGGAGATAACATGCAGCAAATACATAGTACAAACTCCTCACAAGTACTCAGTACTATCTCCCAAAGCTACACAAAAACTAGCTTGGTTTTGAACAAGTCACAGGTTCAAAACTCAACCACTAATTCTCTGCCTCTATTGCGCAGTCAAGGCTAGTCTAAATAGAGATCCAAGTTTGAATCTCACTGGCTCCAACTGCACAATTGTAATTGGTAATTTGCTCCAACTGTAGTGCAAATTTCATGCACAACTAATGTCCCAACTGATATCTAACTCAACCCTTTCATCTAACTCTTTCACTTGTCGCCACTGAACTGTCCATGCACTGAGTTAAACTGATGTGTTCTTTAGTTGAATAATGAGTTAGCCATTTAAACTAAATACAACTAGTTCAAATAGTTAACCAGAACACAAGCTCCATTAATTGTCGCATCAACTCCACCGAACTCCACCACTTGAGCTCTAACTGAAGTCAACCATGCATTAGCTCAACTAACCCATAAGAAAAGCATAAATCCTTCTGGCAGATGCATGCCCCACCTCCGGGGGTCAAACTGAAGTGCTCCAAGAGAGTAAACTGAAGTTTAGAGTCCAAATATTATTAAGGGTAAATAATATTTGACTGTTCTATTTTTAGCCCGCCAGTCTAAAAATAGACTTCGACCTAAATGATAAAAATAGAGATCCATCTATTTTTACCAACATGACCAATCCTCCAAGAATAGCATACTGCAGCTCCCGGTCCATGATCCATATGTCTAAAAATAGACATAGTCTAAAAATAGACTTTTCGACAAAAATCACATGTGTGGTCCCCACCTAGTTTAGGTGATCACTTTCCAACTAGGATCAGGAAAGATGTTTCAGGAGGCCTCCTTCACTGTTTCTTGTTTCCATTTTCAACACTAAGCTGGGATCAGAGACAGGAGGAGGGGGATGACCTAGAAAGTTTCCAAGCAAGGTGGATTCATTGTAGACAGCAAGGGAAACACTGGTCAAAGAATCAATAGTTTGCTTATTGGTGACAGCAGAGATGGTGGACTCAGGGGAGGTCTGAGATTTTGGTTCATGATATGACAATTGGTAGATGGTGACAATCTTCCCATTATGAGGGAAAAAAATCTTGCGGTGGACGGCAGATGGGACGACAGACATGGCATAGGTGTAGCTATGCCCCAAAAGAATGTTATAGTCAAGAGGGGTGTTGATAACTTCAACGTCAATGCAAACAGTCTTTCCCGCAAGGGTGATAGGACAGTTACAGAATAGGCCAATGGGCTGGGAGGCATGGCCATCCCATGCATGAAGGGTGATTGTGGAAGGGGCCAGCTCAGGATATCTAAGTTGTTTCCAAACCAAAGCAGACATCACACATGTAGATGCCCCCTCATCAATAATACACCGAGAGACGTTGGAATTTCAAATTTTGACTGGGATTTGGAAAGCAACAGAAGCAGGAAGGGGGGGATGGTCTGACTGACGGGCATCGAAAACGATCAGTTGGTCTGTTACATTTTTTGGTCATCTAACCTATTATCATTAGATGAACCCAAGTACACTATGTAAGACCAATTTTACCCTAAGTAAAATTGGTTTCACCATGTGAAATAACTTATTTGTTTATATTTCCCGGTCATATTTAACCCAAAACGAGGAAATTAATTAAATAAATCCTTATTTATTTAATTATTTCCTAAGAATAAGTTATTTAAATCATTATTTAAATAATATTCTTAGTTAAATTTGACTAAATCATCCATAAATAATTAAATAAACCGTTATTTATTTAATTATATTCCCATCATTTCCCTAAAATGATAAATAAATCATTTATTTATTTATAAATAAAGGAATTGACCCAAGTAAAAAATTTGTTTCCCTCCAACAAATATAATAAAATATTCATAAAGGATGGTTCTAGAATTCGATTAATAATATTTTATTCATGCACTGAGTTCTAGACCACCCTAATATTATGTTATAAATAGAAGGGTTTTCCCCATTCATTAGTCACCTCCATTGCATTAGATCACTATGGATCTATACTAGGTCACATTCTCCATTTTTGCCTTGTGAGCTCCCATTGAGTTCTATGTTTGTCTGGGTTTTCTACAACAACAAGAGAGAGGAATTTTAGATCTGAAACGTTGAGGACTTTCAAGAACCCATCCCATTGAGGAGAACTAGAAGACACCTTTCTTGTTTTCCTCTCAGGTGCCCCCTTTTTTAATATAATATAAAATTTCTTTCAAATACATTGTTCGTGTCTTGTCTATTGGATGCATGGAGCCACATTTTACTTTATCTGCTTGATGTATTTTATGCTTAGATATGGATTTGTGCAGCATTATTTGGATCACCTAATTGCAGATTTAAAGATATTTGGCAGCCATAATCGATGTTAGGGCTATATTTTATGCATAGATAAAGTGGTATTTTACGACGAAAGATTCATACTAACAATTGGCGACTCCACACGGGTTTTCTTTTGCGACTACTGTCGTTTTATATATTCTTGCATATCCAGCTGTTTCAGACCCTACAGTTTCTCTTCCATTTTCTGTTTTTCCTATTTTTGTGGTGCTTTTCACCTCTAAAACTCTCCAACATTAAAATTTTTAACTTCCGTGTGTTTTTGGCCCTATTGTGCAGTTGACTGACATTAGCTGCAGCTGAGACGACAACTTTTTCTAAAATCTGCCGCCGAGAGACCCAGATCTGTAGGTCGCACTTATCACCCCAAAAACTTCAACCTGGCCTTGAGGTCTCACTTTTCTGCCCCAAATCTGCAACCTAGACTAAAAGCAGGTCAGAACCTGCGACCTGCACTTTTTTCTACAATTTTCTAGCACTTTTTCTGGGTTTGTCTGAAGCTTCTGTCAGCGTTTTCTAGCTTTTGTCTTCGTCCATTTAGACCTGTTTCTGATCTGTTTCACTCAACTAAGTGGGAATCTTGCCCCTTATGGCTCTAGTACCCTCCACTTTTTGTGGGAAAGTTTTTTCTGTTTCAGAAAGTCTGAATTTCGAAAGTTTCAGCCTTATTTCTTTCAGATTTGATACCTCCTTTTCAGATCCCTTTAGATCAGCTCTTCTCCCTTTCAAATCACCTCAGATAGTTTTTTTTGGGTTCATTTCTAGGGCTGCCTCCTTGTCCCTTCTATTTTTAGCTAATATCCTCCTTTTTAGCAGCAACCTTGCCTCTGCCTCTTTGTTGTTCTCTGCACCTCTTTTCAGCAGATTTCTATTTTAGATCCCTGTCCCTGCCGACCTCAGATCTATTGGCCTCTTTTTCAGTGCTTTGCTTAGTTTTTTCCCTCTTATACAGTAGTTTTGAGAGACCGGCCTTCTTGGGTTATATTGATGCATTGTTAGCTGTTAATTTTATGTTCTTTCAGTCTTATTTAATTCATATTTATTTTCAGTTACGCAACACACTTTTTCTTTTACTCTCAAAACGTCTGGGTTTAAAAAATTAAAATTAGCGCACACCACACACTGACCCTAAGTGAAGAAGAGCCTGGTTAACACTGCCTGGAAAAGCCTTTAGAATCAATTGACACTTCACCTCTCTGCCCTTGTTTTGACATTGACCTCACTTTATTTTGCCCCTCCCTACCCCTGTCGGTTTTCTTCTTCCCGTCATCATTGTGCCTCCAAGGCGTTTGTCTCGGAGACTTCTTGGCCTTCACCCTCAGTTTCCAGTTGGTCGATTTCCTCCTACCCATCGTCATCGAGTAATTCCTCCCATGATTCCGCACTCCGACTCTTCCTCTAATTGTTCAGGTTCTCCCCCTACTCCTTGTTCTCCCCCTATTACCTTCACCATGTCTAGTTCAGGTCCTAGCGCTAGCGGCAACCCCAGTTCTACTGCTGGGTCCATTTCTAGTGGAACCACTACGGGATCTTCAACAATAACATCAAAACTCAGAAAAAATACATACAGATTCCTTTCTAGTGAGTTATTTGAAAAATATGGAACCCTTGTTCTATCCCTGCTTACAAGTTTTATAGGATTTTCAATGATTATAAGTGGAAAGATATTTTGGGAAAATATCTTTTCCGCATGCTAGTATGCAGTTACAAGTCCTGATCAAAACATCAAAATTTATGATGAGGTAAAAACACTTCCCATCATTTTACAATTTGGGCCCATGGCTATTTCTAAAGAAAACATCACAACTGTCTAACAAAAAGTAAATTTTGCAAGAGTGAAATATAAATCTCACTTGAATATTGAAAGTAAAATGTAAAAAAAAAACAAGAGGCCACGCAGGCCCAATCATGAGTTGACAATTTTTAGTGGTGGGAAAGAGTCGAGGAAGTGGCTAAAATAGGCAGTACCATGGTTGCAGAAGAGCTGGATAACGAACTCGCATGACTTGTACATCTCTACCAAGTGTCAACTGTAGGCTCAGGTATTTTGGTGAAAGATTTAGCCCGAATGTAAACTTTATTCAATTCAGCATAGCTCGCAAGAGTGGGTATCCTATATTTTACCTAATGAAGAAGCGAGAACTCTTTCCCGAGTACTGAAATTATAGTTTTTGCCTTAGGTTGGGCAGACTTCTCAGAAGGTATGTCAGTTTGATTCATTTCTTCTTCCAGCTGGCATTCATAGAATGGTAATGGATGTAGAACTGCATTTGAAAGCTCCTAGCATGATGGGAGGTTGGCGAGTGTTAGCTCTATCCAATCTGTTTCAAACTGTTCTAAACTGGTCGCCACCTTTTCCAAACTGCTCAATGCAAAGCTACGTGCAGATTCCTTTTCTATCACTTTCTGACATTTTGACGTTTCTTTGAACCTGCTCTTAATTCCTTGCTTAACCAAATCTTCTGAACTTAAATTATTTAAGAGAGAAATATACCTTTTGGCATTTTTGACCCTAGTTGAGGCATCAATACTCCCTTCGTGAAGTGTTCTTCTAAATAGGCGCACTACGGCCCTCTTTTCTTTAATGATAGTTAGGAAAACCCAACGCTTCTTCACTTCCATAATCATATCGGTCCAATCAAGCACCGAGCATCCAGAACAGTAATATTTCCCTTTATCTGATTCATGAGATCTCAAATAGTCTTTTCTTGTTGTGCCTTCTCATGTTTTTCCTCCTCTATCTCCTTCTGTAGAGTAGCAACCTTCTTTGAATTTTCCTTGACGAGGGCCTCGAGCTCACTGATATTTTTCCATTCCATTAAGACCTACTTCTCTGCCGCTTGAATTTCAGCCAGCGTCATGGTAAATTGCTCTGAGAGTGAACTGGTCCCTTCAGGAGGTGGTGTAGAACATACATGGGTATCCCAGGTTCTCTCCAGCTCGTCCATCTTTACTTGGAAGGCAGTCATCTCACCAGAAATTATAATATTTTCTTCCCTTCCCTTGGCCAGGGAGTTTGACAGGTTGGCCTTATCCTTTTCCATCTGGGCTAACTCAGCAATTTGTACATGCTGGGAGCCAGGTATGTTCACCTTATGCTTCAAGGCTGAAATCTACTTTTGCAACTATGAGATGAGATGACTTTGAGGGTATGCTTTGCCACTCTCCTTTCCTTTCACCACTTTTTGGAGACTGTGTAAATCATTTGGGAGTGCGCGGTAGTTGATTTTCTCCATTCTAAGGTTATCAAGCACTTGGTGATGCTTGGTTTGTAACTTCCTCAGAGTGAGGGAGAGCTTCACCACCTCGTCCTTTAGCAAATCACCAAAACATTGAAACAGGTTGCACTTGTCAATTAGTGGGACTTGCGACATAGTTACTACTATTTCTAGAGCTCTATAGTTGGTGGTGCCAGCCTTTGGGTCTTATATCACTTTAGTGATGGCCATTACCAATTTCTCTTTGTCCAAATTGATTACAGCCGAAAACCTAGTCTGATACTTGTCAACATATCCCTCTAATTCAGACAAGTGTTTTTCTCTAACCGCTCTATTCCTCACCTTCCCTTAGAGTTGGTAGCAGTTATGGCTTGTGAAACTTCTGAGAAGTTAGAAGATGATGTTCCATCACGTATTACCACAATACCTGCTTTGACCTTGTCCGGCTGACCATAAAGTGTTTCTTTTTGCAGCAGTTTCTCTTCTCCGATACTTTCCTCTTCGTGGGTTCTGGTTCTTTGCCTTTTAGGAGGCAGGGAACCTTCTCCTGAAGCACCGACCTCTTCCACCTTTTTCTACCCTGCTTCTTTTTTCGAAGCAGTATCCCCCTTTTCCCCTGTCGCAGATGAATTGATCTCCATTTGTGAAAGCAAAGGCCAGGTTTCATGGTTAGCTTGCCACTCGATGAAGGGTCTAGTTTCATGAGCATAAGGAGTTCATTTAATATTCTTCCTTTTATTTGAAATGATTCCTTTTGGATCATAGGGCCAAGCTTTCCCTTGCCTTAAATCCATGCCCTTGAGCAGGTCTTCCACTATGGGGAGGGCATGCCTTGAGTTAACAATGAAAGGGCCGATGGTTGTAGGCAGCTTGAGAATGAACACCTTTTTTATGGGGAGGAAGTGGAGTTGGTTAGTCTTCAAGGTCTGCCGAAGGTATTCTAGGACATAAATCCACAGGGTGGGAAAAACTGGTAATCTATAGGGGGAAGCTTCTGCACCATAAACCCTGATTTCAGTGTAGTCATCAAATAGGTACCAGTCTCCCGTGCTTTCAGCCTCACTACACTACATCCATTTCTTCTGCTCAGGAAAAATCTGAGGTGGAGGATTATCGTGGATAATAGTATAGGCTATGGGCATAAAATCATTCAAAAAACTTAAGTATCCCACCCCATTTTCTAACTGATGTGTTGCAAGATTCCAATCAAAAACAGGTCTTGGCTAAGAATTTATCCTATAGACTTTTTCTAGACCCAAACCCTCAAACTTATTAGCATGCTGGAAGAGGAAAAGGTAGAATACCATAGAATAGAAACGAAAATGACCGGTATCTAAGAGTTCTCGGATATGAGTTTGGATTGTAGAGGCCAAGAAACCAAGGATGTCCAATACAACACTGGGCTGTGACATTAACCATAAAAAGGCTATGCATTCTTTCGAGACTTTCTCGACCCCTTCTACACCTAGTAGTCCTGAATAAGAGCGAGGGTGGGCTGAAGGTCCTCTTTGAATGTACTCAAGGGCACGGAATCTGCAGGCGGGATGGCTGTGAGGCGAGAGTCGGAAATAGTAGCAATGAAATCACTCTATTACCTCCATGGTAACTTAGAAAACTGATGAGATAGTGTCATTTCATTGAAACTGATGTAATTCAAATTGGTAGGGAAACAAAGAGATTTTATGATGATTTGGGGGGGTATAATGAATATTTTGTTCCCCTGAGAGGATAGGAAGATGTCCCGGTGTTCATCGTAAGTATCCCCAAGCCAACAAATGAATTATACCACTGGGTATAAAGGGGGAGTAATATGATGATACAGTCCAGATAAAATGACTCGAAACCTATCCCTATTCTCCACATGCTTACTGAACAGCTCAGGCTTGACACTACTATTGAAAAATGGGTATTGTGGGTCTCGAATGTGATCTTGTAAATCTGTGAAGGGTTCTGATCCAGGGGCAGCCCTGGACTTGCGAGCTTGAGGGGTTTCGGGCTCTCACTTCTTGACTACAACTTTACCCATGACCATTATAAAGAATGAAAAGCAAAATGAAACCAGATAGTAAAAAGGGATCCATATACCTATGTAAATAGGGCAGTGCTTGGGGGAAAACGATGCAGGGAGGTTGAAAACGACTTGGACCAAAAAATTACTAGGGGGCAAGTACTCTAAATGGATAGTAATCCTTCAAGAGTTTGATTTAGAATTTGAAAAATATAAATCAAATAAATCACTAGTGTTTGTCGAACTGATGTGTGACTTTGCAAATACTGATAGAGAAACTATGGTAGAACATCTGATCACCGATGAATATTTGTTTCTTATTAGTATTGTTGATCTATGGTATGGATATATCATCATATATCTCCAAACCCAAAATTTTTGGCCTGAACTCTCATGTTCACATAGACTAAAAATTTGTTTCCAATTCCAGAAATATCATATTGTCGGCAACACTCTTTATCGTCGAGGTGCAGACTCTATTTTTTGATGATGTCTTGCTCATGAAGAGGCTGAAAAAGTTTTAAATGATTGTCACTCTGGAGCATGTGGTGGTCATATTTTTGGGTACACCATAGCCCAAAAGATATTGCACGCTGGTTATTTTTGGCCTTCGTTATTCAAAGATTGTATTCTAGCAGTCCAAAAATGCCATAATTGTCAAATCTTTGATCGTAAAATGCATGCACTACTCGCTCCTCTTCACCCAATAATTGTTTTTGGTCTTTTTTCAAAATGGAGCATTGATTTAATTACATGTAACCCTCACGAGACTGGGGGGCATGGGTATATTATTCTTGAAGTAGATTATTTTACCAAATGGGTCGAGGCGATGCCTACATTTATTGCAGATGGAAAAAATGCAGCTACTTTTGTTTTCAATCACATGATTGCTCGATTTGGTGTACCTCAAGCTATCATTTCTGGTCATGGGAGCCATTTTCGAAGCATTATGATGACCAAACTGACTGATCAACTTGGCCTGCACCACGATAGTTCTACTCCATATTACCCGCGGGCTAATGGTCAGGTTGAAGCTGTAAATAAGGTTTTAACCACCATGATCAAACGAATAATCAGAATTCATAAATCAAATTTGAATACTATGCTTTTATTAGCACTTTGGGCATACCGAAATTTAGCAAAAACCACAATAGGTTTCACTCCTTTTCAGCTGGTTTACGGTTTAGAAGCTATGTTACCGATTGAATGCGAAATACCGTCACTTAAACTAGCCATAGAATTACTACCAGATACCTCTGAGGAGGAAAAAATATTTTGATACTTAGCTCAATTAGATGAGACTTGGCGCTCTGCTACATTAGATACCGAGGCTCATAAAAAACGAATTAAAGCTCAGTATGATAGGATTGTTTCACCTCGTACTTTTTTAGAGTGTGACCTAGTACTGGTATACGACCAAGAAAATGATAAACTATAAGCTGGGAAATTCGAACCTATGTGGCATGGTCCTTATATTGTCAATCGTGTGCTTGCAAAAGGGGCCTATGAATTAACTGATTATGACGACGTCTCTTTCGACAAACACAGAAATGGGCTTTATCTGAAGAGATATTATGCTTAAATCTTGTGTGAAGATCTTTGTTGTATTTTAGTTCTTTTCTTAGCTAGTGTGCCTAGATTAAGTTTGTTTTTTACCCTTTCTTATCTAGATTACTCTTGATATTGTAGATGTCAACATCCCTTCAAACGTATAATGGTTTTGCTGATGGTGCTTGTCGTAGTACATGGAACATTTCTTCCGCAGCTTGGGTTATTTATTCACCCAGTCATGAGTTAATATCTATGCATGGGGTAAGCCTCGGTCAAATGACGAATAATATTGTAGAATATAGCATAGTGATTGAGTTATTATCTGAGTCCATTTCATTTGAAATTCGACGTTTGATCATTAGGTTAGATTATGAACTCATTGTATTACATTTAAATCTAGTATATGCAATTAGAAATCCAATATTATTGAGATTATTTTTGAAGGTACATCTCTTCCAATGAGAGTTTGATTACATTGAATATCAACATATTCTGAGAAATTTAAACACGAGTTGATGCATTACATACTAGTGTTATAAACAGACATTTGCAACATTAAAAGTAGTAAATCAACACTACATTTGATAAACATGTTGGACAGATAGCCGAAAATAGTAGTAATATCATAGAATAGAGTAATGTTTTCCAAAAATATTACATCATCTTCGACTATAGGTTTAAAACACCTTATAATCGGTAAAAATAGTGATGCAAAAAAAAAAATGTCATAGTCTACACAATCATCCACTATCTATGGTGATGATCATGATAGTATACAACAACTTACACTACTTTGTTCAGGAATATCCTGAACTAACCAGGAACACCGATAACATGTCTCTAGAGACGGAGAGGGACATCGTCTATAGAAGTCTCCAGGATATCCAAAGTCAACCGCTCTGGGTTGTGTTCCAAGTCAGTTAGAATCTCAGCTACTTGATTCTGTGGTGGTGCAACGGGCTGTGTTTTCTTCCTATCAAAGCTGTGGAGCATGGTTGGCCTGCGTGGACCAACATCTTCATTTTGAAATTTTTTGTCATTAGTATTGAACGATTTTAAACAAAAAATAAATAAAAATTAGAACTTAAAATACGTCAAAATGATTCTCACTTGAATCATTTCACTGTGCTCCTAGAGGAAGGGACATCGCTCGGTCACCATGAAAGTCTATCCCGACATACGGAAAATATTCTATAGCGAATATTTTATTCTCCAACCAATGAAAATATGCTGTGGTAAAACGAAAAATTTCACCTCCCTCACTGTGACGGGCCATCAATGCAACCCATTGAACCATCCGAGGCTCTTTGACTCTACCATGATCAACCAAAATAAGCTATGATGCAAGCGACAAAATTCTCTCCAGAGAAAACGTGACCACGATAGCTCCATACCCAAAGTTTTTCAACTTTGAGTTCTTTGCCCTGGTCAATTGGCCTTTTACATTGGCCAATATTGCCTCACACCAGTTGAAAATGGTGCCTCTAAAACAATCGACAACAGTTTTCATCTGTGATCTAGTAGCAACATGTGGATCTGCACTCCCACACAACCGGGTTATAGTAAATTCAACCACCTTGAGCTCAGGACGAAAAATTGTCTTTATATCAATACATTTATCTTTCGGATCAACCTCCTCATTGCAAAACTCTTGCTGAAGGCTAGTGACAAATTAGCCACCTGCCCTAGCCACGAACAAAGAAATTGGTTTACCTCTCTTTGATAAACCAGTAAAAAAATATGTGTCTTCCAGCTCAATTTTGAGCCGGTGATCACCAATTATGAAACATTGATCTTGGACATCCCATTAGTTTACTAGCTAGGTAAGTAAATCTAATTGGGCCCTCATGCCCTGAATAGCCCAAAAATTATACAAACTGCATTCCCTCAACATGTGTAATGTGGGTGGATAAACCATGGCAGCCGTGTTCATGTTCTGTCCACTCAAGCATTGTAGATATCCTGCAATGGACAAATTGAAAGATTAGAAATAATTTGAATGAGAAAATTTGGCTTATTTTGGGAGAATTAATTATTTAATTTTCTTTATGGTGCCTCCACACTTTTTGCACAAAAACGGTGTGTGGATTCGCACGCGTCTTATGCATAAAGTGCAGGACCACGACAATTTTCCCTTTGAAAAATTGTGGGAGTCCGCAGGTGTCATGTGTATTGCCTGCGAACCCCTGAGAGTGAATTTTTGAACATATTTTTCTCCTTAAAAATCAATTTAAGCCCTATATTAAGAAAGTAAATGAAGAAAAATGAAGGAAAGGATGATGTGGATTACCTGAAGTTGACGGTTTTCGATTTTGACAGGCCAATTTTCCGTAATCTCCTTTGGAATGTTTTTTACCAAAGGCTCTCAATTTTTGCTCTGGAATCAAATGGTAAAAATGATTTGGAAAAACTCCTTTTTATAAGATTTTTTTAATAAATGAAATATAATTTTGTTTATTTTCCACTTTGAAATTTTTTTTTCTGAATTATCTTTATTAATCATAAACATGTATGTTTAATTTTTGAGTTTTTATGTAGAATACAAGATTTTTTGGGTAAAATGTTCATTTTTGAAAAATGAGTACATTTTTTATCACTTTTTCGAACTCGATAAAAATTATGAAAAATTGAAAACCATGAGTACATTTTCATCCCTTTTTTGAACTTGTTAAAACTTATGAAAAAGTGAACTATTGAGTTCTCTTTTAAGCCCTTTTCAGACGCTTTAAATATGAAAATATTTAAAGTTAAAGGAAATGAACAATCGTTCATTCAGTATAAGTTTACCCCTTTTCCGGATTGAAATGGACTATTTACGAAAAAGGTATACGTTGACTAATCATGGTCAATAGAGTTCTCTCTTGTATTATTTCATCCTTTTTTAGGCTTGAGAGACTAAATTTACGAAAAGGAACACCTCTGCAGTTTCCTTAAATTTTTCTTCTAACTCCCTAAAATTGAAAAACACTGAGCTTTTCCTATACTGGATTCATTAATATTTAATAGTAAAAGGACCTGTAAATTACAAATAGGAACGAACCACTTCTCCTTAGGGTTCAATTTTTAAATGAATTTGGACTCATCCGAAGGATGAGCTTATATAAAAACCAAATGTTATCCTCCTCAAGCTTGTAAAAAAAAAAGAGGTACATACCAGAAATGGCGGGGGAAAAAGAGAGAAAATGGATCCAGTTGTTTAACTTTGATTAAAAGCAGTATACCACTCTTGAACACGACACTTTTTGTCACACTTCTACCTGGGTTGGTAAAATCCTTTACCTATCAGTTAATCAAACCATATTTAAAGTCTTCAACCGGTTTTTGGGTATTAGCTTTAGGTCAATTGTCACCAAACCATCTGCAGTGTCGTTATGTGTTCAAGAGGATATTTCAAATAAACCATTCATCTGCAAACATATGTCTCCATTCGCGTTGACCATCCCTGAGTCAATGCTTGCAAAGTATTTCTATAAAACTTGATCTAATGGATTCATGTCGTGGGCTTTCCTACGACAGGTCACTTTCTATCGAGGACAACTCATCATCTAGGAAGTTGATCTAGAATCCTATAAGTACCTTGGAATCTGCATGGCTTAATGGCAAGTTTCTCGCCTTCGACAACAGGTTGCATCATTGACCTTCGATCGAATGATTCTGTGAAATGTTTGAATTAAAATCAGAAATTCACATTTCATAGATTGTACTGAGTACTTTGAGAACCATTGTCATTATTGGTGGTTTCTCTCACACTTCTTAACAGTTTACATCATTGACTAGTAATCAAGTGGTTTCTACCATGTTTGACTTCGACACAATCAATCGCATGCTTAGAATCGTACTAGTTCGGGAAGCAGAAATCAAGACCCTAGATCTTGTTTCCACCATCCAGAATGCGACAAGTTTTATTTTTCATTATACAATAGATTATTCATGACAGATGGCTGCATCCATACTGTGTATACTATTGATGTAATATTAAAATCATTTCTATATTAGAACATTTTAGTTAAGTTTTGATTTAGTTAGTTATTGTTTTGAGTATGGGAATGCTTACCTCAGCGATGATGTGTGTGTGTATATATATATGCATTTAATTTTTTTACAGGTTCCAACCGGTGTCCACAAGAGAACCCTTGGAATGATAAAGCACTTCACTCTTCGAATTATCTCATATTTCGCGCTTTGGGGGGCAATCTGTTACACATTGTTTTGTCACCATGACATTTTACTAGTTATATGGGTTCATCAACACCTATATAATGCTCCCTTAGAATTATACAACCCTAAATTTCCTAAACCAAGTCCGTAATTTGGAAAAAATCTTGCAAAAATCATAAAAGTATTGGTACTGCACTTTTCCCTAGCTTTACCTGCAACATCGCATCATTTTGTTTCAAACATTGCGAAGATGACCACATGTTTTATTTATTAAAAGTGAAGACCCTTGTAAAAGGTAATTTGAAGGTGAAATTAAATTCTAGAAGCCCAGCTGGCAGAATATTCTCCCAGCTGGAAACTTCTAGAATGTGTTATCCAGTCGAAGCCTTACTCCCTCCATTATCATGAACATTCATTCCTTCATAAAAGGATCCTATTCCTTGGATTTTGAAATTTAATCCCTTGATAAGGGGACTATATCCCTTCCATTTTGGAGCTATAACCACTTTCCTTTTCCTATAAATTGAAGCTTTGGTTTAGTCTCAATGGTACATGCTCACATATGTAAAACTTCTCTATGCATTTTGAATATACTTAAGTACTTTCTTTGTACTTAGTACTTGTATTAGAGAAGAGAAGTGTTGAATAAATATACTCTTCTTTATAGATACAAGAACGATTACACACTTGTATTTAGGATGGTTCAAAGAGTGGAAGGGCTTTTCAGGCCAAAGGGAAACGCTTGTTCCAGACCTCGGAAGGGCCTGTATGACATAAAGGCGACCATGGTTGTAAGAATCCTTCTTTAATTAAGAGATAATACAATTGCATCCTATTTTATCAATAAGTTGTTTATATTTTTACTTAAATGGATTATTTCATAATTCCTTGATCATTAAGATATATTTGTGATATATGTTGCAGATGCTTTAGATTATTTTCTATGTTTTTGTTTGCAGATCTCGAGAAGTGATTGCTTGGGGCAACGAAGGAAAGAATTCAACTAGCGTTGGACCATAGGTAGGTCCTCCCTTCATCATATAGAATTCTTAATCATGTATAATCTAGAAAAAATAGTTTAGATTTGCCCTGTTTATTTCTAGCTATATTTGTGATACTAGGGAGATATGTCTTGTCCACAAGAACAAATTATCTGCTTAACAACCTTAACCTTGACTTTACCCTTAACTTAACCTTAACCTTCACTATAACCTAACCCTAACCTTCACCTTACCTTTAACCTTGACCTTAACCTTAACTCTAACTATAACCTAACCCTAACCTTGACCAAACCCTTAACATTAACCTTAACCTAACCTTAACCTTGACCTTAACTATAACCTAACCCTAACCTTGCCCAAACCCTTAACCTTAACCTTAACCTAACTAACCTTAACCTCACTAAACCCTTAAGGTTAGGGTAAATTTAAAGTTAAATTTAAGGTCAAGATGAAGGTTAAGGTTAAGTTAGGTTATGGTTAAGGTTAAGGTTAAGGGGGTAAGCATTAACCTTAACTTGTCTAACCCTGTAACCTTAACCTTAACCTTAACCTGAACCTAACCTTAACCTTAACTACAACCTTAACCTTAACCTTCCCCTAACCTTAACCTTAGCCTTAACCTAACCCTAACCTTGACCTAAACCTTATCCTAACCTTAACCTTAAACTTACCCTTAATCTTACCTTAACCTCACCTTCACCTTAACTTTACCCTTAACCTAACCCTAACCTTAAGGTCAAGGTTAAGGTTACGTTAAGGGTAAAGTTAAGGTTATGGTTAGGGTAAGGTTAAGGTTAAGGTAAAGGTTAACTTAGGTTAAGGTAAGGTTAAGGTTACAGTTTTGTCAAGGTTAAGGATTTAGTCAGGTTACGGTTAAGGTTAAGGGTTTGGTCAAGGTTAGGGTTAGGTCAAGGTTAAGGGTGAAGGTTAAGGGTAAGGTTAAGTTTAAGGTCAAGGTTGAGGTTAAGGTTATGGTTAAGGTTAAGGTTACAGTTAGCTTAAGAGTAAAGTTAAGGTTATGGTTAAAGTTAAGGTTATGTTAAGGTTAAGGTTAGGTTATAGTTAAGGCTGAGGTTAAGTTAAGGTTAAGGTTAGGTAAAGGGTAAGGGTAAGGTTAAGGTTAAGGTTAAGGTCAAGGTCAAGGTTAAGGTTAAGGTTAAGGGTTTGGTCAAGTTTAAGGTTAAGGTTAAGGTCAAGTTTAAGGGTAAGGTCAAAGTTAAGGGTAAATTTAAGGTTAAGGTTAGGGGTTTAGTGAGGCTAAGGTTAAGGTTAAGGTGAAGGTTAAGGGTAAGGTTAAGGTTAAGGGTAAAGATAAGGTGAAGGTGAAGGTTACGGATAAGGTTAAGGTTAAGGTTATGGTTTTAGTCAGGTTAAGGTTAAGGTTGGGGGAAGGTTAAGGTTAAATTTAAGTTAAGGTAAGGATAAGGTTAAGGTAAGGTTAAGGTTAAGGTTAAGGTTACGGATTTAGTCAGGTTAAGGTTAAGGTTAATGGTTCAATCAAGGTTAGGATTAGGTTATAGTTAAGGTTAAGGTTAGGTTAAGGGTAAGATAAGGTTAAGGTTAAGGTTAAGGTTAAGGTTTGGTTAAGGTCAAGGTCAAGGTTAAGGTTAAGGTTAGGGTAAAGGTTCAGGTTAAGGTTAAGGTTAAGGGTTTTGGTCAAGGTTAGGGTTAGTGTTACACCATTTTTTTGGTCATATAACTCATTATTATTACATGGACCCAATTACACCATGTAAGACCAATTTTACCCTAAGTAAAATCGCACTCACTATGAAAAATAACTTAGTAAACTAACTTTATTAAGTTGTTTATGGTCTAAACAGGAAACGATTTTCCTCAAGGAATAATTAGTTAAACAATAGTTTAATTAATATTCCTCGTAATATTTAACTCAAAACAAGGAAATTAATTAGATAAATCATTATTTATCTTATTATTTTCTAATAATAATTATTTAAACCCTATTTAAATAATATTATTTGTTAAATATGACTAAATCTCCCTTAAATAATTAAATAAATAATTATTTATTTGATTATTACTCAACCATATCCTTAAAATGATAAATAAATCATTTATTTATTTATTATTACTCAATCACATCCTTAAAATGATAAATAAATAATTTATTTATTTATTATTTATAAATAAATGGATTTAACCCAAGTCAAATTTGTTTTTCCCTCCAACAAATATAATAAAAATTTCCACGAAAGTTGGATCTTGATTTGATTAATAATATTCTAACTATGCACCAATATCTAGACTAAGTCAATATTTTGTTATAAATAGAAGGGTTTTCCCATTCATTTATGACCTTTTGTTGCCTAAAGATCACTCTGGACCTATACTTTTGGTCTGACATTGATCTATCATCATTGTCATATTTTCTACCATTTTTTTCTGGGTTTTCTACACCATCAAGAGAAAGGAATTCTAGATCTGAAGTGCCAAGGAATTTCAAGAATCCATCCCATTGAGGAGAACTGGGAACACCCTCCTGTGTTTTCCTCCTAGGTGTCCCTAATACAAAATTCATTCAACATATTCTTGTCTTGTCTACTGGATGCATGGAGTAAATCTTGTTTTTTCTACTGTTTAATATCTTCTAATGCATGGATCTAGATTTTTGCAGCATTTATCTTGATCACCTACCTACAGATCTGAATATATTGACGACCATATTTGTTGTTAGGGCTGTTGTTATGCACAACTAAAGTGGTATTTTTTTCGTACGCCTAGACTTAAGATTCATACTAACAACTGACGACTCCACACGCGTTTACAATTACGACCTTTGTTGTTTTTATAATCCTTGCATATCTAGTCGCTTCAAACCCTAGGATTTCTCTTCAGCCCCTTGTTTTTTGTTTTATTGATGTTTTTTTTAACCTATAAAACCATAAAAAGATAAAAATTATAACTTTCGCATGTTTTCAGACCTATTGCGCTAGTGACAGACATCAACTGCTATTGGGACGACAATTTATTTTGAAATCTTCCGCCGAGAGAGCCAGAAGTACAGGTCGCACTTTTCAGCACAAAACCTGTAGCATGGACCCTCAGGGTGCACATTACAGCCCAAAATGTTCAACCTCTACCGAGAACAGGTCAAAAACTGTGACCTTAACTTCTTGCAGGATTTTTTCTGAAAGTTTTCTGGGTTTGTCTGAGCCTATGTTCAAGGTTGTTTGACCTTCATCTCCACCTGTTTTGGACCTGTAATTGTTATTTTTTGCACAAATAAGTGGGAACCTAGGCCCCTATGGCTTCAGTACCCTCCACTTTTTGTGGAAGAGTGTTTGCTGTTGCAGGTTGTCTGAAATTTTAGAGTCTTCAGCCATATTTTCAGATCTGATACCTCACCTTCAGATCTTCTTCAGATTGGCTTGTTATCCATCCAAATCTCCTCATTTAGCTTTATTTGGGTTTTCTTTTAGGGTTCACTCCGCTTCTCTCCTGGAGATAGCCTTTCGCCACCTATTTTTACAACAATTTTTCCTCTCATCTATTGTTGTTTTTGCAGCACTTTCCAGCAGGTTTTGTCCTTTAGATCCCTATCCCTTGTGACCTTAGATCTATTAGTTGTTTTAGTTTTTTTTTTTTTTTTTCACTCACCTATAGACTATTTGTTGAGAGGCCTGCCTCCTTGGGTTTAAATTATATCATTATTAGCTGTTTATTTTTTGTTTTTACAGGCTTATATACTGTCATTTGCAGGTTTATTGGCATCTATACAACACACTTTTAATTTTCTCTACAAATGTTTGGGTTTAAAAATCAAAATTTACACACTTAACACACACACACCCTAAGTGAAAAAGGGCTCGGTTAACACTGCCAAGCAAAGACTTAAAAATTGAAATCAATTTATCTTTCACCTATCTGCCCTTGTCTCGACATTGTAATCGGTTGATCCTGCACCTCCTTGCCCTTGTCCGTATCTTTTTCCTTTGTGTTGTGTTTGTTTTGTCATCATTGCACCTCCAAGGCATTCACCCTGGAGACTTCTTGGCCTTCATCCTTAGTTTTCGGTAGGAAGACTTACTCCTCCACATAGGATCCGAGTTAGTCCTCCACCGAGTCCACACTCTGACTCTTCTTCTGGTCCTTTGGGTTCTCCTTCTCGTTCTGCCTTCGGTTCTCTCCTTTTCACCTTCACCATGTCTGTTACAGGACCTAATGCTGGTGTTAAACCCATCCCTCATGCTGGGAATACCACTAGTGGGACCGCAACAGACACTACCCGGGCTGCACCCTTGCTCCCCTTTATGGCAAGCCTCAGCCTCCCCGATTTTGACCAGTTGATAAATGACCCTATACACCATGAAAATAGTTGGCATGATATGCCAACAAATCTCCCTTAAGACATCCCAAAGTTTGAAGGCCTTGCTGGAGAAGATCCTTCAAATCATGTTCGATCTTTCCACATCTGGTGTTCATCTAACTCCATTACCGATGACTCTGTCCATCTTTGGTTGTTCTAATGAATAGTTACAGGTGAATATTCTAAGTGGTATGTTGATCATGCCCCTTCCTCTCATAACACATTTACAACTCTTGCCCGGGCTTTTCTGTCTTATTTCCAGCTTCCCCTTTGTTACGACACTAGTACCAAACTCTTGACTTCTTTCCGTCAATCGTCCGTGACTCGCATTTCCAATCATGTCTAGGAATGGTGGAGAACAAATACCCTATGTCGAGCTCCTACCTTCAAAGACCATGTATACATGGACTAGTTCCTTAGACCTTTTTTTCCACCTATTGAAAAATATGTCACATCGCACTTTCCCCAAACCGTAGAAGATGCTATCCAAATTGTGTTAAAATATGACCTGATCTATGCTCAATCGAGTTATGTTTATACTATTCTACCTGATCTTCCCAGAATCGGTGGTGCCAATGTACCAGGGGAATCTCATGTCACCGATGGTATCGTTGGAGCACTCTCTAATCCATATGCTCAACCTCCCATGGGCTATGGTTTTCCTTAGAGGGGGGCCAGCACATCCTGCACTTTTTCCCCTCCTAGTAGCATGTATCCAGGATACAACATGCCTCATTTTTTCGCCCAAACTTCTATTTACCACACTGTTACCCAACCTCCTTATTACCCATATCCACAGCCTAGTGCTCCAGCTCCTCTAGCATTAGCACCTCCTACTCCCTTGCCTTCTCAAGCCCCACAACAACAACCACCACCCCCTCAGGGGAAGGTGTATGCACAGCAGGGCGCGACTAATCCTCCTTCCTCAAAAAATAAGAGGAAAGACACTCAAAGTCAAACTGCCCCTGGTAATTTTAGACCTAACCAAGGTAATGCTCCTAGCACTACGAACCAGCAACAGGGCACTCTGCCCAAGCAGGACAGGCCTATTCACATGAATAAAACTTGTTCTTATTGTGGTTTTTATGGTCATTACATGCATGATTGTCTTATTTTTGCACATATGTGGAAGCTATGGGAGTCTCAAGAAGCTTTGAGAGGACAACTAGCCATCCCTTCCGTTCCTCCCAATCCTGCACCTAGTCAACCGGCTATGCTTATTGATCCTTTCCCTCAATAAGGATTCATGGATACCCATCCACCTGAAGGTCTGGTGGCCACTCAACCTCTTCCATCTGGTACCTTCGATTACCATATTCTCATGATGAAATCTGATCAACCGTCAACTGTTGACATTAATATTTAGACACGGTCTCGTCAGTACATCAAGCCTCCCGCTACGTCTGTCCCCGAGCCACCTCCTTCAGTCACTACAAAGCCTCTTTCGACACCTAATGGCCCCTTGAAGATCCATCAGCCTAGGGTGGAGTTTCATACCAAAATCCATAATGGAAAACTACGTTGAAATTCTTCTTCTGGCAAAGCCACCCATTCGTATAACATAGTAGATGATCTGTCATAATCCCCTGCTACCATTTCAACATAGGAACTCCTCCATTCATACCCTTCACAATGAAAATCTCTACTATTTGTCATGGGTTTTGTAGATCCTTCCGACGATTGATTTATTGTCTTTGATGTTGACCGATCAGAGCATCCTCCTCTCCTAGCTTCTGGCGCTTTCCAAATCCTAGTTAAGATCCGGAATGCCAATGTTTCTCGGTGCATTTTTGATGAGGGGGCATCCACCTATGTGATGTCTGCTTTAGTTTGGAAAAAACTTGGATCACCTTATTTGGCTCCTTCCACAATCACCCTCCGAACATGGGATGGCCACGCCTCCCAGCCCATTGTCTTATTCCGTAATTGTCCTATTACGCTTGTGAGAAATACTGTTTGTGTTGATGTAGAAGTCATATATGCCCCCTTAGATTACAACATTCTATTGGGTCGTAGATAAAATTATGCGATGTCTATTGTCCCTTCTGTGATCCATAGCAAGATTCCGTTCCCTCATGATGGAAAGATAGTCAGCATTGACGAGTTGACGTATTACGAACCGAAGTCTCAGACCTCCCCTGAGTCCATTATCTCTTCAATGGCTAACAAGAAAACCGTCGACCCTTTGACCAATGTTTTTCTTGGAGTCTACAAATATTCCTCATTTCTTGGTACATTCCCTGGTTTTTCTCCTCCTATCTCTAATCCCATCTCATCGAATTTTTTCATGATGCAATCATCTCGGGCTTCTCTTAAGCGGCCTGCCTCAGCTATTCAGCAGCCTCCTCACCCTTTGTAGCCTTCTCCTAGCCCTTCGATGTAGCCTTATGGACCTCCTCCTCCTGGCCCTTTTGCTGGTACTCATGAGCCTCTTTACCATTTTGGAATGGTTCCTCTAGGCCTTATCCATTTAGGAGTCATCCCGCTTGTCCATTATCCCTCCGGTCAGATACTGTTCCTAGTCCCTCCGCCAAGCATATATACGACACCTATCATGGCCACCCTCTCTCTTCCTAACCTGACCGTTGGGATTCTTTTCTAGTACCTTGATCCTCCAACCGCTACCCTGCCAAGTCAACCTAAACCTTATCTTGCTTTGACCCTTGTTCAACTGGTCCCCCTAACTTCTCCCATTGTCACAGTGCCCCATCAACCTCAACAGGAACCACCTCCTATATTGACCTCTTTGGGTAAGAAGGGTAGAGCTCGAAAAAGGGCGTCAAAGGACAAGGCCGCCTCGACTGACCCTACAGCTCCTCCACCTCTAAATTCTTGTGCTTTGTGTGATGTCGTCGATCATGCCATCGATACTTGTCACAAGTTGCCCCGAATCAAGCCCATGATTAATGTCGCGTTCCATGAATCTACAATCCCTGAAACCACTGGTTATTCATCGACTGCAGCCAAGAACACCAAGAATATTCACAACAAAAACCCTTGTGCATTGTGTGGTCTCCATGGCCATTACTCTCATAATTTTCCTCGCCTTATGCATTACCGTGCCTCTTTAGAGGTAGTTCGGGAGTATGAGATTGAACCGAACCAATTCACTTCTCCCGCAATTGCACAGTATGTTATAGGCCAAACTAAGAATTTACCTGCTCCTATTGAAATCCCCCCCCCCTAATGTCGAAATTACAAATCATGTGGCCAACATCCTCTACCTTTCATCATCCTTGAGACCCTCGGCAGAATCTCCCTCTGAATCTTCTCCGATTGTTTCATTTGACCTCCTTTCAGCGATCACCCTGGGCTCAACATCAGTGGATCCTTTATCTGCTTGTTCTTACATCATCCCCCATGACGATGCACATGTGAGCCTTTCTTCTCATGATGATGAGTTAGGTAGCTTCACCGCGTCACGTGGCCTCTCTTCCTCCCATCATTCTGCCTTCTTTGGTGATGACGACATCATGCAATCCATGTCCACCCCTGAATTCATATTTCCTACCTATAAATTGGATGCCATCATATGTACCTTTGGTGACTTACACAGCCTGAGCTCAAGCTACACCTTGGTAGCTCCCACACTCCCCCTCACCGGCAGTATGTGAGTAGTAGACATCCTACCCAGATCACTCCCTTTTGCGGAGTGCGGTCGATTTATAATTTACGCTCAGGTTTCCAAAATTTTTCTTCACATTCCCATTTATTGTCTTGTGTTACCTTTCATAGGGACCCCCCATCCACAACTTATATCGATTTTTCTGATGGTGCAAGTCGCTACTCCTGGAATCTAGCCTTGGCAAGTTGGGCCATTTTTACCCCATTGCATTCGCTTGTTCTCTCAAATGGTGTATGCATTGGTACTACTACCAATAATCAGGCCAAATATGATGCAGTACGAGGTTTATTATCTGATTCCCTTTCACGTCGCATCCTCCACCTTCATTTTCATTTAGATTCCCTGCTTCTTTTCATGCAATTGAATGGTGTCTATCATGTGCATAATCCTATCCTTTTCAGAAGATATTTACGAGTGAAGCCTTTGATGCGTGAATTTGAAGTCATTACTTTCAGTCATGTACCTAGAGCACAAAATCACTATGTAGATAGCATTGCAAACCATATTCTAAACTAGCATTTAGCACATGCATTTAACACAAGACAATAACATAAAAATATCAAAATGATTCATATCCATAATATGTGTCATATAAAACGTTTTAGAGTCCACTAACTCTGATACATATGACATGCCTATAGCATGTTACAAAAACTCAAAACTAGGGGCACCACCTACCCCTACACACTAATCACTATCTAGAGGATCCTGAGCCAATGGCTCTACCCCCGCAGCTCGTAGATCATGCATACCCTATCCGACCATTTCCATGCACCGCATGACCCCTTGCCACTTAGAGGGTAAACCAATACATGGCTCTATGTACTGGTTATTAGTATGAATATTTTGTCAAAAAATTACCACTTTAGCTATGCATAAAAAATATCCCTAACATCAATTATGGCTGCCAATATCTTCCAATCTGTAGTTAGTTGATCAAGACAAAGATGCATAAATCCAGATCTATGCATAAAAAGAAATTAAGCAGTAAAAATGAAATTTTGCTCCATGCATCCAATAGACAAGACAAGAACAATATTTTTGAAAGAATTTTTATATTAAGGGGCACCTGAGAGGAAAACAAGAAAGGTGTTTCCAATTCTCCTCAATGGGATGGGTTCTTGAATGTCCTCAGCACTTCAGATCTAGAATTTCTCTCTCTTGTTGGTGTAGAAAACCCATACAAACATAGAACTCAAAGGGAGCTCACAAAGAAAATAATGGAGAATGTGAAAATGATAATGGCTCAAAGTCAGACCAAGAGTATAGATCTAAAGTGATCTAATATGCAAATGAAACGTGACAAATGAATCGGAAAACCCTTCTATTTATAACAAAATATTAGGGCAGTGTAGAACTTGGTGCATGAATAAAATATTATTAACCAAATTCTAGAACCACCTTTTAGGAATATTTTATTATATTTGTTGGAGGGAAAATGAATTTTGACTTGGGTCAAATCATTTATTTATAAATAATAAATAAATAAATGATTTATCTATTATTTTAAGGAAATGGTGGAAATATAATTAAATAAATAATTATTTATTTAATTATTTATAAATGATTTAGTCAAATTTAACTAGGAATATTATTTAAATAAGGATTAAATAACTTATTCCTAGGAAATAATCAGATAAATAAGGATTTATCTAATTGATTTCCTTGTTTTGGGTTAAATATGACCAGGAATAATAATTTAATTGATGTTTAACTAATTATTCCTTGAGGAAATATAAAAAAATATAGATTTGTTTATTATTTCCTTTTGGGGTTCCCTGTTTAGACCATAAACAACTTAATAAAGGTGTTTTACTAAGTTATTTCACATAGTGAAAGCAATTTTACTTAGGGTAAAATTGGTCTTACATGGTGTACTTGGGTCCATCTAATGATAATAGGTTAGATGAAAAAAAAAATGGTGTAACACTAGTCATCTAAGTCTTGCCAACCGCGCTCTGAAACACTGGTTAGAAGCCTCTCACATCTATGATGGATGTCCTCTAGAAGGGTTGTTACATCCTCATTTTGCTGTGCCCTTGCGGCCCCCGATAATGCAAGTCGTCCCATGTACCTGATTGGTTTTATCGGTGTTGTGTCTTCATACCAAAAGTAAAATAATCAGTACCACATACAATATTCTAGAAACTTTACATGCACATAAAAGATTAGTAATTGTTCACTTACCATCGGTTCCCCATATTCGACTAGGCGGCAATGGCAGATCTGGGTCCCCACAATAACTCATCCCACTATAGGGATAGTCATCTATATACATCAACATCTGATCCCAATGAAAAAATAAATCAAGACGGAACACTCGTCCAACTGCTCCACCTCCTCCTCTGCATAGTAGTCACCCCCACCGATGCATCCTAGCCTCTCTCGGGCCCCCATTTTGGAGCTGTATGTGAGGTCAAAGTGTTGGGATCTTCTCAAAGAAGAACGAGCACAAAAATATACCCTATGCACAGTCATGCTTCACTTTCCGCTTGCATAGCGACAACTATCGTTACAATGAAGACATCATCATCTGGGCCCACCCATAGTAGGTCCTACTCAAAGCACTCTCCAAAAGCATCATTTTCCCCCTAGTGATGTGATGGAGTACCTGGTTTCATAGGATATGTAGCACCTCTGCGGCCACAACACAGGTCTCTAACCTCTCCAAATCCCCAATGGGTGTTCAAGTACCCTTGATTTGGAGACTTGGTCAACAATGGTGCTCTAAAAACTCTATGATATTCCACCCATGTGGTAATACTCACTAGAACATTTGGCGCAATTTCCAACGGCCAAATCGTCGTTTTTCCGACACACAGTCGTCGCAAGAGCGACAGTTCGAGGCCGGGAAAAACGTGGTTTCTTGTGCGGTCAAAATTCCGACACCTTTAAAAGTGTCGCACTACCGACACTTCCCGTCGCTTCCAAACACTCGTCGCTCTTCCGATGCCTCCCAGACCGACGTTTGTAAAATGTCGCCATTCCGACGAAATTTGGTCTGACGTTTTTAACGTCGCGCTTCCGACGTTTGTAACGTGTGGCCATTCCGACGAAATGTCGTCTGACGTTTTGAACGTCACTCTTCCGATGTCTTTATACTGTCACTCTTCTGACGTGTCTAAACTGTCGCATTTCCGACGCCAAACAAAAGTGTCAGAAGACCGACGTATTGCAAAAGTGTTAGAAGACCGACGCTTTCCAGAAGCGTCACAATATCGACGCCAGGAAGAACTGTCGCAATTCCGACGAAATTTTGGACGTCGCCCTTCCAACCTCTTTTTCTGTCGCTCTTCTGACGTTTCTAGAGTTGTCGCAATATTGACGGACGTCACAAGACCGACGAAAATTGAAATCATTCAAAACGTCAAAAGAGCGATGCTTACAAGGCATCGGTATGCCGACGGCGGTTTCAATTTAAAAAATAAAAATAAAAAACTTTAAAACAGGATAGTAAATCTCCAATGTTTGTTATCACAATAAGAAATCAATGATCAGTGATCACGTCAAATTTTCCTCGTAGCGTGATGGGTCTAATAAATTTTATTGTAAAGGTTGCTGGCCAGTGACAACTGGCGCAGCATTGAAGGAAATGCATTAAAGAAAATTAATTAGGCTGCGAACTCCAAGCCAACTGGCAACAACCCTGATAATTTTCCTTACCAACTTCCAAGTTGTGACTCAAGCTTCAGACTCCAAAGCTAAGAATTTTCTTTTCATCATGTTGGAGAAGAGAACTGCAACCTGCAGCAAAGGAGCAATTCCTTAGTCTCACTGCTCAGGACTCGTAGTCATTCCTTGCTAACACGGTATGTGGAAATTTTGATAAGATAACTTTCTTCACCCTCGTTTTTACTAAATTTATTCTTTTGAAAAGGGCCTGGTTCCATTTCAGAAATTTTCAACTTTCAACTTCTAGAATTTGTACATATGATTTTTGGACGAGGTTTTGTTATTAATGAGGAGATAGTGTCTTGGTTCTATCTGTATAAAATAATTGCCTCGTTTTTTTCTTCATGTTCAGGGTTTTTGATTTTATCAAAACCTATCTCTCTTTTAAGCATGCCTGCAAATTAATATATTCCAGGAATGTACATAATTCCAGGCTTCATGTACAACGTATTGTATCAACTATATTTTAACAAGTGAGCTGCATGCCCATATAGTGTTACAGATTACAGGGCTTCATTTGGAGAATAAATGATAAGCCTGGCAGCACTAAATCCAAGTAATTTCCCTCATCCCTTAAAAGACACCTCTAAATATAACTAGAAATTTCAAATAGTTAGTAAAGGAAAAGTACAAAGATATAACAGATATGTGTTAAGCCAAAAACCTGTGCATTCACAACAAAACTGGGATGGATAAAACTTAAAAACAATTATGGGCTTTGACAAAAAATCGTCTTATGCATACAAAATGAAAGAAGCATCGGCATACTACTATGTTTACAAATTTAAGGACAGGCAGAGTGAGTCTCCGGGCAACACAATTTCATGTGGAGACCCTAGATCCTTGTACCCACAATATCTAGTGACTTAAAAAATGATTGCCAAAACAATGCCTTTGCTATGCATGTAAGAACACCACCTGTATAATGAGGGAGATGTAATATTGTCCAAGAAGCAGATGTATATAGAGTGGTCCAAGATTGTGTATTTATGGAAGATACAACTGATTTTGGCATGAAACATGTATCCAAGATTTCAATGTGGCCTTATTTTAGAGCCCATTGATGATTTACTATGAAACCTAAACTTTCAAAACAAACACATTGAAATCACGGGATCTCCATCACGAATATCATAAATATTAAATGTCTTTTGGGCACTGGCAGTAGATACCATAAGAGGCCCACATGGCCTGTACCACCAATGTTGATTCTCTGGCACAACATTTGCAAAGCCAAAATTTCTCCCCGAGACATCCCTCTCTGCCAAAACTGGAGAGATGGTACTGGACGTTGAAGTGAAGGCCTATGATTCAGTATGGAATGCCATAATTTCTTTATTATAAAAGTCCCATGAACAGAAACTTGAGTCCAATGTACAACCTGCAGATGCTGCCACAACATATTTACCAGAGCAACCATCTGAACCAGCTGCTCTGATCAACCAGCAATCACCCCACATGTTTGGGTTAAGCCCATATGGAGCTTTATATTCAGCCTTCTCCTGGAGATTGGAAAATAACAATACTGATTATTACTCATACATCAACTGCCCTTTATGTTAAGGGAAAATTTAAAGAGTGCATAAATATTCTTGAAATGCCAATCATAGTTTCTAGAAAATTTCAACAGTCTTTGAAATGAACTACATCCTATTTAAACTACATCAAATATTTAGGCAAATCATTTTTTTAAACAAGAATTGGTGAATTTTATTTCAAATATAGAAATTTAAACCATGAGAATAATCTAACCCCTAGGCTTTTCCCTATTTCTAATAGAAAATCCCAAAATGTATAAATTATAACACCCATAAACCCCAAAATTAAGTACAATAATTAAAACCTCCACACCTCTAAATTTGCTATATCGTGAAAAGAGCAGCATCCATCATCATGGGAAAGCAAAACCGATTCTCCTTCTGATACAAACCAGCCTGCAGTAGATGTCTTATGGCTGAGTTGATTCAATCGATCACAGGAAACCTCTTTAGTTTCTTCAATATTGCCAAAATGCTCTGGCTTGTTTTCCTGATCATCATCAAAGTCCATATTTTCGTCACATTGAATTAGTTGGGGTTCATTACGATCAGGTCCAGTGCCTATTGCAGAGCTCCGGACATCCAATCCAATATTGGAACTACCATACCCGTTCCCATTAGAGATTGTAAATCTTGCTTCTGGCTTTAATTCGGTAAGTTCAAGAGCACTAGAACTGGATTTAGTTGATTTAGACTTGGTATAGTTGTCCTCTAATTTGTATTCCGATACAACACTATACTTGTGCTTCAACGCAGACAGAAATTCTACAGCAATGGGATCTTCATCTATGGGGCTTATGGATCTGCCCTCAAAAGCATCCAGAATATCTGATTCATTTTCATTCAACTGATCATGCAAATCCACCCTCGTCTTCAGCACAGCAAGCTAAACTGAAGGCCGGTTTTTCAGCAATTTATGGTGGGGGTAAAGCCTGTCTTCCAGATCTTGACTATTTAAGTGTTTAATTGGCTTTTTCAGAGACCTGACCATAGAATCAAATGAATCCTGCGAATCCTGCGAAATAATAAACAATAGTAAGGCCATTATTTATTGGTTTTAAATAATAAACAACATGCAACAAACCTGCATAATTAGTAAATTATTTAAAGATAATGTACTTGGCAATATGTTTCCTGTATCCTATTATATGATTTTCCTTGATGGCAAGCTCTGTATTTAATGGAGAATCGATATAAGTAAGGACGAGTTAATTCATGTGTGAACATATGTATGCATCCTGATGAAGGATAATTGACATCCGTAAGAAACCCTGTGCTCTGGATGTTGATCGAGGAACCGATGTTAATACGGTTGACAGTGTATCCAAACTGGTAGACAGTGGAGTTATATATATTCGTTAAATATATGATGGAAGGGTCTATGCTATTAGTAAGGAGCTGACTGGCTTTCATGGAGAAAGGAACGAGGAGCGAGAGCAAACCAGTTATAATGCGAAAGAACTAAAACAGAGTATTTGGCATTGAACTTTCGGTGGAACACGGACTAACCCTTTGGAATCATGAATGGAACCTGGAAGGAAAGAGGTGGAACATAACAAACGGAAGCGCGACGGAACCCTGCGTGGAAGAGTGGAACCGTGACCGTGCAATAATCCAAGTAAAGAATTAACAGCATAATAAGATCTCTGCTGAAAAGTTTTCAGTCAGCCCTAAATATTGATTCACCCCCCCTCTCAGTATTTTTCCCAACAGACAATAATTCCTACATATTAAAATATAAAGTTATAACATACAAGCTCATACTCGAACATAACATCTGTATCAATATTCTTCTGTATCTTCTTGATCTTCATCCAACTGATCGACATCTATATCAACATCTGATTCAGAAATGGTGTTGAAATGATCGACCATGTCATCATCATCATCAATTATGTCATTTTCAATAATATCCTCATCGACATCATCATCAATAATTGTTGCCTCATCTCCAGAGCCTGGTTCATCTTCTAAGATATCTTCTTCATCTATCCATGCATCTTCCTGCTCATCTGCCACTGCATCATCTTCTTCTTGACCAATATCATCTTCTTCCTCTACAGTATACTCTACTGGCCTTCCTCTTGGATCATATCTAATAGAAAATGACCATTCCTTCTCACCTGGAACCTCTGAGTAAAAGACTTGTTCGCATTGGCTTGGAAAAACATAGCGATCTTTTCCTGCTTCAAACTACGATGTTTTAACCATTGGAAATCCATTTTCATGTTGAATAACTGTTCTATCATCATCACGTACATTCATTCGTAGCCTATACCATTTGACGTCGAACAAAACTATTTTGAAGGAATTAAAGTCACACTCAACTATATCATCTAAGAACCCATAATATATATTTTCAGATTCTCGAGGATGTCTGTCACTCCTGGAGGAAACATTAGTGACCTGGAATACTGCAGTTATCCCACTATCAGAAGTTTTCCTGTTATCATCCAACTGTTTAACGCGAAATTGATGACCATTGCACCACATAGCCTTGTGGTGTTTCAACTGCAATATGCCAAACATGAAAAAAATGCATTCTCAATTAATAATTAAACATATAATTTACACAACATGAAAATTAACTGAAAAATCAAACTTCTTGTCACATTATAAATAGGTGAATTAATTGCTTACCTTTCTATCTTTCAAACCATATGCTAAATCGATTTCCCTGTCCGTAACGTTCCCATCTCCACTACGATATGATTCTCTAATCAATTCAAACAGTAGTTGCCATGATAACCTACCGTCGTTACATGCTTTACATGTTTCAATCCATTCACTCATCCACTCAAGATTGTTTTCAATGTATAAAAGTAGCGCCTCATAATCTTGAGCACCTGAATAAAAAAACAATAATTCACCAATATTAATAAATATTACTTATAACCATGGTAAATTATATTAATTAATAAACTATGAAAGAATAAAACTTGAATGAATATAATGATCATATACATGATGTAAAAAAATGAAACATTATATGTACTATACATAATAAATCTTTTACCTCTCACTTTCTTCATTCTACCTTTTCCCAACAGGTGCTCCTCTTCAAATTTTTTGATGGAGTTCACATCCAAAATGCAATCCACCGCCTTCATGACTGGCGCAGCTAATTTAGGAAGATAATGACTAATATACACCATGGATTGATATACCACATATCCCTCCACCATAGAACCCTCGGGTCGTGCTCTTTGTTTAACCAAAGCCTTCAAGGATTTCAGGTGCCTCTCGACCATCCACATTGACCTTGTGTGTACTGGTCCACACATTTCAATCTCCTCAACTTGGTGTATCAAGTAGTGTTATTGTGCATTGAAAAATATTGGAGGTAGATACTTTTGCATTTCACACATTAGCTGAGGAATTTCTCTCTTCCAATACTTTATTTCATCTTGATGGATTTCTTTCAATGACAACCATCTGCAAATCATTACACAAGGTTATTTCAATGAAACATAATATATATTTCATTACAAGTAAATTAATACATCATTTCATCAAGTAAAAAAATAAATTGTAGCAATTAGATTTTGCATATAAATCAAAACTACTTACCTCATGTATTTACTAAGACCATATATAACTTGGTTGACATTGTTGTCGAAGTCGTTTGGGAGAGATACAGGTAGAACATACTATAACAATAAAAAATGAATCATTATTGGTTTCCAAATTAAACAGAAAAAAGGAAAATTTAAAATATGTATTCAAGCAATAACAAACAAAAACGTATACCAAAAAAATTACCTTAATAAAGGTATGCCAATCATGTGTTTTCACCCCACTGAAGTCACCTTTCTTCGTTAAGATATTATTTATGTTTGAAGCAAAACCTATTGGAAATTTAATTCTTCTAACGACCTATTTTACATCATTGCTTTGTTGTTCTGTTAATAACCATGGAATATTATTATAATTTTGACCTCCATTGTTATTTGATCCGTCAATCACACTTTTCATTGCATGATTTGATTTCTCAATGTCAGCACAAATTTTGTCAATTTTATCTCTATCATGTGCACCATCTATGGTTCGCCATAACATTTCTGTCACATTCTTCCCGACATGCATTGTATCAAACAAATGAGCTATTTTTAAGTCCTCATAGTAGGGCAACCTCGCGAATTGAGAAGGATAACATTTCATTCCAGGTGGAAGTACAATATTAGTACCTTCACGGCGACGATGACCTTGATATAAAAGAATAAAATAAATCAGAACAATATTAATTATAAAATACAATAAAATAAATTCATTAGTTAAAACAAAAATTCCAAACATTACATAAACAAATAATATATATATATATATATATATATATATATATATATATATATATCTGTGTATGTATGTATATATATACACACACACACATTACGTACCAGCTGGTCGACGATTATTAATTCTGTTATATTCCAACATCCACAACTGAGGTGTCATTCTTCGTGGTTTTAATCTAGTTTCTTCTTTATCATTGAAAAGATGTTTTTCAATAGTACGATACTTATGGTTCCTAGGGAGGAAGTGCCTAAACTCATCAAACACCATCTTTTTTAAGTCTGCTGAATGATGATACTTCATCTTAGGGCCACAAACTGGACATGCAAATCTACCCTTTGTTTGAAGACCTGCAATAGATGGATCAATAACAATTAATATACTATGAGATCATTTTAAAAACATGCAATATGGTATATCTAATTTAGATAATTATGTATCATATTAAAGTGCAATGAAATATTACATACCACAAACATGTGTTAGTCCTGGGGCATCATGAATTGTCCATACAAGCATTCCACGACATTGAAATCTCTTCTACTTGATTGGCTTAGTGATGTCATACATAGTGATGCCATGCCATAACTGTATTAGCTCATCGATAAGAGGCTCAATATATACATTCATATCTTTGACCTGGTACTTACCTAATTGTTCAAAATTATGGAACATAATAATTACTCCCATGATATATGTATATATAAGTAAGTAAATAAATCAAATATATATTTATTCAAACAACGAGAGAAATGAAAATGTTACATTCAAAGAAATAATGTATCAAATACCTGGAATAATCATAGTCAACATTATGTGCTCCCTCTTTATTGACATCCAAGGAGGAATGTTATTGTTGATAACGAAAATAGGCCACACTGAGTAAGTAGATCTAAGCTCTCGAATGGATTAACACCATCAGCTGCCAATGAAAGCCTGACATTACGAGGTTCATTTTTAAAATCTACATATTTTTCCTCGATTTCTCTAAATGCAGAACCATCTGCAGGCATTCGAAGAACACCATCTCCACTTCTATTCTTTGCATGGAAATCCATAAACTGTGCTATGCTGTTACACTTGAACATTCGCTGCAAACGTGGAATTATGGTAATATGACGAAGAACCTTTTGAGGCACCTTTTTGGTTAGTTGATCTGTTCGATATCTACTAGTACCACATTTTGGACATTCTGTTTTCAACGCATATTCTCCATAATATATAATATGATCTTTAGGACATGCATCTATAGTGTTATATTCCATTCCAAAGTGTTTCATAATAGCACGTAGATCTCGATATGTTCGAGGTAACTTTTTTAGCGATGGTAACAAATATTCACCCAACAATCTACAACAGAAACAAAAAGTAGTGTCTTGTAAAGATTATTAATCATATATATATATATATATATATATATAATAGTTATTAAAACCGGAACCGGTGACCGGATCGGTGGAGCTAATGAACCGGGTTTCGAACCGGAACCGATCTAACCGGTAGCGATCAGATCTCAATGAACCGGTTTTAAAAAAGATACATTAAATAATTATTTTTTAATAAAATGAAAAATAAATAAATAAATAAAAACTATTTTTAAGATTTGCAACCATGATTCCAAGCCAATAGAGACAAAATATGAAAATTTTGCTCATTTATATACCATGCAAAGGTGAATATATCAAAATGGTAGCAAATGCAATACATATCATTGAAAAATACATAAGAAAACTTGTTGAAGTAATGTATCAGGTTTCTCTTATATTATTCACTGTGTTTTATTGCTGAGTTAATATTATAATATACAATCTGTCCCTGCTCAGATCTGTTGTCAATTCATTGTATCAGCCTTAAAGACAATTCTGGGTTCAGTATATATATATATCAGAGCAGCATTTTGAAGATCTTGTATTCTTCATTATCTATGTTTGCTTGCCAATAAATTTCTAGAAAAACATCTACAATACTTAGAGGTATTGAATTGGTTTATGAAACCCACTATTAGTGCTATTTGTAACAAGTTGAGAGAGCATTACAACTTCAGCAGTCTGCTCACAATGTGTTTGACAAAATTTATCACTGAAAAGATTCATTAAAACCCAGAAAACTCAGTAGCCAGTTTAGTGCATTTCCAAGCGGGAATTTTCTAGTGGTCAATTTATTATTGCCAGTCACATTTTCATTAGGTTGTATGTTGTTGTCCGTTGAGTGGCGTCAGACCATTTGCATCAGTCTTGATGCCATGATCGAATTGCTTGTACGCTGTGCGAAAGGTTTTGTATTTATGCTGCTGCTATGTGTGAGCAGAGAGAGAGGGTCTGACAGTTCCTAGCTGAGTGTGAAATAAGGTTGCTGCTGATTGTTTTGAGAACATAAATTGTCATCAAGTACACTTGATGAGTTGCATGCTGCCAGGAATTTTATGCTAGCCAGCCTTGTATTTATCAGTCATCATGTGTATTGTTGCTACTATAAGATGTTGAGTATGAGTTATTAGAGAAGTTTGTTGCTAGTATAATAGAGGAATTTGCAGCTCATGGAGGAGACACTGAGGAATTTGCAACTCATGGAGGAGCACCTAACCGGCCGGTTAAGTACGGAACTGACCGGTTTATGCATAAACTGGCCGGTTCCTTACTTAACCGGCCGGTTAGGTCTGGTTAACTGGCCAAAATAGGTGAGAATAGGCTATTGACCGGGTTGCAAGACCGGTTCCAACCGGCAGCTGTCCTGACTGGCCGGTTTTGATAACTATGATATATATATATATAACTTATTATTTTACACATTTATTACAATTAAAAAAAAGGGAAAATAATCAACATTTACATATATGTGATCATATATACATATTGCATATCTTAGGAGTTGTGTCATACATATGTTCGACAAATTATTCATAACCTTTAAGTTCACCAGCAACAATAGCAGAGAGCTGGTGAACTTAAAGGTTATGAATAATTTGTCGAACAGATGTATGACACAACTCCTAAGGTATGAAATATGTATATATGATCACATATATGTAAATGTTGATTATTTTCACTTTTTTTTAATTGTAATAAATGTGTAAAATAATAACTTATATATAAGTTATTATTTTACACATTTATTACAATTAAAAAAAAGGGAAAATAATCAACATTTACATATATGTGATCATATATACATATTGCATACCTTAGGAGTTGTGTCATACATCTATTCGACAAATTATTCATAACCTTTAAGTTCACCAACAACAATGTAGCAGAGAGAAGAGTTGCATTTGAGTGTTCAAAAAGTTGTTCACTTGACCTTTCAATCAGAGGTACATCATAAATACCGTCACTGCTATCTCCACCATCATCATCTGACTCACCAAACAAGTCTTGGAGCATTTGATTTGTCCCATCATTAATGTGAATTGTCTCATTACTGTCATCGTGATCTACCTCCATGGGATCATTAAAATTACCTTCATCATTCGCTTCATGTTCTTCACCTTGTACAACATCATTTCCAATACTAATATTTGCTGCAATATTCTCTTGTATTGGTGCAACATCATCTAATCTACTACTATTTTGCTGTGGAAGCTGGTTGATCATCTGCAAAAAGTTGGGGGGCAACTGTGCCTTTATGAAAATTACAAACATTAATAATTAAACATTAGTGTGCATATAAAAAATATTAAAAATTTAAAATAATATAAAATTTTATGATATAATCAAAATGAAGATAGATAATTAATTACCATGGGACGATAGTCATTCGATCCACCATCAATGTGCCCATATTTCCTACAATGCACTGTTTCCGTTGCTATTAAAACTCTAACATTATTTCTCATACAACATTTTTTACAAGGGCAATAAACTCTGCCATCACCCCTTTCACCCTTTTGAATTGTTTTTCCAGCTCCAATGTTTTCTTCCATTGTTGCAAATTATCCTATAAAGAAAACAATAAATCTCTCTCAATGGTGTAGAAAACCCAAGACTTGTTGAACTCAATGGGAGCTTAATATATAAGCAAAAAGAAAATAAAAGTGGGCATTTTACAAATTGTGAGCTTTTTACAAAATGTGGGCTTTTTACAAAATTATGGGCTTTTTACAAATTGTGGGCTTTTTTTATTCTTAATGCATTTTCTGTAGAATACTAAACAGATTTGTCCAAAATTTCAGATGCAAACTGTATTCTCTACTACGTTTGGAAAATTGGAGGTTTATAAAAGATAAACTGCGAACAGAATTGTACCACTATGATAAGAAGCTGTCAGAAGCATTCCTTCTGCTTCACAAATGTGGAACTACCTTAAGAATGCTTATGGTTGATATAAATATTAGAGCATGGCAGTTAAATGTAGTAGTTATGCTAAAATGCTGAATAACAGCTTGAGAGTGCTCTTCAGATACTGTACGAATGCACCAAATTAAGGCTGTACCATTACTAAAGATAAATGGCCAAAAATAGTCAATTTTGATATCGTGAAGTTATGTCTTTCTCGGTAGAAAACTGGGGATAGGATGGAAAATATGAGAGAACTAAGTTCCAAGGACTAAAAAGCCAAGGCCAACATAGTTCTGCCTTGAATCAGAGACAAAACAAAGCTGCCCAAAAAAGTGTTTGAGAGCACCCATTGAAGCTCCTATATATAGCAGAGTCAACATTTTCCTATTGAACAAGTTTGTATAGTCAAAGCCACAACAAGATCAGATAGCCACGATCCTAAATGAGAACTAGAGCCAAAGCTAAGACAGATCCACGTTTAGCGAACAAGACAGCCATAGCAAAGGATTTGACCATAGAACCAGATCATGAGAGATAGCAAGATTCTTGCTTCCACTGTGGAAATGTAGAAACTGTACAAGGGCTTTGCTTCCAGCAGATTTCATTGTGACAGTAATTGCTATGGTGTTGTAAGCGCTCATTAGTAGAATCTTAAAGCCATTCTAGAATTCTTTTAACCTGGAGAGGGTTTTCTGTGGTTATAAATCCTCATGTTCAAATTCCATTGTCGATTGGTTGTGTTTGATATTATGGTTTTACTGTCCGCAGTTGAATTTTTGCACAGAAAATTATCAGTCTAAAGCGGAGAAATTTTGCGATGTTTCTTTTGCTTCCTATTATGAAGTATTTCGCTCAGAACTCTACTCGTTGTAACAGAGGTCTTGGGCATAGAACAGGGGACTTGGGTTTTTTGGAATCAAAGTTCAGGTTAAGATGCTCATCTGAAGAATGGCACAGTGAGCCTTAGCATGGAGTTGGGAGTACCAATTTGAAGTGCAGGTAGGGCATTGTACAATAGACCAGTTAGATTTCTGGACCCTAATACAAAAGTTTCTTCTTCTTTCAAAACGCGTTTCTCTTTTTCTGTAACCAATGTGGGTCCTGTTCTTGTTTCAATTGGGGATGGATGAGCATTTGTTATTGCTCCAGATGATCACACTCTGGGTAGCCCTGGAGGCTATTTGGGGGTGATGAGTCCAATAGGTCTCAATGAACTGCTGCCCTCACTGGGGAATACTATTGCAGTGGAATTTGATACTATTCTGGATGTTGAATTCCACGATCCTAATGGAAACCAGTACCTTCAGCTCCAGTACCTGTTCACAAAAGAGGGTGCCATAGTCATTCATGCGTGCAGAGAGGGTGAATTGCAGGCATTGCAACATGAGGTGTTGTTGTTGTTGCATTGGCCACTAGATTGTTTGTCTAGTTCTGTTACAAGCACAGAGTATTGAAAAGGAGAGACAAATTTAGTTCAGATATTGTGAAATTGCCTCGGAAATTCACCTACAAAGATCTCAACAATGCTACGAAATAATTTTTTTGAATGTGATTGATAATCGATAATTGCAAGCAAGGGTAATCCCCTTGTGAAACCCAAATTTCTGAGCATTTTCTAAAACCTGATGACGGAGACATTGTAATGAACAAGCGCCTAGGTCCATATTACGTCCAAATCTACCAAGCACCAAGATCTATAAAAAAAATCCACAGTATCTGTGAACTAAGAAGAAGAGGCAGAAAATGTGTTCTGCTTACCTGTTCGAATAGTCGTTGGGGTTTACCACGGCAAAAATTTGACAGAGCCCATGTACAATTTCGTATCATTGAAATTCTGGCAGTATCATTCAACTGGGCAAGCACCTGCCTCGGAGCTCCATGACTGAGGGCAAGATCCCTAAATGATGCAGAGTCTCCAACAATATTTCCCAAAGCCCAAACAGCCTTACACGAACACCAGTTGAACTCAAAGTTTCCCAAACAGCCTTACACGAACACCAGTTGAACTCAAAGTTGGGTAGTAGTTTTTTAAATCAAATTCCAAAATTACAGACGTATAAAGATAGTTGGGAAGAATAATTTTATGCCTCTAAAATGAACGTGCTACTTGTTCTCGAACATTATCATTCCCAGAGGCAAGAAGTTCCACAAATATAGGCAGTGCCCCGTAATCAATCACAACCTTTGTATTCTCAGAGGCTCCAAAAAAACCCAAATAGGGTCAACCCTACTACAGGAGGAAGGGCCTGCAGTAAGAACTTACCATTTTGCAGGAACTGAGGGCAAATTCTGTTCTGCAAGAGCTGAAGGCGAATGCGCGCGTGATATCGGACATTAATGTAGTTTTTTAAAAAATCATTTTTTTGTAGCCCGCATTTGAATTTTCTGTTTTCCTTATTTTATTGGGCTGAACTGGATAAAATTGAATATGAATAGTGAGTTAATTGTAAGATCAATGGGCCAAGGCCATACATCAAAATTGACCATAGTGGGGAAGTATAAAAGCATGGATATTCATGCAAGTATAGTTATTAATGTAAGATCTAGCATCAACTGAAATTCACGTGAAAAAGTACATGAAAAATGTAAAATCATCCATTGGAGAGGTAATCTATAATTATCCAGTAAGACTCTTGGCTACGCCTTGAGACTAAACTAATTATCAATATTTTTGAATAATGATCCATTGGAATTTAGTAGGAAAACCATAGTAAATCATTGTCCAATGGCCATGGAAAAATATAAAAAAAATAATATCAATGGTAACATCAACTTTCATACATGAGAACCCGGATGCGGGTGAAGTTGGTAGTGTTTAACGTGATGGGATGGGGGAGGGGAAGCCACTGGCCCACCCGCAAGAGTGATGTCATTCAGTTCTTAATGTCGACTGATCGGTGTTTAATGCCATTTACTCGCTCGAATAAATCGTAGTCCCGCTCCTCGATACACATTCGCATGCCGCGACATGACTCAGCCTCTAGTTCATACTTATGGTGGCTTATTGCAGTCGATTTACAGTTGCACTTTAGACTGGGTTGTTATTATGGAACGTCGCTCTGGTCTGAATAGAATTCCCCCGCCTGTGAATCTGTGGTGCGCTCCAGGAGCAGGGCTTTCTAATGTTCGCACTGTAACTGGTAAGAGGAGCTGTCTCAATTGTTGTTTGGATTTTGGAGAAAATCTCCACTTCTGCCACGCTGGTTCCTGCAAGCTTGCTTCTATCGCCCTGTTGCCCCTCTCGCCTCAGTCTTCTGTCCATCTTTTGCCTCCCTGCCCTGCTGTCTCGAGTGCGACTATGCCACGCCTCAGGCATAGAATGCGCTGCCGAAGAGGCTCCACGAGGCGCCAAATTCGACGCTCTCCCTCCACCTCTGGCACCTCCTCTGCGTCTATCTCCCACTCTGACAGTCAACCTAGAGGGCGCCTTCTCTGCTCGGGTCGTCGCCTTGCTTCCCCCACTCCTTCCGCTCCTCCTGCTCAAACCCACACCGCGCATTTTTCCTTTAACAACACTCTCAATCAACCCAGGGTGACTGCCTCAATTACGGTCGTCTTTCGTGAAGAGCCTCAGGAAATTGTTCCCAGTTCTCGCCCGGCGAAATGCAGCCTCTCGGCGGCTCAGGATTCGGCGCAGTTTGTTGGGCTGAAGCACCCTGATAGTGCAAATGTGCAGGGTCAGATGGGCAAGGCCACGCAGGACCAGGCGAACAAGGAAGCGGTGGGTCAACCTACTGAGAGGCAGGACGCAGTGCAAGCGAGCGAGGCGCAGATTACTCCTCTTCCTCGCGGGAAGGTGATCCATTCTGTTGCTGACCTGTATAATTCTGACGGGGAACCAGATGAATTCTGGTGCAGAGTTGTCTACGAACCTGATCCTGATGAATAGTTCCTCCTCTTCACTCTGGTTTTTTGCTCTATTTTTGCCCATTCTCATGGGCCTGTTCATGTGTTTCCTGCTGTTTCTGAAAATGCATCTGTTTTTTTTGCTTCGATATGGTCTCCAGTAATACAATTCTCTGGTTCCCCTACGTGGGATTTTTCAAATGAACTGTTTCAGACTGGTTTCCCTCTTGCAGGGTAGTCTTCAAACTATGGTTTTTTGTTTCAAATGCCACAGCACTAGGCAATGATCATGCTTCGGCCCGCTGTACTGTACTCCTTTTGTTAATATAATTACTTTTACTTAGAAAAAAAAAACTTTCATACATGAGAAAATAGATATTGACAAATGGTACATCATGGCCTGATTAATTTCGCTCAGCAATTTCAAATGGTATAACATTTAGTCAACAGTAATCATCAATTTCTGCACACACAGACTAATTTCTCTGGAAGCCTCAGATTTCTTTGGCTTGTTATTCTTATAACTACATAGACATAATTAATAGAGAGATTGAGGACAGAAAAAAATCTAGGGCTTAGTCTCCACTACTCAACATGTTTTGTGAGAAATAATAAATAGATTGATTTCTCTGAGTGCCTTAGCGTTCTTTGGCTCATTTTTTTAATCACAACAACAATAAAAAATGCACTGAGGATTTGTTCTTAGTCCGATTATGCAATTTTCATCAGACATATTATGCAATAATAATAATAAACATAAATTTATTGCAATTTAGGGAAAGCTCGTTCATGTTTTTTTCTTTATATTGGAAGGTTTACTTGATTTTTGAAGTAATTTTTAGTAGATCATAGTGTTGGAATATTTAAAATTACAGAACAACAATGGAGAATAAAACTCCCCTCTTCAATACAGAGAAAATATAAAAAAACAATTCTTCACTGGAAACAGAGTTTTCACTGTAAAAACTATTTCATTAAACTTCAAAACTTTGGTTACAAAATCTCCTCTGACTGGGGGGATAAAAAAAATTTGACTGCTTCAAAACACAGTTCAACACAAAACTCACACTCTAAAATTTCACTCTATCTGTGCATTTACAACTAACTGCTTTGAATTGTGCATATGATGTATATATTATATATATATGGACCTGTACGCACGACATTTTTAAAACAAACATTAAAGAACTTTCAACCAAAAATTAAACTCTCCTTCAATCAATTTCGGGTGCCAAAAAAATTTGCTGACGTCATCAAAAATGTGACGCGAAATTTCTATTCAATCTGCTTTATGAATTTTTCACGTCCGATTTTGGGCACTCGTACGGATGGCTGAGTGTGATGCGAAATTTCTATTAAATCCGCCTCAGTGAGATTTCAAATCCGGAAATTTCAATTGCGGGTGCCAATAAAATTTGCTGACGTCATCAAAAATGTGACGCGAAATTTCTATTCAATCTGCTTTATGAATTTTTCGCGTCCGATTTTGGGCACTCGTACGGACGGCTGAGTGTGATGCGAAATTTCTATTAAATCTGCCTCAGTGAGATTTCAAATCCGGAAATTTCAGTTCTGGGACCACTTTCCTTCAATTTTTTAAACTATGATCAATCAAAAAGAAATATTATACTGCGATCTTGACTGATCGCTGGAAGTGGAAGGCAGCTGCCTGTACATCAGCTGTAAGTAATTTCAACACATAGCATATATTGAGGAAATATTAGTTTGACAAGAATCAGTTATTTCTCTTGAAACTTTAGGTATTAAAAGTCCATGACACAGATATACCACACTCCAAAATCCAAAGAAAATGGAAGAGCGTTCAATTTTTTTAATCAAACTTTTATTGGTGAAGGGTTAATTTATTACGATAACGTCATTAATGAAGTGCAAAATTTTAAACGTAACGTTTATTGACTAGAAAAATAATGACCAAAACGTCAAAAAAATTTGTGTGACGGGTAAAGAGAAATCCAAATTCCAACCCTGCCTGCCACTTGTTGGTGAGTGGAGGTTATTCACTTTTCGTGAGTGGAGGTTATTCACTTTTCATTTACAGCTTACCAGGTTACTCATGTTACCAATATTTTCACATGGCTCACTTTTAGGTGACTACTTATTGTACTTCTTCTTCTTTATAAAGAACAATTGGTAGATAATTGTATATATTATTTGAAATCTATAACAAATCCAGGCAACAAAATTACAACAAATAGAAAAGTATGCAAAAAATTCACCAGGGCACTACTAATGTGTAGATACCCTATAGATCCTCATAACTTACCAACACCTACTATATTGGTATACACATAATATGGCATTTACCTGAAGTATTTCATATGTATCTAGAAGTAAATAAGTTGTATGACAAATGTTATGGCAGATATAATATGTGTATTATAGTTTATATTTCAATTTTTCTAGCATGCATGTGCGGTCCATATAGTGACTACAATTACCAATATATTTCAGTGAAGATGTGAAGATGATCTCTCATTAAGTCCTAATTACTTAAAGCATCATTAATTAACTTTCCAAATGAATAAAATATGTTAACAAATTAGTAAAAACTAGGAAAACAAATCATGCTTTAAAAAAATATGGCACAATGAGTCACACTCTTAGATTTATTTAATTACTCATCAAGTGTCGCTACAACATATATATGATCACCATTACCATAGAAATGGGACATGTGACCATAATTTTGGTTTCTCCAATGACATTCCACATCATGAGCATTGTTTAGGGTTGATTGTGTTGATTTTTTTAAAACAAATCATTTATACATTTTATGGAAATTATAGACACAATTTATAATCACATTACAAGATCATGATGTATGGATATTCCTTATCATTTCTTAGATACTCAAAACTTACCAACACCTAATAGATTGATATACACATCATATAGAATTTACCCCTAGAATTCCACATGTATCCTAAAACAAATTAGTTGTATGGCAATTGTTATGGTGCATATATAATGTGTATTACAGTTTATCTTATAATTTTGTTGAAGTAGCATACAACAATTTACTTAGTGATATGAGAACCACTCTTTAGAGTAGACATCGATTTTGTACACATGGCTTTTCAGTTGATTTTTAAGATATATCATTGGTGATGCTCACATGATTATATAATGAACCATTAAGTTGAACTATGAAATTATTCCTCACAACACACATATATTGATGAATTAATAATTTTTCTCATATAATTTTTTTAATCTATTTTGAAAAAAAAAGAAAAATTATATATAATTATTTCTAAGAAGAACAAGAGAGAGTTACTTACCATATCTTCGTAAAACATATAATAGCGACGTTTGGAGGAAGCTGTCTAACGACGCTTTGGGGCATAGTGTCGCAATTGCGACACTTTTTATAAGTGTCGGTAGTGCGACACATTTCTCTAAATGTCGGTATAGCGACGGTTTCCCAAGGTCAATGACCCAAAGTGAACGATAACTTACCTTTTACTTTTCGGTAAGCGTCGCTCTTCTGACATTTTGAACGATTTCCATTTTCGTCGGTCTTGTGACACTTTTGCAATAGTATCGCACTGAACCCAATAACTTACCTTTTCCCCGCACCTTTCCTTTTCATTGTGGCCGTTCGCTCATTGAATCCAGATCCGACGGCGCTAATACATTTCCGCGCTCATAAAGTAATCGTTTGATGTTTTGGAAAAGCCGCGTGAAATGGGTGGTTTTTCCAAACCACCCGCGCTTACGTGTCACCACCACGTTTTATCGCATTCGAAAATCTAGTTTCCGCTTACCACCATTTACCCTCACGAATACCACTGGCGGTATTCCCTAAACCTCACCCGTTTAACCCGAGTTTAATGTCATTTAACTATGGTTATACCATCGAAGAATAACATTAAAATTATTATTTGCATTCAAATTTTCACCTTTTCGCTTTAAACCTGTAAAAACATTGCAGAACCGTTTTCCTCAAAATCACGCCGTTTGAACCCTGAGAAACTTTGCAGAGCCATTTTCAACCTACCAGTACCATTTTTCGACGCCCATTACCCTGAATTTCCATTACAAAGTACTACATTGTCCTCTGCGAAGCCATTTTCAAAAAATTGAAGACTGAGCACCTCTGCAACGTCTTCAACCGAATTCCGCTGGTTCTCCAGGTACTTTTATTCGAAGTTGACCTCTGAGATTTCAAAATTCCTGTCGATTTCAAATAATTATCAAAGTTACTGCAAAAAAGTGTCCATTTTTCAGGGAAAACTCGGTCAAAATTTCCCTGGAATCCCTAATTTCCCTTTCTCGCAGTTTTTTCCATACCCTGGTCCGTTTTGCTGTTGAAATCGATTTTAAATACACGTCCTGAGCTTTAAATTCCTTGCATTTCCTAAAAACCCTGCTCAGAAACCCCATTTTCAGTAGAAATTTGCCAAGAAACCCCTGTTTCTCGTAAAGGAACTTAGCAAACCGTTTAAGCTTTCTTCGTTCATTATTAAAAATGACCAAGAAACGGGTAACCCCCAAGAATGGAGGCCCAAAATCTGAAAAGAAGTCTTCTGCAAAGATTCCTCAGCTTATGTCCTTCAAAATCGACAAACCAACTCCTGCACTCACGGCTGATTCTACAGAAGTGGTCAGACCAGTCCAGCCTCCAGTCATTTCTCCAGAGAAGAGCCCTTTAGTTGATCTGGACTGTCTAATACTAGACCCTAATGTAGAATTTAACCCGCTTGATGTCTATAATTGGTGCTATGGCAAATCAGTGGAAAAGGGTGACAAAGATATTCCAATTTGGGAATCCAATCTGCCTAGATATATTTTCCCTCTCACTCATTCTGTTCCTAAATTTATCAGATTATGTGAAGCCTATTATATGCCAGAAAAAATATGTATTGTAAACAAAGAAAAAGAAACCCTGTTTTACATCACTGAAGAGTCGATAAATTCCATGCTGAAAATGAATCATGACCCCAATTCTTTTTCCCTAACAAGAGAAGATTTAACCCAACTATATCTTACTTGGATTTCAATGCTAGATTCAAAATATACCAGAATTTTTGTCCAAATCAAGTTGATATGCCTAAGTTAGATCCTCCTTTCGACACCGTTGATTTCCCAGATGAAACTAGACAGATTGTCTCAATGCTCTCCTTCATACTAGGATACGCCAGTGATGAATTCACTGATGTGGCTATCCTAGGTTTTCTGTCAACTCTAAACCCTGGTCAATCACCATCCATTCAGTTCAATTTTGCGAGATGTATTGCTGATAATATGCATTATCAGTTATCCAAATTATTAGAAGAAGGAGTTTTCAGATACTCCTCTTATCTACTACACCTCTTCCTATAATATCAAACAGATAAGTTTCCAATTGAATGTCAGAAAGTGGATGCAGAAGGAAAAGTTCTATTAGTAGTATTTTGGTCATCTATTCTAAGGAAATGGAACAAAGATTATAGTTTTACAGATTTCAATGACTCATTTATAGCCCCTGCTATGTATCTCTTGGAAAAAGAGGAGATCCCTAGGATCAATGATGAGACAAGAAGAATTCTGCAGTTATCAGAGAGCTACAAAACTGGATATTGGTATTTATATAAAAATCATACAGAAATCAGAGTGTATGGCTCATCCCCGGCCCCATATAAGTTACCCAGATTTGTAACTACAAGAATATTTGCTTTAGAATATCTGAGACAACTATTGAATGTAGATGAAATCCACTTCATAGCTTTCAAGAAAAAGACCCAATTTAAGCTGAAAAATCAAATTGGGCCATTCATTGTGAATAACAGAGAAGCTGCCAATGAGATAAATGTAAAACTTAAAGAGTATAAGTTCCCATGTAGTTTTACATGGAAGTATGACCCACAAGGTATTTTGAGTGCAATAAGGGTAAAATGTAAGTTGCCTATTTACTTGCATGATCCTAAGCCCCATATTCAAAGATATGTAAATAAAATTGAATGGGAGCCAAACACCCTATCTGATGATGATTCACAGGTAGTACAGGTAATACAGGTAGACAGTGGCAAAGGCAAACAGATTGAACAGACAATACAGGTGGCTTCTATAAGAAAAGATACTTATAATGTACATAAAAGAGACAGAGAAGGAGATAGTTTCATAGCTGAGACTATTGAGAACATAAAATTCAGAACTCCTTATAGTAAAAGAATCAAGTCAACAGAAGAAGAAAAGGATAAGGCTGTAAATATTGATATAAATGATGAAGCAACAAGAATAGTCACTCAAACATTAGAAGAGCTTCAAAATGTATAAATTGGAATACAACAAAAAGATACAGTCATGAAGGAAAACCAGGCTACTATCGATTTGCCTCCTTCTTCTCAGGAAACTGACAATACAGAGTCAGAGATTCAGATCATATTCAGACAGATTAAAGAGAAGAATGAAGAGCTCAAGAATCAAGCTCATTCTAGATTTCTTAAGGAAAAGCCTGGAAACAAAGACTGGATTCTTTCAGCATTTGATTATTCATCCAATAAATTGTTAATGTCATTCTTGAAGCCTACAGTGGCTGAGCCCAAATCAGTGGCAAATTATTCCAAAACAGATCTTGAACTGGATGCAGATGCCATTCATGAATTAGATCAAATTGAATTTCATAGGAGCAATACTGAAATGCTATATTCCAAAATTGTCAGTAAAACTATGAAATCAATTAGGCTTGAAAAAACAGTGCTCAACCTCCAAAATCAAATGAGGTTGGACAAAGCCTCACTGTATGCTAATAATTTAAGAATAAAAGCACTAGAAGATATAGTGATTGAAGCAGGGGGTGACCCAGCCAACATTGAAGGGGCAAAAGTCTTAATTAAACAGAAAAATGAGGATATAGCTGCTCTTAGAAAACAGTTGAAGTTTCCTCAGAGTGAAAACTCTCAAGCAAAAAAAATTCTACAGCAAAAAACAGAGAATGATGATTTAAAGCAGCTTGTACATCAAATGACAGGTCAGATAAAAACAATGGAAAGTCAAATAGAAGCTCTAATGAAAGAGAATGAAGAACTAAGAAAAGCACAACCAATGGTCATTCCTACAGTGATCCCCACTGTAAACACTGCTCTACCATCTACTTTGGCAGAACACTTGGCACCGAACGGAGTACTGCCAACTGCAGTGCCAATTACTTCTCTAATCTTTGCCTCTTCTTCTTCATCCTCACAGAGGACCACACCACAAGACCAAGATAAAGAGATTCTTTGTTTGAGAGGCACTATTAAAAATTTGGAAAAATCCAAAAATGATGCCTTGATTACTTCTAGAGGACATGAGCAAAGGGCTGATCGACTACAAGAACAGGTAAAGATTCTGCAAGCACAAGTAAATCTTACAGATCAAGTGGCCTTTATAAAAAGTCATTTATGGACCAAAATTATTGAGGGCATTCATTCTCAATGGCCTTCAATTTGGATAATTTATGAACAGAGGGAGTTACTTCAAGTTGCTAGTGTAGAGATTGACAAGAATAAGAGGGAAATTGACAAAAAACCAGCCCAAGCAATCCAAATCATAGCTTTTTTAAACAGTAAAACCAGGGAAGAGTTGGAAGAATTGAAAATTGTTGATAGAACAGAAACCATTCTTCAAATAAAAAAGGTCCCGAACAAAAGAAACATAATGAGTACTCTAGAGGACTGGTGTAAAGACATGAATTTATCCATCTCAAGATTTTTAGCCAAATACAAAACATTGTCAGAAGCAGGTTTGCCTGATATTCACGCATTGAATGACAAGTTAATGCCTCAGAAAGAGTATGATCTAAAAATCAGAAATCATGCAAAAGAGCAAGCGAGACAACAACTGCCTCAAGGATCACCAACAGGCAGAATACTTCTTCAGTATTTTGAAAATCTGTTCTTTTTAGATAATGAGATCAGGCATATGTTCACTATAAAGCCTAACTTTTCCAAGTATACAGAGGCAGATGAAAGTTACAGAAAATTGAAGACTATGAAGATCCCCTCTGCAGAAAAGTGGCAAGAATTCACAGATCTGTTGTGAATTTAATGGATAAAAAACAGGAAATTCACTTGCAAATTCAGTTTTTACTGTTACCTCAAATGGTAAAAATATAGGGTTAAAGTGCAGTACAACAACAATCAGTTCAAATTAGAATAATCAGTTCTATTTTTGCTTGTAAAAAGGTAACAGCTTGCAAACTGTTTTGCAGCTGTCCCTCTTTTTAAGTTTTCTTTCCTATTTTTGATTAAAACATCATCTCAATTCCTGAGATATTTTGTAAACATTTTTTTGTATAAATACTTCACAATTCAAAGTATTCAGTGTGAATAAAATTTCGCAAGACAACTATAGTTCGTGCTCTCTACTTGGCATTTTAATGTTTTCTACTTTGTTCGTGCTCTCTACTTGGTCGTTGGCCTGTGGGTGATATGGAGTTGTAATTTTGTGCTGAATGTGGTAGTTTTGCAATGTTTCAGCTAATTTATTACCTACATATTGTGGTCCTCCATCTGTGATTATGTCCCTTGGGAGACTATAGCGCACAAAGATTTGGAAAAGAAACTGTACTACAGAGTCCTCTGTAGCTTTTGAAACTGCCTCTGCTTCGACCCACTTAGTGACATATTCGGTTGCAACTAGGATGTATGTATTTTGGTTTGAGGGAGGACTAATAGGGCCAAAAAAATCAAGTGCCCAACGTTCAAATGGTTCAATCACTAGTTGAGGTTTCAAAGGCATTTCATCAGACTGCCCAGGGCGTCCTGCCCTTTGGCAGCTATCACAGGCCTGCACGAATTTTTTGGCATCCTTAAATATGGTAGGCTAGTAATAGCCTGTTCGTAAAACCTTATGGGCAGTTCTACGGTTCCCAGTTAGATCCCCTTCTTCAATCTTCTTATCTGTAGCTTAAGGATTCTTAAGTGCCCTTTTGCTCAGATTCCATCCACTCCATCAAATCAAGCCTATACATAGCCTTAGAAGGTCACCTATCTTGCCCTTAGCACATTTGTATCTCTGAGCCTTATTTCTTAGTTCTGCTTGCCTAGAGAGTTGACTCCATTGCCCAATATTCTGGTAGATCCTTCTCGTTTACCTTGAAATCTCTTTATTCCCACCAATCCTTTAAAATCAAACCCAAATAAACAATCATAGCTAGCCTAATATCTGTTACTAAAACAAAGCTAAATCATACGGAGAGATCCCTCTCTAGAGTTCAAGAAGGCTAGATCTTGAATTCCCAAAGTGGTTCTTGGTTACCCTTGGTGTTCTTAACTACAAAAATCCCTATCCCACAACTTGAGAATTACTAGGGTGATAACAGGCCTTGGGGGTATTATGATCCTTGGAGGAAACTCCCACAGCTAGAAGAGTTGACAGAGAAAATTGGATCGAGTACAAAGGTGTGGCAGGTGGGTTTTACCCTGCACCAATTGTTATGGTGCATATATGATGTGTATTACGGTTTATCTTATAATTTTTTTGAAGTAGCATACAACAATTTACATAGTGATATGAGAACCACTCTCTAGAGTATACATCGATTTTGTACACATGGCTTTTCAGTTGCTTTTTAAGATATATCATTGGTGACAATCACATGATTATATAATGAACCATTAAGTTGAACTATATAATTATTTCTCACAACACATACACACAAAGCGTCGCTATTGCGCCGGATGCCTCTAAGTGTACAAAAAGCAACTGAAAAGCCATTTGTACAAAATCAACTGATATGCTTTTCAGTTGCTTTTTAAGATATGCCTCTAAGATATATAGGGTCGCCATTGCGACGTCTTCCTTCAGACGTCGCCACTGCGACACTTTCTCTAAGTGTCGGTATTACGACCAATTTCTCCAAACGTCGGTATAGCGACGGATTCGGGCAGGATTGAAAAAATTTGCGGAAATTTCCGACATTTGGTCAAAAGCGTCGGAAGCAAGTGTCGGAATTTCCGCCAAAATGTAGTACTTTAGCGACGCTTTGGGCGATGGTGTCGCAATTACGACGTCTTCCTCCAAACGTCGCAATCGCGACACAGTCTAGGTGTCAGTATTGCGAACGGCTTCTATAGACGTCGGTATAGCGACGGTCACGGGCGGGATGGAAAAAATTTGAGAAAATTTCCAACATTTGGTCAAAAGTGTCGGAAGCAAGTGTCGAAATTTCTGCCAAATGTAGTAGTTTAGCGACGCTTTGGGCCATGGTGTCGAAATTGCGATGTCTTCCTCCAAACGTCGCAATTGCGACAGGTTTTAGGTGTCGGTATTGCGACAGCTTTCTATAGACGTCGCTATAGCGACGGTTCCGGGCGGGATGGAAAAAATTTGGGAAAATCTCCGACATTTGGTCAAAAGCGTCGGAACCAAGTGTCGGAATTTCCGCCAAATGTACTAGTGACTGGCTGAGTATTCCCTACCATCCCAAGTGGAGGGAGGCCAGTCAGGAAATATATATCCTAGACCATCAACTTGATCCGGTGCCCCTGCACTATAAAGACCTCATGGTTTGGGTCCCAATAGCTGACAATCTGGGCCAATAAGTGCTCCCCAGCTCTCATCAAAGGGTTCTCCACAAACTTCAGAACCCCAAACCTGGCCAAAGCACTGTGGATACCTTGATCCTCCCAGATCTTTGACTGTAATGCGCCCAGGTCTGGCTCTCTCTCTAGTTGATCCATAATTATGCCATTTCTGCACAAAACCATAATATTTGTCAGCATACAGATAGGAAAGATTGTTTCTCATCACAAAAACGTAGTGCTCCGCTAAAAAAATAGCATAGAAGAACCCCTCCCTGATAGGTCGCATTTTTCAGGCCCAAACCTAGGATAGTTTACACTTTTCTGCCCAAAACCTGCTACCCAGGTCACACATTTTGCCCCAAAAAGTGCAACCCGGCCATGAAGACGAGTAGGGGTCTATTCCTGAGTCCTAGGGACTTAATCTGAACTTTCAATCCACTGAAAAAAAAAGATTAGGGTTAGGCCTCTTACCTGCAACTGACGGATCTTGATTCCAACAGTCAGTTTGTCTACTATGATCATCACAAGATTTAGAACCTTCTCTCCTTTCTACATTCACCACAGCGTAACATGCAAATGAGTGAATTTGGAGGGAAAATGCCTTATTAAAAAAGAAACCCTGGTTTTTTCTTTTGCCTGTTGTCAACCAACCATAGCTCCATTTACCAAACCATCCATACCATTGGAAAGCTCTCACCGAGCCCTCAAATGGGTATCTATTAGTTTTTAGTGATTTGATACTTCATCGGGACACATTTTTCCCAAGATTAGTACCCTTCCTCAAAATCAAATTTCTTCACTTGAAACACTCATACTGGGGGCACCACTTCACCTCCATACTTGTCCATGCTCGTGTCAACTTTCGTCGTGAGTTACCATCTTGTACTTATGATTTTATGGTCCCTATTGGACCCTTTTTTCTATGTGGCAGCACCATCGAGTCACCCTTGTTTAGAGCATCTGAGTTGAGTCATCATTACATTCATGGAGTCTATCCCGAGTCCCTTTGCATCCCACTATAGTTCTCCATCATTCATTTCTTGGTCCTTCTTTCTTGTCACACATTATGGCCTTAAGTGCCATTGTCCCTATCCCTCATGATGTTGTGTCAGTTGCTGCTAGGTCATCCATGCCCTTTATGCTCTAACAAGGGAAGTTATTTGTTCGCTACTCAGTACCCCCCATTTCATCATCATCATTGGTATTAGTCTGTCAGTCACTCTACTATTTTCTATCATGCCTTAGTTGAGGATCCCTTATTGCCTCACCTATGGTGGACTTCCTTCTATCGACATCAGCTCATTCATTCCAGAAGACAAGTCTAGAGGGCGGTGTACCTTGGTTCTAGCTTCCACTCTTGTTCGGTGCCCCGAATCAGGCAAAGGGACTCCTTATTTCCATTTGACTTGATTTTTTCTCAGCTCCAACTCATTTCAGCATGATCAAAATCCGTATACTAGATGGTTCAGTGATGCAGCAGCTGATATCGGCGATTCCCAGGTATGTGTGAGATGTCCCAACCCTCATGAGGGGGTGGCCCTACAGGTAGCCCGCACATACCTGGATGGCTTCCTCACTTCAATATTCAATGCAGATCCATAGATTTTGATGATTCCAGCCTTAGCTGCTTGCAGTGCCTTCTTGATTGCATATATTAGTTATATTTTCATAGCCTTTCCTGTTTACAGGGGCATCTGGGTTGTATTTGTGTCTCGTGTACTTAGATACTATTGTACAAAGTCCTAGCTATTATTGCAGGCACAATATGTATGTAGGATTCATTAAAATATTATTTATCTGGCTCATGTTTATGCGAGCATATGCTTTCTTATTTTGTCCCACAGTTTTCTGGATGCCTCATTGTTTGTACTTTTCCTCAGCAGGCATACATATGCCTCCCTCGCTGCCTATAGCATAGGTACTCACTCATCAAAGAGACTTGTCACACTTGTAAGTCTCGCCTCCTCAGGGTATAGTTATTTTAGCACTTTGGTCTACCTTATACTCCTCTCTCTTTGACTTCCCCTTCGATGTCTAGTGATTGAGTTCTTACAATGTACTTCAATCATACGATTAGCTTCTAACGCTCATACGCTGGGGGGAAATCTGTTACACCTTTTTTTGGTCATCTATCCCATTATTATTAGATGGACCCAAGTACACCATCTAAGACCAATTTACCCTAAGTAAAATCACATTCACTATGAAAAATAACTTATTAAACCAACTTTATTAAGTTTCTTATGGTCTAAACAGGAAACCCCATGAGGAAACATTAAATAAATCTATATCTGTTTGATTTTCCTCAAGGAATAACTAGTTAAACAATATTTTAATTAATATTCCTGGTTATATTTAACCAAAACAAGGAAATTAATTAGACAAATCATTATTTATCTTATTATTTTCTAAGAATAATTATTTAAACCTTATTTAAATAATATTCTTTGTTAAATATGACTAAATCTCCCTTAAATAATTAAATAAATAATTATTTATTTGATTATTACTCAACCATATCCTTAAAATGATAAATAAAACATTTATTTATTTATTATTACTCAACCACATCCTTAAAAAGATAAATAAATCATTTGTTTATTTATTATTTATAAATAAATGGATTTAACCCAAGTCAAATTCCTTTTTCTCTCCAACAAATATAATAAAATATTCCACAAAAGTTGGATCTTGATTTGGTTAATAATATTTTAATTATGCACCAATATCTAGACTAACTCAATATTTTGTTATAAATAGAAGGGTTTTCCCATTCATTTATGACCTTCTGTTGCCTAAAGGTCACTCTGGATCTATACTTTTGGTTTGACAATGATCCACCATCATTGTCATATTTTCTACCATTTTTGTCTGGGTTTTCTACACAACCAACAGAGAGAGGAATTCTAGATCTAAAGTGATGAGGAATTTCAAAAACCCATCGCATTGAGGGGAAATAGGAACACCCTCATGTGTTTTCCTCCCGGGTGCCCCTAATACAAAATTCATTCAACATATTCTTGTCTTGTCTATTGGATGCATGGAGTAAATCTTGTTTTTTGTACTGTTTAATGTCTTCTAATGCATAGATCTAGATTTTTGCAGCATTTATCTTGATCACCTAACTGCAGATATGAAGATATTGACAACCATATTTGTTGTTAGGACTGTTGTTACGCACACCAAAAGTGGTCTTTTTTCGTACGCTTGGAATTAAGATTCATATTAACAATTAGGTTATCCCTTAAGGTTAGGGTAAAGTTAAAGTTAAGGTTAAGGTTAGGTTAAGGTTAAGGTCAAGGTTAGGTTAAGGGTAAAGTCAAGGTTAAGATTATGGTTATGGGAAGGCTAAGGTTAAGGTTAAGGTTAAGTTAAGGTTAAGGTCAAGGTTAGGGTTAGGTTATTGTTAAGGTCAAAGTAAGGATTAGGTTATAGTTAAGGTTGAGGTTAAAGTCAAGGTTAAGGATTTGGTCAAGCTTAGGGTTAGGTTATAGTTAAGGTCAAGGTTAAGCTTAGGTTAAGATTAAGTTTAAGATTAAGGTTAAGGGTTTGGTCAAGGTTAAGGTTAGGTTATAGTTAGGTTTAAGGTTAAGGTTAAGGTTACACATTTAGTTATATTAAGCTTAAGGTTAAGGATTTGGTGAAAGTTAGGGTTAGGTTAAAGGGGTAAGGTTAAGGTTAAGGTTAAGGTTAAGGGTTTGTTAAGGTTAGGATTAATTTATAGTTAAGGTCAAGGTTAAGGTTAAGGTTAGGGTAAAGTTAAAGTTAAGGTTAACCTTAACCTTAACCTTAACCTAACTATAACATTACCCTTAACCTTAACCTTACCTTAACCTTAACTTAAGGGTTAAGGTTATAGTTAGGTTAAGGTTAAGGCCAAGGTTATGTTAATGGTAAGATAAGGTTAAGGTGAAGGTTAATGTTAAGGTTAGGTTAACATCAAGGTTAAGATTATGGTTATGGGAAGGATAAGGTTAAGGTTAAGGTCAAGGTTAAGGTCAAGGTTAAGGGTAAGGTTAAGGTTAGGTTAAGGTTAATATTAGGTTAAGGTCCTTAACTTTACCCTTAACCTTCACCTTAACTTTAACCTTAACCCTTACCTAACCTTAAACCTAACCTTAGCCTTAACTTAACCTTAACCTTGACCTTAGCCTTCCCATAACCATAACATAACTTTAACCATGACCTTAGCCTTCCCTCAACTTAACCTTTACCTTGAACTTAAGCTTAACATTACCTTAACCTAAATTTAACCTTAACCTTCCCCAACCCTTAACCCTAACCTTAACCATAACCTTTACCTTAACCTTAACCTGACTAAACACATAACCTTAACCTTAACCTTTACCTAAACCTTCACCTTAACCTTAACCTTAACCTTCACCTTAACCTTCACCTTAACCTTAACCTTGACTTTACCATTAACCCAACCTTAATCTTAACTATAACCTAATCATAACCCTAACCTTAACCAAACCCTTAACCTTAACCAAACTCTTAACTTTAACTTTAACCTGACTAAACCCAAACTTTAACTTTACTGTTAAGGTTAAGGTAAGGGTAAGGTTAAGGTTAATATTAAGGTTAAGATATGGTTAAGGTTAGGTTAAGGTAAGGTTAAGGTTATGGGTTTAGTCAAGTTAAGGTTAAGGTAAAGGTTATGGTTAAGGTTAAGGGTTTGAGAAGGTTAAAGTTAAGGTTGAGGGTAAGATAAGGTTAACGTTAAGGTTAAGGTTAAGGTTTAGTCAGGTTAAGGTTAAGGTAAAGGTTATGTTTAAGGTTAAGGTTAAGGTTAAGGGTAAGATAAGGTTAACATTAAGGTTAAGGTTAAGGTTAGGTTAAGGTCAACATAAATGTTAAGGTTAAGGTTAAGGTCAAGGTTAGGTTACAGTTAAGGTTAAGGGTAAGGTTAAGGTTAAGGTTAGGGTTAAGGTTATGGGTAAAGTTAAGGTTAAGGTTTGGTAAAGGTTAGGGTTAGTTTATAGTTAAGGTTAAGATAAGGATAATGTTAGGTTAAGATTTAGATTAAGGTTATGGTTAAGGTTAATGTTAAGGTTATGGTTAAGCCTCTAACCCTAACCTTGACCAAACCCTTAAGCTTAAGCTTAACCTTAACCTTTACCCTAACCTTACCTTAACCTTAACCTTAACCTTACCTTAACCTTAACTTTATCTTAACCTTGAATTTACCCTTAATCTAACCTTAACCTTAAGCTTAAACTTAACCTTATCTTAACCTTAACCTAACATTAACCTTAACCTTAACCTAACTATAAATTCAAGGTTAAGGTTAAGGTTAAGGGTAAAGTCAAAGTTAAGTTTAAAGTTAAGGACAAGGTGAAGGCTAAGGGTAAGGTTAAATTTAAGGTTAAGATAAGGTTAAGGGTAAGGTTAAGGTTAGGTTAAGGGTATATTTAAGGTTAAGGGTACAGGTAAGGTTAAGGTTAAGGTTAAGGACAAGCTCAAGGTTAAGGTTAAGTTAGGTTAAGGTAAGGTTAAGGTTATTGTTATGGTTAGGGTAACGTTAGGGTTAGGTTATAGTTAAGGTTAAGGTTAAGGGTAAATTTAAGGTTAAGGTTAGGGTTAAGTTATACTTAAGGTTAAGGTTAGGTTAAGGATAAACTCGAGGTGAACCTTAGCCTTCCCATAAACTAAAAATTAACCTTAACCATAACCTAACCTTAACCCTGAACTTAACTATAACCTAACCCTAACCTTGAGCAAACCCTTAACCTTAATCATAACCTTAACCTTAAACTTTACCTAACCTTAACCTTAACCTAACCCTAACATTATCCTAACCTTAAACCTAACCATAACCTTAAATTTACCCTTAACCTAACCTTAACCATAATCTAACCTTAACCATAACCTTAACCTTAACCTAACCTTCACTTTAACCTTAACCTTAACCTTGAAAAAACCCTTAACCTTAAACTTAACCTTAACTTTCCCCTTAACCTAACCTTAAACTTAACCTTACCCTTCACCTTAACCAAACCCTTAACCTAAACCTTAACCTGAACCTTAACCCTAAGCTTAACCTTAACCTAACCTTAACCTTGACTTTACCCTTAACCTTAACCTTAACTTGACTAAACCTGTAACCTTAACCTTAACCTAACCTTAACCTTGACCTTGAATATAACCTAACCCTAACCTTAACCTTGAATTTATCCTTAGCATAACATTAACCTTGAGTTTACCTAGCCAAATTTAACGTTAAGGTGAAGGTTAAGGTTAAGGTTAAGATACATATAAGGTTAGGTGAAGGTTAAGTTTAAGGTTGTCGGTTTAGTCAGGTTAAGGTTAAGGTTAAGGTTAGGTTAAGTTTAATGTTAAGGTTAAGGGTTTAGGAAGGTTAAGGTTAAGGTTAAGGGTAAGATAAGGTTAAGGTTAAGTTTAAGATTAAGGTTACGTTAAGGTCAAGTTCAAGGTTAAGGTTAAGGTTAAGGTCAAGGTTAAGGGTAAAGTGTATTGTTCCCAATTTTAGCCCCAAGCTAGAATGGAACATTATAGTTGCACATTTTATTTATGTTTAATAAAATGGTCAAGGAGACACCTTAGCCCTTTTAGATGAAGAAATAACACTCCTAATGTGAAAATAAGGAGAATAAAGCAGATGAAATAAAGCTGTTGTGAATGGAGCCCAGCTCAATTGGATTAGTCATCTTTGACTAAAGTCAACATCGCTGCCTATAGAGGGGAAGCTTCCTAGAGAATCCACGCAGTTTTGGATGGAAGACACTCTTGTGAGGGTGGAAACCCTAATTGGTGGGACCATGGTGGAGAATAGGTTCCTTTATTTATATGGAGGAGATGGTAGCCCATTTTCATTATGCTATGTTTTAGATTTCAGACAAGGGTCTGCAAGAGCTCGCATCCTCGGGTTGTTTAGCAGGGTGATGGTGACCTCGGGTACTAGGGTGTTCCTGGTCGAGAATACCTAAATATTCCTCAAGGAAGGATGAGGAATGAGCTTATTTTCCTCAATCCAGCATTGGCTATAGTTACATTCATCTTCTATAGTGGTAGCTCTGCAGCAGCGAGGATGTTGTGTAGCTGGGTGCAGCTAGAGAGGAACTCATGGAGGCTTCTTAGCTTGTTTTCTTCAGTGGTGGAGGGATATATTCATTGGAGGAGCTGCAAGGAGGATTATCGGGCTTCATTTCATATCTGTTTTAATGGGCCAACATTCCATCATCTCCCACTATGCAGTCCATGGAGAAAACTGCGTTATTTTGGAGGACGCAGTGAGAGAGGGTTTCATGGATCTCATTAGGAGTTGCTTTTGAGACAAAGGGATCAGCCCTTTGTATTGGAGGCATTAATAGAGGAGGGCATCTACATTTCAGATCTACCATGGCCTTATTCATATTTTTTATTAGTTGCAGTGACAACTCTGTTGTCGCATTTTTGTATGTTGCAGCATTTCTAGCAATCTTTCCTAGATTGGCTAGAAATCTTGTATTTCAGCCAATTTCTTGTTATTGGGATTATTTCTTATATTAATTCAGCCACATATGCATTTCAATCATATTTAGCAGCTATGTCTTCATATACACTGTGCATTTTTAGCTACTCCGGCATTTTGTGGAGTTGCATCTACTCTCGTGTTTCATAGCTTACTCATTGGAGGTTGGATCTCAAAGCTTGAGTGGCTTGTCCCTCATGATATTTCTTGTATTTTAATGCTGATATCATAATAGAATTATGGCTGTAGTATTTTCCCTCTTATGGTGTATTTCAGATATGCAGAGTTACCGGTTATGTTCATGTATTGTTGTAGCTCTCTCATTGAGCATTATTTTAGAGACCTAGATTTGGGAGATCTGAATAACCCATCTAGAGTTATTTATTTGAGCTCATTTTCTGTAGGGGAGTTTTATTAGATTTTTTCTAGGGAAACCCAACATTGGTTTTCCTTATTTATGTAGCAGCTTCCTTATACATCGTCCTCAAGGACCCTATAGCAGAAATTCCCGAGGTGGAATATTGAATATCCATAGGCAGAGTTTGAGAAGAGCCAGCTATCCTCGGGATTTCTCCCTTCCTTAGAAGGAGTCATATCCTATAAATTACCCATCATTAAATCTTTGAAATTGACTTGTGATAGCTCATTGAAGAAGGAATTGGAATATCTCAAGATATTCCCGATGCAGCAGCATGATCCTGAAAAAGGGACATTAGAGTGGTATCAACGCATGATCTTGGCTCAGCCTGTGCCCAAGATCTATTGCCATCAGCAAGAGGATTTTATCTTCAAGGAGAGGAGATTTACAGAGGAAACAAGAAAGGAATGAAGGAAGAGGAGGTTTCCCTTCTTCTTTTTTTAGACCATTGAGCACACCATTGAAGATCTAATGAAAGGGAAAATTTGGAGAAATTTTCTGTGAGAGTTTCTTGATGGGACAAATCCTATCTATTCTCATGAAAGGGTGTGAGAATTCAGCCACACATGCAGATTTATAGGGAAGTCCTTTGTTCTCTTGCATTGCAAAGGAGTAGAGGAAGAAATGAGGCCATGGGAGGAGCAACACTGCAACTCAAGGTATGGCTCATGATTGTTGATTCGAAGGTTCCGTTTTTCATTGACATGCAAATGCAAAAACTTGTGATGCATTCACTAAGGCTTTGGTGGAGAAAACTTGGTGAAACTCATTGTGTCATAAACACAAACACTTTGCATACATTGGAAGGAACCAACAGCGTTGTCACATTAAGAGGAGATCCATCACCACATGGTTGTGAAAGGGGAGCCATTGCTTCCACTAGAGGAGCCCTTGTGTCTTTGCAAGGAGTTCCAAATATTTTTGCATGTGGATACCAAGACACAATTCTGGAGACATATGTAGCATTTTCTGGGGATTTTGAGATGGAGGAAGAAGAGCAGAAGGATCATCATGAAGGGATGATGAGCATTCTCCCTTATCTATTTCAGATATTTTCTTCACATGGGAGAAGGACTGCACTGCGCAGTAAAGAGAGAGAAAGGACCTTTCATTCCTCTCATATATTCAGTCCACTTCCTATCTTGATGTCTCACTTTTGGAGGCTTTACGCTTGGGAGGCCACATGATCTAAAGATGATGAGAGGAATCATGACATTTGGTTCACCACTCTTGGATTCTAGAGGGGTGGAGACACTTGAGGAGTCCATTACAATGCAGAGATTTTTGGGGCAAGCTCATGGAGGAGGGTTACACACTCTCATTTTCAGTACCACCCATTCTCATCAGTTTCACTGCGCAGATAGAGTTGTTGTATGGATGGAGGATAGCATATTTATGATGCCAGATGACTACTCCATGGATTTGGTGAGAGAGAGGTCACTTACTTTGGGGAAGAACTCTTTCATGCCTTGGAGTAGAGGGAGGCCACTCATGCTTATATTTCCAAGGATTAGGAGATTCTTTGGAGATGATAGTCTCTCATGGGAGGCTTACTTCCAGAGATCATCATTTCTTTGAGCATGAGCAGCTGCATGGTGGCATGGAAGCAACTTGGAGGATGACTTTGGCATGAGGGGATGTCAAGGTAGCAGGCAGTAGTGTGATGGAGCACCATATTACAAAATATCAATGATGTCTATGTGGAGGATGGATCCAGGATGGAGGACTCAGCTTTTGGTTGAGTATTCCTAGGATCTTGATGCATGCATGATTCTTGGATGGCCTTGATGGAGATGGAATATACTTTGTGGATGATATTATCATCTATCATCATGGTAGAATCTTCTTGACTAGGGCTTCTAGTATCAAGGAGAAATTATTTGCATGTAGCACGTGAGGACTTCCTAGCTATGCATTCGAATGCATATTTTGCCTTGCTAGAGGAGTTCACTCTGGAGGGCATTCAATATCATCTACATCATCATATGGATATATGCATAGCCTGGTTAATTTTGGAGAGGTTGGCACAACCATTCCCTTACTCATTGGAGGAGAGGGAGAACATTCATGTTGATCCATTTCATCTCAAGAGCTCTAGTGCATGATGGAGGAGGTATAATGTCATATTTTGTATTGTACTTATTTTCACTGATTGAGGAGCATGATGTATCGAGGAGGCTTGTTCCTTCTTACATTTTTTCATGAGGATGTACTTGCAGCTACTTGTAGCCTTGATTTTGGCTAATTATATGATGGTTGTGGGGGAAGCCACATGTTTCTTGGTGTGCACCATTGGCACCAATTTTTATTCTCATGTTTTCATCTTATGTGGAGATGTGTGGTAGCAAACAAGTGGCTAGTACAACACTTGTTATTTTTGTTAAGTTCAAGGTCAAGGTTATGGGTAAAGTGTAATGTTCCTAATTTTAGCCCGAAACTAAAATGGAACATTATAGTTGCAAATTTTATTTTTGTTTAATAAAATGGGCAAGGAGACACCTTAGCCCCTTTTAGAAGAAGAAATAACACTCCTAATGTGAAAAGGAGGAGAATAAAGCAGCTGAAATAAACACCAATGGTGTGAATGGAGCCCAACTCACTTGGATTAGTCATCTTTGACTAAATTCAATAGCCCTGCCTATAGAGGGGAAGCTTCCTAGAGAATCCATGTAGTTTTGGAGGGAAGACACTCTTGTGAGGGTGGAAACCCTAATTGGTGGGACCATGGTGGAGAAGAGGTTCCTTTATTTATATGGAGGATATGGCAGCCCATTTTCATTATGCTATGTTTTAGATTTCAGACAAGGGTCTGCAAGAGCTTGCATCCCCAGGATGTTTAGTAGGGTGATGGTGCCCTCGGGCACTAGGGTGTTCCTGGTCGGGAATCCCTACCTTTTCCTCAAGGAAGAATGAGAAATGAGCTAATTTTCCTCAATATAGAATTGGCCATAGTTACATTCATCTTCTACAAAGCTCTACAGCAGAGAGGACATTGTGTAGCTGGGTGCAATTAGAGAGGAACTCATGGAGTCTTCTTAGCTTGTTTTCTTTAGTGGTGGAAGGATATATTCATTGGAGGAGCTGCAAGGAGGATTCCTGGGCTTCATTTCAGATTTTTTGGCATGGGCCAACATTCCATCATCTCCCACTGCGCAGTCCATGTAGAAAACTATGTTACTTTGGAGGAGGCAGTGAGAGAGGGTTTCATGGAGCTCATCAGGAGTTTCTTTTGAGACAAAGGGATCAGCCCTTTTTATTGGAGGAATTATCAAAGGATGGAATATAAATTTCAGATCTACCATGGCCTCATTCATATTTTGTATCATTTGCAGTGAAAACTCTGTTGTCACATTTTTGTATGTTCTGGCATTTCTAGCAATCTTTCCTAGATTGGCTAGAAATCTTGTATTTCAGCTCATTTCTTGTTATTGGGATTATTTATTGTATTCCTTAAGCAACATATGTATTTAATTCATATTAAGCAGATATCCCTTCATATACACTACATAGTTGCAGCTACTTCAATGTTTTGTGGAGTTGCAGCTACTCTTGTATTTCATAGCTTATTCATTGGAGGTTAGATCTAAAAGCTTGAGTGGCTTGTCCCTCCTGATATTTCTTGTATTTTATTGCTGATATCATAATAGAATGATGGTTGTAGTATTTTCCCTCTTACATTCTATTTCAAATATGCAGAGTTACTGTTTATGTTCATGTATTGTTGTAGCTCTCTCATTGAGCATTGTTTTAGAGACCTAGAATGGGGAGGTCTGAATAACCCATCTAGAGTTATTTATTTGAGCTCATTTTCTATAGGGGAGTTGTATTGGAGTTCTTATAGGGCATCCTAGCACTGTTTACCTTATTTATGCAGCAAATTCCTTATACAGCGTCCTCAAGGACCCTGTAGCGGAAATTCCCGAGGTGGAATATTGCATATCCATGGGTAGAGTCTAAGAAAGGCCAACTAGCCTCAGGATTTCTCCCTTCTTTAGAAGGATTCATATCTTATAAATTCCCCATCATTAAATCTCTGAAATGGACTTGAGATATCTCACTGAAGAAGGAATTGAAATATCTCAAGATATTCCCGATGGAACAGCATGTTCCTAAAAAAGGGACATTACATAAAGTTAAGGTCAAGGCTCAGGTTAGGTTATAGTTAACATTAAGGTTAGGTTAAGGGTAAATTCAAGGTTAAGGTTAAGGTGAAGGTTAAGGGTAAGGTTACGGTTAAGGGTTACGCCTTGACTTTACCGTTAACCTAGCCTTAACCTCTAATATAACCTAACCCTAACCTTGAACAAAACCTTAACCTAACCTTAAGCTTAACCATAACCTTCCCATAACCATAAGCTTAACCTTAACCTAGCCTTAACATTAACCTTAACCTTTACCTAACCTTTACCTTAAACTTAGCCTTAACCTTAACCTTGAGCTTCAAGGTAAGGTTTCGTCAAGGTTAGGGTTAGGTTATAGTTAAGGTTAAGGTTAAGGTTAAGTTTAAGTTAATGTTAATGTTAAGGGTTTGGTTAAGGTTAAGTTTAATGTTAAGGTTAAGGGGTTAAGGTTAGGTTAAGGTAAATTCAAGGTTAAGGTTAAGGTTAAGGTTAAGGGGGTAAGGTTAAGGTCAAGATTAAGGTTAGGTTAAGGTTAAGGTGAAGGTTAAGGTTATAGTTAAGTTAAGGTTAAAGTTAAGGCTAAGGTTACGCTTAAGGTTAAGGTTAAGGGTAAAGATAAGGTTATGGTTAACGTTACATTAAGGGTAAAGTCAGGGTTAAGGTTAGGATAAGCTTTATGTTAAGGTTATGGTTAAGGTAAGGTTAAGATAAGGTTAAGGGTAAGGTTAAGGTTAAGGTTAGGTTAAGGTTATGGTTAAGGTAAGGTTAAGTGTAAAGTTAAGGTTAAGGTTAGGTTAAGGTTAAGATAAGTTTAAGGGTAAGGTTAAGGTGAATGTCAAGGTTAAAGTTAATGTTAAGGCTAATTTTAAGGTTAAGGTTAAGGTCAATGGTAAGGTCATGGTTAAGGTTAAGGTTACAGTTATGGGAAGGTTAAGGTTAAGGTTATGGTTAAGGTTAAAGTTAAGGTTAAGGTTAAGGTAAGGTTAAGGTTAAGTTAAGGTTAAGGTTAAGGTTTGGTAAAGGTTAGGGTTAGGTTATGGTTAAGGTTAAGGATAGGTTGAGGGTAAAGTCAAGGTTAAGGTTATGGTTATGGGAAGGTTAAGGTTAAGGTCAAGGGGTTAAGGTTAGGTTAATGGTAAAGTCAAAATAAAGGTTAAGGTGAAGGTGAAGGTTAAGGTTAAGGTTAATATTATGGTTATGGTAAGGTTAAGGTTAAGGTTAGGTTAAGGTTCAGGTTAAGGTTAAGAGTTTGGTCAAGGTCAAGGTTAAGGTTAAGGTTAGGTTAAGGGTAAGGTTAAGGTTAGGTTAAGGTTAAGGGAAAGGTTAAGATTAGGTTAAGGTTAAGGTGAAGGTTAAGGTTATGGATAAGGTTAAGGTTAAGGTTAAGGTTATGGTTAGGCTAAGGGTTAGGTTCAGGTTAAGGTTAGGTTAAGGTTACGGTTAGGTTAAGGTTAAGGTTAAGGCTAATGTTAAGCATTTGGTCAAGGTTAGGGTTAGGTTAAGGTTAATGTTAAGGGTTTGGTCAAGGTTAGGGTTAGGCTATAGTTAAGGCCAAGGTTAAGGTTAAGGGTAAGCTTATATTTAGGTTAAGGTTAGGGTTAAGGTTAGGTTAACTTTAAGATAAGGTTAAGGTTAAGGGTTTGGTCAAGTCTAGGGTTAGGTTATAGTTAAGGTTAAGCTTAAGGTTAGGTTAAGTTAAGGTTAAGGTCAAGGTTATAGGTTAGGTTAAGGTTAAGACTAAGGGTTTGGTTATGGTTAATGGTAAGGTTAAGGTTAAGGTAAAGGTAAGGTTAAGGTTAAGGTCAAGGTTAGGTTATAGTTAAGGTCAAGGTTAAGCTAAGGTTATAGTGAAGGTTAAGGTTAAGGTTAAGGTTAAGGTTAAAGGTAAGGCTAAGGTTAAGGTTAAGGTTAGGTTAAGATTAAGGGTGAAGGTTAAGGTTATAGATCTTAACCTTAACCTTAACCTTAACCTTCACCCTTAACCTTAACATTAACATTAACCTTCACTATAACCTAACCTTAACCTTGACCTTAACTATAACCTAACCTTGACCTTACCCTTAACCTTACCTTTACCTTAACCTTAACTTTAACGTTAACCATACCTTTAACCTTTATCTTAACCTTAACTTAACGAAACCTTGACCTTAACCTTAACTATAACCTAACCCTAACCTTGACCAAACTCTTAACGTTAACCTTATCTTAACCTTAACCTAACCTTAACCTTAACCTTAACCTAACTATAACCTTACCCTTAACCTTAACCTTGACCTTAACTATAACCTAACCCTAACCTTGACCAAACCCTTAACACTAACCTTAACCTAACCCTAACCTTGACCAAACCCTTAACATTAACCTTAACCTTAAACTTAACCTAATCTTAACTTTAACCTAACCATAACCTTAACCTAACCTTAACCTTAATCTTAACCTTAGCCTAACCATAATATTAACCTTAACCTTAACTTTACCCTTAACACTAACCTTAACCTTAGCCTAACCTCAACCTTAACCATAACCTTAACCTAACCTTAGCTTTACCCTTAACCTAACCTTAACCTTAACTTTAACCTTAACCTTATCTTAACCTTATCTTAACCTTAACCGTATCTTAACCTTAATCTTAACCTTATCTTAACCTTAGCCTAACCTTAAACTTTACTTTACCCTTAACGTAACCTTAAACTTAACACTAACCTTAACCTTAACCTTACCTTAACCTTAACCTTAACCTTACCTTGACCTTAACTATAACCTACCCCTAACCTTGACGAGAACCTTAACCTTAACATTCACGTGAAACTTTACCCTAACCTTAGCCTAACCTTATCTTAACTGTTGTAGACGTAAATCCCCTCTGCGGACAGAGGCAATCCCTACTAGCCCAGATTGGGTCAAGAAACAATCGTATCATGCTAAGGCTCAAGTTCCTAATTGCAATAGACCAAATGCGAAGAAGGCCTACCTTAAGTCCAGTGTTGTTGTTTGTAGACAAGATAGCGCTCCCGTTTCCTTGCTCCAGCAGATCACAATTCTCCCATGTGTCATGATCGAACACCTACACACACAAGAAACACAATTAACACACAAGCGTAAACCCAATATATGCAATTATGTATCAGTTAGAGAAGATACAACTCATAATCACAATGAAAAATATGAGCGGAACCATAACCAAAGTTGCTTATCATTAATTAATGCAAATAAAGATACAACCTGGCTTTGATGTTGAATCCTCCTTTGGTGGGTTGACAGCAGAATACGTCTCAATAAAGCTCGTTGAGAATGAGACAAGCCTTTCTCTCTTCAGTTGTCTTGACAATAATCTCCTTGCTACTGATTTGGCTCTATGAGGACTATCAAGGCTCTTGCAGGATTATTTAGGCTATGAAGGCTCTTGGAGACTAGCTTGCAAAGGAAAATGGCAATCTTATATAGATGGTGGAAGGGGAGTTGGGATCCCTATAATCATGGGATTGGCCCTATCCTCAAGGAAACTTCAATTATAGGTGGAAAACCACTTCCTCTACATGGAGATCTGGAGCCAAACCTCCCAAATCAAATTAGAGACCAGTTTAGGAATTGGTTGGAGTCAATCTTCCATCATTTATTTTTTTTAAACACTCCTTCATAAGCCTGGAACGGGTAGAATAATGAGACAATACGCCAGATGGCATTCCATCTTTGGAGGATTTAACCATTGGCATGCGGGCTAAACTGTTTAGTCGCGCCAAGGCAAAAAAGGATATTTTTAGGGTTTCTCACAAGGAATTGTCTTTAGGGGAATGAATGTCTTTGTTCAGGGGAATGCCATGAAAGTGGTTTCAGGTCATGTCACTGCTCACAGGTCACGGAATAAGCCCTCAAACGTGCGGGATGGGGAATTGTAGGGATGGTGACAAATTTCTATGTAACAGATGCCCCCTAAAGCATGAGGCCTGAAAAAGAGAGTTGGGTGAAATTATTTACGAGAACGTATCCACCTGAAAACAATGCGATTGGAAAACCTGCTTAGAGAAGTACAACTGATAGCTCAAATACATGATATATGTGTTATGGGCACAGCCATCCATGACAGAGTATACAATAATTCAAAGCCAAGGCATGGACACAACCATCAAGTGAGGATCGATAAATAGACTGAGGCATGGTTGTAGCCATCCAATGAATGAGTCATGTAACCAATCATAATAATCCACAAAATCACAGCCTGGATTCTAACAGACAAAATCCAGGGTCTTGCGCTCCATCTTGACCCAAAAAAAGTACAAGTTCAAGCATGTGAATAAGTGAGCTAAATTCGAACATGCAAGAACATTTCCTGATTACCAGCCAATGATGAAAGTTGTTAACAGACACGAGAGGTACCACCAATAGTGACAATGGTCCTCAAGGTACTATAGGTAAAATCTATGGCATGTCAGTCAGTAAGTTGGCATTGAACACCTGTAGAATCACTCGATCAGAGGCCAATGATGAAAACCTCACGTCGAACGTGAAGAACCTGCCATTGAGGAATGCAGGCTCCAAGGTACTAGAAGGGAGTCTCTAGATCAGCTTCCTGGATAATGAGCTGAAGTCGACAGGAAGTGAACTTGATCGAAGGTGGGCCATATTGTTTCCCACATCATCGACGTGAGACAGAGGAAAATAATGTTTGTGAATTAGGATCAAATGGGAATCAGAGGAAGGTTGAAACTTGCAGAGGTCAACTTCTCTTGAACATATTGGCGACACAACAGTGGATTTGGTAGTATTTGACATCAAAAGATCAGGGGTCATGATGACGAAGAAAAGAGAAGATGTGAGGTCAAAAGGGATTACCCAAACCCACGAAGGCAAACAGATAACGAGATGAGATGTCCCCAACCCGACACGAATGCAGACAAGTGCCATGTTCAAGAGTGACATACTGCCGACAGGACGATGATACTGGTTCCATTTTTCCTCACCATTTCTGGCGAGTACCTCATTATTTTTACACAAGCTTGAAGAGGATACCATATTCTTGTAATATAAGTCCATCCTTTCGAACGATTCCATCCTAGTACATTTAACGAGCCCTAGGAAGGAGAAACTTGAATATCGTCATTATGACTGAATCCGATGTCATCAGGGTTTAATGAGTCCGACAAAGGAAGAACTCGGTGTCTTTTGATGTTTAGAGAGTTTGAAAAGACAGCGGAAAAGTAAACTCCAATAGTCCATTTTCATAAATAGTTCCTTAGATTCGAAAAGGTAGAAAACTAAGTCTGAGAAAACCTCCTAGTTGCGATAGGCTATGGTATTCCTTTTTTGTAAATAATCTATCCCAGCCCGAAAAAGGGGTAAACGTATATTGGGTAGATGTCGTTTTGTAGCCACTTTAACGAGATCGAAGCGACAAGGGACTCGAAAATATTTTCATGTTTAGAGAGTCAGAAAAGGGCTGAAAGATAACTCCAAAATTACTTTTTCATGTTTTTACCGAGTCCGAAAAAAGTATAAAATACAACTCGTATCACCGTCAAAACTGCGAAAAAACCTATCACTGCACATAAAGACAAGTGTAAAATCCATTTTTCGACAAAATATATTAAAATATTGAGAAAAATGTCTTTTAAAACCTAATTTTGACTTCAAAAGTTATAAATATGCCACAAATAGTAAAAACACATTTACTTTTACTTTTTACCTCATTTGGAGAGCAACAATGGTTTTTTTGTGTGCGAACTTGTGGGGGTGATTGCGAGTGATCCAGGACACCATTCAGATTCTCGTCAGTTCCAGGTAAGAGGCGCTCCCTTAAGCTCTGTTTTGATCCATGTTTTATGTATTTCCATTGTGCATTTGACCTTTGGGGGGAACCTTTTGGAATTTTAGGGCTCGCTCCATTGGCACGGGTATCAGGCACGGACCCGTGCCAATGGAAATTTTCTCACAAAGGGTTCACGCCAATGGCGTAACGTGATTTTCCACTTTAAATTTCCAAAATGTGAGCCATCCATATGGATTTTTGAATGCAACAGAGATCTAACAAGGCATTTTTAATCATGTTGATGCAAATATTCAGGCATAATGGTTATTGAATGGAAAGAGAGGGAACATGGAGAAGAAGACGAAATGGCCATGGAAAATGAAGCTTGCATGAATGCACTTCGGAACTTTGGTCTCAAAAAATTCTTTCTCACGCCATGCTTATGAGCTCAACCTAAGCTATTACAGTACTTGGTCAGTATATGGGATGAAAACGAGGAATTGTTCAAAATTCGGGACCAAGTGCTAGAACTTGAGGTCTCTGATGTCTATTTTATAACTGGATTGTCGCACAGAGGTCCAGTGCCCATTATGACCAGCAGTATAACTTCTGGAGAGAATATGGATCAGGTAATGGAGAGAGTGTGCCCAGGGGCACAGATAGGATCGGGAAGTTGGAAAGTGGACATCCACACTGTCCACAACCTAGCACTTAGAGTAGTGCTTCACACTATTGCACGGGTTGCGGGATCGCAGGCACCACATGAGGCAACCAAGGCGCAGCTCCTTCTGGCCTCCAAGTGCATGAATCCTACATTGTTTGATTGGGCCACTGCAGTGACAACCATCATCAAAAGGAAGCTCACAAAATGTAAGAAAGCCAAACTGAAACAATTTGGATATGGTTCCATTCTAGTGTCGTTCATCTTGGAATGACTACCCATTTTCCAGGGCCAAGGGGAAATAGTTGCCGAGCCGATACTAAGAGAGCCACAGATGGCTCGATGGGCATCAATTATGCCCAAGTCAGGAGGGGTCCAACATATGTCATGGAGGCTTGAGTTCTTTGTGTGGTTACGGCATCAAATGATCGTGGTCGAGGATTGGCCCTATGCTGGGACTGATTTCATTAGAGACCCAGATCTTCCGCTTCCAGAGGGGAATGACTTGGACGAGGAGCTAGGTATGACTCTCTCCTTCTTATTTTTTTTATTTTTATGTATTTATGGTTTTTTGTGATACATGTCCATCCTAGCAACAATTCTTATGTGTATGAAGATGTTGGCCCAGAGAGGCCTGCGGGCATGTCGCCCATTGCACAGAGGACCCCTCTTGCGCATAACCCTCAAGCTGAGGGTGGCGAAGGGAGCGAGCTGATCCAGAACCTAGAGGGTATTGCTCAGGGGATCCTCTACTATGCATGGCTAGCAAATGTCCCATTAGCTTACCAGCGGCACACTGTGGGGGTGTCTAGTCGCCTCCACCAACTTTTGAGGCGATTGGTGCACACGGTAGCATGTTATCATGAGCACCACGCTGATTAGTTATCTAGGGCTTTTATATGAATATTTTTTGAGAGACATGTTTTCTCCGGCTGTTATTAAACAAACATGTATATTTTTGACTTTATGTGATGTACACAAACTGCAAACTATTCGACATATATATCTATATATCTATTTCTGGATGAATGTTTTTACAAGCTGCGCAAATGCCTATCTAGAACCATATTAGCTACTACATCCATTAATGTATTCATATGTCTGGGTATGTGTTGATATGTGATATAATCAAAATTTCTTTCCAGTAAATGAATACGTAGATACAAATGTAAAATGAATGGGTTTATAACTGAATAATGACCATTAAGCTATAATACTACAAGTTGTGAGTCCAAATATACAAGTAATTCACGAATACCGAGGTCCACAGCCTCGATTAATAATTCCAATATGGCACTATATTCCACGATATTATTTGTAGCAGGCCCCAGACACACACCTTTCAGGTTGACCAATTGACCAACAGGATCATAGATTACCTAGGCTGCTAAAGACAGATTCCTGGTACTATGGGAGGCACCATCCGCGAAACCAACAAATGGAGTAATGGACATCTGCACAATCAGGAAGACCCGATCAACAAAAAGATGCTTACATCGCACACCAAAACACACATGCACACAAATGAACATACACACCTATGTACACACACCACACCAAAAATAACTCAAGCGTAGTATTTTTTAAGGTACAACCCATTCCTAGGCTGCGTCAACGGAACTCCTTCATAATCAATGAGCTCATAAGCCCCATTTTTCAATACTTGTTTTACTATATAGGGCCCATGCCACATGTGTTGGAACTTTCCTGCTCCAAATTTTTCATGCGCTTGGTCGTATAGGAGGATGAGGTCCCCTTAGACAAAGGAACGTGGAGAAACTGATTGATCAAAGTGAGCTTTGAACCGCTTCTTCTATGCTTCAATGATTAAGGCAGTAAAGCGGCGAGTTTCATCTAGCCATTCAAAATACAAGAGCCACTCTTCTTCAGGAGAAGTTTCGGGAAAAGTTTCCACAACAAACTTTAAATAAGGAATTTCACATTCAACTAGGAGAGTTTCTTCCAGACCATACACCAATTGGAATAGTGTGAATCCAGTCGCACTCTTTACTAATGTCCGGTAAGCCCATAGAGTTGAGAAAAATTGGAGATTGCAATTGGACTTATGAATACCAATTTTTTTTTGAAGCACTGTGACAAAAAATTTGTTCACAGCCTCAACCTGGCCATTTTCCTGGGGGTAATATGGCGTTGAGCTGTCATGTTGCAAGCCCAATCTTGATGTCATCTCGGCCATCGTGTATATCAAAAATGAGTTCCATGATTGGTAACAATGGCCTGAGGTACCTTGAAACGTGCAATAATGTGGTTGAAAATAAACTGGGTGGTTGTCTTACCATTGGAAGCTAGTGTAGGCATCGCTTCGACCCACTTAGTAAAGTATTCTACAGCGACGATTATATATGCATGCCCCCTAGCCAAATGAGGGTTACACATCATGAAATATATGCCCCATTTCGCAAAAGGGCCTACATTAATGACAGGGTGTAGAGGGAGGGGTGGCACATGCATCTTGCGCTCAAATACCTGGCACGAATGGCATTTTCGGACTGCAACAATACACTCTTTGAATATCGACGGCTAGAAGTAGCCCGCATGCAGAATTTTCTGGTCAGTGGAATATCTAGACATGTGACCACCACAGGTGCCATTGTGACAGTCATTCAAGACTCTTTCAGCCTCTTCCAAGGTCAAGCACCAGCGGAGCACCAAATCTACTCCAACCCAGTATAAGGTATCTCCTACAATGTGGTAGGGTTGAAACTACTGCCGAATCTGACATCAGGCTTCTTTGGTCAACTCAGACCGGAATGCTAAATTTTGAAGATACATAATGATGTCACTGTACCATGGATCATGAGTGCTAATAAGGAAGAGTGTTTCATCTGGGATATGATCCTTGGAATGAGATGGGGTGGAGTCTGTCGGGAGGGAGCAAATGAGATCCGCAAAAACCAATGATTTGGTCGAATTAGTAGTGGTAAACTCTAAATCAAAATCCTAAAGGATAATGATCAATTTGGATTACTTGCCCCCGAGTAATTGTAGAGATAGAATTTACGTCATGGGGTTGCAATCTGAAACCACGGTTACTGTACGCAATAGGATGTAGTGGCAGAAACACTGCACAACTTGCACTGTGACTAATTCCAGTTTCTCAACATGAGTGTATCGTGTTTCTGTGTCAAGAAGATTCTGTGATAGATAATAAACAATGTGTTCATTTCCATCGTCATCATCCTACACCAGAACCATAGCTATGGTGCGAAACGCAGCGGTCAAATATAGAGTGAAGTCACATGGATAGTTTGAAGGACGAAGCAACGGAGCATTAACGAGTAACGTCTTGAGCTTCTCGAAGGATCGCTGAGCAATCTCGTCCCAATGAAAGGGAAAATTTTTCTTAAAAAGACATGTGAATACTTTGGCCACTTTCGTGTAGTTTGGGATGAAGTGTCGTAGGAAATTAGCTTTTCCCTGCAGACTCTGCAATTGGTGTAACGAAGAGGGTGATGGGAGATTGAAAATAGCCTCGACCTTTAGGGGGTCAAGGGGAATTCCATCCTTGGAGACTATGAACCCCAAAAGACAGCCAGAATCCATGCAAAAGAAGCATTTATGAGGGTTAAGCCGAATATTATAGCGTCTACAGCGAAGGAAAATCTGGCGGAGGTGTTCGAGATGGTCCTTCCGCCGAGCTGAATAAGCTAGAAAATCGTCTAAATAAGGCTGAACGATATGGAATATGTCGTGGAATGCGTAAGACATAGGACGTTGGAAAGTAGATCCAGCATTCTTTAAGCCAAACGGGAGAATTTTATAAGCAAAGGTACCCCACGGACAGATGAATGCAGTCTTATGTTGATCGGTAGGTAAAATATTTATCTGATTGTACCTAGAAAAGTTGTCCATCAGGGAATGAATCTCACTCCCAACACATTCATCAATGATTTGATCTATGAAGGGAGTGAGGTAATTTTCCTTAGGTTAGGCCCGATTAATATCACGGTAATCAATGCAGACTCTTATAGTACCCTGCTTCTTATCTACAGGGACAATATTTGAGACCCATTCTGTGAGGGGAATCGGGTAAATGAAGCCCTTGTTTAGAAGTTTTTCAACTTCTGCTTTAATGGCAGCGACTTTGTGAGGATGCACTAGGTGTAGGCGCTGGCGCATAGGTTTCACACCAAGATAGGTAGGAATCTCGTGCACTACTATGCTGGGATCAATCCCAGGCATTTCCTCATAGGACCAAGTGAACACGTCTTTGAATTCACGAAAAATATTAGTATAAACTTGTATCTCATCAGGAGAACAATTCACTCCCACATGTACGTTCTCGACTATCCCCGGTTTGACAGAGATGTTGATCGGAATGGTTTGAGTAATGTTGCTCAGGTTTCCCTCCAAAAGGACCTCATGAGTCAATATGGGCGTCTGGAGAGGTGAAGTAGGAACCTGAGATGCAAAACGCTCTAGACAATCGGACATTTCCCCCAGGTTGGGCATGAAAGAGGAACGATGGTGTCCATCACTCCAAGGCAGCTCGTCAAGAGACATTGTTTCAGCAATGGCTTCATTAGATGGGAAGATCTCTTTAAGAGGATCAGTCAATTTTGCCTCGCCAAGCTATGGGAATTGAGAATAGATATCTAAAGCCATGCTCGAAGGAGCATGTTGAGGAGGAGGAGGATCAGATGTGGCCACAATTTCATAGTAATTAATCTCTACTTGAGTTAATGGCATCGATTCTCCAAAATCAGTCACCTGTCGAGGCGAATGTATGATCCATGGGTCGTCAGACCTAGAGATAATATTAACTTGAACGGTGAGCAGTGGAGGCGAGGGAAAAATACCCATGAGGACGGGGTCCTTGAAGAGACTGGGCCCTACACTATCAGGGGGATTGGGGATTTGATCCATGCAAGGAACGTTATTCTCAGAAGATGAGGTGAAGAAACAAAACTGATCCATAGTAACGATTTTTCCCTCATGAGGAAACTTAAGAAGTCGAAAGAGGGTGGACGACACGCATAACATGGCGTCATTCCAACTACGGCCCAAAAGAAGATTGTAGTTGAGCTTGGCGTCAACCACTTCTAATTCTACATTGACTGTCTTCCCTTGTAACATAATAGGAAAACTCTCGAGAACACCAAGGGGTTTTGATTCCCGACCATCGAATGCTTCTAAGGAATTGGAAGACTATGAAAGAGCTAGAGAGCCAATGGCCTTCCAACAGGTAGATGACATGACATAGGTGGAAGCACCTTCATTCACAACGGCCCTATGGATGTTGAGGCCGTTGATCCCGACTTGGATAACAAGAGAAATTTGATGCGAAAGTCGAGGGGTAAAATTTTCTAGGTCGAAGGTGAGAAGGTTAGAATCAGTGGGATTGATTCCACCAATCATAGACAACAGAGCTTTTCGTTGCGAAGGGAAAATTTGAAGGACTTCCAATGCAGACATAGCATAAGGCGCCTATGCGAGATCCTCAACAATATTGTAGTGATGAGCGGCACGGGCATTTGGGTTGTAGGAAGATCTTCGCAGAACACCTTTAGAAGGTGGCCTCACAATAGGTTCAGCAATAGGCTTCTCAATTTCCAAAGGACCGGAGACAGGTGGAGGAGGTGGGCCATCCACAACTTCCTTCCCCACCGCTTGATGCAATCCAGTATAATCCTTCGAGCATGTAGCAATTGAGACAGGTGCAACACCATTCATCATAAAGACCTAGGACCCAAATGGTGCAGATGGTGAAGGCTGTTCAACCATCTGTGTCTGCTGATACGGGAATGGTTCTTTGAGAATTTCTGGAGTCCCTTTGGAGCCTTTGAGAAGTTGACTAATTTCAGATCATCGGGGACAATCCTTGGTATAATGATCTCCTTCACAAATAAGGCAGGGGTACTTCGGTTTACATTGGGAATCGTCATCAGTACGAGGTTTAGAAGACTCTGGTTTAGGGGCGTCGAGCTTGGATTTTCCTTTTCCCTTCTTCTTTTCTTTGGAGGCCTTTTTCGTAGGATTAGCCTAAACGACATTAACCTCCGCAGTTTTCCCAGAATCAGGAGGAGCGGGAAGAGCAGAATTATTGGAAGAATTGGACTTCTGCTTCCCATTCGAATATTTTCGAGAATTTTGAGACACGAAACCAATAACACCATTGACCGCAGGGGTAGGTGGTGCTTTAGAGGTTCCCGACCATGGAGCATCAGTCAAAATATCATAAAGTGTGCCAGACTGAGAGTACACTAGATCTAGGTACTGGGCACGTGCGATGGCTTGTTCTTCAGTCACACATGCCCCCATAGCAATATCTTGAGTGATTTTGCTAATGAAGGAGGTGGTGAACCAATGAGTTAGTATTTGATCAAGTATATCAAACTTGATCAGTCTACGACAACGTTGCCACTCATGAATATGATCGGATATGTGGGTGGCTTTATCCTATTTCAACGAAGTCAGGAGATGCGTCTCAGCTTTGTAATGAACCGATAACTGAAAGTGAGTCAGAAAAGCCATTGCTAACGTATTGAAGTCTTGAAAGATGCCACAGGGTAACTCTATATACCACTTAGTGACAGCACCGGTAAGAGTGCGCTGGAAGAGACATAGATGAATTGAATCATCGACCCAAGAATTAGATGAACACCATAGATGGTAGGTCATTACGTGAGCTTGGGGGTCCTCTTCAGCTTTACCTTCAAACTTAGGGTAGTATTCGGGTACCTTGGTTGGAACTGGAGGCCAATAAAGATTGTGAAGAATCAGATCGTTGGTTAATTTAGAAATTTCTGGTAACTCCAAGGTAGCCAAGAATGGCAACTGTGGATTAAAAGGCATACCACGCCCTCGATAAGGACCTGTACCTATACTCCATGCTGTTTGAGTGTATCCTTTCCCCCATGGGTTTTGTGCCGGAGGATTCTGACCATAGGGGGTATGGGGTGTATAACCAGACTAATATGGCTGCTGGTAACCAATGTACAGGGGTTGATAACCAGAGTATGGAACTTTATTATATGTGGGCCCTGTTTGAGCAGTCTATGGATTTGGATGCTAAGTATAGGTGTAGCCGGGTTGTTGAGTGTAATAATGGGAACCTTGGGGCGGGTTATAAGTCGGTCGAGATTGACCTTGAGAATAGTAACCGCCTTGGGTTTGAGCAGGCTGCTGATAGGTGGGACCCTGCTGAGCCTGATAATTGGGGTGCGTCGGTTGATTCAGTTGTGGCATCGAGTAAATCGGCTACTGGGCAAGGTTGACAGGATGTGCAGACTGGCCTAGTTGAATAAGTTGACCTGGCTAGATAGGCTGACCTTGCTGAGCAGGTTGACTCATGTAAACAGGTTAGACTGGTTGTGCAGGTTGACCTGGCTGATGTGGGGCACCAGGCTGAGCCGGATGAGCTGGTTGGCCTGGTGGTGGAATGGGGCCAGGTTGTGGCTAGTAACCAGTTTGACGTGCAACAGGACCGTAAAATGATCCTGGTCAGTGTGCAACATTCAGACCAATAGGATACTGGGGTTGCATAGGTTGTGAAGGTTGGACTTGCCCCCCAGTACCATACAAGGGCCCCGGTTGGTATCCCGATTGACCTGTGGGTCCTTGAGGTTACCCTAGTTGGACCATAGGGTGAGGCTAGATAGGTTGATCCGAAGGGTTGTAGGACTATCCTTGTGGACCGTATAACAACCCCTGTTGGCCCGGAGGCTAGCCTTGTAAGGGTTGTCCTTGCGGGTCATAAGGATAACTAGGCTGGCCCAAAAGGTTGACCGTGAAAGGGTTGTCCTTGGGGGTTGTGAGGTTTCCCATCCTGATTAGATGGAAAACCTTGGCCATGAACATAAGCCTCTGGAGCGGGTAAACGTAAAGTATTCCCGTACTCATCGTATTGATATGGAAAAATGTAAACAGGGGTACCATCCTGTGCATAATGTGAAAAATACGGGCGGTTGGGATCTTGAGAGGATTTTACGACCTCGGGGTTGGATTTTTGTAGGGACAATCGATACTCCTCAGGAGAAATGTTCTCCGGCATAGCAGATGCTATATAAACGTCTTCGAGAAGCGATGTGATCCTTACGGACTGAGTGGTAACAGTGAGTGTAGATGCGGCCACACAAACGGTGGGCCTGACAGGAACTGAAGTGACCTGAGGGGATGACGTGATGGGTGTCCTTGGAGACATCCCCACTGAAGGAATAACCAGCCTTGTAGAGGGAGTTGATATCCCCATAGAGGAAACAACGGTCATGATTTGACTCAAAGATCTATATCCCGCTGGAAGTGACGGACCAGGCGAAGACATGATAGATAAATCGGGGTTGTCTTCTGGGAAAAACTGGTAATCTTCACTAGACGTGGGGATTTCCTCACCAGGAGAATGGCTGGATGAGCCCATGTCTGAACCTACTGCTAGATCTGCTAGAAGACGGGGAGGACTAGGAGGAATAACAACAACTATAAAAGGCGAACCCGATGTAAGAGGGAAATGTTCCCCTACTCCAAATCCAGACCAAGTGTTGGATAAGGGCCAATTGAACTCAACTGCTCCTCCAAAGGGAAGCTCAGACAGAACCGGTCCCCCGTCAGGAAACTCAGTAAAAATGGGCTATTGTGGTTCAGCAGAGGATTGCGAGACCTTTGATGAATCGTCCGTATATGGACTACCAGTAGACGAAACTGAGGGTTACGCCACTGTGACAGTAATGAAAAAAGGAAAAGATAAAACACAACACATGGGATAAAAAATCAAGGCACACAATCAAATGGCCAACAAGAAAATTCTAACAGGGCATGTGATCGCAGGTGATTTATTTTACCACATTGAAACTTAGAAACTTCACCATTTCATGTTTTAAGAGTCGAGAAATGGATGAAATATGACTCTATCTCTTTCAGTTTTGAAGAAAGCGTGAAAGGACAAGTTCTTGGTGATATTTTCAAATTTAAGGAGTCAGATAAGATCAAAATGAATGCTCAGGGATTCTAGGAAAAGGGTGTACCAAATAACCTTGAACCGCAATATACACCTTGGTTTCGAAATGAAGAAGAAATCATCCAAGGACTTAACATACATGCAGGAAATCTCCTCAAATGCTGTGTCCGGTGTATCATGGGAATAGGGCGGCAGACTCGGCTTCCTATGGATAAAAGATAGAAACCTAGTGGGGTCTCCCTTTATATACTCGACGGTACGGGGAGCACAAGTCTGTGCTAGTGCCGTCTAAAGCCAAGAGGCGAACAATAGCTACTAGGTTTAACGATGTTGGAACACGTCTCTAGCCTAGACCTCTAAATATTTTGTTAATGTTTCAATGCTTTCTTAGTGTAAATAGAATAAATTTTAATGTTAATCTTCAATTATGTTTCAATTTTTAGGCCCTAGCAAGTGTAATGTTTGAAAATATCCTAAATGAAAACTACATGCCATAGTATATCATTTCATTTGATGAAAGCTAATTACAAGAGAGTTAAGAGCTTTTCACACAAATAAAAAAATGACCAGACAACAACCAGTGATGTCTCTAATGCAGCTAATGGAAACTAAAAATATTTTCTTTCAGAGTTACTAATCACTAATAACACAAAAAATATTTAATTCACACTTACTAATAAAAAAAAAAGAGATTTTCTGTATTTCCAGTGTTTGAGAGAAAAGTGCATGAAACAAATGAAAATTAATGAAATGGACAATTTGAGAAGCGGTGGCAAAAGAGTAAAAGAAAACGAATTCCACTCAATGCAAACACACAATCAGAGCTCAAATCGACAAAACAATCCCTCAAAACCAAGAGAATCCCAAAGACTCAAATGAACCATGTAATCTACGCCCAAAACGAGACAAGGCGAAATTTGAATGAGGAAGAAACCAATCACTCAAACAACGCAAGAAAGCAATAGAAAACCACCAAACGAATGCACAGAAGCAACCACAAAGTTGACTGAACAGATAGAAATCGAAAACTCCTACGGAAGGCTCGACACACTATAGCACCTAGATGCCCTAGGGCTAGAATGTGAAATCAATAGAAGAGGGCAAAAAAGCAAAGGATGAACACCACAGTCAGTCAAACAAGGCTCCAGAACACTCAGGCAGTCGCAAAAATGAAACCAAAATCATAGATCAAGCTCAGAAAGCTCGAAATAGAGCAAACCATAGCACCTTACAATATTGGCGCAACTGTCAGGAAGAATCTAGCGCCAAAACAGGATTGGCACAGGTAATACACTGGCAACGTGTGCCAATTGGCACGACTATCAGGCTAATAAGCGCACTAGTCGAGTTTACTAAGGAAAAATAAAAAAGAGAAATCCAAGACACAAATTAGTGATGGTGAAGCTAAAAAAAAGCCAAACACATGAAAAGAGCCAGCCAAAAGAGCTGATCAAGCAAGAAAAGTCAAGAATCGACCGAAAAGACAAGACAATACTCCAAATCAACATCTCCCCAGTGGAGTCGCCAATTTGTTGTAGAGGTAAATCCCCTCTACAGACAGAGGCGATCCCTACTAGCCCAGATCGGGTCTAGCAACAATCATATCACACTAAGGCGCAAGTTCCTAATTGCAATAGACCAAATGTGAAGAAGGCCTAGCTTAAGTCCAATGATGTTATTTGTAGCGAATACAACGCTCCCGTTTCCTTGCTCTGGCATATCACAATTCTCCCACGTGTCGTGATCAAACACCTACACACCAAAGAAACACAATGAACACATAAGCGTAAACCCAATATAAGAAATTATGTATCAGTCAGAGAAGATACAACTCATAATCACAATGAAAAATGCGAGTGGAACCATAACCAAAGTCTTTTATCATTAATTAATACAAAGAAGGATACAACCTGACTCTGACATTGAATCCTCCTTCGGCGGGTCGACAGCGGAATACGTCTCAGTAAAGCTCATCAAGAATGAGACAAGCCTCTCTCTCTTCGGTTGTCTTCACAATAATCTCCTTGCTACTGATTTGGCTCTATGAGGACTATCAAGGCTCTTGCAGCATTCTTTAGGCTATGAAGGCTCTTGGAGTCTAGCTTGCAAAGGAAAATGGCAGGCTTATATAGATGGTGGAAGGGGAGTTGGGATCCATTTAATCATGGGATTGGCCCTATCCTCAAGGAACCTTCCATGAGAGGTGGAAAACCACTTCCTCTACATGGAGATCCGGAGCCAAACCTCCCAACTCAAATTAGAGACCAGTTTAGGAATTGGTTGGAGTTAATCTTCCGTCATTTATTTTTAAAAAACACTCCTTAATAAGCCTGGCGTCGGTAGAACATTGAGACAGTGCACCAGCTGGCACACCCTCTTCAGAGGATTTCCCCCATTGGCGTGAGGGCTGAACTGTTTAGTCACGCCAAGGCAAAAAAGGATATTTTTAGGGGTTTTCACAAGGAATTTTCTTCAGGGAAATGAATTTCTTTATTCAGTGGAATGAAATGAAAGTGGTTTCAGGTCATTTCACTGCTCACAGGTCACAGAATAAGCCCTCCAATGTGCGAGACGGGGAATTGTAGGGACAGTGACAAATTTCTGTGTAACATTAAACTTAAGCTTAACCTTACTTTACCTTAACCTTATCTTAACCTAATTTTAACCTTGACCTTAACCTTAACCTTAACCCTTAACCCTTAACCTTAACCTTTACCTAACCTTAACCTTAACCTAAGGGTAAGATAAGGTTAAGGGTTAAGGTTAACCTTAACCTAACCTTTACCTTAACTTTACCCTTCACCTAACATTAACCTTAACCTAATATTCACCTTAACCTTGACTCTAACATTAACCTTCCCTTAATCTTAACCCTAACCTTAACCTTAACCTTAACATTAACCTTCCCATAACCATAACCTTAACCTTGACTTTACCCTTAAACTAACCTTAAGGGTTTGGTCAAGGTTATGGCTAAGGTTAAGGTTACAAGTTTAGTCAGGTTAATGTTATATCTAAGGTCAAGTTTAAGGTTAAGATTAGGTTAAGGTTAACCTTACCTTTACCTTAGACTTACCCTTAAATTTAACCTTGACCTTGACCTTAACCTTTCCCTTAACTTTATCTTAACCTTAACCTAACCTTAACCTTAGCTTTACCATTAACCTTACCTTAACAATATCCTTAACCGTAAGCCTACCCTTAACCTTATCTTAACCTTTCCTTAACCATAACCTTAACCTTGACCTTAAATTTACACTTAACCTTAATCTTAAACTAACCTTAACCTTACCCTAACCATACTAAACCTGTAACCTTATCTTTACACTTAACCTTAAATTTACCCTTAACCTAACCTTAACCTTAACCTTAACCTTAACCTTAACCTTACCTTTACCTTAGCTATAACCTAACCCTAACCTTGACCAAACCCTTAACCTTAACCTTAACCTAAACCTTTACCCTAACCTTACCCTTACGTAAACCTTAACCTTAACCTAACCTAAACCTTAACTTTACCCATAACCTAACCTTAACCTTAACCTTAACCTTTTCTTAACCTTAACCTTAACCTAACCTTAACAGTAACTTTACCCTTAACCTTAGCCTAACCATAACCTTAACCTTAACTTTAACCTACAACTAACCTTAATTTTACCCTTAACCTAACCTTAACCTTAACCTTAACCTAACCGTAACCTTAACTTTACCCTTAACCTTAACCTTAAACGTAACCTAACCTTAACCCTAACTTTACCCTTCACCTTAACCTAACTTTAACTTTAACCTTAACCTTAACCTTAACTATAACCTTAACTTGACCAAACCCGTAACCTTAACCTTATCCCTTAACCTTAACCATAACCTTAACCTTAACTTTACCCTAACCTTGACCAAACCTTTAACATTACCCTTAAACTTAACCTAACTAAACCCATAACCTTAACATTAACCTTAAACTTAACCTTAAACTTACCCTTAAGCTTAACCCTAACCTTATCCTTAATGTTAACCTTAACCTTAACCTTAACCTTAACGTTGCCATACCCTTAACCTTAAGCTTAACCCTAACCTAAACCTCAACCTTAACATTAACCTTCCCATAACCTTAACCTTAACCTTAACCTTAGCTTTACCCTTAACCTAACCTTAACCTTAACTTTAACCTTACCTTAACCTTAACCTTGACCACGCCCTTAACATTAAGCTTAACCTTGACTTTAACTTAATTTTAACCTTAACCTTACCCTTAACCTTAAACTTAACCTTGATCTTAACTATAACCTAACCCTAACCTTAGGTTAAGGGTAATGTTAAGGCTAAGTTTAAGATTAAAGATAAGGTTATGGTTAAGGTTAGGTTAAGGCTAAGGTTAAGTTAAGGTTAGGTTAAGGTTAAGGTTAATTTAAGGTTAAGGTTAGGTTAAGGTTAAGGTTAGGTCAAGGTTAAGGTTAGGTTAATGTTAGGGTTACAGGATTAGACAGGTTAAGGTTAAGGTTAAGGTTAAGGTTAGGTTAAGGGTAAAGTCAAGGTTAAGGTTATGGTTATGCGAAGGTTAAGGTTAAGGTTAAGGGGTTAAGGTTAGGTTAAGATAAAGTAAAGGTTAAGGTTAGGTTAAGGTTAAGGTTAAGGTTATGGTTATGGGAAGGTTAAGGTTAAGGTTAAGGTTATTGTTAAGGTCAAGGTTAAGGTTAAGTTTATGGTTAAGGTTAAGGTTAAGGTTAGGTAAAGTTTGATGTTAAGGGTAGGTTATAGTGAAGGTTAAGGTTAAGACTCATAACCTTAACCTTAAACTTAACCTTGACCTTAATTATAACCTAACCCTAACCTAACCCTAACCTTAACTTTACCCTTAACCTAACCTTAACCTTAACCTTAACCTAACGCTAACCTTAACTTTACTCTTAACCTAACCTTAACCTTAATCTTAACCTTAAACTTAACCTAACCTTAACCCTGACTTTCCCCTTAACCTTAACCTAACTTTAATTTTAACCTTAACCTAACTTTAACCTTAAACTTAACCTTAACTATAAGCTTAACTTGACTAAACCCATATCCTTAACCTTAACATTTAACCTTAACCATAACCTTAACCTTAACTTTACCCTAACCTTGACCAAACCCTTAACATTAACCTTAACCTTACCCTGACTAAACCCATAACCTTAACATTAACCTTAACCTTACCCTTAAACTTAACCCTAACCTTACCCTTAATTTTAACCTTAACCGTAACCTTAACCTTCCCATACCCTTAACCTTAACCTTAACCCTAACCTCAACCTTAACCTTAACCTTAACCTTCCCCTAACCTTAACCCTAACATTAACCTTAGCTTTACCCTTAACCTAACCTTAACCTTAACTTAACCTTAACCTTGAAAAAACCCTTAACATTAACCTTAACCTTGACCTTAAATATAACATAACCCTAACCTTAGGGTAAGGTAAAGGTTAGGTTAAGGTTGAAGCTAACGTTAAGTTCAAGGTTAAAGTTAAGGTTATGGTTAAGGTTAGGTTATAGTGAAGCTTAAGGTTAAGGTTATGGAAGGTTAAGGTTAAGGTTAAGGTTTGGTCAAGGTTAGGGTTAGGTTATAGTTAAGGTAAAGGTTAGGTTAATGTTAGGTTAAGGTTAAGGTTAGGTTAAGGTTACGGTTACAGGATTAGTCAGGTTAAGGTTAAGGTTAACGTTAAGGTTAGGTTAAGGGTAATGTCAATGATAAGATTATGGTTATGGGAACATTATGGTTAAGGTTAAGGGGTTAAGGTTAGGTTAAGGTAAAGTAAAGATTAATGTTAGGTCAACGTTAAGGTTAAGGTTAAGGTTATGGTTATGGGAAGGTTAAGGTTAAGGTTAACGTTATAGTTAAGGTCAAGGTTAAGGTTAAGATTATGGTTAAGGCTAAGGTTAAGGTTAGGTAAAGGTTAATTTTAAGGGTAAATGTTGAAGGTTAAGGTTAAGACCCGTAACCTTAAACCTTAACCTTAACTTAACCTTAAAATTAGCCTTATCTTAACCTTAACCTTAACATTAACCTAACCTTAACCTTAACTTTAACTTAACTATAATCTTACCTTAACCTAACTTAACCTTAACCTTAACCTTAACCTTAACCTTAACCTTAACCTGACTAAACTAGTAACCTTAACCTTAACCTTACCCTTCACCTTCACCTTAACCTTGACTTTATCCTTAACCTAACCTTAACCTAACCTTAACTATAACCTAACCCTAACCTTGACCAAACCCTTAACCTTAACCCTAACCTTAACCTTAAATTTTCCCTTAAATTAATCTTAACATTAAATATAACCTAACCCTAACGTTAACCTTAACAATAACCTTACCTTTACCCTTAACCTTAACTGTAACCTTAACCTAACCTTCACCTTAACTTTACCCTTAACCTAATCTTAACCTTAACTAAAAATTAACCATAACCTTAACCTAACCTTAACATTAACTTAACTGTAACCTTAACCTTACCTTAACCTAACTTAACCTTAACGTTGACCTTGACCTTAACCTTAACCTTACCCTAACCTTACCCTTAACCTTCACCTTAACCTTGAATTTAACCTTAACATTCCCCTAACCTTAACCCTAACCTTAACCTTAACTTTACCCTTAACCTAACCTTTACCTTAACCTTATCCTTAACCTTCACCCTTAACCTTAACCTAACCCTAAGTTTAAGGTTATGTTAAGGTTAAGGTTAAGGTCAAGGTTATGTTTTAGTTAAGGTCAAGGTTAAAGTTAAGGTTAAGGTTAGGTTAAGGTTAAGGTTAAGTTAAGGTTAAGATTAAGGTTAAATCTTAGGTTAACCATAAGCTTAACCTTAACCTTAACCTTACCCTTAAGCTTAACCCTAACCTTACCCTTAACGTTAACCTTAACTTTAACCTTAACCTTAACCTTGCCATACCCCTAACCTTAACCTTAACCCTAACCTTAACCTTAGCTTTACCCTTAACCTAACCTTAACCTTAACTTAACCTTAACCTTGACCAAAACCTGAACATTAAGCTTAACCTTGACCTTAAACTTAACCTTAACCTTAACCCTACCCTTAACCTTAAACTTAACCTTGACCTTAACTATAACCTAACCCTAACCTTAGGTTAAGGGTAATGTTAAGGCTAAGTTTAAGATTAAAGATAAGGCTATGGTTAAGGTTAGGTTATAGTGAAGGTTAAGGTTAAGGTTATGGGAAAATTAAGCTTAAGGTCACGATCAAGGTTAAGGTTAGGTTAAGGATAAGTTAAAGTTAAGGTTAAGTTAAGGTTAAAGTTAAGGTTAAGGTTAGGTCAAGTTTAAGGTTAGGTTAAGGTTAAGGTTACAGGTTTAGTCAGGTTAACGTTAAAGTTAACGTTAAGGTTAGGTTAAGGGTAAAATCAAGGTTAAGGTTATGGTTATGCGAAGGTTAAGGTTAAGGTTAAGCGGTTAAGATTAGGTTAAGATAAAGTAAAGGTTAAGTTTAGTTTAAGGTTAAGGTTAAGGTTATGGTTATGGGAAGGTTAAGGTTAAGGTTAAGGTTATAGTTAAGGTCAAGGTTAAGGTTAAGTTTATGGTTAAGGTTAAGGTTAATTTTAGGTAAATTTTAATGTTAAGGGTAGGCTATAGTGAAGGTTAATGTTAAGACTCGTAACCTTAACCTTATATTAACCTTAACCTTAACCTTAACCCTAACCTAACTATAACCTTACCTTAACCTAACTTAACCTTAACCTTAACCTTAACCTTAACCTTACCCTTAACCTTCACCTTAACCTTGACTTAACCTTATCTTAAGCTTAACCTTAACATAACTATAACCTTACCTTAACCTAACTTAACCTTAACCTTAACCTTAACCTTAACCTGAATAAATCAGTAACCTTAACCTTAACCTTACCCTTAACCTTCACCTTAACCTAACCTTAACCTAACCTTAACTATAAACTAACCCTAACCTTGACCAAACCCTTAACGTTAACCCTAACCTTAACCTTAACTTTACCCTTAACCTAATCTGAACCTTAACTATAACCTAATCCTAACGTTAACCGTAACAATAACCTTATCTTTACCCTTAACCTTAACCTTAACCTTAACTATAACCTAACCCTAACCTTGACCAAACCCTTAACCTTAAACTTAACTTGACCTTAACTATAACCTAACCCTAACCTTGACCAAACCCTTACCCTTAACCTAAACTTAACCTTGACTTTACCCTTAACCTAATCTTAACCTTGACCTTAAGCTAACATTAACCTTAACTCTACCCTTAACCTAATTTTAACCTTAACATAACATTAACCATAACCTTAACCTAACCTTAACATTAACCTAACTATAACCTTAACCTTGCCTTAACCTAACTTAACCTTAACCTTGACCTTGACCTTAACCTTACCCTTACCCTAACCTTACCCTTAACCTTCACCTTATCTTGACTTTAACCTTAAAACTCCCCTAAGCTTAACCCTAACCTTAACCTTAACCTTACCATTAACCTTCACCCTTAACCTTAACCTAGTTCTAAGGTTGAGGTTAAGTTAAGGTTAAGGTTAAGGTCAAGGTTAGGTTATAGTTAAGGTTAAGTTAAAGTTAAGGTTAAGGTTAGGTTAAAGTTAAGTTAAGGTTAAGTTTAAGGTTAAATATTAGGTTAACCGTAACCTTAACCTTAACCTTAACCATAACCATAACCTTAACCTTAACCTTAACCTTAACCTTAAATTTACCCTTAACCTAACCTTAACCTTACCCTAACCATACTAAACTTGTAACCTTAACTTCACACTTTACCTTAACTTTACCCTTAACCTAACCTAACCCTTAACCTTAACCTTAACCTTAATTTTACCTTGACCATAGCTATAACCTAACCCTAACCTTTCCCAAACCTTTAACCTTAACTTTAACCTGAACCTTTACCCTAACCTTACCCTTACATTAACCTTAACCTTAACCTAACCTAAACCTTAACTTTACATTAACCTTGACTTTACCCATAACCTAACCTTAACCTTAACCTTAACCTTAGCCTTAACCTTTTCTTAACCTAACCTTAACATTAACTTTACCCTTAACGTTAGCCTAACCATAACCTTAACCTTAACCTTAACCTACCCCTAACCTTAACTTTACCCTTAACCTAACCTTAACCTTAATCTTAAACTAACCCTAACCTTAAATTTACGTTTAACCTAACCTTAACCCTGACTTTACCTTTAACCTTAACCTAACTTTAACTTTAACCTTAACCTAACTTTAACCTTAACCTTAACCTTAACTATAAGCTTAACTTGACAAAACCAATAACCTTAACCTTAACATTTAACCTTAACCATAACCTTAACCTTAACTTTACCCTAACCTTGACCAAACCCTTAACCTTAACCTTAACCTTACCCTTAACCTTAACCTGACTAAACCCATAACCTTAACATTAACCTTAACCTTACCCTTAAACTTAACCCTAACCTTACCCTTAATGTTAACCTTAACCATAACCTTAACCTTAACCCCAACCTTAACCTTAACCTTAACCTTCCCCTAACCTTAACCTTAGATTTACCCTTAACCTAACCTTAACCTTAACTTAACCTTAACCTTGACCAAACCCTTAACATTAACCTTAACCTTGACCTTAAACTTAACCTTAACCTTAACCCTACACTTAACCTTAAACTTAACCTTGACCTTAACTATAACCTAACCCTAACCTTAGGTTAAGATTAAAGCTAAGGTTAAGTTCAAGGTTAAAGTTAAGGTTATGGTTAAGGTTAGCTTATAGTGATGGCTAATTTTAAGGTTATGGGAAGCTTAAGGTTAAGATTAAGGTGAAATTAAGGTTTAGGTTAAGGTTTGGTCAAGGTTAGGGTTAGGTTATAGTTACGGTCAAGGTTAGGTTAATGTTAGGTTAAGGTTAAGGTTAGGTCAAGGTTAAGGTTAGGTTAAGGTTATGGTTAAGGGTTTAGTTAGGTTAAGTTTAAGGTTAACGTTAAGATTAGGTTAAGGGTAATGTCAAGGTTAAGGTTATGGTTATGGGAAGGTTATGGTTAAGGTTAAGGTAAAGTAAAGGTTAAGGTTAATGTTATGGTTATGGGAAGGTTAAGGTTAAGGTTAAGGTTAAGGTTATAGTTAAGGTCAAGGTTAAGGTTAAGGTTATGGTTAGGTAAAGGTTAATTTTAAGGGTAGGTTATAGTGAAGGTTAAGGTTAAGACCCGTAACCTTAAACCTTAACCTTAACCTAACCTTAAAATTAACCTTATCTTAACCTTAACCTTAACCTAACCTTAACCTTAACTTTAACCTAACTATAATCTTACCTTAACCTAACTTAACCTTAACCTTAACGTTAACTGCACTAAACCAGTAACCTTAACCTTAACCTTACCCTTAACCTTCACCTTAACCTTGACTTTATCCTTAACCTAACCTTACACTAACCTTAACTATAACCTAACCCTAACCTTGACCAAACCCTTAACCTTAACCTTAACCTTAACCTTAACTTTACCCTTAACTTAATCTTAACCTTAACTATAACCTAACCCTAACGTTAACCTTAACAATAACCTTACCTTTACCCTTAACCTTAACCATAACCTTAACTAGAACTTAACCCTAAACTTGACCAAAACCTTAACCTTAACCTTAACCTTAACTTGACCTTAACTATAACCTAACCCTAACCTTGACCAGACCCTTACCCTTAACCTAAACTTAACCTTGACTTTTCCCTTCACCTAACCTTAACCCTTACCTTAACCAAACCTTAACCTTAAATTTACCCTTAACCTAATCTTAACCTTAACATAAAATTAACCATAACCTTAACCTAACCTTAACATTAACCTGACTGTAACCTTAACCTTACCTTAACCTTGACCTTGACCTTAACCTTAACCTTACCCTAACCTTACCCTTAACGTTCACCTTAACCTTGAATTTAACCTTAACATTCCCCTAACTTTAACCTTAAATTAACCCTTAACCTAACCTTTACCTTAACCTTACCCTTAACCTTAACCCTTAACCTTAACCTAACCCTAAGGTTAAGTTAAGGTTAAGGTTAAGGTCAAGGTTATGTTATAGTTAAGGTCAAGGTTAAAGTTAAGGTTAACTTTAGGTTAAGGTTAAGTTAGGGTTAAGGTTAAGGTTAAATCTTAGGTTAACCGTAACCTTAACCTTAATCATAACCATAACCTTAACCTTAACCTTAACCTTAACCGTAACCTTAAATTTAACCTTAACCTTAACCTTAAATTTAACCTTAACCTTAACCTTAACCTAATCTTAGGTTAACCTTAACCCTAACTCAGACCCGAACCTTAACATTAGCCTTTACTCTAACCTCAACCTTAACCTTAACTATAATATTAACCTCAGGATTAAGGTTAAGGTTAAGGTTAAGGTTAAGGCTAAGGCTAAGGTTAAGGGTTTGGTCAAGGTTAGGGTTAGGTTATAGTTAAGGTCAAGGTTAAGGTTAGGTTATACTTAAGCGTAAGGTTAAGGTTAAGGTTAAGGGTAAAGGTAAGGTTAAGGTTGAGGTGAAGGTGAAGGTTAAGGTTAAGTAAAGGTTAAGATAAGGTTAAGGGTAAGGTTAAGATAAGGTTAAGGGTAAGGTTAACATTAAGGGTAAGGTTAAGGGTAAGGTTAAGGCTAAGGTTAAGGGTTTGTTCAAGGTTAGGGTTAAGTTATAGTGAAGGTTAAGGTTAAGTTAAGGGTAAAGTCAAGGTTATGGTTAGGTTAAGGTTAAGATTAGTTTAAGGGTAAAATTAAGGTTATGGTTAGGGTAAGGTTAAGCTTAAGGCTATAGTTAAGGTCAAGGTAAGATAAGGTTAATGTTACACAGAAATTTGTCACTATCCTTGCAATCCCTCTCCCCGCATATTGGAGGGTATTTCTCATGACCTATGAACAGTGTCATCCTCTACAAGCACCTTCACTACATCCTTTTATACAAGAGCATTATTTCTCCTACAGAAGACTTTCTCAAAAAGCCCATAAAACACATGTTTTGGCATTGGCGTCGGTGGCCATTTCACCCCTTGCGCAAACGTGGAGAAAGTACACTAGAGGCTATGCCATCTCGCGCTCTGTCCCTTTGTTGTACCCATGCCAACCTTTTTGGGAATGCTTTTTAACAAACTAGAGGTGGAAGTTTCCTTCAAACACCTCTAGGATGAGTCACAGGAAGTGGTAAACTAGTTCAATCACAGATCTCTCTCTTTGGGTATTAGTTTCCTCCTCATATGGGACACTCCTAAAATATAGGTCTCCCTTCCATGATTATAGGGGTCCTAACCTCCCCCTATATAAATGAGCTTTCTCCCATCATGAAAGCTAGTTGAACAAAGAAGATTATGCAGTTGAGATGCTGGACTTAGAGAAATAAGCCATATTCGAATAGCTGAGAAGGTAGATCAAGAAGGAATTCCATCGAGAGGTCCCTTATCCCATCTGAATTCCCTCACGAGATTTGAGACGTGCTTTGCCCGAGCCCCGCTGGAGGAGACCGCAACGTCAGAGCATGGTTGTACCTCTTCTTTCTACCTTAATATAAGTGACTATTGTCTGGTTCCCGTCTTGTGTTTTATCAGTATTAAATGCAATATGCTATTATTCTCTGACTGATTAGTAGATGTTAAATGGAATTAGTATATGGTATGTGGTTGTCGTTTTCTAATCTTTGTGCAGGTGTCCAAGCGCAGTAAGTGGAAGGATTGTGACTTGTCTTTGATTAGGAGCGAGTGACTCTCACCTTCACTACAGGCATCGATGATAAATTTGGACCATAGGTAGGCCACCTTATCGCCCCCTTTTCATTCAAGTATCTAGGAACCTACACTCTAGCATGATTCCTTGTTTCTAGACCCACCCTAGGGCTATTGGGATCACCTCTATCCACAGAGGGGATTTACCTGAGTAATAATTTGGCAACTTCGCTGGGGATCAATGTGAGTTTTTATTTCATCTATTAGATCTTCTTCTTGGTATTTTATTGCTTAGCTTGTCTTTTTAATTTTCTTTGCTGAGTCTTAGACCCATATACAGCCCCAGAGGATTAGATCTGACCTCTGTTTTAAAAAAAAATTAATCTTTTCAAGGTTGGCTTCATTGGTGCAGTTTTCGGCCTAACAGGCACACCCACTGGTGCAAGTTTCCAGTTCATCACCCACGCCATCCCCTGTATGGTGTAGATTATAGCCAGACAGTCACGCCAATTCCTATAGGTGTTAGGGTTTTTCTCTTTTTTGGGGCTTTTGGTTCATCCTAGTGTGTCTGGGTTTTTTCTTAGCTTTATTTGAATGCTTTGGGTTTGTTTGTGACTATGATCAACCTTCTTCCTTCGGTTGTTTGTCCATTTCTTTTGGCATCATGGCTTTGGTTTTTTATAGTGCTTTGATAAGCTAAACCTCCTGTAGGAGTTTGGGTTTCTTTTTTCATGGTCACCTTCATTATTTTCTTGATTTCATTCAGCTCCCTAGGTCCGTTTTGAGTGGTTGCTTTTGGTGAAATGAGTCTTGAGTGAGTCTTCTCTCTTTCATTCAGTTTTTCTTCCTGTCACTCCAAGGATAGCTCACATTGGTTGTATGGGTCTGTTTTGACATCTTTATTTGATTTGAGAGATTGTGACATTGGTTTGAGTCTTTGTGTTATGTGCTTGTGAGTTGATGGAATTGTTTTTTTTCAACTATTGAATCGACATTCTCGAACTAGTGTGAAGATTTGTTTTTCATGTTATTTAGTGCACTGTTTTCTCTATTACATTGAAAAAATATATATATTATTTTTTACATATTTGTTTGCATTGTAAAATTGAAAAATATTTCGCATAACTAGCATTGGGCATTTTAGGAAAGATTTCTCATTCTCATTAGTTTGCATCAGTTTTTGTAGTGAATGCCTCTATGTGTTCTCATTTTGCTATCGCTTGAAATTTCCTAACCTTCTCATAGATAGCTCTTCATTGAAAGAAATGTTATTTTATGGCATGTAGATTGCATTCAGGGATTTGTGAGATCCAACATTCAGTAGGACCTTGGAATTGAAACATAAATACAAGATCAACTTAAAATTTACTCAATTAACCTAAGGCAACATTGAAACTTAATGCAATATTTAGTGGTCTAAGCTAGAGACGTGTTCTGGCATCTTAAAACCTAGCAGTTGTCACTCACCATTTGGCTTCAGACATCGCTAGTACGGACTTGTGCTCCTAGTACCATCGAGTAAATTAAGGAATTCCCCTCTAGGTTTCAATCCTTTTATCCGTAGGAAGCTGAGTCTTCTGCCTTGTAACCATGATACATTGAACACAACATTCAGGGAGACTACCTGCACGTATGTCAAGTCCTTGGTTGATTTTTCTTTCATTTTATAACCAAGGTGCATATGGCAGTTCATGGGAACCTGGTACACCCTTTTACCTAGACTACCTAAGCAATAATTTTTGGTCTTTATTGACTCCATAAATTTGAAAAGATCATCGAGCACTTGTCCCTTCACGCTTGTTTCAAACTGAAAGAGACTAGAGTCATATTTGACTGTTTCTCGACTCTTAAAACATGAAACAACAAAGGTTTGGTTTCAATTTGGTAAAATAAAGTACCTACGATTACACGCCCTTTAAAGTTTGATTACTTTGACTATCTTTATTTTCCTTGGTTTTTAGCTAAGAATCTTCCTTTTTGATCATTTTCCCTTTTCTTTTCATGTGCTACAGTCACAGTGGCAGAACCATTAGTTTCATCTACTGGTATTCCTTACACAGATGATTCATCTGAAACTTCTCAGATCTCTAGGTCTGCTGAGCTTGAAAAACCTGTCATCCCGTTAGAGTACCCCTTTGGAGAACCATTTGAGTTCCATTGGCCTCTTTCCAACGTTTGGTTTGGGTTTAGGTTTGGAGAACACTTTCCCCCTCTTACGTCGGGATCACCATTTTTAGTTGCCATCATACCTCCTAGCCCCATACTATTTTGCAAGATCTTACGATGGGTTCAGATATGGACTCATCTAGTCCTAATAGTAGTGAGGGAATTCTAGTTTCTGATGAAGAATACCAAATCTTCCCAGAAGACATCCATCCACACCCTGCTCAATCTTCACCATCGGTGTTGCTTCCAGCCAGATATAGGTCTTTGGGTCAGATTATAGCCGATATTACCTCAATGGAAACATCAACTCCGTCAAGGGAGGCAGTTCTTCCATCATTAGGGATGTCGCCAATGACACCTGTCTCATCGGCACCCTTTGTTACATCTGTCCCCACTAGGCCTACTATTTGCATGTATGCATCGATGTCGGTCGTCACCACTCAGCTGTTAGGAGTTTTGACTTTAGTAGAGACTTCAATTACCATCACAATCCTTGGCGGCCTTTCGTCGGAGGAGTATCAGCTGGCTATTCAACAACAGAACTCCCAGACATGTCAGTCCCCTCAGGATCCTTATCAGTCCTATTTTTCTCATTATGGTGTGGATGGTACCCCAATCTATTCACATTCATTCCAACATGATGAGCACGAAAACCATATCTATTTTCCTGCTCCTAAGGCGTATCAGTTCATTAACGGTATTATACCTACCTTGGCTGGGCAACCCTCTAACCAACAAGGAAAACCCTTTCAGGCACAACCTTCAGTTCAATAAGGGTATGCTTTCAACCCACAAGGACAACCCTTTCAGGGACAATGTTCAGCCCAGTAAGGGTATGCGTACGACCCACAAGGGAAACCCTTATAGGGATAACCTTCGGTCCAGTAGGGATTGTTTTACGGCTTGCAAGGGCAGCCTTACAATCCTCAAGGTCAACCTTTCCAAGCTCAGCCTCTGGTCCAACCAGGGCAACCTCAAGAACCAACCAGGCAACCAATATATCAACCCGGACCTTCATACGGTCTTGGGCGGGGAATCCATCCATATCAACCTTTGGTGCAACCACAACAACCATATTTTCTGATTGTTCAAAATGTTGCATAGCCAGGGCCATCTCATGGTCCTGTCACAAGTCAATCTGGTCATCAGGCACAACCTAACCCACCCCAACCATCAGGCCAACCTGCTCAGCAGGGACAACCTGGTGGCCCTCATCAGTTAGGTCAACCTCTTCAACTAGGACAACCTACACAACCTGTTATCCCTGCTTAGCTGTCGCTCTATTCCATGCCGCAGACGAATCAACCTATGCGCCCCACTTATCCAGCTCAGCAGGGCCCTACTTATCAGCAACCCATTCGAACCCAAGGTAGTTATCACCCTCAATGTCAATATTGACTATTTTACAACCCGCCTCAGGGTTCTTCTTATTACCCTCAAACACCTGGCCATACTTATACTCTGTATAAAAATCCCTATGCTACTCAATCGGGGCCCTCGTATACTTAGAATCAGTATCCTGGTTCTTAGCTGCCATATCAACCGAATTATCTAGCTCATACCCCTTATGGTATGAATCCTCCAGGATAGAACCAATGGGGGTAGAGTTATACTCAATCAGGATGGAATATGGGTATAGTTCCTTATTGAGGACTTGCAATTCCTTTTAACCCTAAATTACCTTTCCTCGTCATGTTGGAGTTGTCAGATGTGTCCAAATTGACAAATGATCCCATTGTTCATAATCCTTATTGGCTTCCAGTCCCAACTAAGGTTCCTGGTGATTGTCCCAAGTTTGAGGGCAAGTCTGGAGAAGACCCCCAAGCACACGTCATGACATACCATTTGTGGCGTTCTTCTAATTCTTGGGTGGATGACTCTATCCGGCTCTGTCTTTTCCAACACACTCTTACTGGAGCTGCTGCTAAGTGGTACATCGAATTGTCTCATGGAATCTTTCAATATTTCAACACTCTCACATGGAATTCCTTATTTCCATTTGCCAGTTCGTTATGAAGCCGGGACGCATCTCCTCACATCCTTGAAACATGACTGGGCTACCCATATCTCAGACCACATTCATGAATGGAGATGACATCGTCACCTGATCAAGTTTGAAATTCCTAATCAGATTCTTACTCATTGGTTCACTACCTCTTTTTTCAACCAGATTGTGAAAGACATCGCCATGGGGGCATGTGTAACCGAGGAACAAGCCATCGCTCGTGCCCAGTACCTTGATTTATTGTACTCTCAATCAGGCACTTTGTATGACATCTTGACTGATGCTCCATAGTCTGGAACCTCTAAAGCATTGCCTACCCCATCAGTTAACGATGTTATTAGTTCTTTGTCTCAGACTTCAAATTCTTCCTGTTAGCCACCAATAAAATTTGTCATATCAAATGGTGGCTAAAACATATTTTAAGCCTTCAAGGAACAAATTTTATTGCAAAAAGTGTTATCTCTTGAAGACTCATGAAGGCATCTAGTCATTGATCTTAATCTTCACTGTTGTTTCCATTTCAAACTCCAAAATTTTGCTGATTCCATAGAGAAAATACTACTGCAAAATCCATTTTTCCCCTTCCTTCACTTCAAAACTAACCTCATTTTTTACCCCTTTTTTTCCCATAAAATTCCTCCATTTTCCATTTTTCCCATTTCCCTTTCATAATTCCTCCTTATAGAGTTTAAAACTCCTTTTTTAACTCTGCCGAAACCCCCAAATCCATTGAAAACTTGAAAAAAATTCATTAAAAACACCTTTTTGTATTACAGACATAAGCCCCCTTGGGCTAAGTCCTAACCACTTCCCCTCCATTTTCCCTAGCCCTAGAACCAAGCGCTCAGTCCTTTCGGTGCTTATCGCATCAGAAAAACAGAGTGCGCAAGTTTATTTTTCATAGTTAAAGCCTCCAATGTGATTAAGCCCTGTGTACACCACTCCCGATCCTATTACCACCTCATATAACCCTTGTGCCCACAATCGAGTGCTAAAACTTGTTAATAAACCTTTACCGATTAATACTTTCCTTTGTTAAGTCAAAAACCCACTTACCCAAATTTTTGGTCTAAATGCACCGGATTTATTTTTTCTAATGAAAAATGGCTAGATTGAAAGACCTGCATCAAAACTTCTGATGTGATTAATTCCCTTTGTTAAAACTCTGCCCCCTCCACTTTTTACTCCATATAACTTCGCTCGATACCAAGATTTAAATCCCCAAGTGTCGATCGCATCGCAAGATTTGAATGGGTAGATTGAAAAGCCCAAAGGCCTGACCTTCCAATCCCGATTGGCCTTTTTGTTTTCCATATAGTCAAAGGCCCCGCATACGGGCGCATATTCACTTCATATATATATAAACCCACCCCAAACCATAAAAACCTTTGTATATCATAAAGTTTCAGGTTTTCATAAATATTAAAGGGTTTCCGTCATGTATGATGTAAAACATTCTCCGCCATTGATCTTGAGCCGATGAAACGGCCTCCACATGATCGCATCCCATGTTCCATCGGGGTCACTTTTGTGTCCCCTCTGATTATCCATTCCCTGATCTATTCTAGACCGTTGATCTCCTCCCTGCCTTCCTAGATCCAACAACTCAAATTTTCCCTGATCATTAGCCTTACCTCTACTTCATAACCCTCCAATTCATTTCCCACCGTCGATCTGATCTGCAAATCAACGGTCAACGCTTAATCGTATTGACGTTGTGAAATTTTTTCCCCCCACCGATTGAATGCCTCCAATTGCATCTGGACCATCCATGTGTCTAGATCAGATGGTCCAGATCACATTTCCTGACTTTGGTCTAAAAATATGCAGCCCCGCTCATTATGTTTTTCAGCAAATCCTGGCTGTTGATCTCTGTAGATCAACGGTCCTGCTTCAACTTTTCTTCGCCTAAATACTTTTTGTTTTAAACCCTAGATTTAAATCTCCACCGTCGATCCTTTGATCAGACAGCCCAAAATAAATCCCCCCATCTTTCTACCACCCGCGCATCTTTTCAAATTTGTGCTCATTCTCCACCGTCAGATCTGAGGCCCCAGATCTGACGACCACCATCCCAAATCGCGCAAATTTCAGCATGATGGTTAATTTCTTAAAGGCAACACAGAATAGGTGGTTTTCTGGTGCCACGTGTTGGGTGGGGAGACATATCGCATTCAAAAAGGCAAAACTACTTACCCGCCTTTCCTCTGCGCGAATACAGTGGATTTCACCCTCGAAACCACTTTCCCTCTTTCCATTTGTGATTTATCATGCGTAGTGCCTGCTGTTGATCTCTGGAGATCAATGGCCCAGATTTAATCTGGCCATACATTATCGCCCTCCACCCTCGCCAAAGGATATTAATGTGTGATCTCCATTGTTGATCACGTGGGCCAATCTTATCCGACGGCCCACGATCATCCCAAACCCCAACTTCACTTTTTAACCATATTTTCCTCCTAACAAAGGTTTTAAACCTTATTTCATCAAATTTTCGCCATTTCTTTATAAAGTGACTCATTCAATTTATATGATCGCAACTCATCCCCACTGTTGATCTCTACGTGATCAATGGATCCAATTTAATTCTTTCCCCCGCTTTCCTTTTAACCTCCCACAAACTGATCTCCACCATTGGATGATGCCATCCAACGAACACACTCTCTCCCCATACCCTCTAAAGCCATTAAACCAAATAACGCAAGATTTCTTAATATTTTTTTCATTTTCCAAGTTTCAAAGGATTTTCCCATTATAACAAAGGGAAATGAAAGACGAGGGTGATGATCCTCTGGACATTTGTTTATCAAAGGGAAAGAACTATAAAGGGTCCAGAACCACTTTTCATCAATGCTTCATGGGCATTGATGCCATATAAGCCCAGTGCGGCTTGCACATCAACAAGACACAATGTTATTTAATCAAATTAAAAGAGTATTAGTGTCGAAGACAAAATACAGCAAAACAGAAGATTGAAGATAGTTTTGGGGGATTATGGCTAAGATTGATTATCAAAAGCCTAATCCTCCAAAATAAAATAAAGTTAAAGAAAATCATAAGTGTTTATCAGATAGAAAGGCCTCCACCGCCACAACAGAGGCCAATTGATTCCTCTCAGCTACCACAGTGCCACCTATAGTAACAAGCATTCAACAGAGGCTAAAGTTATTAATCAAAAAATATGATATTTTCCTCAACGCAGCCGAAGAATTAATTCTTCCAGATGAACTTAATGTAAAATATCAAGCAGAGTTATTACATCCTAAAATAGAGCCTTAAAGTCAATAAAAGCTCCCACTGAGATTAATATTTAAATGTAAAACAATTAATACAAAGGACACATATCTAAGCTTCTTCATCGAGCCCCTCAAAGGCCGAGAAGCCTTAAGTCTGTATTAATTTCCCTACGAGATCTTTTATTAGATCCCACCTTGTCATTCCTTCTATAAATACTTCTATAGAAGATGAGGAAATGTTGGTTGCAGAACTTTGAAATATACTTGTGCTCGAAATTCTACCTGTAAATAGTGTTCACTAGCTCTTGAAGCTTTTCTTGTGATAGAATAGTTAGGTTGAGTAGTGAATATGATTGCTAACCTGAAACACTAGACTTAAAGTTGTAACTAGTTTGAAGCATCAATACAAGTTGATTTATGGGATCCTAGTCTATGTCAATAGTGATGTTATTTCTTATTGTAAATTGTTATTTTATTTTTGTTTCCACTTTGTCCATCTTCTCTTATAAAGAACAACATGCATAGAGTTAGGATTTACTGTATATCAGTACCCTTCTCTGACTGATAAGCTTTATCTAAATGTTTTCTTCCAATTTTTATTATTTGGGAATGATTTAATTTAGTTTAAGCAGTAGGAATGTTGGTGTTCCCTCGTCCTCCTCTTTAGCTAATTGTTATTCTTGAAAGTTATTTTCATTTCATGTTAAGTAGCGATGAACTAAGGAAGATATGGTGAGCCCTGGTCCTATTTTTATCCCAAAAGACTGACTGGAATTTTCCCTTGGAATGTGTTAAAAGCTGGCTGGTTTCGAAGCACTTACCAGATCTTAGACCATTCTTTGTTATCATCTGTGTTTCCCTTGTGTTTAAATGTTTTTTGTTGAAAGTATATTAGAGGCTGGCCAGTTTCGAAGTACTTACCAGATCCTAAATTTCTTTTATGTTTTTGTTAAGTGTTTTTCAAAGGCTGGCTAGTTTCAAAGTACTTACCAGATCCTGGGCTGCTCTTTGTTCTTCATTTGTTTAATTCCCCTTCTTATTGTATCATTTCATTCCAAGAATCAACTTTAAAGAGATCCTTAGACATAGATGACTTGCCCCATAGACCACTCTTGAATCTGATTGTTTCAATTAAAACCCTATTATGACTCCATAGCCCAATGGACTAAAAACTGCAATTATCCATCTTTTTGGCCAAAGATTTTTATAGTTTCTTTCAACTTCTCACCTTTGAAACTCTTTCCATTTAGAACTTTCCACTCAAGCCATAATCATGCTCAACCATCCAAAAAAAAACAAAACCCTCGGCCTTCATAACTAGCCTAATATCATTACCCAAACTTCAAAGACAAATCCATATTTGCACTTATTGGAGAGATCCCTCTCTGGATTCAGGAGGGCTAGATCCTAGAATCCCAAAGTGGTTGAAATAATGTTTCTCCCTACTGTTCGAATTTTCCAATCTTGCTGATTACAGGGAGCTAATACTTCCAATAATTCTGCTCCTCAAGCTACCCCCGATTCTGATAAGACCTCAGAGTTCAACGGTGTTTAGACCAGTTCTGCAGACAAAACTTCCAAAGGTAGAAAGAAGTGAAAAGGCAAGGGCACAGCCGATGCCCCAAAACCAAAATCATCTAAAACCCATGCTGGTGATGGTTCATAGTGAAAGCCAAAGTATCCCTATCTGATTTTTGAAGAGGATCACTACACTAAGGATTGTCGTCGATGATTCGAGGTTAGTAAACTACTCAAAGGCGCTAAGGGAACTCCAGTAGTCCTTAAAGAACCTTTTCCATCTAAGAAGACGTAGATGCTCGATCAATCGGCACCATCTGCATCACATGGTTCTCAAGTTTTCATGATGAATGGTTCTGCACTTGTTTCCATCGCTACTCGATCGAAGGATTATGTCGGATCATGCCAGGCAGTCGGGAAAGAGATGGTTGATGGTCCTCCTCCCCCACATGCCTTTGGTCCCCTTGAAATTGAAAGGTCCGGTGCTAAACCCATTATACAACCACATTCTAAAGGTGTTCTCTGGAAATATTCTTATAATCCTAACGCCCGCACTGCTCAGCATTATAGTATTGTCGATGATTTAGCACAGGCTCCTTCCACGATGTCCATGCTAGAAGTGCTCTAGAGTTTTCTATCTCAATGGAAAGTGTTGTTATCTACAATCGATGGGATCGATCCTACCGATTCTAGCCTTCTCTGTTTCGATCTAGAGAATTTTGTCCCCCAACTTCTGCACCAGATTGCGCTTGCTATACAAGTTGGTATCAATGGTCTCAATATCCATAGAGCCGTAGTGGATGAAGCTGCATCTACCTGTGTCATGCCATTTTCTTGTTGGAAAGCTATTAGCTCTTCAGCCTTGAACTCGTCACCCAATTCCCTTGAGGAATTCGGTGGAAGGGAATCAAAACCCTTGGGTGTTCTTGCTAGCCTACCGATCACATTGCAAGGAAAGACATTCAAGGTTGAAGTAGAAGTCATTGATGCAAAACTCACTTACAATCTTCTAGTTGGTCACAGTTGGACTCACGCCATGTTGTGCATCTCATCCACCCTCTTTTGAATTTTAAAGTTTCCTCACGAGGGAAAAATTATTACTGTCGATCAGTTGTCATTCTTTACCTCGTCTTCCGAGAACAACATGCCATATGTTGATCAGATTCCTAATCCCCCTGACAGGATAGGGCCAGGTCTTTTCAAAGATCCTACTCTGATGGGTATTTTTCCCTTTCCACCACCAAATACTATTCAATTTAATATGATCTCCCAATCAGATGACCCATGGATCGTCCCTTTACCTGAATAGGTTGATTCATTTGGAGATTCAATGCTGCTTAGCCCAATCAAAATCAATTATTGTGAGCTTACAGCTGCATTTGATTCTCCCCCTCCTGAAGGTGCTCCTTTGAGCATGGCTCCCGACGTTTATTCTCAATCCCCTTGGCTCAACGATGTAAATTCACAGGATCATCTTAAAGAAGTGTTTCCATACGATAAGGCTATCATGGAAAATATGTCTCTCGAAGATCTATCATGGAGCAATGGGCATCATTGTTCCTCGTTTATGCCTTGTCTCGGGGCCATGTCTGACTGTCTTGAGCATTTGGCATCCCAAGTTCCTTCTCTGCCACTTCAAATTCCTATTTGACTCATGAAGTCTTTGCGGAGGATGACTTGGGTAACATTACTCAAATGATTCTTATCAACATTTCTATGAAACTGAGGATTGTCGAGAACATCCATGTGGGAGTCACTTGCTATTCCGAGGAAGTCCAAGTGTACACTAGTATATTTAGAGAATTCTATGATATTTTTTCCTGGTCTTATGAAGAGATGCCTGGAATCGACTTTAGTATTATGGTGCATGAGATTCCCACCTACCCAGGTACGAAGCCTGTTCGCCAACATCTTCATCCCGTGCATCCTCGAAAAGCCGCCACTATCAAAGCTGAAGTTGAAAAAATTCTTAAAGTGGGTTTCATTTATCTGATTCCCCTAACTGAATGGGTTTCTAATATTGTTCTTGTGGAGAAGAAGCAGGGAACCATTCATGTTTTTGTTGATTATCGTGATATTAATTGGGATTGTCCTAAGGATAACTATCCTGCCCCGTTTATCGATCAGATCATTGACAATTGCACGGGGAGTGAAATCTTCTCCCTTATGGATGGTTTTTTTGGCTATAACCAGATTAAAATTCTCCCGTCAAATCAACACAAGAGCTCTTTTATTTTTCCATGGGGAAATTTCGCTTATAAGAAAATCTCTTTTGGCTTGAAGAATGCTGGGGCTACATTCCAACTCATGATGTCCAATTCTTTTCATAATATTTGGCCTATTTTCCAACCATACCTGGATGACTTTCTGGCTTATTTAGCTATCCAGAAAGACCACCCAGAACATCTCCGTCAAATATTTCTTTGTTCTAGATGCTATAAAATTAGTCTCAATCCACATAAATGCGTCTTCTGTATCAACTCTGGTAGACTCTTAGGGTTTATCGTATCTAAATATGGAATTCGCCTTGACCCTGTTAAGGTTGAAGCTATTGTCAATCTCCCCTCCCCGTCCTCATTACACCAGCTTTAGAGTCTCCAAGCGTAAGTGAATTTCTTACGTCGTTTTATCCCGAACTACGCTGAAGTAGCTAAAGGATTCACGCGACTTTTAAAGTAGGACGTCCCTTTCTGTTGGGATGAGATTTCTCAACATTATTTTGATAAGCTTAAGACATTGCTTGTCAATGCTCCCCTATTATGTCCTCTGAATTACCATCGTGATTTCACCCTTTATATAGCTGCCACCTTCAGTACGATGGCCATGGTATTGGTCCAGGATGATGATGATGGTAACTAGAATGTAATTTAATACTTGTCTCAGAACCTTCTCGACCCTGAAACATGTTACACACATGTCGAGAAGTTAGCGTTGGTTGCGGTCCAGGCCATCCAACGTTTTCGTCATTACATTATTTTATTCACAGTGACCTTGATTTCTGATTGTAACCCCATGACTTATATTCTCTCACGGAAGTTACTGGAGGGAAAATAATCGAAGTGGATCATTACCCTCAAAGAGTTTGATTTGGAGTTCACTACCGCCAAGTCGAAGAAATCACTAGTTTTCGCTGATTTGATTTGTTCTCTCCCCACTAACTCTGCTCCTTCTGTCTCCCAAGATCATGTTATGGACGAAAATCTCTTCCTAATCAACACCCTCAATCCATGGTACGATGATATCATCATGTACCTCCAAATGTATACTTTCACGTCTAACTTAACGAAAGATGCTCGACGCTGCATTTGGCATCAATCGCAACCTTATCGTATTGTTGGAGATACCCTTTATCAGGTAGGAGTCGATTCAGTACTCTGGCAATGTCTAACCCTCGAGGAAGTGGAGAAAGTTTTAAATGGCTGCCATAGTGGCATCTGTGGTGGTCACATATCTGGTTATGCCACTGCATAGAAAATTATTCATGCTGGCTATTTCTAGCCCTCCATTTTTAAGGATTGCATTGTTGCAGTATGTAAATTCCATGAGTGCCAGATTTATCAATGCAAGATGCATGCGCCGCCTATTCCACTGCACCTTGTCATTACTATTGGCCCTTTCTCCAAATGGGGCGTAGATTTTATGACATGTAACCCTCATTCGGCCGAGGTTCATGCGTATATTATCGTCTCCATCGATTATTTTATGAAATGGGCTGAAGCAATGCCTACACTAGCTGAAGATGGTAAGACAATGACACAATTCATTTTCAATCATGTTATTACTTAGGTTGGTGTTCCTCAGGCCATCGTCACCAATCATGGTTCTCATTTTTGGGATTATATGATGGCGGAGCTGACATCTAAGTTGGGCCTACGTCACGATATCTCAATGCCTTATTACCTTCAAGATAATGGCCAGGTTGAAGTCGTCAACAAAGTCCTTGTTACAATGATTCAATGAACAATTGGGATCCATAAATCAAATTGGAATCTCATTTTGTTCTTAGCTCTTTGGGCTTAGCGAACGTCAGTTAAGAGTGTGATCAGATTTACCCTGTTTCAATTGGTATACTGTTTGGAAGCCACTCTTCCAATTGAATGTGAAATCCCTTCACTAAAAATAGTTGTGGAATTAATGCTTGATACTTTTCCTGAAGAAGAACATCTTCTCTACTCATAGAGATTGCATGAAACTCGTCGCTTGGCTACCTTGGTCATCGAAGCACAGAAGAAGCGAGTCAAAGCCCATTTTAACCAAACAATTTTCCCACATTCTATCATCGAAGGCGATCTCGTTCTCTTTTATGGCCAAGATCATGACAAGCTAGAGGCATGAAAATTCCAACCCATGTGGCATGGGCCCTACATCGTTAAACGTGTGTTACAAAACGGGGCTCATGTGCTTATTGAATATGAAGGTTTTCCTTTATCATAGCCCATAAATGTGTTGTATTTGAAAAAATATTATGCTTGAATCATTCACACGTGATATGTGTACATAGGTGATTTTTTTCATTTTGTGTGCATGCTTTGGTTTGATGTGCTATGTGAGTTTTTTTTCTACTTATTGGGTCTTGTTTGCTATGCAGATGTCTATTTCCGCTTATGTTGGTTTCGCGGATGGTGCTTCCCGTAGTTCAAGAACTTGTCTTCGGAAACCTAGGTAATTTATGATCCTATTGGTGAGTTGATTAACTTACAAGGTATTTTTCTGGGACTAGCTACAAACAATGTTTCTGAATATAGTGCATTTTTGGAAATATTAACCAAGGCAGTCAGCCTCAGCATGCGCACATTGCTTGTGAATTTGGATTCAAAACTTCTGGTTCTTCAACTAAACGACCATTATTCGGTGCGAAACCCATGCATTTTGAGATTGTATTTTCGTATTCATTTACATGAAAGACATTTGGATTTCATTACATATCAACGTATAGCAAGACAAATGAATACATTAACATATGTAATAGCTAACATGGTGCTAGATAGACATTTACGCAATTTATAAAAAGATCGTCATATGTAAATAGAATCATGTATAAAATAGATGTATATATATATATATATATATATATATATATATATATATTGTTTGTTTGCAAAGTGTGCACCATATAAAATCCACAAAAAATAATATATGTCTGTTTTAGTTACATCGTGAGACAACATGTTTCTCAAAAATGTGCAGAAATAAAGCCTCAGTGCCTAGTCGGCATGGTGCTCATGATAGCACGTCACCACTCGTACCAACTACCTCAGCAAGCGGTGGATACATCTCGGCACTCCTACAGTGTGCCTCTGGTAGGCTTGAGGTACATCATCAAAACGAGCGTACTCTAGGACCCCACGGGTGATTCACTCCAGGTTCTGCACTAACTCCTCATCAATGACCTCACCCTATGGATCAAAGTCACGAGGAGTTTGCCTCACTATAAGAGACATACCGGTGGGACGCTCTGGGCCAACATCTGTACACATATAAGAATAACTGTTAGAACATTGATATATATCAAAAATAGAATTATAAACCCATGAAAATACAAAATGAGTCTTACCCAGTTCTTCATCCCAATCCTCTCCCTTTGGTAGTGGGAGGTCTGGGTCTTCGATGAATTATGTGTCAGTGTAGGGCCAATCCTCGATGACAATCAACTTTCATTGGAGCCAATAAAAAAACTCTGACCTCCAAGACATATGTTGAACACCCCCTTCCTAGGCATCAGTGTCACCCATCGGGCCATTTGTGGCTCTCTCAACGGTGGCTCTGGGACTATAACCTCATGATGCTGAAATATGGGTAATTTTTCCAAGAAGAACGATACCAAGATCGACCCATACCCAAAATACTTTAGTTTGGTATTCTTGCATTTAGTGATCTGTCCTTTGATCTTCATGGTTACAACCTCGGCCTAGTTGAAAATGGTCAGGTTCATGCACTCTGAAGCAAGGAGTAATTGCGTCTTCGTGGCCTCATGTGGTGCCTGTGACCCCACAGCCTGCGTGATAGTGTGTAGCACTACTCTCTATTGGGGTTCCTATGTTTCTTCCATTGACAAAAACCAAAAGATAAGACAACATCAAACCACTTTGGGATTCAAGGATCTAGCCCTCCTAAATCCATAGAGGGATCTCTCTATGAATGAGTTTAAAGATATGATCTTTAAAGCCTGAAATGTGATATTAGGCTAGTTATGAAGAGCATGGGTTTTTTTTGCTTGTTTTGGTTGGGAAAAGACATGATGAAGGTGAAGGCGGTTCATAACAAAGGGTGAAGATGTATTCAAATAAAGGAATGATTCGGCTGATAGAAAGGGAAAAAAATAGCTTAACCCATTAGGCTATGGAGTCATAGGAGGATTTTAATTGGACATCAAGTTTCAAGAAGGATCCATGGGGCAAGTCACTTATGTTAAAGGATCTCTCAATTTGATTGTATGGAATGAAACAGATAGGAAATGGAGAACAAAAATGAAGAACAGTGAACAACCTGAGATCAAGTAAGTGCTTTAAAACTATCTTGCTTTGGCATGTACTTAAAGAAACAAAACATAAAAGTATTCTAAGATCAGGTAATTTCTTTTAAACTACCCTGCATTGAAGTAATTTCAGTTAAAAACATTTTAAAAACAATTAGAATAGCTTAAGATCAGATGATTTCTTCGAAACCAACCTTCTTTCAGCATATTCTAAAGGAAAATGCAGATAATCATAACAAAGAGAAATCTAGATCAGGCAAGTGCTTTGAAACCAACTTGCTTTAATATACTGTTTCAAGAGAACTTTCAAATGAAGAAAACATAGAAAATAAAGCTTTCAGTAAGAGTAGGGTACTATTGAGAGTAAGTCCTAGCTCTATGTTTGTTGTTCCTTATCAGAGAAAGTGAACAGAGTGAAAACATTAAAGAAAATAACAATTGACAGTGAGGAACACATCACCATTAACACAAATCAGGATCCCATGAATCAACAAATTGTATTTGATGTTCAAACCAGTTACAATTAGCAAGCTCGGTGGGTCTCTACAACTTCAAAATTCTCATATCAGCTTATGTATCTTTGAATTGCACACAGGGCATCAGTAACTTCAGAGAACTATTACATACAGTCATGTGTCTAGAGACCAATGTTTTCTCATATTCTACAGAAGTATTTATAGAATAATGAGGGGGTGGGAGGATTTCCCAGGGGTCAATTATCATTAATTATGTAACCAATGCAATTCCTGGCATTTGGGAACCAGGCAAGGCATAATGCGGGAATGTAATAATTTCTAATTCTCCTTCATAAATATGTTTCTGCCTTTTGAGATATAATGATCGAAAAGGATCCACTTCTGGGCCGTTCTTAATATTTAAAAATATTTTTTCTTACAATTTAGGGATAATATCTTTTATTTGCATTAATTGTTCAGCTGTCTTTAGGCAACACCTCTTATTTCGGTAGTGGTTAAAAATTCTTTGATTCTTGTGAAACTGCAAGTGTCTATAAGAGTTGGAGAGAGTTTGATTGGCCTTTACTTGTGGTGGTGGAGGCTTTATCGACTCGACATATGTCTTCGTCTTCTCCTAAAACACCTTTAATTTACTTGAGATCTGTGTTTTAGGTCTTCAATCTCCTGTTCTGGTTCGTTCTGTCTTCGATAATGATACTCTCTAACTGGTGCTTGATTAACTGTGTTTTTTGGTGCACAGTGCTATACAGGGATTGAATGGCATCAAAGCCTCATTAATAATTGATAAAACATGAATTTTAAACCCTACGAATGATTTCTCTAGTGAATCGAAGGCGAGAGGATCGTCAACCTCAGCCTGTGAAGTTTTTTCAGCGTGGCGGAAAAAAACTTTAAACCTTGCAAAATACGAAAAATATATATAAAATCCTGCATATATAGGTTTACTACTTCAGAAGGCATGTGGAGTGAGCGTGGACATTGGATGGCCTCATCCAATGGTCGAGATTTATTGGAAGGGTTCAAAGGGAAACAAAGGAGGAATTAAATCAGAACCGTCGATCGCGCAGAGATCGACGGCCGGGAGCGAAGGCGAAAAGTCAAAGAGGATAAGTATTTTTTGGAAAAATGGAGAAAATGGATTAAAAAACCTTTGTTTTGGAAAAAATGGTTAAAAACAGTGTGTGGGTTTTGGGATGATCATGGGCCATCGGATGAGACCAGCTCACAATATCAACGACAAAGATCATATGTCAAAAACCTTATAAAACACACCCAGACTTCAAACCTTTTAGATAAAACCATGCTGAATAATTTTTCCAGGTCTGCATTCACTGACTGTGCGAGGAACCAACGGAAACCCATTCCAATTCGTCGATGCCGTGTGGATGTTGATGTGGCACTGGAGCCCAGGGCGATGGAGTATGGGCCGTCGATTTGCGGATCAGATCGATGGTGGAGATTCTTTTATGACTGCACCGTACCTGTGGTTAACTATCTGGTCTCTTCCAAGCACGATCACTGTCCGATGAGAAACCTCATATCAGAAGGCACACATCAATATCACACTAGGTCCATAGTCTAAATTTAACGTGTGATGAGTGACGGTTTTCCAATAGTGCTCGAGGCCACGTGTCGGTCGCTGAATGGAATCGCTGCCAAATGAAAAAAAACACCGCCCTCGCAAAAGCGGTGCGATGAATCCTGCCTAGTTTTTCTTTTTAATAAAATTACAAAACACATTAAAAACCCGAAAAATCTTTTATAACAAAGTTTTAAACTTTGGAGCGGAAAAATATTTGCAATACGATGCGGCGCCCGTCTGCGGGGTCGTGGGTTTATGGAAGATAATATGGCCAGGGGCTTATGCACAGGGCTAATCGGTGTTGAGCAATGTGATAATTTATTGGATGGCTAGTGCTTGGTTCCAGCACCAAGGCATATGTAGTGGAAATGGTTAGGGACCTATCCCAAGGGGGCTTGAATTCATAATATAAAAAATGTGCTTTTTATGAAGTTTTCAATGCTTTTCAAGGGTTTTAAGAGTTTCGATATAGTTTAAAAAAGGAGTTTTAAACTATGCAAGGTGGTTTTTTATGAAGGAGGAAATGAAACAAAGGAAATATAGAGGAATTTTATGAATAAAGAGGAAGCAAAATGAAGGTTAGTTCTGAGATGGAGGGAAAAGGAAAATGGATTTTTTTGCAACAGTCTTTCTCTTTGAAATCAGTAGAATTTTCTGAGCTTTGAAATGGGAAAAATAATGAACAATTTGAAACGGAGGAGATGATGTCTTCAAGAGGCTTCAAGAGATAACATTTTGCATAAAAAAAAATTCTTGAAGGCTCCAACAATGTTTTGGCCACCTTTTGATAGAACAAATTTTATAGGTGGTCAACAGTGGCTCCACTTGGGGATGGTGCCTTCTTGAAGGCATCAAGAATTTCAGACTTGCATCCTCTGGGAGGCTGATCAATGCTTTATCCATTGTGCTACAATTTTTTCTTTGATGATTTTCTTTTGCTCTGAAAACATGTTAGTAGCTTTTGTAAAAACAATGGATCTTTATCAACAAACTTTCTACCTACCCAATCCTACTGATCTAACATTTTTTCTTCATTTAGATTGCACTTGGATTGGAAAACTCTGTTACAACATTTATTATTTTGAAAATAGGAAATCTAATCTATTTCTACTCCTTATTTCTCCATGGACTCAGATTAAGCAGTTGAGCCCATATAATTCTCTACCTAATCTACCATATGTTGGGATTAAACTGTCCAACAGATTTTATTCTCTAAATTATACAATAGAAATTTAAAAATAGTCAAGTTGGGATTAAACAGTCTAACTTGATGCTGGTCTATGGTAGAAGAACAAGCTATACATAGACATTTATTTTGCAGAAAATTTTAAAACAAAAATGGAAGGCTTCAGATCTAACAGTTCAAGTACTTCATTCATATTTTTACAGCTCTATTTTTTCCTTTTATTTGAGTTGTCTTTCCTTTGTCAACTGGTTCAGATTTTGAGTTGATTAGAACCAGTTATTCACCTTCCTTCTTGACTCAAGAAATAAACAGATTTGAGTCATTTCTCATCGAAACTTAGGTTCAGGTTTTGAGCATGTTTTAACCTTTCATTTCTAACCTAATCTATCTACTGATAATCCAAGATTAAAAAGTTTGGAAAATCAAATTCACTATCCTATCAGCAGAAAATTTAAAGCTAATTAGTCAAGATTAAGATGTTTGACTAACTAGAAGTGTGTTATTTTAGGAGTGGCATTTAGGCTTGCACACTTTCAGAATTGTTTCTCTTTTTTGGTATGGCGCTATACATTTCTTGTTTTCACAATCTGCCCTCTTTTCTTTCTTTTATAGTTTTCTTATTTTTATTTTTATGAAAATGAACAAAGCAATGGTATTTACAATCACTACAAGAAAAAAAGGGCATTGGTGAGGGGCGAAAATGGTCACCATAAGCTCATTGGTGAGGGTCAAAAGAGCTTTTGTCACCAAAAATTTAACGTCACCAAAGGTGGCGTCGCCGAAAGTATAAGTGTTGTGGTGACTGTTTGGTCAATTTAGTGTGTCCTAAATTGCTACATTAATTATCAATCTGGGATTCGTAAGCTGATGAAGTGTGGCGCACTATATGTGCAAGATAACCTATTTCTTATCTTTTTGTCGTTTTTAGTTTTCTAATGTGGGATGGAAATTCTAAAATAAAAACAAGTATGGTTATGATTTTTCAAGGCAATGATATCCTTTATAATGATTTACCAACTTGAAACTTCAAAAGGAATTTGAAACATACAATGACAAAACTTGAAAGGAAATGAAAATGTGTTGCTAACCTAGTAAATCAAAACAGTGAACTATTGAGCATGAAAACCAAACTATCCTTGCTGCTGTCTAAACACAAAAGAAACTATGCTTAAAGAAATCCAAGAATTGCAACAAAGTAAATCTAAATCAAATTACATCAACTTATATTCTGATCCCTCGCCATTAGTCCAGCTATGGCTTTCGGAGGTAACCATAAACAACTTGAGCAACCCGATATCTAATTTGCAGAAAAAGAAACTAATATCAAACTACACACTCATACTTCAATCCCTCACCATCAGTCCAGCTGTGGCTTTCGGAGGTAACTGAAAATGACATGAGCAATTTAATATATCTAACTTGCAGAAAGTAAACTAATATCAAAATACACATTCATACTTCAATCCATCACCATCAGTCCAGCTGTGGCTTTCGGAGGTAACTAAAAATGACATGAGCAATTTAATATATCTAATCTTTCAGAAAGTAAACTAATATCAAACTACACATTCATACTTCAATCCTTCACCATCAGTCCAGCTGTGGCTTTCGGAGGTAACTGAAAATGACATGAGCAATTTAATATATCTAATCTTTCAGAAAGTAAACTAATATCAAACTACACATTCATACTTCAATCCCTCACCATCAGTCCAGCTGTGGCTTTCGGAGGTAACTGAAAATTTCATGAGCAATTTAATATATCTAAATCTAACTACTGAAGAAAATGTGCAAGACTGAAATAAACAAAGCAGTACTGAAATTAAACATAAACTGAGAAAAGTAAATTAGCAGCAGAACAATATTGATTCCATGTCATTAATCAAAATATATGCAAATTCCCGGGCTTCCTATTTGAAATCTGAAACAAGAACACTGATCAGTTAACATAAAACATGAAAGATTATGGACATAAGTAAAGTGTAAAGCATGACAGATTATAAACAGAGATGAAGAATAAATACCATGAAAGATGCAATGTATAAACACATGAATGACTTATGGCACAATGAGCTTAAAGAAATAAAATAAGAACTATACAATAATGCACAAAACCTCAGCGTGTGCAGGGGCCCTCTGCACCAGCCTTGGCAATAGCCTTCAAGTACGAATTACGCTTGGAAACAGAGTCTTCTTATATATTAAAATGCAGTCATAACAGAGAGGTGATATTATGGCACAGTGGCAACGTAATTACATTACAGAGCTATCTGGAGGCTAATGGAGACTAATCTAATATGCGTATGCAAACGCATTATTTATAACAAAGGAAATATAACTAATTCCCTAAAGTTTGTGCTGATGGAGAACACGTAAACCATTACGTCCAGAGATCTAGGATCATGGCCACGTTGAGGAGTAAATCTATGAAGAGTGGATGTTGAATTCGGCTTATGGAGCCATGTACAGGTGTTGATTTGTCTCCCGCAATTCAGAAACGGCCATATAAATCTTCACGTGACGAGAAACAGAGTCTTGTCACCGTGGGACTCTACGGTTGACTTCCACTTGGCCACCTTTGACCGCAGCCTCCTTAGGTGAATTTGCTCGAGCCAATAGGACACGATCCATGTCCACATCATTTCTGACTTGCCCATGTGGCTCGTTTTTCCTGAAGACACTTGTAACATATACTTTCACAAAATGGCTGCGGAAAGTTGCAGCAGCTGCGGAAAGTGGCAAGATTCCGCAGCTAAATGAGAAAAAATCTAAATCAAACAACAGACACAAAATATAGTTAAAAACCATTTTAGATGCTATTTTTCAATTAATATACAATGATATTGACAACTTGGAAGGTTTAGGTGAATGAAAAAGGTCTAGGAAGATGTATAAGAAAAATGCAGATTTGAGACTCAACATACCCCCACTGTGAAGGTGTTGCATGTCCTCATGCAACCAAAATTTTGATAATCCTTCTTCAGTTCATATGCCTTGACACTTCAGCCAGTACATCCAATCCTCCCCTCCTCTTCCTTGGTGCTGCTAACATCCTGGGTTTCTTCATTAAGCATCTAAATTTGATATTAACCAGTGCTCTGCTTAACTTCTGGCATTTCTTTTTCAATTTCTTGTTCTTCTTCTGCCATATTCCCAGATGTAGCATGGTATTATCATGAATTATTTTATCCAATTTGCTTTGTTCCTTCAATGCCTCACTTTCATTTTTAATGTGTTTATTTAAAAGCTCTAGCTCAAAGACTTCCTATTTCAGTGATTGGACTAGATCATTTTGTACTGTGTGAGGCTGAATGGATGAAGTACTGGGACCTGTAGCTGCTTTTTCTAAAGATTCTATATAATCATATACTTCTTGCTGCTTGGGGTCTATATCAAGTGTCATTTTTATTGGGCTGTCCCCAAAATTCCGTGGAGGAGAGTTGTCTTCAAAATCTGGCTGAGAAGGGCTCACATTAACATCTGGCTGAGAATGAGATGGACTATGTTCAATGTCTGACTGAGAATGAAATGAACCAGGTTCACTAACTGACTGAGAGTGAGATGGACTATGTTCAGTCGGGGACTGTTTAGTTGTTTCTTCTCCCAAATCGATAAAATGAGGTCCCTTCATTTGCGTTTTCCTCAACTTCCCCTTAAGCCTGGAAATTCTTCTCACACGCTGTGGACCACTATATTTTTGCTTTTGTTTCCCTTTATCTTTCTTCTTGGCTATAGATAAATGTTCTTTAAGATGAACCAATCTCTCAAATAACACTTGATGATCTTCTTCTTCGGAAGAAGGAGTTTGATGTATAGCCTCAATACTTTTTCTCTCTTTTGATGTTATTGGATTTTTACCCTTGGTTTATTTCTTCTTCCTTTTTGACAGTCTCTCTTCCCTACTAGTTCTTTCAATTGTAGTAGTAGGAGTACTTTGAGTTTCATCATTTTTTCCTTTTCTCCTACTCCTTCTTGATGTGCTACCTTCAGGAATTTCTTGAGGTTCCTCAAAGAAATTTCTAATCAAAAATTGTTCCCATGTGTCCTTCTTCTCCTTTAACTCTTTTTCAATCAAAATTTTTACAAGACCATGGTGATATAGATGTGCTTCTACATCCCCTAAATGTTTCTGAACAGTCACAGACATCTTCTTCAAACTATTTAATATAAAATATGGGAGATTGAGAGTTTGATTATCTAGAAAATTCATCAGCAATCTAGTATGGTACATATACATGGACCCAAAACGGCCTTCACAGGTGATGAATTTTTGAAAAACTAGCAGCAAAGTAGCCCATTCCTCTTTCAAAGCATGAACAGGAATTCCTCTTTTAAAAATAGTTATGTCCATACCTGGGTTATGTAGAATTACTCTCCAAGCTTCATCACTAATGCTTTTGTTCTTAAACCATCGTTCACCCTCTTGAAGAAGTTATGTGGCAGATGCTATAGATGCTTCATTCACCGTAAACTTAAGGTCTCCAATCTCTATTTTCAGACCATTGAACGACCTTGCAAAAGCTTTTGTCACTTCTTTATGGTAGCCTCTAAACTTTTGGATAAACCGCAGCCACTTTGCCTTCTTCAATATATCCTTGACTTGCGGATATCCTTCCATGAATTTAGGTCCCTCTGGTTCTACTCTCAACAATTTACCCATCCTCCTTTCTGCTATTTAAAAACTTGCCTGCGTGAGGAGAGTTCAATGGAAGGAGTACGACTGAATGAACACAAATGAGCACGATGACTGTAGGTAGATATCAGAGAGTGGGTATACAGACTGTAGTGTAACAGAGAATGAAATGGAGAGAAGCAGAACAGAGAAGGGTTTTGTGAGCACGACAAAGATACGACTGTGAGATTAATAGAACAATAGGAAGAGTATAACACATCCGACAGTGTTTGAAATTTGGTGGCTGCAAAATAAATGTAAGCACGTTTAAACAACGGCTATGGATTTTATGCGGCTAAAAGAAGTCGTAGTCAAATCAACTATGTCTCATTGTCATAGGTGGAATATCGGAGTATGAGTGAAGATCGGAGGTTTAATTATGGGACCGTTTGAGAATGAATGCGAGAAGATCATATGGAGATCTTGAAAGGGTTACGGAGTTTGTCAATATAATCATTGCACATAATGGATGGAGCTTATGGTTTAGAACTATATAAAAATGTGTTTTAAATGCCATTTGAAATGAATTTTTACTCATACCTTGGAATCTTTGCCTTTTTTCTTGGTCTTCAATTAGTTGCTCCTCATTGATATCTTGAATGCTCCATGTCTTCATTTTTGGTCCTCATACCTGCATTTTATTTCATGATTATGGAAATAACATCTGGTTGTACATTCTTTCGAAAACAGAGTGGTAGCTGCGGAATCTGCTTCTGGCTACGGAAACTGGTGTCAGTTGCGGAAATAGATGTCAGCTGCAGAAATTGACACAGCTATTATTTGGGTCAATGGAAATGAACGAATGAAAAATGACTAAATGGAAATGGTCATGAAAGAGAATTTTATTGGTAAAATGGAATGAAAAATGAAGTGAAATGGAATGAGGTGGAATGGAATGGAGTGGGTGGTCACAAGACTTGTGAAATGAAAGAGAGAGATTTTTTTTTTGGAAAATATAGGGTGTCAGGTGTTCCTGATTTTCACCCAATATTTTCTGTATAAGACTGTCAATCAGTGATTGGTTTTCAGGGTTATACAATTTTTATTTTTATTTTTTTATTTTTTTTTTAACTGAAAAGAACAAAAGCTAGGCTGGTGGAGAAGAATAATTCTTCTGTACCAGCCCGATTGCAGAATTTTCTTGAAACATTTTGACAAATTCCTCTTTTGAGAGTGGCTTATGATAAATTTTCAATATGTGGCCATTCACAATAAGAGGAGTTTGAAACTCATCAATGGTCTTGATTCTTACCGCTCCATTGCTAAAGATCTTGTCAATCTCATATGGCCCAAGCCAATGAGTCTGAAATTTTCCTTGAAAATATTTAAACTTGGAATCAAATAATAATGCCCAATCTCCTTCTTGAAACTTTTTCTCTTTGATGTACTTGTCATGCCATTTAGCTATTTGATATTGAACTAGATCAGTTCTTAGAATTTCCTCTTGTCTGATCTCATCTAGCTCGTTCAACTGCTCCATTCTATGCTTTTGGGTTTTCTGATAAGTTCATCCCCAACTGAACTGCTATCTTGAAGGTCTTGACTTGGAACTCAATGGGGAGCAGGACTTCTTTCCCATAAACAAGTTTATAGGGAGAATGTCCTGTTGTATTTCTCCATGTAGTTGTGTAGGCCCACAAGGCTTCAGGAAGCCTTTCTGCCCAATCTCTTCTATGTAGATGAACAGTTTTGGTGATGATACTTTCAAGAACTTTGTTTGTAGACTCCACTTGACCATTTTCTTGCGGATGGTAAGGAGTAGATCTTTTGTGCTTGATTTTTTATTCTTCCATCAACTTCTCCACCAAGTTGGATGTGAATTGGCTTCCCTGATCTGTCACAATTTCTCTTGGAACACCAAAGCGAGTAAAAATATCCTCATAAAGAAAATGAACAACTGAATTTTCAGTAGCAGATACTAATGCTTTGGCTTCTACCCATTTAGTAACATAATCAGTACAAAGAAATATATACTTCTTTTTCTTAGATGGTGGATTAATAGGTCCAATGAAATCTAAAGCCCATTTTTCAAAGGGTTGAATGAGTACCTGTGGTTTCAATGGCATTTCATTTGAAATGGTAGGTTTCCCTACTCTTTGGCAGCTGTCACACCTTTTGACATATTTTTTTGCATCTTTGAAGAGGGAAGGCCAATAATATCCTAAAGAGAGGATTTTATAGGCCGTCCTTTTTTCTGCAAAGTGTCCGCCGCATGGTTCATCATGACATGCCTTAAGAATATCAGGCATTTCATCTTCCCTGACACATCTTCTGATCACAAGATCTGGCCCTGTTTTAAACAATTTGTTAGAAATCCATGAATATTTTGAACTCTCCTGAATAATTTTTCGTTTTTCACTTGGAAATAAATGTGAAGGTAGTTTCCCTGTAACCAAATAGTTAGCAATATCTGCATACCAAGGGGTCTTAATAGTTACTGCAAACAAGTATTCATCAAGAAACTTATCCTCTACAAGAGAATCTTCTTTAGTATTCTGAATCCTAGACAAGAAATCAGCTACTGTATTCTGTTTTCCTGGTCTATCCAACACAGTAATATTGAATTCTTGCAAAAGTAAAATCCATCTTGTCACTCTTCCATTAGTAACAGGTTTGTTCATTAAATATCTAATTGCAGAATGGTCAGTATGAATAAAAGTTTCATAGCCTGTTATGTAATGTCTAGACTTATTAATTGCATGAACAACAGCTAAAAACTCTTTTTCAGTCACAGTATAGTTCAACTCTGTGGGAGTCAAATTTTTACTGGTATAATAAATGGCATAAGGAACTAAATATTTTTGACCCAACACAGCTCCTAAAGCTGTATCTGAACCATCCATAGAAATATGGAAAGGGAGTTTCCAATTTGGTCCTCTCAAGATAGGTGCTTCAGATATTCTTGTTTTCAAAGTTTCAAAGGCTGATTGAAAATCAGGATCCCATTTAAATTCACAGTCTTTTGTAAGCAATTTGAAGAGTGGAGATGCTATTTTAGTGAAGTTTTCTATAAATCTTCTATAGTAACCAGTAAATCCTAGAAAACTTCTAACATCTCTTTGAAAATTTGGAATAGGTAACTTGGAGATGACTTCAACTTTTGATCTATCAACCTTAATCCCATCTCCTGAAATATGATGCCCCAAAACAATCCCTTTAGTAAACATCATAAAGCATTTTTCATGGCTTAATGAAAGGTTTGTTTCTTTACATCTTATAAGAACTTTTTCCAAATTTTCTAATGCCTCTTCAAATGAATTACCATAAACCGTAAAATCATCCATATAAACCTCTACACAATCATGGATTAGATCAGAAAAAATTCCTAGTACTGCTCTTTGGAATGTTGCAGGTGCATTACATAACCCAAAAGGAAGCACTTGGTAGGCAAAAGTTCCCCATATACAAGTAAATGTGGTCTTATCTTGATCTTCAGGTGCTACCTGAATTTGATTATAGCCACTAAAACCATCCAAAAATGAAAAGTACTTTTTACTTGCTAATGTATCTAATACCTGATCGATAAAAGGCAAAGGAAAGTGATCCTTAAAATATTCTTTGTTCAATTCCCTGTAATCAATGCATACCCTCCATTTACCATTCTTTTTAGGTACTATAACCAAAGGAGAAACCCATCGGCTATCTAAAATTGGATAAATGAAGTTTACATTGAGTAGTTTTTGGAGTTCTTCTTTCACTATCTCCCTAAGATTTGGATTCATCCTTCTTTGAGGTTGTCTGATTGGTCTACTGTTTTCCTCAATATAGATATGATGGATGCAAGTCTTAGGATCAATAACTTTCATGTCAGTATACTCCCATGCAAATGCAGTAGAATGTTTTTGCAAGATTTTGGTTAGTTCTTCTTGTTGTGACTTTTCCAAATGTTTGTTGATATTCAATGTTTTTCCCGGAAAAATCTCAATAGTAGAACTACCAAACTCTTCCATAGAGTAAAGAGACATTTGTCTTGATGATAAATATTCTATGTCAGATTCCAACTGAAATTGTGTGGGGTCATATTCTGAAGATGTCTCAAAATTTTCGAATGTGTTCAGAATTTGACTATCCTCACTGATTTCAGAAATGGTAAAGACAGGTTGTATAGTGTCCTCATCATCAACCCATTCATTATCTCCTACTTCTATGATTTCTTTTGCTGGAGGATACAAATTGAATTTCTTTATCGAATTACCATTAGAAATGTACATATCCCTAGATCTACAACTAATAAAAGCATTAGCTGTGGCTAGCCAAGGTCTTCCTAAGATAAGTGGGTGCCCTCCTATATTACTCTTGGGAGTCAAAATCATAAAATCTACCAGATATTCCCAAGAATATAAGAAGACTGAAATATCTTCTAGTACACCATCTGGTTTAATAATTGATCGATCTGAAAGTTGCAGTAAAGTAGGTGTAAAAATAAGGTTAGGAAGTTTTAGCTGGTCCATAGTCTGTCTACTCATAATGTTGATAGCAGCCCCTAAGTCAATCGATGTATTTGGAATTTCTATCCCATTTATATGTGTCTTGACAATTGGACTTCCTGGATCTACATACTTCTACATGGTAATTTTTCCCATCATGATATCTGCAATTTTTCCTACCAGGTGGATTCTTCTTGTATCTTTTAGTTTCCTTCCTGGTCTTTTAAAACTCAACTCCTTTATTTTTTTTGCTAGAATAGGAATCTCTCGAATGGCTTGTAGCAAGGTAATCTTGATAAAAACATTCTTCAATTCATCTAGAAAATCATAGTTAGGCAACAAGATTTGTTTTTCCACCCCCTTGTCAATTTGTAGTCTTTCAGGAAAAGGAGGTGTAGATGAAGATGCAGGTTGCTCAACTATAGGAGTTGTGGGTGTTAACTTTTATTTTTCTTTTTGAATGTTTGAATTTTGAAGAGATGCTTCCTCAGAACCATCATTGCCTTTAAGAGAGTCCTCCTTAGAGGCATCTTGTTCTTGAATATCTATAGAAGGTTTTTCTAAAACTCTACCAAATATGAGTTGTACATCATTGAGAGGAACAATCATATAGGTAGGAAATTGTTGTCCTTCTATCATGTAAGTATTCTGAGGATTTTTATTGTTAGGATTTGGCAATGGTTGAGCTGGAAGTTGATTTGTCTTTTGTTGGTATGGAAGCATGAGTTGAGGATTTAGATTTTGTTGAGAAGGTTGTTGTTGTGGAAATGGCAATGAAAGTTGTGGATTTGGGTTTGGAAGTTGTGGAGCTTGTTGATTTTGAAAAGATGGAGGATATTGATAAAATTGAGAAAATCTCCCATAAGGATTTTGCATCCCTTGTACCCATGGCTGATATGGATTTTGATGTTAGAGCCAAGGTTGTTGCCAAGGATTCCAATTTGGTGGGGTTTGAAGATTCATAGGGTTTTTAAACCCTTGAGTTTGTTGTCCCTGCCAAGGTCTTCTTGCAACAAAACAGAGAGATTCTACTGAATTTCGGTCTTCTTGAAAAACATCTTTGAGTCCAGGAATTGAAGGACAATCCTTGATCTCATGAATCTCTGAGCAAATTATACATGTTTCTACAACTTTTGCATCCAAGGGACATTCTCTTAAAGCATGTTTCTTCCTACATTTCGGACAAAAGATGGCTAGAGCATATGTTTCTGCTTTCTGCTTGTTTTGGATTTTAAGGGTGTCTAGTTGTTCATTAAGGCTCCCTAAGATATCAGTTTTGAATTCATCAAGCATGTTACCAATCTCTGCCCTACTTACTGATCCAGTTGCAGATTTGTTAGCCCTAATAAGATAAGGATCCCTAGGCCCTTTTCTTGTTTTATATTTCCTCTTGATAGATGGACACATAGTTCTGTTATGTCACGAAGTGGAAGTTGAGAAATGTCTCCTTTCCCCATCATGTTTAAAATATCTATCCATTCATCTCTAATGGCTTTTAATATGAGGGCTTTCAAGGTTTCATCATCTAAATTGCTCATCTTTGCTCTTTTCAAGTTGTATTGAAATATTTCAAGTAAGTCTTCCAAATTTTCATCTTCTTTTTGCATCATTTTGAATACCTCATCCTTGTGATTGGTGGGCATACAATAGTCCAAGTATCTATCCAAGAATGTTTGTTTCATATCATTCCAAGTCCTAATAGATTGAGTAGCTAATCCCATGAACCATTTCAAAGTAGCTCCCTTCAAAGTTGAAGGAAACAGTTTGAGTTTTTGAGAGTCTTCCATATAGTCATAGGTTCGGCACACAACTTCAAACTCAAACAGAAATGTTTCAGGATCTTCACTTCGCAATCCATAAAAGTTGGGGAGGACAGATGGTGAGATATTTCTCATTGTTGTATGAGTTTCCTCATCAACTATAGGGAATCCAAACAAGTTATCTCCTTCCCTATTTCTTCCATTATTATCTTCACCATTGTTGTCTCCATTGTTTCCTCCTCCTCTACCTCTACCTCTACCTCCAAATCCATCTATTATTTCCTCTGCCATGATAGTTTCTTTAGAGTCCTTAAATTCCTCTGGTTCTTCTATCAAGGGAGGATGAGATAGAGTCTCTTTGTTTTCTAAATGGGATTTAGTAGGTGGTATAGGAGAATCCTCTAATTCAGCTTTTGCTTGAATTCCAAAAATCTTAAGGCTAGGGGTAGATGGTGGTGATTCTTGTCTATGCCTTGAAGAAGATGGAGTTTTAAAAATCGAACTCTTGGCTTTAGTTATAAACCTTCCCCTAGAATCTCTTTCTCTATGCATGTCATTTATATATATATATATATATATTTTTTAAAGTTGGGCTAATAATTATCTTTCTGATCTTCCAGGTCACACTAGGTGCAAGAAGAGAGAATACTTAAGAAATTACTAAACCAATAACTCTCTTTTCTGATCCTCCAGATCACACTAGGTGCAAGAGGAGAGCATACTTCAAGAAGTTATCAAGTTTTCCCTTCTTTCATTATTTTTTTTTTTTTTTTTTTTTAAGAAATTGGCTACCTAGTTACACTTCCCCGGCAATGGCGCCAAAATTTTTGGTCAATTTAGTGTGTCCTAAATTGCTACATTAATTATCAATCCGGGATTCGTAAGCTAATGAAGTGTGGCGCACTATATGTGCAAGATAACCTATTTCTTATATTTTTGTCGTTTTTAGTTTTCTAATGTGAGATGGAAATTCTAAAATAAAAACAAGTATGGTTATGATTTTTCAAGGCAATGCTATCCTTTATAATGATTTACCAACTTGAAACTTCAAAAGGAATTTGAAACATACAATGACAAAACTTGAAAGGAAATGAAAATGTGATGCTAACCTAGTAAATCAAAACAGTGAACTATTGAGCATGAAAACCAAACTATCCTTGCTGTTGTCTAAACACAAAAGAAACTATGCTTAAAGAAATCCAGGAATTGCAACAAAGTAAATCTAAATCAAATTACATCAACTTATATTCTGATCCCTCTCCATTAGTCCAGCTATGGCTTTCGGAGGTAACCATAAACAACTTGAGCAACCTGATATATAATTTGCAGAAAAATAAACTAATATCAAACTACACATTCATACTTCAATCCCTCACCATCAGTCCAGCTGTGGCTTTCGGAGGTAACTGAAAATGTCATGAGAAATTTAATATATCTAACTTTCAGAAAGTAAACTAATATCAAACTACACATTCATACTTCAATCCCTCACCATCAGTCCAGTTGTGGCTTTCGGAGGTAACTGAAAATGACATGAGAAATTTAATATATCTAACTTGCAAAAAATAAACTAATATCAAACTACACATTCATAATTCAATCCCTCACCATCAGTCCAGCTGTGGCTTTCAGAGGTAACTAAAAATGACATGAGCAATTTAATATATCTAATCTTGCAATAAGTAAACTAATATCAAACTACACATTCATAATTCAATCCCTCACCATCAGTCCAACTGTGGCTTTCGGAGGTAACTGAAAATGTCATGAGCAATTTAATATATCTAACTTGCAGAAAGTAAACTAATATCAAACTACACATTCATACTTCAATCCCTCACCATCAGTCCAGTTGTGGCTTTCGGAGGTAACTGAAAATTTCATGAGCAATTTAATATATCTAAATCTAACTACTGAAGGAAATGTGCAAGACTGAAATAAACAAAGCAGTACTGAAATTAAACATAAATTGAGAAAAGTAAATTAGCAGCAGAACAATATTGATTCCATGTCATTAATCAAAAGATATGCAAATTCCCGGGCTTCCTATTTGAAATCTGAAACAAGAACACTGATCAGTTAACATAAAACATGAAAGATTATGGACAGAAGTAAAGTGTAAAGCATGACAGATTATAAACAGAGATGAAGCATAAATACCATGAAAGATGCAATGTATAAAGACATGAATGACTTATGGCACAATGAGTTTAAAGAAATAAAATAAGAACTATACAATAATGCACAAAACCTCAGCATGTGCAGGGCCCTCTGCACCAGCCTTGGCAACAGCCTTCAAATACGAATTATGCTTGGAAACATAGTCTTCTTATATATTAAAATGCAGTCACAACAGAGAGGTGATATTACGACACAGTGACAATGTAATTACATTACAGAGCTATTTGGAGGCTAATGGAGACTAATAAAAACTAACTCTTATGCGTATGCAAACGCGTTATTTATAACTGAAGGTGATATAACTAATTCCCTAAAGTTTATGCTAATAGAAAACACGTAAACCATTACGTCCAGAGATCTAGGATCATGGCCACGTTGAGGAGTAAAGCTATGAAGAGTGGATGTTGGTTTCGGCTTATGGAGCCGTCTACAGGTGTTGATGTGTCTCCCGTAACTCAGAAACGGTCATACATATCTTCACATGCTGAGAAACAGAGTCCTGTCACCGTGGGACTCTACGGTTGACTTCCACTTGGCCACCTTTGACCGCAGCCTCCTTAGGTGAATTTTCTGGAGCCAATAGGACACGATCCATGTCCACATCATTTCTCACTTTCCCATGTGGCTCGTTCTTCCTGAAGACACCTGTAACATAGACTTTCACAAAATGGCTATGGAAAGTTGCAGCAGTTGCAGAAAGTGGCAAGATTCCGCAGCGAAATGAGAAAAAATCTAAATCAAACAGCAAACACAAAATATAGTTAAAAACCATTTTAGATGCTCTTTTGCAATTAATATACAATTATATTGACAACTTGGAAGGTTCAGGTGAATGAAAAAGGTCTAGAATGGTGTATAGGAAATATGCAGATTTGAGACTCAACAGTGACATTCACGTTCCGTCACCAATAATGATTTATAGTGACGAATAGTGAATGTCACCATTTCATATGAGCAATGGTGATGGAAAATTGCCTCTGTCACCAAAAAACTGAATGTCACCAAAGGTGGCGTCGCCGAAAGTATGTGTTGTGGTGACATTCAAGGTCCGTCACGAATATTGATTATAATGACAGATAGTGACCGTCACCATTTCATATGAACAACAACAATTTTTTGTGATGGACCTTTCATGGCCATCACTACTATTGCATATATATGGCGATGTTCATTGAATGTCACCATAAACTCATTGGTGACATCAAGTTCCATCACGAATAATGACTATAATGACAAACAATGACTCTCACCATTTCCTATCAACAACAAAGATTTACAATGACGGACCTTTAATGGTCGTCACTATTGATGTGTATATATGGTGGCATTCGTTGACCGTCACCATTTCATATTTTGGTGAGGGTTGAAAAATGTGACCATAAGCTCATTGGTGATGGTCAAAAGAGCATTTGTCACCAAAAATGATTGTCATCATTCCTTATGAATATCAGGGCACGATGGAATTGAACCACCAACCTCCTGCTTGTAAAGCAGGTGCTCTTCCATTGAGTTAGCACCCTTTAAAGAAATAGCATTTAAACTAGAAATTTCCCCTAAAGGTGCAAAGATACACCAAAGGAATAGAAAATCTAGGAAAATCAAAAGTTTCTAGAAATAATATGTTCAATATACATAATAAAAATACAATAAGAATAAACTTTGATATAATCTAACAAAGCATGTCCTACGTAGGAGAATAACTGAAAAGCACAACTAGAAATTTGAATCACAACATAACAATATAAAAGAACATGCAATAGGAAAGGAACAACTCCACAATTTGAGAAATATGAACAATCCATGGGCTTTTTCTTATATATTGATATAGATAACTAAATATAAATCTAGATTTGTGAAATTCAAGTATCACACAAGAATGTCTTGAACAAATATCAATATGTAAAATAGTATTTTTTCATTTGGATTTACCTGGAAGAACCTCAGGAAAAATTTTCCACAGAAATGGCCAATAAACATAACAACATGGACCTTAAACATAACAACATGGACCTTAGGAGCAATTGTGCAGGGGATAAAATATGAAGGTAAATCAGTAGAGAAGTATTCAAAGAAAATGATGAAAAGCGTATCTAGAAAGAACTAAGAACCCTCTGAAGTAAACCACCCATTTATCATCGTGACTAGTACACTTGCAAAAAAATATTAGAATAAATTATGAACTATTACACCAAAAAACAATGAATTTTTCCACTAAAATACAGTTTCAAATTAATCACTAGCATGACGCTAACTTCTCTGCAAAAATATGGAAGTTTCAAGACAATGTATAATAGCTTTCATGGTAATCGTGTTGATAAAACCTTCCAAGGAATAATACCACAGCAGTGAACAAGAGTGTCATCATACTTAATACTATCAAAGAGTGGTCAATAGCAAAAGTGAATTGACAGATCTTCATAATTTGCATTGGTTCCTTATCCTTCATCCAACCCTAAAATTTTAGACAAAGGTTAACATTTTGAAGGAAAATTAAAAAAAGTCACATGATCTTGTGAAATAAAATTTTTATCACTACCATTAACTATAATGCAATATTTTTTCACAAACAAAGAATCCTTGTCTAAAGTGAAGTAGTCAATGATGATTAAGACTAATTGTGGGCTTAGAATTGTTTTTCCATTTTTTTTTTGAATTGTTAGAATTACCATACTTAGTAGCAGAGGCATTTCCACCATGGATTGGGAAGTCCACAACAACCACTTATGTAAGTGGGAGTGTTGACTATAATCATTTTAACCTTATCCTTCCTTTTTCTTAGCCACTGAAATATGTGTTGAGAAATTTTTGCTTAAGACATCCCTCATTAGAATGGGCAGACCATTAGTGATAATCATAATATTCTCGTAAAATTTTCACTATCATTACAATTGATTTTGGGCTAAAATTTAGACTTATGGGTATCTTTTTCATTCCTTCTAAATAAATGAATATGACAAGGGGAAGGAGAAAAAGAAGAGCGATTAGAAAACATCCATTGAGAGCAGCTTGAATTTTTGTCAATGATGCTCCATCTTTAGGGATCGCTTTTTTAACTTGCTTTCAATATTCAAGGCCGGCCAGAAAGCCTTGCTCCAATGAACTGAGTGCATGAAAATTCCATCTTGTGTTGAATATGAAATAGGAGACACTTGATAAAATTGAAACATTAATCCCCAAGGATGAATTTTTCAATATATTAATGAACAATCAATACCATCAATTTTCAGAGAGGCATCCACTGCTAAGTAGCTCCTTCCTAAGAGGTTAGAAACATTGTCTAATAAATAGTTTTTAGAAGCCATCGAAATCACCCAACAGGCACCACATTCCACACAACATGTTGAGTTGTGGGAGAAATAATCTTAAATTATAATGCACCCTTCTGCGAGAGTAATGACATTTTGGAGAAACAAAAATGCCTATGATAAGTGATATACCTGATGGAGGTATATAAATGTTGCCAGCATATCAGGAGGTTGGTCCAAACCCCAAGAGATATATGGGGAACAACCCCAAACCCGAGTAGCTCTGAGGTTATGGTAGAAATGTTGAGAAGGAATGTTAAGGCAAAAGTCTTGCAATCAGACTAAACTCACAGGATAACTACGAACCAAGAGTGACAAAGTTCTGGACAGTTCCTTAGTATAAAGAGGCTAGAAGCTCATGCAACAATAGAAGGTTATTTTATTGGGAAAAGAGAATGCTATGTGCATCTTTCAGATGCAAACTTCTCTTGCACATGATGGGAAAAAGGGCTTGCAAAAAGATGCCCTGTGTGCAGCATCAACACACACAACATTCTCTTTTGCCCAATGCACTAACCTTCTAGTTGTGGCCAAATAGCACTTGGGTCACAGTGGCAAGGCTTTCAGTAGCAAGCACTTACCAAATCTTTCATAATTTGAGCTATTGTCCCAGAAATAGATCTTGGACCTATGCTAAGATGTGAGGTGTTTCCACTAAAAGACATCAAGCAATGTGTTTAGCATTCAGAGATGAAAAACTTGAGAAACACCTTGACCAGGGAAAAACAACCAGAAAGAAATGAAATAATAATAATAATGATACCTCTAGACGATTATAAATAGGAAACCCTACTATCACTGCACTGGAGGTGTAGGCCTTCACTTTTTTATTTTTCATTATAATTTGCACAAAATCCCTCTAATCCTAGCATGTCACATTTTTGCATTTAGCAAAAGTGAAATACTTTTTCATTTGGTCATGTATGAATCTCAATGGACAACTGGTATTATATATGCCATACATAACAATTAGTAAGCCAAAAAAAGTAAATGCAATGTTTCAACTGTAACTTATTATCATGAAATGTTAGTTATAGTAATAGCAATGGTATGCCAATTGCATAAGCCATATGTATCTCCTATGGAAAGGCTAATTGTAATCCCTGTGGGAGCCAAAATCTCAATAAATAGAAACATAAAGAACTAATATGTAGCAGAATTCTTGTAGAAAATATTTCATAAATGGGAAAGGTTGTGAATTATGGAATAGCATATCATGCATACTACCTATTTAGTTACTTAACCTACAATATCTACTATCATTTTCAGTTTCTTTATTATTTTGGTACACTGCTCATTTTATCTAGAATTACAATGAGATAGTTGTCTGATAGTTGGTCATATTATAGTAGGAATGTCATCAATATAGGAAATCTATTTTTTGACTGAAAATGAGAGCAGGACATAAGGAAAATCATTGCCACAAGGTAAAACTATGATTGACAACTTCTTATTGGAATGTATATTATTTGGAGTTAAATACAAACTATGATTATTTGTGGTAATGCTATGGATGTTGGATAATAGATATTCAAGAATGTATTGTCATTGTAACATGTCTACAGTATAGTTGTAGATCCTTTTTCACCTTGGTTTCTATTTTCTGCAATGGCTTGTAGTGGTAGCATGATGTGTGCATTAGATATTTGCTTCCAATGTTCTAGTGAACTTGGTATTTTCAAAAGGGTCATAACCTATTAGGAAAGAACTTATTTTTTCATAAGAGGCATTCCTAGAAAAAAATGGTCAAGAGGCCAATCTGAAAGACAAAATTATAATATATATTGTGACTTCTCCAAAGCTTGAAACTTATTCAATGGTTGATACTTCACTAGTCAGTCAATAATGCAACAATGTTTAGAAACTAAAACACAGTGGTGACTTGCAGGTCATGTTTGCATTATGCTAGTACAAGCTTAGTCTATTCAAAGGCCTACCATATGCAACAAAAGATATTTGCAGAAGCTTGCCATGTGCACTATTGGAATTGTAGGACAAATGAAATAATTAATTTATATATCTTCAATGATTTTGAATTAGGAAAGAAGCCCTTAAAATGTACATCCATCATAAGACTAGGCTGAGTTCAATCTAGTGAAGTGTGTTGCTGCTTGCGCACACTTATTATTTATTTTTCCCATTTTAGGCCTTAGAAAACTGACATAGTAAATGTATAAGAGTTCCCAAAATAAGTGTCTAAGTGAGATGGAAGACACGTGAGAAAAGTCAAGATGGCCTATCCATGTTCACCCATTATTGGGCTTCTTTAGGATTAATAGTTAAGTTTTTCAGCATTGTGGGACTAAGAAAGTATGTCAACTTGTAAGATTAAATAACATTGAAACACCATGAGAGTCATCTAGAATTGTTGAACTAATGCTGAACAATTTAGCATAATAATAGGAGACAACTTATCAACTTCTTAGTATCATGTTGCATGAAGAATTGACTCGAACCTATGTTTTTGAGGCAACTGATATACTGCCCAAATCATGTCCTTCAGGAGACAAATTTTGCACATTGAGTTTGTGAGAGGGCGAATGGGTATCATGTTCACATGGATTGATACATTAGTCCAATTTATATTTTCTTATCTTTTCCAAAAGGCTAATATTAGTAAATGCGAACATGAGAGTGAGTGCCCTCACATTTGAAGAGACAAATCTAGAGGGATTGTGTTAAAGACCAATTAAGTTAATCATTCTACCCTCATTCTTAATGGAAATAAAAATTTGATATGATTCATTTCATATGTGCCCAAAATTTTAAAACACTAAAGTTTAAACTCCCTACGTGTCCTCTATGAGAGTGGGTGCCCTCACATTTGAAGAGACAAATCTAGAGGGATTGTTTTAAAGACCATTTAAGTTAATAATTATACCCTCATGCTTAATGGAAATAAAATTTTCATATGATTCATGTCATATATTCCAAACATTTGAAAACACTAAATTTTAAACTCCTAGGATCTCATCATTTTATTTATTTATGATTTTTACAAAAATTGGAGGTCATTGGTGAGAAAAAATCTCAAAAACCCTAAAATTTAAAAAAAAATGATTAGAAAAATGGATGTTGCTTGTAGAGGTAATGGGGTATCTGCAAGAGGAAGCCAAGGAGAAGGTGACTTGTTGAACAAAAGAGGCTCTAAATCCTCTTGTATCCAAGCACTAAAGATCATTGATGACGAAGATGAGCCTATGTTTGAAGATGAATATGATGAATTTGATTCAGTGAAGCTTATGGGGAACAAGAAACCAATGTTGAGTCCTATTGAAAAAGTAGATCCAAAAACAAGTAGTGTGAAGGTTACTGGGGATGTTAATTATTTGAGCCAATCAAAATTTCACTAGCACAATATCTCACCATTAACACTCAAGGCAACCAACACAGTGGGATATGAGCGTATGACCATTGTGCAAGAAGTAACTCTTCCATCTATTCTCAAAGGCAAGGATGTGTAGGCCGAGGTTAAAACTTGCACCAACAAGACAATATCATTTATATTTTCTACTATTGAGGTGATAATGAAGTCACAATTCCTCCAAGGTCATAAAAGGTCGCCTATTCTTGTTCTTGTCATTTGTCCCACTATGAAACTTGCAAGTCAAGTTGTTGTCCAGGCCAATGTTTTGTTTAAATACCATGAAAATATTGTTGTACAAGTAGTTAGTGAGGGCACTAAATTGCCAAGAAAACATAAATGGTTACAAACAAATCCTTGCCAAATATTAGTGACCACTCGTGGAAGGCTTTGGTACCATATAGAGAATACCCTAGTCATCTCAAATTGTTTAATGGCTGTGAAAATGCTCGTACTTTGATGAAGTCAGCCATTTTCTAGATATAGGGTTCCATAGGGATATTGATATAGGGACATCCCTAGTTCCTTATTACAACCATGCCGACCCAAGTAACAAATCCTTGATATAGGGCTACCAACCCCTGTAATGAATCTTGATTATGGGGATGTCACCACTTGTGACAAATCCTTGTCAGAAGATTTTAAGCCCCCCATAATAGGCAAATCCCTCTTACAAGGCATCATCAACACTCATAACATTGATCCAATGTTGAGTACAACCCAATTTTACATAGTGAAACACTCACCAGGGTTTGGGGCATGATCCCCATGCTTCCATGACAATGAAACTTTAATTGAAACAATTGAAATGTCCCCAAAATAGTGAAATGTGATGCAAAGCATTTTACTTTTAATGAGAGATGTTTCAAATATGTAAATTGGGTATCTAAGGTTATGGAGATGAAAATACATGAGGCCAACCAAGGTTATGGAGTAAATTTCAAGGCATGAGCAACAAATAATGAAGCAACTGTATAATCCAATGTTTCTTAAGATTTCTAAAACTCTAATGCACAAGGAAGATATGCATCAGCAAGAAAGAGATGAAAGTAAATCTCAATATTCAAGGACAAAGTTAGATGAATAAATAGAAAAATTGTGGATGTTGATGAAGAGAATGACCAGGAGAAGGTACAACAAGAGGAAAAGGAAAACCAACAACAAAGTACAATTGACTAAGGACCTTTGCATTAGCAAGGAAAGTGGAAAAGAACAACATAGGATTTGGAAGCCTAGATAAGTGAATATAACATCAACACTAGGAAAACAACATGCAGGGAATAATGGACAACTACAACACAAGCTTGGGATCCTATAGGATTCAAGAACTAATGACACATGAACAGGAGTTCATAAAATTTTTCTACAATGGGAGTTTGATGTAGGAGCACTAAAACTTCCAAAAGAAACATTCTGAAGAAAATCTCCAAAAGGGTTTTCAACATTGAAAAGTAATTTCATTTCCTTATTTGTAAATATTGTTTGTTTCTTTTAATTATTATACAATATTCTTAGAAAACGTATGGGTAGGAACGATTTTGTCCTTAAGGAAAAATAAATTCTACCTTAAAAAGCATAATATATTTAGGGAATAAATAACGGAGATACTTTTCTTTTAAAGTTTTATTTGATCAATTTAAAATTAAGATAAAATAAAATGAAATTCAAATAAATGGGAAATCGGGCCATAGAGAGAATGAATGCCTCTCACCATGTGTATGCACAAAACTAGTTTAATGAATAAGAGTTCATGAATTTACTATAATGGACTGTGTTGGATATATGTTGTTATAAATTAATGTATAACGAAGACCATGCATTTATTCTATATTCGATTTAATCTAAGTCAAAGTTTAATTATCTATTCATTTCCGGTTGAAGAATCTCTTTTTTGTGCACACTAGAGGGTTTTGGGAAAATGAAGCTATTGTCAATGTTTTAGAAGTATAATTGACTAAGAGAAGGCACTGAAATGTCAGTAAATTGTTGGAGGCGTAAGGTTAACATGAAATTATGGAATGGGCTATTTTGATCCAACTAATCAACTCTTGCATCGGTTTGTTTGGACCATGAATATTAATTTGCAAAATAATTGGAAGGAGAGTCCAATCTCTATGATATGGAATCACCTTGGAAGTGGTAAGGAGGAACAGACAGAGACAAAGAATTGAAGCCAACTGAGTTTGTCTATCTTGTGAGGATTGAGTTCCAACTGAAATAAGATTTTAGATTCCAAATTTGCGTTGAGCTATATAGAAGCATGACCATATTAAGATGAGACAATCACCATGGATATTAAGTTGAAGTGAATGTTTTCGGTACAATTTTCGGCATAAACACTAGAAAATGTGTTTTTAACCTTGCGTTGGAAATTTAATTTTAATTATCGAAACATGTTTTTTCTTTTTTGCTATATATTTGAATTAATGATCGAAATTGTAAATGTGAGAAACATTGCCAAAGAGCTCCTCTATAGAATTTCACTCCACAATGTCATGCAGAGTGTGGAATGGGCATATGAATTGGTTATATTGTAGGTTTTCTACTATGGTTGAAGTGGTACCCACTGTCGGTGTAGTTTGCCTCCTACAAGGTTCCATGGTCAAACCCACGAGGAGAAAGGGGTGCATGTGCATATAGCCATGGAAGACCCTATAAACACCAAATGAGCCTCTGTTGTGGCTATATAATTAAGCATACCATCTACGCTGAATGGGTTTTTGCAGCAGAAACTACTTTGTGAATTTTAGGACTCTTTTGCTAATCTCCTTCCGGGAAGCAACTACTTTGTGAATTTCTGGATTCTTTTGCTAATCTCCTTCCGGGAAGAAAAGTTTGTGTTGTGGCATGTGCTATGCTCCTACCTACTCCACATGAAGATTCCTTTCATGGTTTCTCTGACATACATCTTCTTATAGTCGCATTCCATATCAGTGGAAAACTCAAATAAAGATTTCAGTCATTGAGTTTCTATATTGAGTTCTGAGTGTCTTTGAAAACAATCTATTGATCGGAATGGCGAAGGGTTTGGTGATCTAATCACTTGCGAGCACTGTACCATCTGAGCTACTGGGGATCATTAAAGAAGTGTTGAAGAAGAGTTTTGCCTACAAGGAGAATTGAAAATGCCTCCAAAAAACCCTGGAAGGAATCACACCTGTATTACTTGACAACTTTTCGAGTAGTGTAGAGTTGTCTCAACCTAGCCAGAAGCTGCTCAACAAACTCTATCAGTAGCTGCAGGAGGGTAATAGGTTGGTTAAGGCTTGTTCCAAGGTAAGTCGCTTGAATATCTTTAGGAGATATAAGTATGCAAATAAAATTGAAGGCTTGGATTTGTATATTGTCAATTTCACTCAGACGAAAGGTTGGGTGCATATCTCTTCTGAATTGCATAGCTTTTGAGTACAACAGGATCAACTTGTGACTATTGGGCATAGAATAGAGCATAAAATTGAGAATATTGACCTCAAAATGGAGGATAAAATTGAAGGGATTGGGCACAAAATTGACACAATAAGGGAATAATATGACCTTAAGTTTATCACAGATCATATGTATCAATTGGAAATTGGTAAAAGGGCTTCCCAATCGAGCGTCCCAGAATTACTAGATTTTAGAGTTGGCTTGAAGGGTTTGGTGTATGAGCTGAAAAAACATCTCTTGCGCAATGATGCTCCACTTCTCGGAGTAAAAGTCATCGGGGGCAGTGGAAAGACTACTGTGGCATTAGCCCTCTGCAATGATAATGAATTCAAAGGTCATTTAAGGAGATGATAGTTTTTGAAAGAATTTCACAATCACCGAACCTTAAGGGACTTTTTGAGAGAATCTGGGACAAGATTGTTCGCCAGAAAAGACCTGAAATTCATGACGTCGAAGATGCGCATCAACAGCTACGACAAAGGCTTCACCAAATGGAACCTCAACCAACTTTGGTAGTGTTGGATGATGTTTGGGAAATTGATCATCTTGAAAAGCTTTTGTTCGAAGGAAAAGGGTTTAAAACTCTTGTTACAACTAGAAACAACAATGTTGTTAAATCTGATTATTGGTATGATTTTCCGCGTTTGAGAGAGAAAGATGTCGTGTCCCTTTTCTGCTTTTCGGCATTTGATCAAAATTCCATTCTAGAAACAGCAGATTACAACCTAGTCAAAGAGGTAATAGCAGAATGCAAAGGATTTCTGCTTGCTCTTAAGGTGATTGGAAGGTCTCTCCATGTTCAGCCATGTGCAGCATGGATAACTGTCAAGGAAAAACTTTCTCAAGGACAAAAAATATCTGAATATCACGAAACAAAAGTTCTGAAACAAATGGCAACAAGCATAGATATATTGGAAGAAGAAGTCAAAGAATGCTTTCTGGACATCGGAATATTTCCAGAGGCTAGAAAAATATCTGTTGATCCATTATTAGACTTTGGTGTTTATGTTCATAAGTTGAAATGGACAACTACTTAAACAATCTTAATAGAACTTGCGAGTCGAAATCTTGTGACTTTGGTGAAAAATCAAAAAGGTACCTTGGGGAATACTTATAGCTGTAGTGGTGAGCTTTCCTTAATTCAGCATGATGCATTGCAAGACCTGGCTATCTATTGGACCGAGCAGGAGCCTATAATTTAAAGACACAAAAGGTTTATCGTGCCTCAGAAAGTTGATTCTATTCACAAAATGTGGAAGAAGCATGCAGAGCGTGATTTCAATGCTGAGATTGTTTCCTTCCACACAGGTTCAATGGAGGATAAGGATTGGTGTCAGATGAACTTCCCTAATGCCAAGGCGCTTATCTTGAACTTTTCTGCAAGTGAATAATTTATTCCACCATTCATGCAATCAATGGATAAATCAAAGGTTCTCATAATTGTAAATCACAATTCTAAGCCGGCTACTCTAAAAGGTATATCAGTCCTCTCTTCATTAACGCAACTGAAATTTATTCGGTTACAAAGAGTAATTGTTCCTCCCCTCGAAGAATACTGTTAGTCCTGGAAAAAAATAGAGAATTTATCCTTGGTTCTATGTGAGGGTTGTGGGAATACTACAGGATTACATATGGGGGTGGATTTAAATTTCCCCTGTCTCCTTGAGTTAGCTATTGATCACTGTAGTGATTTGAGGGAACTTCCTATGAGTATTTGTAGTTGGACTACCCTTAAATGGTTGTTTGTCACAAATTTCCACGATCTTCATAAGTTATCGGAAGATATAGGTAATCTAAACTCACTGCAGATGCTCAAATAGTATGCATGCCCAAGTTTAAAAGAACTACCATATTTAGTTTGCAAGTTAAGACAACTACAATTCCTTGATATTTCACTTTGTGGGTACCTAAAACAACTCCCAGATAAATTGGGCTGATTATCTAGTTTAAAATAACTTGATATGAGGGAGTGCTCTCGTGTGAAGCAACTTCCCGAATCAGCTAGTGAATTAAGGTCTCTGGTTCATGTCATATGTGATGAGAAGATTCGGCATCAGTGGTTATCTCTCAAGGCCTTTACCATTCCCAACCTCCACGTGGAATTTGCAGAAGAACACTTCCATTTGGATTGGCTTGAAGATTGATTGATTCATAATATATAGGATGGCACTTGCAAGGATTCTCTCTCTCTCTCTATGCAGATCTCCTGAGCGAAGGTGAAAAATTGGGTGTCTAATAAACAGAGTTACATTGGAGCCTTGAAAATTGCTGGTTGAAATTTGGAAAATAAGAAAACCTCAGCATAATAGGGCTATGAGGTTTACTCAACAAGGAGCTCCAGGAGATTAACCCTACATAGTTGTTCACAGTGATAGAAACAATTTATTGTGTGCCTAAAAGACACTATCCTACGGCATTCAGACTTTGTCAATTGGTACAAGGTGTAACTTACTTTTATACATGATATTTTTCTGTCTAATCATGTTCACAATGCATAATATGATCAATTTTGTCCAACATCCGTGAACCTGGTAAACTTCCTACAATTACTGAACTTTTGATGGCTTGGGAAGTAATAAACGGCATGGAAACGTCATGCAGAGTGTGGCTCATGGCATAATGTGTAAGATGGGAGAAATAGGCACAATCGTTTAATTGGTACTATTGATCATCTCAGCCCCTTGCTAATTTTTGAAAAACAAACAGGGGGTCAAGTTGTCTTTAAGTTTTCAAGTAATGGTTTCCTTCTGAAAAGTCATCATCCTTGAAGCCTTTCATGTTCCCTACTCTTTAATCCCTTTCCCTCTCCTATTTTGGAGCAAATGAGCCTCACTTATTTCTAAAAAGCTGTGCTTCAAGGGCCTTGATTTACCCCTTGTACCACTGTAGAACTCCTTATCTCACCTCTTTTTCCCTCTTTCCATATCAAAAATCCCCTTTTCTCCCTTATCGTTTCCCTTCCTAACCCTTAAAATCCATTAAAAATGGGCCAAAACCCACTTTTTAACATTGTAATAGGGCTTAGCCCCTTTCTCGCCATCCCCTTTCAACCACTTCCCCACATAACCTTTACCCAAGACCAAGCGCTTAATGCCTTGGGGGCTAGTCGCGATTGCGGCTTGCAAACAAGCGCAACCCTTTTTTAACTCAAAAAAACTCCAATGTGATTGGTGTATTATATAATTCCTGCACTGTGTTCTACACCGTTGATCTACATGAAGATCGGACGGCCCGCGCTAATCGCAAAACATCGCAATCGCAACATTTATGTTAACCCCTCTGATCGATCATTGCAAAAATTTGCAATGCGATTGATCGCGTCACATTTCCCCTCTGAACATCGCAATTTCAATTCATTTTCCAATTGCAATTGCAATTTCCATCATGTTTCCCCTTTGTTCCCTCTAATTCCGATTCCCCATTCACCCGCCCCTCCGATTGGTCGCATCGCAACATTTTCCATACGCGATTGTGATTACTCACCGCTCCCGATATCTGATTGCAATTGAATCCTTGGGTCCCACCTCACGCGTCCATTTCATTACATTTCATGCATTTCCACTTATAACCAAATTTTCATGTTTTGCATTAAAGTTTTAATGTTTCACATGCATTCCGCCAATTTTCATAATCATTCCACCGATTGATCTCCGCCATTGATCTACGCATATAGACCATGATCACACGGCCCATGATGTATTTCTCCACCAAACCCTATTATACACCGTATCATTGCATTTTTCACCGTTTTTACGCATAAAACATTGTTCCACCACCGTCGCACCATTGTTCTCCCGTCCTCCACAATCACCCCCGTATGCATGGATTTCATGACCAAGTTGCGTGTTTTTGCAGAGTACGAGTGGCAGAAAACTATCATGATTGAGAGTCTCTATTGCTATGATAGAGAACACGTCAAAGGCCATGTTTCAGAGCTGAATTATGAAGATATGCCGACAAGACTTCCATTAAAGGAGCAGGGTTAAAAAAATCTGTCAAACCTTCCATAGTCATTCAAAGCATAGATTGCACAGCCAGAATCATTAATGGAGCAGCAGAGAAATATTAATTTAAGGTAGATAATCAAAGGCGTGTAATTGAATATTTTGGGGCCTTGATCTAACCTTTTGAGGGCCGAGTACCAGGTTGAAGATCCTGCAGATCACTTAAAAGATTTATGCACAGAAAACAATGCCCTCCAGATTTTATTTCAGCGGAATTTTCTCCCCAGGAAAGGACAAAATGTTTATGTGATTTTACTGCTTTGCCGTGTTCCTGGAGAAATTTCTACCCACAACATTTATTTCAGTTAGCAGGCCACAGAGTACAAACAGCATTACAAATTCATCAAGCAGTATGGGCATGCACATTTCTTCCATCTTGTCCTTATGAAGCAAAGTGATGGTTCATCACCTACTTCATTTATAAAGTTCTATTTTTCTCTATAAAACCCCTGAAGAACAGATTATTGAGGGTTCCAGATTTTATCAAAAAAATATGTAGTGAAAGACTTTTTGTATACATTTTGTAAAGCTCTTGTATGAAGGCTCAGAGCCCATATGGTCTTAGTGAGGAGGAGTTCTATCTGTTAAAGAGGATTCTAGTCTTTGGTATTTCACAGTGTGTAACCTTTTCTCTTGTGTGTTATATTAATAGATCATTTCATTTCATCCATCTTTCTTGTATCATGTTTTGGAATGTGAGTGGCTCACTGATTTCTGGTATGCATTCATCCTATTTGATGCCCATGCTCGGATCAATCAAGCACTTTAAATATGGCTCATGCATGATATTTTGTTCCACTATTCAGCTGAATCGTATTTCTGCTATATTAGTTTCTTTGGGACGGTGCTTTTAAAATGCTATTATCATGTATGGATTCTTAGATCGGTAAGCCCATGCATGGTGGTATTGTGTATCTGGGTATCAAATCAATGTTAACTAATATCTCCTCTACATTTCATCCACTACATACACCCTCTGATAACTTATGTATGTGAAGTATTTCTGAACTGGCCTGCTTTGCAGTAAATTGTCTCTGAATTGTCTGTTGCTTTTGTATTGGAGTTCTACATCTTGCCTCTGCAGTATCTCTTTTCCTGTGTCAGTTCCTGAGAGTTTGGTGCCATTCTAGTTTATTTCCCTATTTACAGGAGATAGCATGTGAGCTGAAGTTGACAACTTCATGCATTATATTATACGCTCCTTGCTATGCTAAGATGTCCTAGGCACTGGTCTATCACAACTCTAGGCTGTCTCTAGGAGTGAAAATAGGTATAATACCTGCAAGTTGGAAGGGCACACAGACTTTGAACTTGTTATCATTGGAACATAACCAGTTGATAGGGTTTCTTCCAGAATGGATCTGTAAATTCAAGGATTTGCAAGTTCTCAATTTCTCCAATAATTTGTTTTGTGGAGAAATTCCCACCCAAGTATCTGAATTGAAAGTTCTTTGTACTACACCCGATCCATCAGAGGAAGGCTCTAACCTGTTATCATTGGAACACAACCAGTTGACAGGGTTTCTTCCAGAATGGATCTGGAAATTCAAGGATTTTCAAGTGCTCAGTTTCTCCAATAATTTGTTTTATGGAGAAATTCCCACCCAAGTATCTGAATTGAAATTTCTTTGTACTACACCTGATCCATCAGAGGCAGGCTTTAAGGACGAAAATCTATGGGGATTTTTAGATGCGCTGTCTGCTAATGGTTTCACTAGATCAGACAAAATTGATGTTATGTTCTATGTTCAATTTCAAGGGCCATGAACAAAATTTTCAACTTCAACTTATTTATTTTTCTAAGGGTTTGATCAACTTGTCAAACAATAGGTTAACCGGTAGAATTCCTTCACATTTTTGGTTGGTCAAAGGCTGAGTTTAAATATCCCCATCAAAAAATTGACATGACACATACACATCAAATATGGGGTCTAGACCAAAAAAATAAGTTAGAGATTACTGCAAACGCAACATGTAACTCAAATTCAAGACATCGAAAAAAAAAAATCAATAAATTCACTTGCAGAGCATTAAAATATGGGGTTTTAAGAAAATAGAAAAAGATTCAACTTGGTTATTTTCAGAGATTCATTTTATAAATACCTTTGTGCAGGCTGTCGATGCAATCTATGAGAATCAGTACCCGAATGAGAAAGGTCCCCCATACCACAACTTGTCGTTATGAAACAATTGGAATGTGACTACTGGGCTTAGATATTCTTTGCTTGATACACTCTACTCGAATCTTCTTGGTCCACTTGGATACTTCGCTTTGATGCCCTGCTGTTACCATTTCATCGTTGACCCATTATGCATTCAGTAAGGAAGTTTGAGAACCAAAGTCAATCAATCCCAATCCATTCCCCCAAATTCCGTAGAGAAAGAGTAGATTCTTTCTCCAGATTGATCTCGAGATACAGAATCGTCAGGGGGGTGGGCAGCATATTGAATTTACTTCCTCCCTAGAGGCCAATCCGGCATGCATATCAACAGCTATGGCATCAACTAGCTACCTCAAACGATACAAAGGTAGAGCGTCCTTGCAGGAAGCCCTCCAGAAGGTTCCACTTGCAGGCGGGAATAAAAATTTATCAAAAAATAAAAAATAGAATCGTTCACTTCCTTAAAAGTATTCAAATTGAATTTTCAACCAATGCGAGCGAGGGCAGAATTTTTTTGGAGGGGAATTGGAATTAATTTAAAATTAAAAATTAAAATTAAATTAAATAAAAATTAAATTGCAATAATAATATTTAAAAAAATAATTATATATAATATTAAATTAAAAATTCAATATAAATAAATAAGATATTAGAATGCATATGAATTATTTAATATGTAAAACTATAAACATAATTAATTAGTAGTTATAATTATTTGTGTGGTCATCTTTAAATTAAAAGACTCAAAATTAAATTTATTTGGTTTTTCCTTGTTTTAATATAGACATAAAAAGGTATGTTAAAATACCCTCTTTTAAGGTTTGATAGTTATTATATTTTTTACTAAGTTTTCATCTATCATAATGAGGCCAATTGCCCAGATTTAGCATTATGAGAGTTGTTATAGTTGCTACAACACCACCCAAAATTTTGGGCATTTGTCAAACTCTGATGTTTTCCCCATTCACACTTTACATGTTGCCCTCACACATCATGTGTTGCCTCAGACGTTGACATTATGATGACATTACAGTTTTGAAGGTGTGTCACTTCGGTGATATGCCAAGAGACTCCCTTCACTTCAAAAATTATATTTCCCTAGTATGTATCGCAACCAACATAAGCACTGACTGTGGACAAGCAACATTTTATTTTGGATCCCCTTATGTTGACTATACTAGGGTTTGGGAAAAATCATAATTTGGAAAGAAAGTGACCCCCTTTTTGTGTTTAACCTATGCCTCTAAGGGCATAGTCTCATCAACATCGCACACCATGGTGAGATTTATTGCATAGCATGTCACCCTAGGCCATTGACTGGTCCTATGCCTCAGCATGTGCAATAGGGTTTGAGAGAATTATATATTTTTCTCGACATCCTTGAAACCTTAGGCATTGGTGATTGAAGGTCCAAACATGCCATGAATTAATCCTTACTCTCGAGGGTGATTATCATCTTCACCTTCTCATATTATCTCAAAACTAGATCACTCATATGCATCAAGGTTTACAAGGTACCTCGTATAGCATTAGTCCTCATTCCCTCTCATTTCATTAGGTTTTGGGCAGGTAGTTGTTGTTGGGAGTTATCTTCTCATCAACCTACATTTTCAAGGGTGTTTTCCCATTGGTCATATTGTGCATGTGCCCTTATTCTCTCCATTAATTTAGGGTTTGGATTATTATGGTCTTGTTCATATGTTATAAAATCCTAAGTTATCAAAGCCATGAATCAAAGGTTAAAACCTTTTCCTCTTGAATTTCACTTTGGCGCATATTACTTGGGTTTCTCTCCACCAATTTTTAAGGAATCACATCCATCATATCCATGTGCATAGGAATTATTTTCCCAAAATAAGGTTTGTTTATGTGTGAGAGAGTAAACCTCCAAAGCTTGGAATTTCGCTTCATATGTTAATATTAGAAGGAATGTTTGAAAATTCAAGTCATAATCATTTACAAAACTACGTGAAAGTCTCTAGTGTAATTATCACAAGATATACTTAAGTTGAGGATAACCTGATCATGACCATTGAAGTCGTTACTTAATGCATGCCTGAAATTCTACTATTTGGTTGATAACCAAATCTTTATATTGTGAATGCGAAACAACTTTGGATAGCGATACCCTAGAGCCATAAAGAGACTTACTATTTGTATTAGTATTCATATTGTTTTATATTGTGCCTCATGCCTTCTTGTAATGTGGCATCGCAGGTATTTTCTTAAACCACTAAGGGGGGAACACCAATTCAAAAGGAATAAAGACACAGTGGTCTACATACAAGAGGGCTCTCAACCATATGTGTATTTGGTCACTTATTCTCATGAGGTTGGTGTGTGTGCACATGGATAAACAAATACAAGTTTTCATTGAAAGCATTGCCCTAAACGATGAAAGGAGCACCGCCTAACTGGGCCTCACATGAAAATTTGGAAAGCACCAAGACATTGGTCACTGAGAAAGCGTTGGGTAATGATGAACATGCGAGACTATGAGAAACACAACACTTGAGTCTTCCAGCCTTTTAATATGGTTTCAGAAGTAAAGGCTAAAGCAGAGGCAAATGCATCAGTCATTTATGTACCAATGCCATTTTTTTTTGCAACTATTTTGGAAGAAATGAATGCCAAAATATACTTGTTTTTCTGCATTAAGGAGGGCATTACCTGACATGGTATGGTACGTGTAAATAAAAATTTAAACGAGCAATCAAAGATTCGACTTATTGGGTCAAATTGTCAAGCCTGGTGAGTGCAAAATTGATATTTATATGGAGTCGCCTTGGCTACATATTAAGTCGAAGAATGAAATTCAACGATATGGTGAGAAGGAACCAATTAGGAAGAAGACTTATTTAAATAATAAATATTGGCTTCAGGGCTTGGCAGGTGTTTAATTAAAGTGGCCCATGTTTAGAGTTTTGGCTTTATTGGCCGAACATGTGAGGATCAACACAATTGCATCCAAAGGTCGAATTTAAACAACTATTGGTCAAAATTTCGGTGGTCACCACAACACGAATGCGCACTCCAAAGTAGAGCATAAAAATCAAATGGTAAAGGGAGTTAATGAGTTCTGATCATTACGAGAGAGAGAGAGGATGAGTTATGCTTTTCTTTTGGGAAATATGAACATTTATATACAAGTCAGATGCCATGGGAATATGGCATGTATGTATGTATATTATTAACATCCCATATCAAGGACCTTTTAATTATGGCAATGTGTTATTAGGGTGCAAGCAAAGCCACATATCCATTAAGACATTAATAACACAATCTTCTAGGAGTGGACGTTGGCTTCTAAAATACAATGATAAGGATCCATAAGGATTGCATAGGTGTTAGCACTAACGTCCACCAACCAGGCCATAGTGAGACCACATGTAGCTAAACATACATAGCTAAGTAACATGGATTTACATTTCAGCCCTTAGCTTTGCCTGCTAAATGTCTAAAAAAGATGGGCATGGAAATCTTCTTTGTTGTTTGCAAAATCCTTATAACACAAATAGTTGAATTTTAGGCCTGTCTTTATAGAAATGGCTATAGCTTAATGTTACACATGACTATATAATCTTCAAGGAATATTTGAACCCATTGTTGGTGTTATCCCCCCTATGAAATTCTTGACAAGCAAGCAGGGGGCTAGATTGTTTTGGAGCCTTCAAGGAATGCATTTTCTCGAAAACTCATCATCCTTGAAGTCTCTCCATGCTTTGCCTTATACAAATTTCCTCTACTGATTCCCATATCAAAAGGCCTATTTCTGCCCCTTGCACCCTTGTAGAAACCTCACTTTCATCCCTTTGTCCTTTATCAAAGTTCCCTTTTCCTACCCCAAAATTCCCCCCCTAAACCTCCTAAATCATTCCCATGCCCCTCTCAAACCACGCATACAGCCTTGGTTTAGTTTAATAAACCCTTTTCCCTTCTATCGTTGCCTTTTACTACTCTCAAAATGCATTAAAAATGGGCCCAAAACCCACTGTTTACATTATAGCAGGCCCAGCCCCTTCCTCGCTAAGCCACCACACCTCTTCTTCCACATGATCTAGTGCTAGAACCACCCGCCAGCACAAGAAGGTGCTAGTATCCAACGCATATCGGGGATATCCCTAGCCGTTGATTCAAACAGGAGGGACAATGATCGCCACCCCCACAGCAACCACTATTAAACCCATGCATCGTCGATCAACGCATCTTAGTCGTTCATTTCCCGCCAGATCAACAGTCCGGAATACACCAGCCCCTGTGGTCCCCGCATCCCACTATGTCAAAACCTGGTGGTTTCTATTGCACTGATTTTGCACGGTGGGTGGTATTCCCTTGTTTCCCATTGATTCCACTCAGCTCTTAACATGTGGCCCCGACACTATTGCAAAACCGCCAGCTCATCGCACGTTAAATTTTAGTGCAGGACGTCAAGCGATATTGCTGCCAGCCGTTGGATCTGAGATTGCCCATCCAGCGACTGTCACTCCACGAAGCTACACACTGTATAACCTAAGCCAAATACGTCTTTGGCCCACCGTCTGATGCGTTTCCACCATCGATCTTCTTTGAGATCGGACGGTCCAGATCTGTTCGTCCCCCGTCGCTGACCGGTCCACCCACGTCATCACCCCTTCCACGTGTTCAGTCGTATATTCACCTCCATCATATGTATTCGTTCAAAGGTCATTTTTTGTGATTTTTCATGTAAAACTGCCTCTTCTTCGTGCACATCCCCCAGACCATATTTCATTGTTTCGTTGTGTTTTCCGCCACCAACCTGCACACTCCTGCCGTCTCATCATCCAACATGGCCATCCTCATCATCTTCATTGTGTCCGTCACCCCCATGCATGATTACTTAACAGTTTGTGTGTCCTGCAGGGTTATGAGCAGCAGAAAATAGTCGAGTTTCTCAGTCTCTGTGACAGTGACAGAGAACGCTTAAGAGATCAGATGTAGAGATTAAATTAGCAAATCCAAGCCCGTGAAGGTTATGGACGTGACTACATTTAAGAACAGGGCTGAGAAATCTGTACAATCTTCCCCGGGGCCATTAAAAGCCCAATTGAGAGATTTAAAATGGAACAGCAAAGAGGTTAGGGCACGCCAATGAAGGTTTTTGAGCCCTATGCAGTGGTTTGAGAAGAAAAACATCAGATGGAAGACCCAGAAACCACGCAGAAGGTGAAACGCATGGAAATCAATGCACATCAGGGTCTTCACTGTAGTAGAATGTTTTTCTTCATTGGTTACAGGGTGCCCATACAGTTTTTATTCCACACCGTCCTTGAAGAAATTTCCACCAGACAACAGATCGAAACTACTAAAGCATTTATATGGCATGACTTCTCAGCAATTTATTTTATTTTTTTTCAAATCACCAGGAGTACCACGGAATACTGTAGCCGAAATACATCAAAGTCATATCCAGAATAAGTAGAGGCCTGAAGAGGACCACTATTTCATCTAAAAATGGCAGGAATTGAATGCTTGGGATTTAAAGCAGAATGGGCTTCGACCCTCTCTCTTTTTAGAAATTTAATACTGCATTTAGTTCTCCACCTACCTCCTCCACTCCTTCGGAGCTATAAATTCATGAAGAACTCATTGTAATGGTTGTTGATCTGTTATCAGAGAACTGCAAATTGTTTCTTTGAGACACAGTCTCTATGTAAATATTGTAAGATAGGTTGAAGGATATGCTTTCAGACTGAGTATTCAGTTATTGGCAATAGTGTACTTGATTGGTATTGTTATTTAATTTGACAAGCACATTTCTTTGGATCCTGATCTGAAGCAGTGGTGATTTTTTCCTATCTCTGTGTTTACATTCATTTCATTTCATTTCTACTGGCTTGCATCAGAATATTGGCATAGGATTTACCCTTGTTAGGTACCCTATGTTTCTGCTCTCCTTGCCCTTTATGTTTCTCCTCTGAATGTATTATCGAAGGAATGTTTTCACTTGGTTTAACCAGTGTAGTGGATGATATTGCCTGCTCTCTGATGTATGGATTAAATGAATTCAGTTCTTAGATGTTTTCTTGTTATAGATTTAGTTGGAAGATTTGGGAACACTGGGGATTAGAGTTAGTCCAGTCCACTAGGATCCTTGTACGACCTGATGATATGTAATTTTGTGCTCTAAAATCAGTGTTATCTCCTCCCTCCTACTTTCCATATCACATAATCATCTTGAAGATCCTAAGTTTCAGATGACTAGCCCAACTGAAAGCTTGTCTGGTGAGTAGCAAGAAAATCCTTTCCTGAATTCATTGCCTAATGGTTTGAATATTTCCTAGAACATTTCACCTCTACCATGTCCCTCTTTTCTCATCCTGGTATTACATTGAAATCTTCTTTCCTGATAACCAACAACCAAACCAAACAAATCAAACAAATAAACCATGCCTATAACTAGCCTATCATCTTAAACTTTGAGCTTCATAGACATAAAACTTTGCTCAAACCAGAGAGATCCCTCTCTGGACACAGGAGGGCTAGATCTTGAGGTCTGAAAGTGGTTTTGATGTTGTCTCATATTTTTTTCTTGCCAATCTGGCCAAAACATGGTAACCTGAACATAATGGCGACTCCGCTGGGGAACTAAGTGCATTACACCTTAAACATCCTTAAGCGTTCAAAAGACCTACAATCTCTGGTTAGGTTGGTCGTTAAATAAGTCTTATTCTCACATCAACCTCTACACCATTTTTTGTTTTTTCCCATACTCTTGGATAGAGTCTGGAAAGGGCTAGGTAGCCTTCAGATCTCACACTCTTTCAGAGGTGACATATCTGGTAAATGCCCTCCCAGTCAATATCTGGTTAGAGTTTGTTGTGTTTGAAGATATCATTGAAAAGGGACATCTCAAGAGCACTGTGGTGGACAGTGTCCCCTTCAAAAACATCCTAAAACCTTCCACCTGGCGACTCCATAGTTCCCTAGACGTTTCAAAGACTCCAATGGTGATCAGTAGGCCTGCTGATTATCTTGGTTCACATTAGACTCCACTGGGAGACCAGCCCTCATAACAACATCAACCACAGTAGAAGTAACAAGTAGGGTTAAGTTGCTCGGTCAGAGAAAACATTCTGGCTTCTAGAACCATTCATACAAGAGCTTACCTTGACCCAAACCCACCTGAAATAGTTGACAATCCTGAGAGCATCCTCAAGGAATCTCCTACACTTAAAAGATCAACTATTTTCAAGCCCATCCATAGAGCTAATTCTGCACCAGAAGATCTTACAGCTCTATCACACTTTCACCTTGACCTAGACCTACCTAACAACTTATCTAGAACTAGGTCATTCAGTAGCTTAGACCAGCCAGACCCTAAGCCTCCTGATTCACCACAACAAGGTGGTAGACACCTTGGGAACAGACAGACCCCTCCATCTACACCTCCTGATTTACATTTCATACAAAACTTAGGTCTCAGCCACCCTAGGTCTGCCCATCAGTCCTCTATTGGTCATAATATCCATGTCATCCATATACCAACTGCCGAAGTTAACCCTTTACCTCATCAAAACGTTATCATGGCAGCCTGGTATGCACCTTTAGTTTTACCTCAGCCTCTAGTACCCTTACCAAATGATTATCAATATAAGATTCCACACTTCACTGCAAAGGAGTCCATCACATCCCAACAACACGTAGATAAAATGGAAGATTCTTTTGACTACATGGAAATTGATGATGATACAGTCAAAATGAGGATCTTTGCCCAAAGCTTAGGGGTGATGTGAAGAAATGGTTTAAGGGCCTACCTCCAGGTAGCATCAATGATCTTCCAGGCTTATATCAGACTTTCATAAACAAATGGGAAACTAGGGCAAATACTCGCCAAATCCTGGCAGAATACATGACCATTAAGATAAACGTAGGAGAGAGTATCCACAATTACACAACAAGATTTAAAAGCATTTATAATGCTCTCCCTCCACATATGAAACCTCCTCAAGGCATGGCCCTAGCAAAATACCCTGAGGGTTTTGATGCTGACATGGCCTATGAGCTTAGAGACAAGGAATACAACACATTGGAGGACATGCAGAAAGTAGCAGTGAATATAGAAGCCAACCTGATTGAGAAAAGAGCAAGACTAAAAGCCGAGAGAAGGGTAACATACAGAGATGACAATGTAGCTTCCACATCTGACCAAAATTATGATAAGTTGTCTAAAAATGTCGATAGGTTACAACAAATGATGGAAAATATGGTTTTCACCGTTAGCAACCAGAATAGAAACCAAAAACATAGCCATAACTTTAGGAGAAACAATAACACTCTCAACAGACAAAGAGAATCAGATCAACAAGTTATTCCCCCATTCCAAGAGAATTTTCTTGATGAAGATGAGGGGATCATAGAAGAGTCTGAGGGAAACACAATTAACATGTTTGAAATAGAAGATTCAATCCATAAATATTATTCAGAAGAAGACCAGCCTTCACCCTCTGGTTGGGAGAAGGAATGGTTGGAATATGAAGATTACAGATTAGGGTTTGAAAATGCCATGATACAGGTCAGAGAACAGTATGAACTTAGAAGAAAAAAGAGTCAAGAAATTTCCAAACCCAAAGCTTCTAAGACTAGCATCAAAAGGAGGCCTGAAAAAACTTCTAAAGTAACTGCTGAAACCAATAAATCAACAGCTGAGAGTTCTGAAAAGAATAGAGAAAAGGACAACCAATACACCAATGTACAAGGTAAACCAGCTAGCAGCACTAGCATTGCAGTTAGTGCTCCTGATAAAACTGTCACAAAAACTGTACATAATGAGAGTTAGCACATTGATTCAGCCACCAAAGTAGTGGCAAATAAAACATAGATGAGCATTACCAAGAGTCGGTCCACTTTCAATTTGGAGAGTGAGATTGCAAGAATTAAAATCTCTGTCCCACTTTCTGAGTTAGCCACTCAGGATGTATATAAAGGCCATATTTTGAGAGCTTTTAACTTAGGTGAGAATGGTGACTCTGTCAATTTGAATGATGATCAACCTGCCCTCTTGTTTGGTCCTAAGATAGAGGGGAAGTTTCAGGAGGGGGTAGTTCCACCTTTCTATATCAGTCTCAACATTCATTACAAGATCCTGCACAATGCAATGCATGATTCTGGAGCATCCCACAACCTAATGCCTAAGGTATTTATGGAAAGACTAGGCCTAGAGATAACCAGACCCTACAAATACTTATACTCATTTGAATCTAGCAGAGTAAAATGCTTGGGCCTGATTAAAGATCTATGTGTGAGTTTGACCTTGATCCCAGCTAAATGGATGGTCATGGATGTTGTGGTGGCATATGTGCCACCTAAGTATGGCATGTTATTATCAAGATCATGGGGATCCAAGCTGCAGGGTACAATGCAGATGGATGGCTCATATGCCACAATCCCAATCTTTGGCCAACAACTAGAAAACCGTATAGGGAGACACAAATGAAGTTCCTAGTCAGTAGCCCCGAAAAACTAGAAAATTCACCTGTTTATTATTTACATACAGACCTTGACTCCTTCATATTTTGTAATTATGGATCCTCAGAAGGGTCAGGGTCCCTAAATAGAGATACAAATAGAGAGGCAGAAGCTATTGATTTTAACATAATGGCTGCTCTAGATGTAGAGGACAACGAAGAAGAAAACCGCAACGAAACTTGTAGGATATGCAGTGGAGACCTTAATCCGAATGAACAACAAACAGAGCACAAAAAACCATCTAGCTAGATTCCCAAACCTCATACATTTCACGAGAAACAAAGTGATCCACAACCTATTACAGACCCTATAACACAAAACAATGGCGAACCCAGCTGTAAGGGAGAAAATAATGATAGTCATGAGAATAAACGCTTATGGGAAATGAGCTTTGATGGGTCCTGTACTAAAAGGACTACAGGGGCAGGGGTATGGTTGCACAATACAGAAAATGACTACGCTGAGAGCCACGCCTGTAGCCTATACTTCAAATGCACAAATAATGTCGCTGAATACGAGGCTGTAATCCTGGGTCTGAATCTGTTGAAGGAAAAGGGAGCCCATAGGATAACCATAAGGGGGGACTCAGAGTTAGTTATCAAACAGTTAAACGAGGAATACACAGCAAAACATCCTAGGCTAAGAGCATATAGGAATGACACCACAGACCTACTAAAAACACTTGTTGAATACAAATTAGTGTTCGTTCCTAGGAGTCAAAATGTCATTGCAAACATATTAGCTTTCCTATCCAGTTCCTACCCCAAGACTCCCAGTGACCAACAAGTCATCATTAAGACTAAATTTAGACCTGCTGTGCCAGACAACAAAAAATACTGGCAGGTTTTTGAAGGCGATAAATAGATTGAAGATTTTCTGGTAGGCAGAAACGAGTTTGAATTTTCGGATTCAGACTCCAAATATGACAGTAGCCACCTAAGTGAAGAATCCTGAGATGAGGAAGAAACACCCTGTAACATAGAAATAAATTCTTCAAATGAAAAAACTGGAAACCCAGATTGCAAATGTGAAAATGCAGATAGTGAAGAGGTAGAGGTGTTGCAGGCCAAAGATAAGAATATACCCAGAGGCCTGGCACCCTTAGAGGACCTCTTTGACTTTGATGATGTAGAAAAAACGCCCACTATAGAACATGCAGTCTCTGATGTGGAAGAATGAAACCTAGGCACTGAAGATAAGCCCAAAATGATTAAATTGGCTAAGTCTTTACCTACAGACATGAAGAAGAAATACATTTACCTTTTCAGGGAATTCATTGATGTGTTTGCATGGAGCTATGAGGACTTAAAGGCCTATGACACAAATATCATCCAGCACAAAATACCCTTGAGAGAAAATCAAAAGCCCTTTAGGCAAAAAATTTGCAGAATCAACCCCAAACAATTGCCTGCAGTAGAGGAAGAGATCAAGAAGATGTATGAAGCAGGTATAATTGTGCCAGTAAGGTTCTCTAATTGGGTATCAAACTTAGTGGTTGTGAAGAAGAAAACAGGGGAAATCAGATTGTGTATAGATTTCATGGATCTCAATAGAGCCTCACTTAAGGACAATTACCCTTTGCCTAAAATGGAACATATCCTTCAGAAGGTAGTGGGCTCTAAAGGAATCTCCTTGCTGGATGGCTTTTTAGGTTATAACCAAGTCTTAGTGATCCCATAACACCAACTCAAAACAACCTTTACCACTCCATGGGGTACCTTCATGTATGTGAATATGCCTTTTGGATTGATGAATGCTGGAGCCACCTTCCAAAGAGCGATGGACATAGAATTTTCAGATGAGATAGGGAACTTCATTGTTATCTACTTAGATGACATAACAGTCTTTTCTAAGACTGAAGAAGAACACTTGAAACATCTGAGGAAAGTATTAGAAAAATTTCAAAGGTTTGGTCTGTCTTTGAATCCCAAAAAGACTATCTTTGGGCTACAGGAGGGTAAAATCCTTGGCCACATTATATCCGATAAGGGAATCAGGATAGACCCACAGCGAGTTGAGGGAATACTAAAGATCACAAACCCCAGAAACCTCAAGGAATTATAGTCTTTCATTGGGAAGATTAACTTCCTTAGGAGGTTTATTCCAAATCTAGCTGAACACCTTAGGAACATGACCAACATGCTGAAGAAAGGTGCAGAAGTTAAATGGAATGTGGGAGCTAAACAATATTTTGAATAAGTGAAACTTGCACTTACCCAAGCTCCCATCCTAATCAACCCATATTTATCCAAATATTTCCTGATATTTTCATTCACCTCTGAGCATACAGTGGCTGCAGTCTTGCTGCAGAAAAACACAGAGGGAATGAAACAGCCGATTTCCTTCTTTAGCAAAGCACTCAGAGAAGCACCCTTGAAATACAACATTATGGAGAAATAGGCCTATGCTCTGATTAAGGCCTTGAAAGACTTCAGGGTGTACATATTGCATTCTCACACCGTGGCTTATGTGCCCAACATCATAGTCAAAGATATACTATCCCAAGACCCAGATGGGAAAAGGGGCAAGTGGTTAGCAGTGATCCTAGAATATGACCTTGAGATAAAACCCACCAAATTGATTAAAGGTCAGGGCCTAGCTAAGTTAATGGTTGAATAAAACCTATAAGCCCTGGACATTAACATGATAAGCACCTTGGATGAGCAACAATAATTTCCTGATCTCACTGTTGAGGAAAAATTTCAGAGCTCTCCTTGGTATTCCAACATTCTGTATGTGCTTACACACCTCAATGCCCCTCCCAGATTATCAAAGACCAAGGCCAGATTCTTAAAACTAAAAGCTAGAAATTACTTCATTTTGAACGAAAAATTATACTGGAAGAATCCTAACAGCATATTGCTTAAATGTTTGCCTGAAAATGAGGAAGAGAGGGTTAAACGAGAATTCCATGCTGGAGAATGTGGAGGCCACCTGAGTTGGAAAGCCACGGCAAAAAAAATACTCAGAGCTGGCTATTATTGGCCCACACTCTTCAATGATGTTCATAAAATTATAGTTGCCTGCCACAAATTTCATATCTTTGAGGGAAAGAGAAAAATCCTCCCTTTACCCCTACAACCCATCACTGTTGAAGGTCCCTTTCTGCAATGGGGCCTAAATTTCATAGGGGAGATTCACCCTGCTTCTTCCGCTCAGCACAAATGGATCCTAAAAGCCATAGATTATTTCACTAAGTCGATAGAGGTCGTGCCCACTACGAATGCCACAGAATCAGTCATCATTAGTTTCCTAGAAAGTCACATCATCTCTCTGTTTGGTTTCCCAAGGAAAATAATCACTGATAATGCTACTGCTTTCGGATCCAAAAATATGGTTGATTTTTTTCACAGGTACCAAATAACACTTGGTCATTCAACTGCCTATTACCCTTAAGGTAATGGATTAGCTGAATCATCAAACAAGATCCTGGTGATCATCATCAAGAAAATGTTGGAAGAGAACAAAAAATCATGGCATAACAAGCTGGTACATGCTTTGTGGGCTGACAGGCTTACAACAAAGAAGTCCATTGGCATGTCACCATTCCAGCTTTTCTATGGAACAAAAGTTGTGTTTCCCACCAGCCCTGGGATACCAGTGATCAAACTGATCCAGGAGATCCAAACAGAAGAAGACAGCATAGTGAGGAGAATAAACCAAACAATCCATATTCAACAAACAAGGGAAGAGGTCTACAACAAAGCAGTGAAATTTCAGGAAAATATAAAGAGATTGTTTAACAGAAGAACCAAAGCTATTGATTTCAAAGTTGGAGATAAGGTTTTGAAGTGGGATTCGAGAAGAGAGGATAAAGGAAAGAACAAAAAATTTGATAGTTTGTGGCAAGGTCCATACCTCATCCAGGCCACTATGGGTCGAAATGCTTTCTTCTTACAAGAACTAGATGGTACAGAGTTTTTTGGGGGTCCTGTCAATGGCAGGATGCTCAAACACTACTTCTGCTAATTCACAATTTCTAGTTTCATTTCCATTGTGCATACCATTGCAGCTTTTTATTTTCAAGAAAACGAAAGATGTTTCAAAAAATAGAGGAAAAAGAGAGGTTTAGACATGCTTAAAACATGGACCTCTGATATGAAAAAGAGTGGCTCTAATAAACTCAAAACCTAAGCCAAAGAAAGTAAGACAGCTGGTCCTAACATGCCAAAAATCTGGACGAAAAAAGGAAAAGAAGAATCAGCTCTAACATGCCCAAAACCAGAGCTGAAATGAAGAAAAGGAGGTCACTCTAACATGCTCAAAACTTGAGTCACGAAAAGGAAGGAAGGATGTTTCAAGTTCAGATCCCAAGCCTTCACAGTTTTTTTTTCAATTTTCTACAAGTTTCTGTCCATGTGCAACTGTTTTTATGCCTTGGATCCACAACAAGTCAGAGAGTCTAATCATGGCTTGATTGTTTTTCAATTTTTGTTGTAGAATGTAGAGAAGAAATTTGCTGGACAGTTTAATCCCAATAGATATTAGATTAGGTAGAGAAACATATGAGACCAACAGTCTAATCCAGTCTCATGGAGCAATAAGGGTAGATTTAAAATAGTTTTATTTTTTGTTTGCAAAAATAAAAAGATGTAAAGGGTCTACTAGCTCAAATGCACCCTGGAAGAAGAAAAAATGGTAGGATTGTAGTATGGGTAGGTAGACTGGTTGGGAAAAATTATTCTGTTGATGTTTCTATCATATTGTGGCAGCTGTAAATCAAAGTAAACAAGGGATGTGCCAAGCAGCAGGCATCTGGCCTACTCCACATATCATTTCTGGATTCTTGCCTCCTTCAAGAAGAAGCCATCCCCATGTGGAGCCACTATTAGCCCCCCTATGAAATTCTTGACAAGAATCAGGGGGCTAGATTTTTTTGGAGCCTTCAAGGAATGCATTTTCCCGAAAATTCATCATCCTTAAAGTCTCTCCATGCTTTGCCTTATACAAATTTCCTCTATTGATTCCCATCTCAAAAGGCCTATTTCTGCCCCTTGCACCCCTGCAGAAACCTCAACTTCATCCCTTTGACCTTTGTCAAAGTTCCCTTTTCCTACCCCCAAATTCCCCCCCTCCTAAACTAAACCACACATACACCCTTGGTTTAGTTTAATAAACCCTTTTCCCTTCTATCGTTGCCTTTTCCTACCCTAAAAATGCATTAAAAATGGGCCCAAAACCCACTGTTTACATTATAGCAGGCCCAGCCCCTTCCTCGCTAAGCCCCCACACCTCTTCTTCCACATGATCCAGTGCTAGAACCACCCGCCAGCACAAGAAGGCACTAGTATCCAATGCATATCAGGGATATCCCTAGCCGTTGATTCAAACAGGAGGGACGGTGATCGCCACCCCCACAACTACCACCGTTAAACCCATGCATCGTCGATCACCGCATCTTAGCCATTCATTTCTTGCCAGATCGACGATCCCAAATACACCAGCCCCTATGATCCCCGCAGCACACTATGTCAAAACCTAGCAGTTTCTATCGCACCGCCTTTGTGCGGGGGGCGGTATTCCCCTGTTTCCCATCGATTCCACTCAGCTCTTGACACGTGGTCCCGACACTGTTGCAAAACCACCAGCTCAGCACGCGTTAAATTTCGATGCAGGACGTCAAGCGATATTGCTGCCTTTCGTCGGATCTGCGATCACCCATCCAACGGCTGTCGCTCCACGAAGCTGCACACTGTATAACATAAGCCAAATACGCCTCTGGCCCACCGTCTGACGCGTTTCCACCGTCGATCTCCTTTAATATCGGATGGTCCAGATCTGTTCATCCCCCATCGTTGACCGGTCCACCCACGTCATCACCCATTCCACGTGTTCAGTCGTATATTCACCTCCATCATATGTATTCGTTCAAAGGTCATTTTTCATGATTTTTCATGTAAAACTGCCTCTGCTTCGTGCACATCCCCCACACCATATTTCATTGTTTCGCGGTGCTTTCTGCCACCAACCTGCACACTCCTGCCATCTCATCATCTAGCATGGCCATCCTCATTGTCTTCATTGTGTCCGTCACCCCCATGCATGATTCCTTAATATTTTGCATGTCTCGTAGGGTTATGAGCGGAAGAAAAACGCCGAAGAGATCAGATGCATAGATTAAATTAGCAAATCCAAGCCCATGAAGGTTAAGGACATGACTACATTTAAGAACAAGGCCGAGAAATCTGTACAATCTTCCTCGAGGCCATTAAAAGCACAGTTTTCTCCAACAGAGATTTAAAATGGAACAACAAAGAGGTTAGGGCACACCAATGAAGGTTTTTGAGCCCTATGCAGTGGTTTGAGAAGCAAAACATCAGATGGAAGACCTAGAAACCACGCAGAAGGTAAAACACATGGAAATCATTACACATCAGGGTATTCACTACAACATGATGTTTTTCTTCATTGGGTATAGGGTGCGCATATAGTTTTTATTCCACACCATGTCCCTGAAGAAATTTCCACCAGACAACAGATTGAAACTACCGGAGCATTTATATGGCATGAATTCTCAGCAATTTATTTTATTTTTGTTCAAATCACCAGGAGTACCACGGAGTACTGCAGCCGAAATACATCAAAGTCATATCCACAATAAGCAAAGGCTTGAAGAAGACCACTATTTCATCTAAAAATGGCAGGAATTGAATGCTTGGGATTTAAAGCAGAATGGGCTTCGGCACTCTTTCTGCTTAGAAGTTTAATACTGCATTTAGTTCTCCACCTACCTCCTCCACTCCTCCAGGGCTATAAATTCATTACTAAGTCATTGTAATGGTTTTTGATCAGTTATCAGAGAACTGCAAGTTGTTTCTTTGAGACACAATCTCTATGTAAATATTGTAAGATAGGTTAAAGGATATGCTTTCAGACTGAGTATTCAGCTATTGGCAATAGTGTACTTGATTGGTATTGTTATTTAATATGACAAGCACATTTCTTTGGATCCTGATCTGAAGCAGTGGTGATGTTTTCCTATCTCTGTGTTTACATTCATTTCATTTCATTTATACTAGCTTGCATCAGAATATTGGCATAGGATTTACCCTTGTTAGGTACCCTATGTTTCTACTCTCCTTGCCCTTTATGTTTCTCCTTTGAATGTATTATCTAAGGAATTTTTTCACTTGGTTTAACCAGTGTAGTGGATGATATTGCCTACTCTCTGATGTATGGATTAAATGAATTCAGTTCTTAGATGTTTTCTTGTTATAGATTTAGTTGGAAGATTTGGGAACACTGGGGATTAGAGTTAGTCCAGTCCACTAGGATCCTTGTACGACCTGTTGATCTGTAATTTTGTGCTCTAAAATATATGTTATCTCCTCCCTCCTACTTTCCATATCACATAATCATCTTGAAGATCCTAAGTTTCAAATGACTAGCCCAACTGAAAGCCTGTCTGGTGAGTAGAAAGCAAATCCTTTCCTAACTCCATTGCCCAATGGTTTGAATATTTCCTAGAAAATTTCACCTCTGCCTTATCCCACTTTGCTCATCCTAGTCTTACATTTAACTCTTCTTTCATGATAACCAGTAACCAAACCAAACAAATCAAAAAAACAAATCATGCCTATAACTAGCCTAACATATTAAAATTTGAGCTTCATAGACATAAACCTTTGCTCAAACTAGAGAGATCCCTCTCTTGACCCAGGAGGGCTAGATCCTGAGGTTTGAAAGTGGTTCTGATGTTGTCTCATATTTTGTTCTTGCCAATCTGGCCAAAACATGGGAACCCAAACAGTTGGTATAGATTAACTTCTTGAGATTGAAGTCAACAGGACAGGCTGGAAATTGATAGTAGAAAAGCATTAGAGAAAAAGCCACTGGTTGTAGGGATCTATAAGCTATTTCCTGGGATTGTTTGTTGGGCACGTGTTGTGATGTGTTCGCTTGGGGTATTTATTTTGAGATTGACCTGTGAATATTATTCATGGAATTAAATTTTTTTTATTTACTAAAATGGAACTCTTGGCAAAGATAGTAGTCAAGAACTTGAACAAATCCATCTTTGAATGTAGACCTAGCCATGAAATCTGTCATCCTAACATTATTAAAGAACCAGAAGGAAATTTTTGATGGTAGCAGTGCAATGTATTTTCTTCACTAACCATCTAGTAATTTGTCTCCTACAAATTTCTTTATGTGCCTATATCCATGAGAATATTTCAATCCATCAAAAATGACATTTCAGCTACCTAGAAGAATATAAAAGGGATTAGAACTTGTAGTAAATTTTTTTACCATGCTATCTTAAATATTTAATTGATTATTTAATATGTTTCTTCATTCATCATGGCCCTCTCAATCCCATGCCAATAGAATGGGGTACCTCATATGATATATCAAGCCTTGAAAATGTGGGTAAATAGTAAATCTTTCCAATGAAAGTGGTTTAGCAATCAAAATTATTCAATCTTATTTTTGGTCAAGGGTTTTCACTCTAATATGCAATGGGGAGGAAGAAATATGTGCCTGCTCTTTATGAAGTTTTCTCCATCCCAAGAACTCCTTTTTAGAGTTTCAATTCCATTACAAGTTGAAGCGGATATCTCCATAAGTGATTTCTATTTTTAATTTTTTTAAAATTGTGACGAATAAATGATTGACTGTGTTCATTCTTGGTAGTTCTAAATGTTGTTTCTCGTGAAACACAAATTGCATTAACCCTGCTCAGTGCAGAGTCTTCATTATTATCAGGAACATACAACTTTCTGATTTTAGACATAAACATACTTACTTCAGGATGAATATTAGCTAGCTGCTCTTTCATAGCATCAACCTTCTCAGTCCATAGCACAATTGTGATTTGAATAATTGTCTCTTGCTCCATTATTTTTGTAGCTTAATGTCCCTGTCAATTTTGTTGGCACTTTACCTCTGCGAATTTACTCCAAATTTGACATGCTAAGCCCCGATCATCTCTAGTTGCCCTTACTGATTCGATCACCTGCATTGACATAAACCAGAAAGAATGCATAGAACATCAAGCAAAACCTATTCCACTGCAGAAATGAGACATCTTACAAGAAAATCAAAACTAATGAATATGCCAGCTAGTCCACCTTGTAACGAAACGTCTCTGCACCTAGTGAAAATAAGGATGGCTTTACATATGTTTAAGGTTAACCTGCCCGCTGCTCCTTCCTTTTACTGGTTTTCATGAGAATCCTAGATCTTAAGCTTATAATGGTGGGTGTGAGTGTCCTGTCCTATTAAACCATCATATATCATTCAAAAACTAAATCCATGAATTTTCACCATTGTATCAGCGTATGAATTTGAATCAAGGTACTGAATTAATATGACTTCAAATTTTGAAATTTTCCTGGAAGATAGCATTTATCATTAAAAAAATCTAATCAAACATGAAATAATCTCATGAATCCTTCAGATTTATATTGCAATATCCATCTCAGATCGATAGATTTAGAATCTTAAATATTCTTATAAAAATGAATCCAGTTTCTCAAAAATATTAAACAAGCTCAAACCATATAACAAAATCAAAAACCAGTAATTCATATGCAATAAAATAGTACTTTTCCAATACTTTAGCAAAAGTGGTTCAAAACTCACATAACTTCAAAAATTATTGAAATCTAATGCGAAGCTACAAGAAAATATCTTTATTCAAATCGAAATAAGGCAACAAAATTTAGAGAACCTTTGAGAAAACCATTAAAAAGTACATGCATCTCCAGTCAAAATTTGCAGTGCTCCTCGGGTTTTCACATTTGCAAATAGAAAATTTGGATACCTAAATTATTCGAACAAAAATATGTAGTTAGGAAGATTCACATATTGTTGGTCCCATTTCTGAATCGAATGGTAAATTGTGCCAATATGAGATTTCAGTCAGAGGAGATTTAAAGGTGTGATTCCACATTTGTAGCTGAAACCATTGGCATATGATTGATTGTGTTAAGCCCAATATTTTTATTTTTGTTGATGATCATGGGCTTTTTCCAAAAACCAGCACACAATGCATCATTCAATGAAGGAATTTTATCTGCCCATGTGTGCCATTCACTTTGATTTGGATCATATTGGGGGGGAATTCTACTAGCATCAATATTCTCAAGGGTTTGGCTGCATTCTAAACCATTCTGATGAAAGCCAAGAAAACCATGAATAGATCCCCCAATCCTGCATCTTGAATATTGGACTTAGTAGAATACCTGAAGAATGCAGTTTCGAAAACTGCAGATTGTTGAGACTAAAATTGCACCTGAAAGAAATTGCAATAGATTCCCCAATCCTACATCTTGACTATTGAACTTAATAGAATCCATGAAGAATTCAACTTCGAAAACCACAGATTTTTGAGACTGAAATTGCACCCAGAAGAAATTGCATTAGATCCCCCAATCCTGCATCTTAACTATTGAACTTAGTATAATCCTTGAAGAATGCAACTTCGAAAACTGCAGATTATTGGGACTAAAATGGCACCCGAAAGATATTGTAGTAAGGCAGTTGCAAGAACAAGACCCACAACAAAAAGCCTAATCACTAAGCCAGCGGGAGATAACATAAACACATGTTTTGGGTGGGGGAAATGTTATTTTAACTGGAGGTCTAAAATTTAAAATAAAAATGAATACTCTCGCCCTCCATTTCTCCAAACATCATTTTTAATATTATGCCTTCAAATATCATTTTAATATCATACCCATTGTTTTTCTTATGGATGTTGAGCGCACTCCGTGACTCTTTGTAATGCCAACAATTGATTTAAAAGGAAGCTTCAAAAATCAATTCAATTTCATTCTAATAAATTTATTTTAAAAACATTGATGGCGAATCACACAATGAGTGGTTCGAAAGGCGTGTACCTTAAAAGTTTTATGTGATTTATCTAGAAGAGTTTTTAAAGAGATTAATTAATTAATTATTAAAATAAAATTGAGATATAATAGTAAATTTAGGAGAGTTTTTTGCAACCCATGGCTTTTCTCATGGTATTCCACCTTGCCAACAAAGGGAATTAACCCGATCGTATGTCCCAACTAGACTTGCTCTCATTTGGAATGGCTAATCCCAACTGGTTTTAAGGATTATTATAAGGGTTAGAGGAATAATAAGTTAGTGGTTAAGGGATTAAGGATTAGGGGCTTAGGGCTTAGGGGAATAGGGGCTTAGCAGTTAGAGGTTTAGGGTTTAGAGGTTATGGGAATAATGAGATAGTGGTTAAGGGGTTAGGGATTGGGGGCTTAGGGGTTACAGGTTAGGGATTGAGGGCTTAGGGGTTAGGGGATTTAGGAGAATTTATGGGTTAGGGGAATAATGAGTTAGTTGTTAAATGGGTTAGGGGTTAAGGGAATATTATGCATTTAGAGGTTAAGGGGTTAGTATTATGCATTTAGAGGTTTATGGTTTAGGGGGTTAAATAGGTTAGGGGTTGTGAATTAGGGTTTAATGGGTTAGGGGTTAAGGGGTTATAGGTTTAGGGTTTATGGGTTTAAATGGGTTAGGGGTTTAGGGGATTTAGTAGTTAAGGATTTTAGGGGTTAGAAGTTAGGGGCTAATGGGGTTAGGTTTTAGGGGGTTAGATGGGTTAGGGGTCAGGAATTAGGGTTTAAGGGGTTAGGGTTAAGGGTTTAAAGGTTTAGGGTTTAAGGGGTTAGGGGTTAAGGGTTTATAGGTTTAGCGTTTAGGGGGTTAAATGGGTTAGGGGTTTAGGGGGTTAAATGGGTTAAGGGTTAAGGGTTAAGGGTTTAGGGGTTAGGGTTTAAGGGTTTAGAGGTTTAGGTGGTTAAATGGGTTAGGGGTTGGGAATTAGTGTTTAAGGGGTTAGGGGTTAAGATGATAGTTTCATTGGTCTCTGTTTGTGCGTAATAGTTTCTTATTCTTTACGTCTCAATGTAACAATTTTGTAAGTATTGTTGCTTGTTGCCATGTCTTCTTTATTTATTAATTTATATCATTTGTTAGCCATTTATTTACATTTATTGATGAAAATGTCTATTGCAATCAAACCAAATATATGTTCAATTTCCAGTTTCAAACTCAACCACAGTGTTGTCACACAATTTAAGTCTAGAGAATGGCCATCTGATGAAATCTTAATAACCAAACTGCACCTCATGAGTACTCCAGAAAATCTTAAGTTCGAGTGTCCCACATTCATGAGAAATTTGGCTCTTATACTCTTGCTCCACCTGACTGTTTCCTGGAAATACCCCTGTTCATTGCAAAAAGATCCTAATGTTGTCAACCTTGTCCCTTAACAGACCAAGGAAACATATGTGACTGAGAGGAATGGAAAGCACTACAAAGTTGAAGAGAGTACAAAAGACTAAGATGGTTTAAAGGATAAGCTTGAAGAATGTAGTAGTGTTGAAACAAATAAAATTTGTCCCAAACAAATAGTTGATAATGCAAAACCTTCTTTTGTACCTGTCAAGAAAGACTACATTCATGTCAGAGCAAGAAGAGGCCAAGCGACTAATAGGCATAGCCTGGAAGATAGGGTATGGTTCCCTCTTTTTGATGAAATATTTGATCTACATTTTGTCTATCGAATATTAACCATTTTAACCTTGCCAACAAGGCGGAATTAACCCAATCGTAGGTCCCAATATGTCATGATATATATTAATTCTATATATATATGAGAAGGAATAATAAAGACATATATTGATAGAGGTGGTGAGACAAGGGGAGTGACAAGGAAGAGATGGAGATAAACTGAAGGAGAGGGGAGAGAAGTAATGGAGAGAGAGAGAGAGGGAGAGGAGTGAGAGAGGTAGATAAGGGTAAGAGATGGATATAGTGACACAAAGATGGAAGGGGGGCAGAAAGAAGGATAGAGGGAGGGATATAGTGAGAGGATTCGAGGGTAGAGAGGGAGAGAGAGAGAGAGAGGGAAAGAGAGAGCGAGGTAGGAGAGAAAGGGAGAGAGAATAAGGGCAAGAGATAGGACTTAAGAGAGAGGAACTAGTATCATAGAAGAAAGAATATGTGACCAAATTACTCTATATGGAGATGGGAGATAGGGGCACCCTACCTACCTACTAAATGTCTAAACCAAATGTGGTGTAAACGTCTGTAATGGTGGTCAATTATACGAGGAGAGGATTTTATGAGGAGGCACTGGATTTTTAATGTGATATGCAAAAAACAAGTACCGAACCTAACCATTTCCAATGACCACACATATACAACAGTGTGAATACAAAGGGAGTGTGAAGTGATATTGCTAAGTACTGCTCCTATAAAATAAAATAAAAGATCAATTAAGTAAAAAGCACATATAAACTAAACCATACTAGAAATGATTTTTGTATTATAGTAGAATGAAATGGAAGAGATGAGCTATGATATAGAAATATGCAAATACTATTGAAATCAAGAGAATACCCTAAGAGAATTAAAAAAATCCTCACAGCAGGACTGAACTTTAGTATTTGCCTATCAAAATTTCAGTTTTGTTCGAGCAGAAATTGAAGGATGTAAATTCAAGAGTACAAACACAACATGTACAATGGATTAAAACAACAAATGTATTAGGCCCGCTCTACACAAATTTTTAATTTGAGAATTCAGGATAAAAAGAGCAGGCTCCAACAAAAATTGCATAGAAGTCTTTACTACTCAAATAGAAGAATGTCACAACAAGTTATCATCTCACAAAATCTCCTACTGCAACCTACAAGCTAACAATACTCACTCTTATTATATATTTCTACAAATGTCTAACTATTGTGCCCATCCTTTTCATTTATAAGTTAAGAGAAGGTGCTGTTAGAAAACAGGCTAATGATAGCATTAGTGGTGCATCTCCCTTGAGCATGAGAAACTCCCTCATAACTTTGCCTTGTATGCAAGGTTTTTCTTTTAGAGTAGTGCATTATCATAGTAGATATAACTCCTCTCCTAAAGGTGCCTCATTCCATAAGTGTGCACTCATTAATGCACCTGAGATGATGGTGTTAATCTCCTCAACTAGTGTGCCATACTTGGTGGGTGTGACCCAACAACTAGTTCGTCTATCCTCGAAGGTGTCATTATAAGATTCTAGTTGTATTTAAGAATCTTTCTGACTGGTGTACCACAATATAGCTCTGCAATCTTGGCGTTTCTCAACTTCTCAAGGCTGAGGTGAGACCAACTCATACCAACTAGGTAATCTAACACTCTTGAGATTTTTTTTTTTTTCAATAACCCAAGATTCTCCCCCAACTTGTCAAACTGCCCCTTTGTTAGGAGCTTTGTCAAACTATTAACCATATGCAAATTTGTCAGAATGTGGTCCAACACTACTAACTCCATAATGAACTTGGAATATTAGGAAATTGTATTGAATATCAATGTCTTTGAAATGGTCATGACACATTGGATTTTCATAGAGCTTGATGTAACTGTGATTCTCACAAGAGACAATATTGTGCTTCAACAACTGATTCATTGACTCTACAATCAATTTGCAAATCTAGATAGCTTCATAATAAGTATATGAAACTTCCATATACTTTGCTTCAGTGGAACTGAATGCAATTTTTGCTTTCTTCTTGTTGATTTAATAAAAATTATTTATAAAATGATAATAATGATTTTTAAAATGAGCCTTGTGATGGTCTATTTATACACATTGATTTTTCATGAGGTGTAGGGGTATGTTTATAACATCACTGCCCTTGAAAGCTTTGTCTTGAAAGCACAGTAATTAGAATTTTCTTTAGTTAAGCACACTTTTGTGGTGGAATGAATTTTATCAGATATCTATTTATACTTTGTAGAGGTTTGACTTTGTTTGTCCATTGAGTGTTGGTGAGGTTTCTTTGTATTTTTCCATCATATTCTAAAGTATTTTGACCTAATTGTTTAACATGAAAGCTTTATGCTTATTGGAAATATATTTTAAATACCTAAATAATCAAGAAACTATTATGGTTAATTAAATTACTAATTAGGTACTACAGAAAGACGATGATGTTGAGAGGGCTTGCCTGGGTGACTCTGGGAGAAACCCAGAGGTGGTCAGACAAAGCTCTTCTAAGTTACAAATCTGAAGAGAAAAAAACTGGTGATGTATATGTGGTTGCTCCACCTGGGCTCTATGGAAAATCTTGGCAGAGAGTATTTACCTTTCCGGGTCTTCACGAAAGTAGGTTCTCCTGTCACAGAATAAGATCACTACATGTAGGTGATGGCTCTGTAGTAAGTTCTCAGCCTTATCTTCAGAATGGCTAACAGAGAGGATCAGGTTTGAATAAAGGATATAATTTGATAAATTTGGAGATTTAGAGTTAAAGAAAAAATTGTGGTGATGTTTGGATAGGTGCTAATTAGTAGGGTTTTCCATTTTTATAATTTTCTTTGTTGTGATTTCTACCATGCTACCTAGTTGCTTTCATGTTTCCCTAGCATTTTAACTTTTTTGATGTCTATCTCTCTATTTTTTCTTGTCCCATTTGGAATGTAATCCTTATTTGGTAGGTGTTTTCTTCAATATAGTGTGAATATTTTTCCATCACACAGCTTCTGTGGGGTTTTTCTACGCAAATAGCTTGTAAGGCCCATTCATCAGGGTATTTGATGAAATGAAATGATTATCAATGATCACCAACTAATGGTACCTGCAAAGATTTACTCTAACAATTCTACAGTTTTCCTGTGCCAACAATTATACAACATTTTAACCTCATGAATTAGTATCCTATGTTCTCTTAGCTTATTCTATAAGCACTTATTGTTGTTGTCAAAGCTTTTACTCTCTAGTCCGATTGAGCTATTTTAGTTATTTGTGGACATTGATATATTTTCATTTCATTTCTTCAATTTTTCTGACTATTATGCATTGCCTTTGGCTAGTGCCTTCTTTCTTACCTATGTTTTTTCTGCTTAAGAATTCAAGCCAGCGAGAGCAACAGGAGCAGCAAGAGCCACGCAGTCTAGCCAAAGCCCAGTAGGGGCAGCGCAGAGGTAGCAGGATCCATGCAGGGCTGATGTAGGCCTAGTTAGGGCAGCGCAGGGGTAGTGCAAGCCCTTCAGGTCTGACGCAGGCCCTTACTGAGCAGCGCAGAGGCCGACGCAGGTTAGTTAGGCTGACGTAGAGGGATTCAGAGCAACGTATTACTGCCATTTTTATTTCTCTGTTGGGTGAACCAATTTTGGTGTCCAGGATTGTTGTACTTAGATTCTACATAATAATGAAAACCCTCCAGAGCTAGCTGCACCAGTTTTCCCACATTGGGTTTTTTCCGGGGATATTTGTCTAGAAAATCCATGTGTCACTTTGTCTATGAGCATGTTATTCAGTATTTGATCTGTATGTGTAGGTTGCTAGTTATATTTACTATTTACTTCTCTAAGTTATTGAATATTTCAGAAATTAACGTGTAAATTAATTCAAGTAGGAGACGTAAATCAGGATACTGCAATAGGGTTTCTTAGATTAAGAAATTTTCACATTCCCTAGGTCTAGCCCCATAATTAGGTCACCTAGGGAAACAATTTCCTATGTATCTAGTTAGAGGAAAACTTCTATCTCCTAGAGGCAGCTGCATTGCTGGGTGCCCTCACTCTCCTTAGAACTTGGGCGAATTTCGATGGTGGAATATCTAGATACCTCAAGCCATAGCTCTAGGATCAAATTTTTCCTAGGTGTTCCCAAGGATAGAACCTAGTAGGATCAATTTTACCTATCGAAGTAAAAACACTTGTCTGATCCTTTCCCATCACCTTTTCTAGGATAGGAACATCATTGGTCACTAAATTCCATCCTCGAACCTGGGTTGGGTCCACTTGGTGCCATGTGGTCCCATTTGGTGTCAAAGGCCTTTCATCAAGGACCATTTTGGAATCCAAGTTCCCAAAGGATTTTTTGGATTGAGAAATTCCTTCATAAGTCTTATTCTTCTCCCTCAACCCTTCAATCACCCTCCTCTCTCCCTAGAAGATAATTCCCCTGCTTAAAAGGAAAGCAAGTCCCATTCTTTATTTTATCTTAGGGAAAGGGTTTCGAGGGTCACTTCCCACCTATTCATTGACCTATACTCTACAAGTGACTTCCTAAACTACTGGGACTCGACCCATCAGTGAAAGTCCGTGAAGAGCAAGGAGCCTTAGTTGTGGTGACAATGGGCTAAGCCTTCATCATTTCCCTTGTCCTAGCAGTTTCCCTCTTAGGAACCCCTTTTAGATCCACTACTAGTTTGAGTGGTAACAAGTTGTTCACAATTCCATTTGTGAACAACTCTTTGGTATGCCCACTGTTGCCATAATACAGCTCCGAGATGAGAAGTCCAGGACTATGGAGGCTGCCCTTCTTCTCACTAAATCAATCCTCTACAATATAGTGAACAAGGGCTAGTTGGTTGGCCCACTTGACTGTTACTTTAGTCCTTCAAAGTCTGCACATCCTTAGGCCCTATACACCTACCCTTCTACCAATTTTGTTGTCCTTCACCAGAACAAGAGTCAGGGCTCTTCTTTGACAGTAACCTAAAAACCCTCCAACTGTACTTGGCCTACCATCAATTTTCCCAACCACAGTCAATTATTTTTACTGATCTAGGGCCCACAATATTGTCTTCATCTAGGGCTCTTCAAATCTTCCACCTAACAATGGTTTGAGTCCTCTCAAGATCACTGTTCTTGTGTATCGAAAATTTGATCTTTTTTTTCCAATATATGAACAAATATGAACTACTCCTCTTATCATACTTATAACGATTTGTAGATGACTGAACTAGGGTCACAAATCAGCCACTAACAGTCCATTTACTAATTTTTTATAGGTTTCTTTAGATATTTGTCTAAAAATATATGGAAATTCCACCAAAATAAACTCCTTTGCATGTCAATCCATTCTTCATATGGAACATTTCTTCTGCATGCTCAATCTTCTACTCAGGTTCCACCCTCCTTTGGATCTGTTGTCTCCACACACACTGAATCTGCAAACCATCTTCCAAATCTGCGCTCTTTATTGCAGAAACAAACCTCGCTCTATGGGTCACAACCCATCTTCTTCTATGCAAATTTGTCACAGTCTTAAGGTTATACCTTATGAACTAAACATGCTAGGAAACTGTTCTAACTAGGGCATTATACTTATGTACTTCTAATTGTTATAGAACAAACCCTATCCACACATAGAAAAAACACGACTCTTGCCTCCATAAGAGACTTGACCTAGCTCATATGGATCCATAGATTCTGGGCATTTTTTTGACTGAATCTTGACATGAACTTCAGATCTCAATGTAGACCCTCAAACTAGGGTTAACTCAGTCAATATTACACCTGTGTTGACTTCTGTTATGGCTCTAAATTATAGTTCAAGCCCTCCTCCATTTATGTTGGTATTTATCAAAGACCTTGCAGCCTATTAACCACCACAAGGAAATATGGTATCAACCCTCTCTTCTATTTAATGTAGAAAATCTAACCAAGGGGATTCAATCTGATCTTGTAATCATGTACTAAAATAAGATATCGAATCCTTCCTACAATTTGTGGAAACAAAACACAATCGCACAATCACATATAAGTAAGAGAAACAAGTTATCAATCACACAACACAAGATGTATCTGGGGAAGCAACTGCTCAAAACCCTCTATCTCTATTTTGTATTAAGTCAAGGAATCATGAAACAACACAATGTTTAATCTCTCTTGAGATTCTCCAACACTCTGCCAATTGTCTCCTGCTGATCTAGGAAAAATTAATCTAGTACTTAGCCAATTCTCAGCCTTCCTTCAAGCTGCCTTTCTCACACAATTCCTATGGAATTATCTCCATATTAATTAGGAAAATCAACCTTCCTTGATTCATAATCCATCATGGCATCCCAATGACTTTATAATTGCACATGGGAAATTTTCTATAAATACAACTGATAGTTATGTTCCTCTGAACTGTGTTACAATAAGGATCAAGGGTCTTTTTATTATTTAAAATAAGATAAAACCATAAACAACCAAAACCTATCTTGAGGAGATGTAACACCAAGATTTTATGGGCCCCGTTGGGTTTAGTTGGGTAGCCAATTTCCCGGGGGTCGTAACTAGGTCATATGATCTTCATTTGACGCACACGATACCTCGTTAGAAAGATATCTCTGAGGACTATAACTACTAATACAATTTATATGAAATCACCAAACCTTTCATGCCCAAAAAACATCGTTTGGGGCCTCAAAACGACTTCGAAATTTTAGGACCTGAAAAACTGACAAAAATAGTAAATTGTGCTATAATTAAGGAAACTGAAAAACTGAAAGAGACAATGGGGAGGGCCCAAGTGGAATAGGCGGGTGGCCACCAATATCCAAATCGATCACCTTAAATCAAATTTCTTGAGCTAACTCAATCATCATGACTTATTTAATTGACACACGTTGTTATGAGATGAAATTACAATTTATTGTCCAATTTATTTAAGGGAAAAATAAATTAGATGCCTCACATTCCTCACTCCTGCTACATCAAAATTCCTCACCAGTGTGGGTGCATTTTTTTTGTCCTTTCTAGTCGCTAATTTCACTGTTTCTTGTTGCAAATTTGAACACTCCCTCTCAACAAGAAAGGAATTGAATCTATCCCCATCTGGTACCCTTGGAATGTTCTGCATGCTACACTTCTCTAGTGTTGTTTGCACCTGCAAATCCTGAAATTGAATAGCCTCCGAACAACTGAATTAGTATAATGCATCTGTCATCAGAGTCTTCTGACTGCTGCTACCTACTGCACCTGTCTAGTACTGGATTCTCTGCACTGCTGCTGACATCTGCATTTGTGCCCTTTGAACTATTGCTAAATCTATTTGTGCTCAAGTATTTGACATATTTCACTCTGATTTCTGTCTTGCTAACATCTAACTACATCAATCTAACTGATCCTTCCTAATACTGTTGTACTATGGGCTCCTCATAGCCAAGTTCGATCCATGAGACATGCCATCTCAATGGACCTTGCCCAAATTTCTTATCTTGGGATTATGTCTACACATAACCCCACCTTACACCTCAAGGTATGGTTACTCCCTCTTCCAATATGGCTCGAAATTTCCCCCTCATGGAGGTCTCTTCTTGAGTGGACGCTTCCACTCGGTCTCCTCCCTGCTTCTCTAATTGTGGCAGCTACTCCACAACCTTCTGAGACTGCTTCTCATGAGGATGCATGTTGAGAGGTAATTTATGCTCCCTCTAAACCACCAAGTCTCTAATTTCTTCCTTTCTCCTCAAAGCTTTGCATGCATCTGGTACCTCAAGTGCATATAGGTTCTTGACTCACACATAGTGTAATTGTCCTGAAGTTACAAAAAATTTCTAAAAAATAGTTGATTTTAAATCGATTATATCTCCCTCATCCGAGCTTCGATTTGACCAATTTTTTTTTCCATTTGGGTAGATTTTCGCAAGGAATCCAAATATTCTATTTTTTTCAAAAATTTTACACCAAAATCTTCAGATATTCTCTACAAACTCACTACCCAAAAAATTCCTTCTCTGATACCATGTAGAAAATCTAACCAACGAGATTCAATCTAATCTTATAATCTACTAAAACAATATACTGAATCCTTCCTACAATTTACGGAAACAAAACATGATCGCATAATAACATATAAGTAAGAGAAATAAACTATCAATCGCACAACAACATGATGTATTTGGGGAAAGAAACTAATCAAAACCCCTCTATCTCTATTGTGTATTCAGTCAAGGAATCATGAAACAACACAATGCTTAATCTCTCATGAGATTCTCCAGCACTCTGTCAATTGTATCTTGTTGATCTAGGAAAACTCGGTCTAGTACTTAGCCAATTCTCATCCTTACTTCAGCCTGCCTTGCTCATGAAATTCGTAGGGAATTAACTCCTTATTAATTAGGAAAATTAGTCTTCCTTGATTGTGCAATCCATCATGACATCCCAATGAGTTTATAATTGCACATGGAAAATTTCTCTGAATACAACTGATAGTTATGTTCCCTTTAACCTCTATCTCAACTGGGTATTCCTCGAAACTAACATGCATGTAACTATTAATAGAAAATTATCAGTTATCTGATTGATCACTCATTGGGAATTAAATCTAATTTAATTCACTAGACCTCTCACTAGCTCATCACTTAGTTAGAACTAGTTAAACTAATTTTAACTCATTTAATTGAGTTAATTACACTTGCACCCCACTAATGCATCAACTTCAACTGGACCCCAAAAATATTAGAATCCCTCTAGATGCCTCATATTAGACCCTCAACTCGAATTTCTTGAGATAACTTGGTTATCATAACTTAATTAACTGACACAAGTTGTTATGAGATGAAATTACAATTTATTGTCCAATTTATTTAAGAGAAAAATAAATTAGATGCCCCACATTCCTCACACCCTGTGCATCAAAATTCCTCACCAGTGTGGGTGCATTTATTTTGTCCTTTATAGTTTCCAATCTCATTGTTTTGATGCAAATTTCAACATTTCAAAATTTTATGCGGCCTTCACGCAAAGACACCATTGAAATAACATGCCCAAATTCTCATGAGAAACCTCTCTTAAGCTTGATCTGCCAGAAGAGAACCAACAATATGCCATCCTACTTCCTAGCGCAAACCAACCATTAAGGTATGCAACATTCTTTTGAACCCTCACATGATGATCTTGCTCTTGGAGGATGATCATGACCTCCCTTTAGCAACCCTTAATCGGCCCTCGTACTCGACCTACTTTAGGAGTACATCTCTCTTCACCCCCTTGATGTGCCAAATAGTGGGAATACATGTCAAACATGCTAAGATGTGCCAAGTGATAAGGCATGCCAAGATGTGCAAGGGTGTGTCAATGCATATCAGGGGCTTTCAAGAAAACAAAAGGGAGAAAAAATTTAAACTACAAGGAAACGAACACATAAGAGGGTTAATAAGTCATCAATTTACCTTTTCCACGAGGAGCAGGCTAGGCACACTAACACTAGGTGGAAATAGGTGCCAAGTGCAAAGTCTTAGTGAATTCTAAGTGCCGAGTATTCCTTTGTTGCTTCTCATCTACTCTCCAAAAATTGATCATCACAAATAAATTTAGTATTAAACCATGCTAAATCATACCAAGGCATCTCAATATATTCCATACATGCTAAGAATTTCCAAGCGCCAACACGTGCCAAGTGCCAATATGTGTCAGGGACTAGTGTTATGCATGTTATGAAGTGGAAGGGAATGTTGAAGAGTGCTAAGATGTGCTAGAGAGTGATAATGCATGTTGATGAGTGTTAAGGATTACTAGGAAAAAAAATTAAGGGAGAACTAGGTAAAAATTCATGGAAGTTAATGAATACGAGGAACGTCTACTACGAGAGACTAGTGTTAATGGTTAGTGTTAGTTGTCATGCCAAGGAGGGAGTGACAATGTATGCTAAGCATTGGTAAGGCATGCTAGGGAATATCAAGGCATGTTAATAATTCCCAAAGTGTGCTTGGGAGTTCCAGGGTGTGCTAATTATATCATGTGCCAATTAATAGTGCCAAGATATGCCAATACATGCTAGGTACTAACGATGTGGTGCAAGGTGCCAGGGTATGTCAATATGTGTCAAGGCAACAAAAGGAAGAACCAATAAGAAGGTTAATAAGTCAGGACTTTATATTTTTGAAAAGGAGCATGCTAGGCACACTAATAATAGGTCCCAATACATGCCAAGTGGCATTGTGTGCCAAGTGCTAATATATGTCAATGCATTCAATCAAGGTGTTCCAGGGCATGCTAGGGACTATATGCAACATGCCAACACATGCTAGGAGAGTTCCATGTTGTGCTAGTGCATGCCACCATGTGCTTGGGCGTTAGTGCCATCACAATATGTTCTAGGTACAAAGATGTTCCAAGACATGTGGGGTGCTAAGAAATGTTAGTGTGTGCCAAAGCACTAATTTAAGGTGTGCCCAGATTGTTGAGGATGGTTAGGTCTTTCTCATTAATAGAATTGTCAGAGCTCGATTATGTATTAAATAATATATTTCCTACACACAATAGTGGAACTTTATCTAAATGGAATTTGCTAGATAATAGACTTAATAGATATGAATCATGTGTTGACTCATAGGAAATCTCTATTAGACTAGTCCTTACTTGAGCGAAATGATAAACACTTATTACTTTTTAAAAATTTGACTGACCCTAACCACTATGGCCTTGGAAATATTATAAAAAATGCTCCAAAATAATGGTATTAAATCGTTATATTTTGACAAAAAATATATTAACAGGTACATAACGTCATCAAAAACTCATTGGAATGATCAATGATGACAAACATTTTTTGATCGTCACCAAAAGTAGCAAAAAGAGTGAGGGTCATTAAAAGTTCATCACTAGAAGTGTCACCAAAGAGAGAATTAGTGATGGGCCTTTAACGACCCTCACCAAAAGTGAAATGTCTTTGGTGATGGACCATAAAGGACCATCACTATATACACTTACAGTGACGGTTTTTAGTGATCAATGATGACAGACATTTTTTGACCATCACCAAAAGTAACAAAAAGAGCATTGGTGAGGGTCATTAAAAGTTCGTCACTAGAAGTGTCACCAAAGAGATAATTAGTGATGGGCCTTTAACGACCCTCACCAAAAGTGTCATTGAAAATGTCTTTGGTGACAGACCATAAAGGACCATCACTATATACACTTACAGTGACGGTTTTTTAATGATCGTCACCATATGTGACATTGGTGACGGACCTTAAAGCTCTGTCACAAGCATGACTCTCACCAATGTGATTTTTTCTTGTAGTGAATGGAAATGAAAGCCTTAAACTTGAACTTAGCAGTAGTAATGCTTGAGAATCCTACCATTGACAGGACCCCCAAACAGATATGTTCCATCTAACTCTTGCAGAAAAAATGCATTTGGACCAATGGTGGACTGGATAACGTAAAGACCTTGCCACAAACTGTCAAATTTTCCATGTTTACCCTTATCCTCTCTTTTGGAGTCCCATTTGAGTACATTGTCTCTAATATTGAAGTCACAATATTTTTTTCTCTTGTCAAACCACTTCTTTATGTTCTCTTGCACCTTCTAAGCTCTATTGTAAACTTCTTCCCTTGTCTGCTGGAGATGTATTGTCTGATTGATCCTCCTTATCATGCAGTCCTCTTCTGACTGTATTTCTTGGATTAATTTTATCACTGGTACACCTAGGCTGGTAGGAAACACTGCATCTAATCCATAAACAAGCTAGTAAGGGGACATTCCAATGAACTTCTTTGTGGTCAACCCGTCTGCCCACAAAGCATGCACCAACTTGTTATGCCATGATTTTTTATTTTCCTCTAGCAGCTTCTTGATGATGGTCACCAAACCTTTATTTGAAGATTCTGCCAACCCATTACCTTGAGGGTGATAATCAGTAGAATGACCAAGTGTAATCTGATACCTGTGACAAAAATCAATCATCTTTTTGGAACCAAAAGCAGCAGCATTATTAGTAATAATATTTCTAGGGAAACCAAATCTAGATAGGATATGATCTTGAAGAAATTTTATAATGACAGAATCTGTGGCATTCCTAAAAGGGATGGCCTCTATCCATTTGGTGAAGTAGTCAGTGGATGTGAGAATAAATTTATGTTGGGCAGATGAAGTAAGGTGGATTTCTCCTATGAAATCGAGGCCCCATTGTTGAAAAGGAGCTTCAATAGTGATAGGTTGTAATGGTAAAGGGAGGAGTTTTATTTTTCCCTCAAAAATTTGGCATTCGTGACAGGAAACTATCATTTTATGGAAATTTTGAAAGAGGGTGGGCCAGTAATAGCCAGCTCTAAGGATTTTATTGGCTATGGTTTTCCAGTAGAGATGACTTCCACACTCTCCTTCATGGAATTCATGCTTGATCCTCTCTACATCAACTTTAGGCAAACATTTAAGCAATAAACCATTAGTATTTTTCCAATATAAACCTTCATTTAAAATGCAATAGTTCCTAGATTTCAACTTTAAAAAACTTGCCTTTGTTTTTGATAAATCGGGAGGAGCATTAAGATTTGTAAGCACATACAAGATATCAGTGTACCAAGGTGAGTTTTTAAACTTCTCTTCCACAGTGGGGGCAGGTAACTCTTCCTGTTCATCCAGGGCATATACCATGTTAATGTAAAGGGCTTGTAGATTCGATTCAGCCATTAATTGAGCTAAGCCCTGACCTTTAATGAGTTTTGTGGGTTTGATTTCCAAATCATACTATAATATTGCAACAATCCATTTTCCCCTCTTTCCATCTGGGTCTTGTGACAATATGTCTTTTACCACTATATTAGGCACATAGGCAATGATGTGGGAATGTAGAATATACACCCTGAAGTCCTTTAAGGCCTTTACCAAAGCATAGACCTATTTTTCCATTATGTCATATTTCAAGGGTGCATCCCTTCAAGCCTTGCTGAAAAAAGAAATAGGTTGTTCCTGTCCCTCTATATTTTTCTGCAACAAGACTGTAGCCACAGTATGCTCTGAGGCAAAGGAAAAAATAAGGAAATCCTTTGAAAATTCAAGGCTGATCAGGACAGGTGCCTGGGTGAGTGTATGTTTTACCAATTCAAAGGATATTGGCTTCCACAGTCCACTTCACTCCTACTTCTTTCTTGAGAATATTAGTCATGTTTCTAAGGAGCTCTTCTAAGTTGGGAATAAACCTCCTAAATAATTTAATCTTTCCAACAAAGGACTGTAATTATTTTATGTTCCTTGGTTGGCTAATCTATAGTATTCCCTCAACTCTTTTTGGATCTATTTTAATCCTCTTTTCTGATATAATATGGCCAAGGAGTTTACCTTCTTGTTACACAGCAATTTGTCACCGTCCCTGCAATTCCCCATCCCACACATTGGAGGTCTCTTTCCGTGACCTGTGAGCAGTGACATAACCTGAAAACCCTTTCATGGCATTCCCCTAGACATGGAATTTCATTTCCCTGAAGACATCTCCTTGTGAAAAACCCTAAAAATAGCCTTTTCATCCTTGGCGCGACTAGCCTGTGTTATACCCACACCAATGGGGGAAATTATTCAAACAGAGTGCGCCAATTGGCGCTCTATCTTAGATTCACACTCACACCAGGCTTAATAAAGGGTGTTTTTTAAACTAAATGGTGGAATATTGACTTTAACCAACTCTTGAACTGGTCTCTAAATTGAGTTGGGATGTTTGGCTCCAGATTCCCATGTAGAGGAAGTAGTTTGCCACCTCCCATGGAAGCTTCCTTGAGGATAGGGCCAATCCCATGATTGTAGGGATCCCAACTCCCCTTCCACCATCTATATAAGCTTGCCATTTCCCTTTGCAAGCTAATCTCCAAGAGCCTTCATAGCCTAAAGAATGTTGCAAGAGCTTTGATATTCCTTATAGTGACGATCGAAGAGAGAGGCTTGTCCCTATTCCTGACAAGATTTATCGAGACATATTCTGCTGATGACCCGCCAAAGGAGGATTTCAGCGTCAGAGCTAGGTTGTATCATCCTTTGTTTCATTAATATAAGCGACTACGATTATAGTTCCACTCGTATTATTCATGCTTTTTTATGAGTTGTGTCCTCTATGACTAACACATAATTGCAATTATATGGTTTTACGCTCATATGTTCGTCGTGTTTCTTGTACGTGCAGGTGTTCGATTGCGTCAAGTGGTGGAATTGTGACCTGTCAGAGCAAGGGATCGAGAGCACTATCCTCTCTGCAATGACAACAGTGTTGGACCTAAGGTAGGCCTTCTATCGCGCTTTGATTTTTGCAATTAGGAGCTTGCGTTGTAGCGTGTTTGATTGTTGCTAGACCCGATCTGGGCTAGTAGGGATCGCCTCTATCTGTAGAGGGGATTTACCTCCACAACAAATTGGCGACTCCACTGGGGAGTCAGCCTGTTGTTTTCTTTATAAACTACAGAAGGAGCCTAAAGTTGGCTAGATAGCTTTCGAAACGCTCTTGCTCTGCATTAGCGAAGTAGATCAATGCTGCTTCAGTCAATCTTTGGTTTAGTTTATGAACTAAACACTTGGAGTATTGTCTTGTATTTCAGTAGATTCTTGACTTTGCTTGCTTGATCAGCTCTTTTGGCTGGCTCTTTTCATGAGTTTGGCTTTTGGTTTAAGCTCCACCATCACTGGTCTGCTTCTTGGATTTCTTATTTTTTATTTTTCCTTAGTAAACTCGATTGGCGCACTTTTCAGTGTGACAGTCGCACCCAATGGCGCATGTTGTCAGTGTATTACTTGCGCCAATTCCATTCTGGAGCTAGTTTCATCCTTACAGTCGCGCCAATCCTATAAGGTGCTAGGGTTTACTGTGTTTTGAGCCTTCTGAGACTGATCTGGGTGTTTGGTCTTGTTTTTTCAACTTCTTGAGTGTTCTGGGGCCTTGTTTAACTGACTGTGACCTTCTTCCTTTGGTTGTTTTCCCATCTCTATCGATTTTACATTTTATCCCTAGGGCATCTAGGTGCTATTGTGCATCGAGCCTCCCTTGGGAGTTTTTTTTTTTTTGTTTTTTTTCTGTTCAGTCAGCTTTGTTATTGCTTCCCTGCACTCGTTTGGTGGTTGTCTATCATCTTATTGTGTTATTTGAGTGCTTGGCTTCTTCTTCATTCGAATTCCGCTTTGTCTTGTTTTGGGCCTAGATTACATGGTTCAATTGAGTCTTTGGGTGTCTTTTGATTTGAGGACTTTTTATCGATTTGAGATTTGATTGTAGGCTTGCATTGAGTGAAATTTGATTGTTTTTCTCTTTTGATTTTTCTTCTCAATTGCTTGTCTCATTAGTTTTCATCTTTTTTAGTGCTCTTGCTCTTAAACATTGAAAATACAAAAAATCTCTTTTGCGTTGAATTAGTTGGTGTGAATTAGGTATTTTTGGTGTTATTAGTGATTAGTAACTTTGAATGAAAAGTTTTTAGTTTCCATAAGCTACATTGGAGATATCATTGGTTGTTGTTTAACCATTTTTTTGTTGTGTGAAAAGCTCTTAACTCTCTTGTAACTAGCTTTCATCGAATGAAATGATATAATGTGGCATGTAGTGTGCATTTAGGAGATTTTGAGACATTACATTTGCTAGGGCCTGAAAACTGAAACATAATTGAAGATAAACATTAAAATTTATCCAATTTACACTAAGGTAGCATTGAAACATTAACGAAATATTTAGAGGTCTAGGCTAGAGACGTGTTCCCGCATCTTTAAACCTAGTAGCTGTCGTTCGCCTCTTGGCTTTAGACAGCGCTAGTACAGACTTGTGCTCCCCGTACCATTGCGTATATAAAGGGAGACCTCACTAGGTTGCTATCCTTTATCTGTAGGAATCCAAGTCTGCCACCCTATACCCGTGATACACTGGACACAACATTCGGGGAGATTGCCTGCACGTACGTCAAATCCTTGGTTGATTTCTCTTTCATTTTGAAACCAAGGTGTATATTGCAGTTCACGGTTATTTGGTACATCCTTTGCCTAGTATTCCAAAGTAGTCATTTCGATCTTTTCTGACTCATTAAATTTGAAAATATCATCAAGCGCTTGTCCTTTCACGCTTGTTTTCAACCTAAAAGTGATAGAGTCACCTTTTGCCTATTTCTCGACTCTTAAAATATGAAAAGGTAGAGTTTTTCTTCAATGTTTTAAAAAATTAACTGCCCACGAAATATTCCTGGTTAAAGTTAGTTTCCTTAGGGTGTTGTTTTTGGTCATTTTTTATGGCAACTTTTCCAGATTTCACCAACCAAGGAATCCCCTCCGAAGGGAATCCTGGTCCTTTTCCTCCTTTTGGGAACGTTGGTGCTCCTTACATGGTAACGTTGTCCCTTCCTGGGTTAACTGTTGGGTTGCCTGTTTGGTTTTTCTCAACCTCTGTGGTCCCGAATGTCCCAGCTACTATTCAATCAGTTCCACCGTTTGACCAACACCATGTTGACTCAAAGGTGGACCTCTCCCCTTCTTCGCCTATTTTTGCGTCCTCATCTTCTAATTCACCTGGTGAAAGTCTGGATTTGAGTAACCAGGTAGCTAAGAAGAAGAAGAAGAAGACGAAGAAAAAGAAGTCTGATAGGAGAGAGGTTAAGGCTACAGTTATTGCTTCTGAAACATATCCTTTTGATAAACCTTCCAACCCTCCACGAAAATTCAAGTTCCTTTGCATGTTGTGCACAGGAGACCATCTTCTTTGAGATTTCCCTGGAATTCCCAAGGTGCTTGGAGTATGGTCAAATAGTCGTTCGTCGTTGCCTTTGGCTTCCGGGAGTCAGGTTGGGGGCACATCTTCAACTAGTGCTGGTAAGGCTCCTAAGAAGTAGGGTAAGATTACCAATCACTATAAGGTGTGTGAAGGGAACCATGCCATTCACCTTTGTCTATATATGGATGAAGCCAAGAGCGTTTTGGATAACCTGACTGTTTCAGTACCTTGCCTTCCAGCTAGTTATAAACAACTTTCTATGAGTCCTTCACTAGTTGATTCCACGATCGGTCAAGAGTCATCCTTGGTCGATTCCGCTCCCCTGGAAATTCAAATTCAGGAATCCATTCCCGACCAACCATTGGTCAGGGGATCGGTTGAGCTGGCCCCACCTATAGTGCACTAGGTCTTTTCTGTTGAGAGTGGATCTCACATCCCCCATGTTCTTCTAGTTTCTTTAGATTCTTCGAACTTGGAGAAAGATTCTCTTGTCCCTACACCTCAAGAAGCAGCTCCTCCACCTCCTATGTTGGAGGTCTCGGAGGATCCCCCTCCCGCCTTCGAGATGGAGGTCGAGGAGGATGCTCCTTCTTCTTCTGTAACACCAGGGGAAGACCATCTCGGTTTGATGGTAGCCCCTCCAAGTAGTTTGGTCACTTCCTTTGATTGGAATCGATTTGTGGGATACCGTCTTCCATCTTATGTGCCTTTTGAGATCACAGTACAGGCCTTTGGTCTGGTCATACCCAGAACCATTATAGATGAAGGCGCATCTGTTAGTGTTCTATCCTCAACTACTTGGCTAGCTTTCAGTTCGCCACCGCTTGCACCTATTACGCAGAATCTTTTGGTGTTTAATATAAGGACAAGTCAACTGTTAAGGATCCTTCCACAATTACCCATTGCTTTGGGAGGTAAAACCTTCCATATGGACGTGATGGTTGTTCCAGGCCCCTTGGATTTCAATCTGCTTTTGGGGCGCAATTATAGCTATGCCATGGGAGTGCTCGTCTCCACCCTTTTTCGTGTGGTCTGTTTTCCACATGAAGGATGGATCGTGACCATTGATCAGCTTTCGTTCTTTGGTCCTGATGTGGTAGCTGGTCCGCCATCATCCATTCTTGGTTTTTATCCACCCATTGTATCTACCCCACTGTAGGTCAACTATGTGGCTACCTACCCCATGCTTGTACTCAGTGATAGTGCCATTGTGCATCGTGTGCTGGGGGCATTGGGTGCTGATTTCCAAGATGTTTTCCTTCCATCAGATGAGAACCTCTAGGAAGCCATGACTTCTTATTCATTATGATGAAGTTCGTCGGAGCAAGGTTTTTTTTTCTTGTGTCAAGCTCCTTAAAAAATGAAACAAGGGTGCCAGAGCATGGTTCATCTTCTTGTGTCAAGCTCCTTAAACCATGAAACAAGGTCATCATATCATGTTTCCTTTCTCGTGTCAAGCTCCCTAAAAAACGAAACAAGGTGGTCGGAGCAGAGTTCGTTTTCTTGTGTCAAGCTCCTTAAAAAATGAAACAAGCTCGTCCGAGGATAGTTCGTCTTCTATGTCAACCTCGTTAAAAATGAATTAGGTTTCAAGGAAAGTTCTTTTAATGTGTCAACGTCGTTAAAAAATGAAACACGTTCCCATTCAATTCGAGTCTTTGCTTAGATCTCATAAAATCCAAGTCGAGTCTTTCCCTGATCTCATAATTTGAACCTTCAGTCCATCTGCCTTTCATATGGATTGAAGCTTGGGGAGCATGTACCTCGAATTGAGTCACCATGTCGAGGGCATGCTTACTTTTTCAAGCATAGTTTGTTTCCATTTCAAGCTTGTGTAAAAATGAAACCAGTTTCAAGCATAGTTTATCTTTCTTTCAAGCTTGTGTAAAAATGAAACCATCCCCATTTTACCTCTTGTGATTTCCATTTTATTAGCCTATTTTTGTTAGATGAGCTTTGGTTTTCTCACTCTATCATCACTATCTGCTTGGCCGATTATATGCCTTTACTTGGTTATTTTACCTGTTCCTGAGGAACCGCTGTGGTGATTGGTCTTGTTAGCCACCCTCTTAACCTTTACTTGTTCTGAGAAGTTCCACCATTACCAGAACCAGTTGCTCCTCTTTATACCACTCATTCCTCCAAGAGGAGTCAAATTTCAGCTCTTTTCTGACTCTCTAAACATGAAAATATTGTTGAGTCCCTTGTCATTTCGATCTCGTTAAAGTGGTTGTGAAATGACATCTACCCAGTATACGTTTACCCCTTTTTCGGGCTGGGATAGATTATTTACAAAAAAGGAATACCCTAGCCTATCACGACTAGAAGGCTTTCTCAAATATAGTTTTCTACCTTTTCGAGTCTGAGGAACTATTTACAAAAAGGGACCATTGGAGTTTACTTTCTGATATATTTTCAAACTCTTTAAACATGAAAAGATGTCGAGTTCTTCCATTGTCAGACTCGTTAAACCCTGATGACATTGGATTTAGTCGTGATGACGATATCTGAGTTCCTCCTTCCTAGGGCTCATAAAATTTACTAGGACGGACTTATATAGCAAGAATATGGTATCCTATTCAAGCTTGTGTAAAAATAAAGAGGTACTTCCCAGAAATGCTGGGGAAAATGGAACCAACATCATTGTCGTGTCGGCAGTATGTTGCTCTTGAACATGGCACTTGTCTGCATTTGTGTTGGGTTGGGGACATCTCATCTCGCTTTCCACTTGCCTCCATGGGTTTGGGTGATCCCTTTTGACCTCTCATCTGCTCTTTGTCTCATCATCATGACCTCTGATCCGTTGATGTCGAATACTGCCAAACTCACTGTCGTGCCACCATATGTTCAAGAGAAGTTGACCTTTGTAAATTTCAACCTTCCTCTAATTCTCATCTGATCTTTATTCACAAAGACATTATGTTTCTCCGTCTCATGTCAATGATTTGGGAAACACTATGGCACACCTTCGATCAAGGTCGCTTCCTGTCGACTTCAGCTCATTATCCAGGAAGCTGATCTAGAGACTCCCTTCTGGTACCTTGGAGCCTGCATGCATCAATGGCAGGGTCTTTGCATTCAACATGAGGTTTTCATCATTGGCCTCTGATCGAGTGATTATACAGGTGTTCGACGCCAGCTCATTGATTCACATGCCGTAGATTGTACCTGTAGTAACTTGAGGGCCATTATCATTATTGGTGGTACCTCGCATGACATATTTCATTATTGGCTGGTAATCAGGCGATGTTCTCGCATGTTCGACTTCAGCTCACATATTCACATGCTTGAACTTGTACTTTTTTCGGGTCGAGATGGAGCGCAAGACCTTGGATTTTGTCTGTTGGAATCTAGGCTGCGATTTTGTGGATTATTATGATTAGTTACATGACTCATTCATTGGATGGCTGCGACCATACCTGAGTCTATTTATCGATCCTCACTAGATGGCTGCGTCCATACCTTGGATCTAGATTATTGTATACTTTGTTATGGATGGTTGCACCCATACCACAAATATATCATGTATCTGAGATATTAGTTGTATTTCTCTACGCAGGTTTTCCGACGATGGTGTTTTCAGTTGGACACGTTCTCGTAAAGCATTTAACCCCTCTCTCTCTCTTTTGGGCCTCATGCTTTAGGGGGTAATTGTCCTTTACGGAGGCTCTGTTAAGGTTTCTGAAATCAATACACAATCTAATTTCTCCTGTCTTTTTCCTCATAGCTACAAGGTTAGAAACCCAATCTGAAAACCTCACAGGCACTATGATTCCTCCCTCATACATTTTCTTGATTTCATTTTCTACTAGAGGAAGTTGTATTGGATTAATTTGATGCAGTTTTTTCCTAAAGGGTTTTTGGTTTTCTTTCAATGGCATCTTGTGTTGGATGATTTCTGTATTGTAGGCCTTTAAGTCTTCATAGCTCCAGGAAAACACATCAAAAAACTCTTTAAATAGGTTGATGTATTTCTTTTTCATGTCTGCTAGCACGGACCTAGCTAATTTAATCATTTTAGGCTTATCCTCTATGCCTATGTTTCATTCCTCGACATCAGACTCTGTGTATTATACAATGGGTTTCTTTGCTACGTCGTTAAAATCAAACAAGTATTCTAAAGGTGCTAACCCCCTAGGTATGTTCTTGTCCTTTGACGGCAATACCTCTACGTCTTCATTTTCTGCGTCCTCGTACTCTTCAGTATGAGTTCCAAGTTTTTTAGTTAACATGTTGATTTTTACAGAACCGGATAGTTTATCTCCCTTAGGGGACTCTTTGTTGAGGCAATTTTTGTCAGATTTAGAATGTGAATCAGATAACTTAAATTCGTTCCTGCCAAGCAAGAAATTCTCTATCTTCTTGTCGCCCTCAAAGACCTGCCAATATTTTTCATTATCTGGCACTGTAGGTCTATATTTTGTTTGAATGATGATCTGTTTATCACCAGGTGATTCTTGACATGAACTAGCAGCGCAGGATAGCCCATTCACAATTATGTTTTGACTCCTTGGGACAAACACAAGCTCATATTTTGTAAACGTGTTTAGGAAATATATGGCATTATTTTAGTATACCCTTAGTCTAGGATGCTTAATGGCATACTCTCCATTTGGTTGTTTGATGACTAATTCTGAGTCTCCCTGAACAATTATCTTCTTGGCTCCCAGCTCTTTTAATAGATGCAATCCTAGGATGAGAGCCTCATACTCTGCGATGTCATTAGTGCATTTTAAATCTAGCCTAAAAGCATGGCTTTCGGAGTAATTGTTTTCAATGTCGACCAACCATAGCCCAGCTCTCGCACTCTTTTTAGTGCAAGACTCGTCAAAGTTCATGCACCATAAGGGATTGCTTGTAGGGCTAACATCATTTTCATCCCTATTTCCTTGTTCATCATTATGTTCTATTCTGGGATCCGCAACATGTTGTGCTGGGTCTCGTTCCTCAGGATTTTCATGGAGTTGAGTTTGAGGGGTAGTCTTTTGTTTACCATCTTGGCTTTGTTCACTCTGGTTTGTTGTTTTAACGCACTGTTTAGAAGTTTCTCTCTCTTTTTCTTACATATCTAGAACTGCCATCATTTCCAGATTAGGGGCCTCTAACTGGTTATATGAGTTGCTGTGTTCTGGATCTGACTCCGTTGTGGATTTATTATTGTAAAAGATAAACGAATCTAGGTTTGTATGAACAGAATAAATGGAGGAATTTTCAGGATTTTCTGAGCTACTAGCCATGAATCTCATGTGTGCCTCTCTGTATAGTCTTCTAAGCTGGCTAAAGACAGGGATAGTGGCATATGTCCCATCTGTCTATATGGTACCTTGCAACTTGGCACCCCATGATCTTGACAACAACATGCCATACTTAGGAGGCACATCAACCACCACAACATCCATCACCATGCACTTGGCAAGGATTTGGGTCAAACTCACACAAAGGTCTTTGATTAGGCCAAGGCACTTCACTCTGCTAGAATCAAAAAATATAAATCCTTGTAAGTTCTGGTTATTTCTAGTCCTAGCCTTTCAATTATCACCTTTGGCATAAGGTTGTGTGTTGCTCTAGAGTCATGCATAGCATTATGTAGGATTTTGTCATGAACATTCAAACTCACATAAAAGGGAGGAACGGGTCCCTCTTGATATATACCTTCAATCTTAGGACCAAAAATGAGCTCTGGCTAGTCATCATTAAGACTGACTGTGTCATTATTATCCTCAATATTTAAAGCCTTCAAAATTTAGGTCCTATATACATTCTGGGCAGCCAACTCAGTCAGGGGAACTGAGATTCTGATCTTTGAAATTTCCTACTCTAGGCTTAAAGGAATTTGTTTCTTTGAAGAAATTGTCACAGCCTTACTATCTGCCAATATATCAGCAACATCAACTTGCTAATTTTTTCTATTCGTATTTGAAAAAATGGTCTTAACAGGAGTACTAGCTGAAGTGGTAGTACTACTAATGTCCACACTCTATTTTTCATTGTTTTGGGTGCCTTTCTCTCTACCTTTATCATAATTTACAGCCACTATTTTATCCTTTTGTTTGACAATTTTAGGCTTGGTTGTAGTGCTGTTTTGTGAAGATTTGTCAGAGGTTTTGGTGTTGGGAGTTTTTTGACTGGTTTTTCTTCTAAGGTCATATTCTTTTTGAGACTCTATGATCACATTTTCCATGTCTTGAAAATAACTTTCATCAGCATATCTATTGTCATCATAAGAGGTATGAAGACCTTGTTTTCTATCATAATGAATCTCAAAGTCATCATTATCTACCCCCAGCATGTTGATATCATCTTCCTCTGTTATCTCATCTATTTCCTCAACCTCACTTATATAGTTTTGATGAAAGGGAGGAGTGATCTATTGATCATCTTCCCTAGGTCTGTTTGGAGGTTGGTTCCTTCTAAAATTGTGATTCTGGTTTTTGTTTTGAGGAACAGTTTGGTTTTGACTGGCTTGTGCTCTCTCAAGGATGCTCATTTTCTTCATCATTTCCTCCATCATTCTATCCATTTTTTAGTTGGAAGTAGAGGGTGTAGATTCCTCTCTAAAGGACACTCTCTTTTCATTTTTCATTCTTTCTCTCTTCTCCATCAAGTTTACTTCTACCGCAAGAGCACCTTTTTGCATTTCTTCAAGAGTTGCAAGATCTCTCTCTCTCAGTTGATAGGCCATCTCAGGGTGAAAACCTTCAGGAAATTTGTTTAAAGTTGAGCCTTGTGGAGGTTTTAGATCTGGGGAAAGCGCATTATATACACTATTAAATCTAGTACAATAAGCTTGTACACTTTCCCCCGTGTCTCTATGGAGGTTCTTGTAATCCGAAAGGACTTGGAGAGGGTTTTTCTTTACTTCCCATTTGTTTAAGAATGTCTGAAGAAAGGCTTGGGGATCATTGATACTATGAGGGGTTAAGCCTTTAAACCATTTTCTGACTTCCTCTCCTAAGCTTTGAGCAAATAATCTAAGCTTGACATAATCATCATCAATTTCATTTCGGTCAAAGTAGGCATTCATTTTATCCATATGTTGTGAAGCAGTTGTAGCATTGCTAGCATCATATAATGGAATTTTAGACTGATAGTCCTATGGAAGATTGACTAACGGTACAGGAAGGAATAAGGGAGCATACCATGATGCCATGATATGTGGTGGAGGTGGATTTACAAGAGGTGGATTAACAGGAAGGAAAGTGGGATGAAGTGGGGTGGTTTGAACAATGGATGTAGGGTGAGCAGAAATGGATGGACCAGGAATAGATTGCTGAGCTGATCTTGGATGAGAGACACCTAAGTTGTGAAGGAAATGTGAATCAGGAGGTGTTTTTTCTCCGCTACCAGGATTTTCACTTGTTTCAGGAGATGAAAGTGAAAAATTAGAATCTAACTGACCTAAGTCACCAAGAGACCTAGTTCTAAAGGGATTCACTAAGTTAACTTGTGATTGTTGTAGAGCTGAAATATTTTCAGGAACTGAATTAGCTCTTAAGGGTGATCTGAAAACATTTGATAATTTAATCCTAGGAGACCTCCTAAGGATACTTTCTAGATTTTCAACTATCTCAAGTGGATCAGGGTCAGGATAGGCTCTGGTGTGAGCCTTTCTAGAAGCCACCATGCTGTGTTTTTTAGACCTAACTAAACAAGAAAAGTGTTAACCAGATATGACAATCTGTGAGCGGTTTAACTGATCTTTTTCTAATAAAACTTTAATCCTAAAGCCCTCTTACTGATTTTGAATGGTTTTATAATTATTATGGGTCCTCCCAGTGGATTCTTAAGGTCTGCAGGGTTGTGGAGTCACCAAGTGGAATTTTTTAGCTCTTTTGTAGGTAAAAGGTGTTATGGTCCACTACTATGTTTTATTGAATACGAATGTGAACTATTTTTGGATTTTTTAAGTGCTAGTGGTTGTTAAGAATATGTTAACTCTGTTTCAAAACTTAGCTACGGTTATGAGACAAAGATAGTCTACTCTTATGGCTAAGCTAGCTGATTTTTCAAGGTTAGATAAAGTCTTATGAGAATCCTAGGGTTTGCCTAGTTTGTCATTGACTCAAACAAGTTTCCACATGATTACCATTCTTTGGTATCGCTTGAAAAGGCTACTTTCTACTCACAAGGTTTTATGAAGCTTTTAAGGGAACCTAAGGTGAAAATTCAATTGAGATTCCCCAGTGGAGTCGCCATTATGTTTGGGTTCCTATGTTTTGGCCATTGAAAAAAACCAAAAGATAAGACAACATCAAACCACTTTGGGATTTAAGGATCTAGCCCTCTTGAATCCAGAGAGGGATCTCTCTATGAATGAGTTTAAATGTATGATCTTTAAATCCTAAAATGTGATATTAGGCTAGTTATGAAGAGCATGGGTTTGTTGTGTTTGTTTTTGTTGGGAAAAGACATGATGAAGGTGAAGGTAGTTCATAATAAAGGGTGAAGATGTATGCAAATGAAGGAATGATTCGGCTGATAGAAAGGGCAAAAAACAGCTTAACCCATTGGGCTATGGAATCATAGGAGGATTTTAATTGGACAACAAGTTTCAAGAAGGATCCATGGGGCAATTCACTTATGTCAAAGGATCTCTTAAGTTGATTTTATGGAATGAAACAGATAGGAAATGGAGAACACAAATGAAGAAAAGTGAACAGCGTAAGATCAAGTAAGTGCTTTAAAACTATCTTGCTTTGGCATGTACTTACAGAAACAAAACACAAAAGTGTTCTGAGATCAGGTAATTTATTTTAAACAACCCTGCATTGAAGTAATTTCAGTTAAAAACATTTAAAAAAAAATTAGAATAGCTTAAGATCAGATGATTGCTTCGAAACCAACTTGCTTTAAGCATATTCTAAAGGAAAATGCAGATAATCATCACAAAGAGGAATCTAGATCAGGCAAGTGCTTTGCAACCAACCTGCTTTAATATACTCTTTCAAGAGAAATTTCAAATGAAGAAAACATAGAAAATAAAGCTTTCAGTAAGAGTAGGGTACTGTTGAGAGTAAGTCCTAGCTCTATGTTTATTGTTCCTTATCAGAGAAAGTGAACAGAGTGAAAACATTAAAGAAAATAACAATTGACAGTGAGGAACACATCACCATTAACACAAATCAGGATCCCATGAATCAGCAACTTGTATTTGATGTTCAAACTAGTTACGATTAGCAAGCCCGGTGGGTCTCTACAACTTCAAACTTCTCATATCAGCTTATGTATATTCAAATTGCACACAGAGCATCAGTAACTTCAGAGAACTATTACATACAGTTAGATGTCCAGAGACCAACTTTTTCTCATCTTCTACAGAAGTATTTATAGAATAATGAGGGGGTGGGAGGATTTCCCAGGGGTCAAGTATCATTAATTATGTAACCAGTGAAATTCCTTGCCTTTGGGAACCAGGCAAGGAATAATGCGGGAATTTAATCATTTCTAATTCTCCTTCATAACTCTTTTTCTACCATTCGAGGTCTAATGATAAAAAAGGATCTACTTTTGGGCTGTTCTTAATCCTTAAAAATAGTTTTTTTGACAATTTAGGGATAAGATCTTTGATTTTCATTAATTGTTCAGCTGTCTTTAGGCAACACCTCTTGTTCTGGTAGTGATTAAAAATTCTTTGATTCTTGTGAAACTATAGGTGTCTATAAGTGTTGGAGAGAGTTCGATTGGCCTCTGCTTGTGGCGGTGGAGGCTTTCTCGGATCGAAAACTGTCTTTGTCTCCTCCTAAAACACCATTAATTTACTTAAGATCTGTGTTTTAGGTCTTCAATCTCCTGTTCTGGTTCATTCTATCTTCGATACTGATACTCTCTGACTGGTGCTTGATTAACTGTGTTTTTTGGTGCGCAGGGCTGTACAGGGATCGAATGGCATCAATGCCTTATGAATTATTGATAAAACATGAATTTTAAACCCTGCGAATGATTTCTCTTGTGAATAGAAGGCGGGAGGATCGTCACCCTAAGCCTGTGAATTTTTTTCAACGTGGAAGAAAAAACCTTTAAACCCTGCAAAATACAAAAAATATTTATAAAATCCTGCATGTATGGGTTTACTGCTTCAGAAGGCACATGGAGTGAGCATGGCCGTTGGATAGCCTCATCCAACGGTCGAGATTTATTGGAAGGATTCAAAGGGAAATGGAGGAGGAATTAAATCGGAACCGTCGATCGCGCAGAGATCAACGGTCGAGAGCGGAGGCGAAAAGTCAAAGAGGATAAGTCTTTTTTGGAAAAATAGAGGAATGGATTAAAAAAACTTTGTTTCGGCGAAAATGGTTAAAAATGGTGTGTGGGTTTCAGGATGATCGTCGATCGTCGGATGATACCGGCTCACAAGATCAACAGCGAAGATCATATGTCAAAAACATTATAAAACACACCCAGACTTCAAACCTTTTAAATAAAACCATGCTGAAAAATTTTCCTGGGTCCGCATTTCCTGACTGTGTGAGGAACCAATGGAAACCCATTCTAATCTGACGATGCCATGTGGATGTTGATGTGGCACTGGAGACTGGGGCGATGGAATATGGGCTTTCGATCGGCGGATTAGATCGATGATGGAGATTCTTTTATGACTGCACTGTACCTATGGTTAACTGGCGGGCTTCTTCCAAGCGTGATCACTGTCCGATGAGCAGCCTCAGATTGGACAGTGCACATCAATATCGCGCCAGGTCCACAGTCTAACTTTAACGTGTGATGAGCGGTGGTTTTCCAATAGTGCTCAAGGCCATGTGTCGGTCATTGAATGGAATCGATGCCAAACGAAAAAAACCGCTGCCCTCGCAAAAGCAGTGCGATGAATCCCGCCTAGTTTTTCTTTTTAATAAAATGAAAAAACACATTAAAAACCCGAAAAATCATTTATAACAAAGGTTTAAACTTTGGGGTGGAAAAATATTTACAATACGGTTCAGCACCCGTCTGTGAGGCCGTGGGTTTATGGAAGATAATATGGCCAGGGGCTTATGCATAGGGCTAATCGATGTCGAGCAATGCAATAAGCACTTGGATGGCTAGCGCTTGGTTCCAGCACCAAGGCATATGTAGTGGAAACGGTTAAGGACCTAGCCCAAGGGGGCTTGAATCCATAATATAAAAAATGTGATTTTTATGAAGTTTTCAATGCTTTTCAAGGGTTTTGAGAGTTTCGATATAGTTTAAAAAAGGAGTTTTAAACTATGAAAGGTGGTTTTTTATGAAGGAGGAAATGAAACAAAGAAAATATAGATGAATTTTATGAAGAAAGAGGAAGCAAAATGAAGGTTAGTTCTGAGATGGAGGGAAAAGGAAAATGAATTTTTTTGCAGCAGTCTTTCTCTTTGAAATCACCAGAATATTCTGAGCTTTGAAATGGGAACAATAATGAACAATTTGAAACAGAGGAGATGATGTCTTCAAGAGGCTTCAAGAGATAAAATTGTGCATAAAAATTGTTTCTTGAAGGCTCCAACAATGTTTTGGCCACCTTTCGATAGAAATTTTTTTATAGGTGGCCAACACTCTCAATGCTAGATCAGGGACTATCTGGATATCCACTTTCCCGCTACCTGTTCCTTTTCATTCCCCTGGGCACACACTGTTCATTAATATCATCATGCTTTCCCCAGAAGGCAGGGTACCAGTCAAAAGAGGGACTGCACCCCTACGAGATATTCTAGTGATAAAGTATACATCAGATACTTTGAGCTCAAGCTCTTGGTCCCGAAGTACAAACTTTTCTTGATCTTCATCCCAAATTCTGATTATATACTGAAGCAACTCGGGCTGAGCCTAGAGACATGGTATCAGGAAGAACTTTTTGAGCCCACAATTCCTGAGGGAATTCATGCATTGTTCATTTTCCATTGATTTTTCATCCTCTTCACTGTGCTCTCTCTCCTTCCACTCGATAAACATCTTTTTGTGCTTTGTACCTGCATGAATTGATCATAGGAACATTAGAAACCCATATGGGTATTAAAATTTAAAGTCTATTGGTTGCTTTTTCTTAAATTTAAAAAGGATTTTGGGTTGCACAGTTGGCGTGACTGTTTGGCTGATAGTCACGCCACCTGGTGTGACCTCTGTGTAAAAATAGGTCGATTGGCGCGGGTCCGTGCCCAAAACCCGCGCCAACTGCAATGCCCTAGAATTTTCAATTCCTCCCCTAAGGGATCCCAAATGACAACTAAATGCAATAAAATATGGCTTAAAGAGATGGAACCCAGATTGTTCCACTGGATTGTTCACAATCGTCGCCTGAAAATTGCAGGAGAAATGGGTCACTTTTGCTCTGCAAAGAGGTAAAAGTAAAAAGTAAATATTTTTTTACCATTTATGGTCTTTTATAACTTTTAAAAACCCTAAAATAGGTTTTAAATCATATTTTTCGATATATTTTTATATTATTTTTGAGGAATACGTTTTACACGCATCCTTTTATGTAGCGACAGGTTTTTTCACGTAGTTATGAGGAAGAGACAAGTTGTATTTTATACTTTTTCAGACTCGTTAAAAACACAAAAAATTCAATACTACAGTCATATTTCATCTCTTTTCTTACTCTCTAAAATTGAAAAGATCGTAGAGTCACTTGTCCTTTTGAACCCGTTAAATTGGTTGCGAAACAATATCTACCCAGTATACATTTACCCCTTTTTCAGGCTGGGATAGATTATTTACGAAAAAGGAATACCTTAGCCGATCGCAACTAAGAGGTTTTCTCGGACATAGTTTTCTACCTTTTCAGATCTGAGGGACTATTTTACGAAAAGGGCCTTGTTGGAGTTTCCTTTTGTGCCTTCTTTTAAAACTCTCTAAATATGAAAAGATGTCGAGTTCTTCCTTTGTCAGACTCGTTAAAAACTAATGACATCTGACTCTGTCGTCATGACGTTACTCGATTTCCTCCTTCCTAGGGCTTGTAAAATGTACTAGGTTGGATTTTTCTGAAGGACAAAATTACGTCGCAAGCATATGATATCCCCTTAAAGCTTGTTTTAAAAAATAATTGGGGTACTCACCAGAAATGGTGGGGGAAAATAAAACCAAGATTGTAGTCATGTTGGTAGTATGTCGCTCTTGAACATGGCACTTGTCTACATTCATGTCGGGTTGGGGGAATCTCATCTAGTTATCTATTTACCTCCATGGGTTTTGGTAATCTCTTTTGACCACTCATCTGATCTTTGCCACATCACCATGACCTCAGATCCCTTGATGTCAAATACTACCAAATCCAGTGTCGTGTCACCGATATTTTCAAGAGAAGTTTGACTCTGAATTTTTCAACCTCCCTCTGATTCTCTGTTGGTCTTGATTCACAAACATCATATTCCTCTTTCTCGTGTCGATGATGTGGGAAACATTATGGCCCACCTTCGATCAGGGTCACTTCCTGTCGACTTCAACTCATTATCCAGGAAGTTGATCTAGAGACTCCCTTCGAGTACCTTGGAGCCTGCATACCTCAATGGCAGGTTCTTCACATTCGACGCAAGGTCTACATCATTGACCTTCGATCGACTGACTCTATGGGTGTTCGATGTTACATCATTGTTCACATTCCATGGATTGTACCTTTTTACCTTGAGAGCCATTGTCATTATTGGTGGTTTCTCTCGTGTCTGTTAACAACTTTCATCATTGGCTGGTATTCAGACGATGTTCTTTCATGTTCGACTTTAGCTCACATATTCACATGCTCGAATTTGTACTGTGTTCAGGTCGAGATAGAGTGCAAGACCCTGGGTTTTGTCTGATAAAATCTAGGCTGCAGATTCTTTGTGGATTACTATGACTTATTATATGACTCTTTGATTGGATGGTTGCGACCATACTTGAGTCTATTTGTAGATCCTTATTGCTGGATGGTTGTGTCCATACCTTGGGTCTCATTATTTCTGTGCTCTATTATGGATGGTTGCACCCATGCCACATGTCATATATTAGATGTACCAATTGTATTTGTACTTTTAGGTTTTCCAACAGTAGTGTTTGGGTCGAATGCATTCTCATAAAGCATTTCACCCCTCCCTCTCTCTCGGACCTCATGCTTTAGGGGGCATCTGTTACAGAGCAATTTATCACTATCCCTGCAATCCCTCGCCCCACATATTGGAGGGTATTTCCCATGACCTGTGAACAGTGTCATCCTCTGCAAGCACCTTCCCTACATCCTTCTATACAAGAGCATCATTTCTCCTGTAGAATATTTTCTCAAAAAGCCCATAAAAACCGATGTTTTGGCATTGGCGCGGGTGGCCAGTTCACCCCTCATGCTAATGTGGAGAAATTACAGTAGAGGCCACACCAGATGGCTCTCTGTCCCTTTTTTGTACCAGCGTCAGCCTTTTTGGGAATGTTTTTTAACAAAAATAGAGGCGGAATTTTTCATCAACCACCTCTAGGATGAGTCACAGGAAGTGATTAACTGGTTCAACCGTGGATCTCTCTCTTTGGGTAGTAGTTTCATCGTCATATGGAACACTCCTAAAACATAGGTATCCCTTCTATGATTATAGGGATCCTAACCTCTCCCTCTCCTCCCTATATAAATGAGCTTTTTCCCATCATGAAAGCTAGCTGAACAAAGAGGATTATGTAGCTGAGATGTTGAACTTAGAGAACTAAGAAATAGTCGAATAATTGGTAAGGTATATCAAGAAGGAATTCCATCGAGAGTTCCCTTATCCTTTCTGAATTCCCCAACGATATTTGAGACGTGCTTCACTCGAGCCCCGCTAGAGGATACCCCAACGTTAGAGCATGGTTGTATCTCTTCTTTCTACCTTAATATAAGTGACTATTGTATGGTTCCCGTCTTGTGTTTTATCTGTATTAAATGGAATATGATAGTTTTCTCTGACTGATTAGTAGATGTTGAATGGAATTAGTATATGGTATGTGGTTGTCATTTTCTAATCTTTGTGTAGGTGTCCAAGAATAGTAAGTGGAAGGATTGTGACTTGTCTTTGATCAGGAGTAAGAAACACTCACCTTCACTACAGGCATCAATGATAACTTTGGACCACACGTAGGCCACCTTATCGCCCCCTTTTCATTCAAGTATCTAGGAACCTACACTCTAGCATGATTCCTTATTTCTAGACCCACCCTAAGGCTAGTGGGATCACCTTTTTCCACAGATGGGATTTACCTGAGTAATAGTTAAGCGTAGGGTTAAGGTTACTAGTTTAGTCAAGTTAAGGTTAAGGTTGTTGATCAGCGGTTGTCATTGATGTCAACCCAAGCAACACCAAGGGCTAACCCAATATTCCATGGGAATTTTGACCTACCAAATTAATATATTATGGGTAAATAATGCTTTTGATGGTTTCTACTTGTCGAGATGTTTTTGTTGATATATGGCACGCCATGTAATTCTTCACGATTTGAGAGATATTTATGTTTGAAGTTTGTACCCCAAGTTAGTGGGCTAAAACCCCATGGGGTTGGGGCATGTGTCATTGAAAAGTCATAATTAATATTTTTTTTAAGCTCCTAAAATCCCTCCCATGTTCACTTGTTGAAGCCCCTCTCAACTTAAGCATTTATATAAATTCTGATCCTCATTTCCTCCTTAAGCAAGGGATTCGGCTATCTGAAACAGGTCATCATGGAATTTTATCTCTAACGTTTTTTCTACGAAGATTCTGTTGTGGAAAATTTTTTCACCCATAGAGACAGTCTAGAGTTGCCATAGACCAGTGCCTAGGACATCTTAATATAGCAAGGAGCCCTTCATATAGCTTGGGTTGTCAATCCAAAAGCTCACTTACTATCTCTTTTTGAACAAGGAAATTAGGTTAGAATGGGACCAATCTCTTTTAGAAGCTGGTACAAGGATAAGAATAGTGTAGGAACATCATGCAAAACTTCAATACAAAGGCATCAGACAGTTAAGAGACAGCTTACTGTAAAGAGGGCCAGTTCAAATAATATGCCACAGAAATCAAATATCAGAAAGTGGATGTAGTGAGAGGAATAACAAGGGAATACCAGTTGACATTAGAATGATACCCAGATATACAACAAAACCATGCATGGGCTTGCCAATTCAAGAATCCATACACAATCCTGGCATTTTAAAAGCACAATCCTAAAACAACTGATATAGCAGAAAATATGGAAGAGATGAACATGGAACAGTATATCATGACTAGGCCTATTTAAAGCGCTTGACTAATCCCAGAAAGGGCATCAACTAGGATGAATCCTTACTGCAAACTAGTGAGCCACTCGCATTCTAGAACATGATACAAGAAGATAAATAGCAAGAAATGAGATATTGTATTAACACATAAGAGAAAATTACATACTGTGAGATACCAAAGACCAGAATCCTCATTACAGTTATAACTCCTCACTGAGACCCTACAGGCTCTGAACCTTCATACCAAAATATTACAAAGTGTATACAAAAGCCTTTTCACTGCACAGTTTGCTGATAGAAATCTGGAACCCTTACAATGTCTTTCTTTCTATATTTTATAGGAGAGATAGAGAATTCTAGAGGAGGAGGTAGATGGAAAGAATTTAATGACTTATTTTGAATCAAGTGGCGGAAAACACTCGCACCCACACTATGAATAACTGAACATAAATGACTGTACTTTACAACTTATTTCCGGAAATGAGTGCTGAAAATGAAAATATGCTTATAAACAAGACATAAATAATAAAATATGTAAATATTCGGCTCTTTGCTGGAGGAGGAAGATCTGCGGCAATAAAACCTTGAGGCGCCTGTTTCTGTACATGGTACTTTCAGCCTTCTAATTTTGAATTTAAATTTGAAACCTTTCATGCCGGACACTGAATTCATTGCTCCTTCATTAATAATCTGCTGCTGCATTAATGTTTTCATCTGCCCAAATTTGCCTTTTTTTATTTTCTCTGGAGGGTTCTATAGATTGAAATATCTTTCTTTGATGGAGGTCACATCATAGTGACTCCCGGATCCTTTCCGCCAATTTCATTTCCACAATAAGGTCCTGCAAAAACAAAAGCCTGTTGAATAAAACTAATCACAGAGATAGTGGACATAGTGAGGTTAATGGAGGCGATGGCACCGATTTGAGGGGATGATGAGATGACGCGGGGTGGTGAAAACACAGAGGAACAACAGAGGAATGGGAAGTGAAAATGGGGTAATACAGCAGGACGACGATAAGTGCACGAGGAAAAGACATAAAAAAAAACACTGAAACACAACACATAAACGAAATATGTGAATAGTGGAGGGAAAATCGAATGACACGTGGGCAGATGACGGAAGATGGCGAAAAAATGCTAACGGCATGAAAACTCAAAGATTAACTTTCATGGAAGTTACGAAGGAAAACATGACAAAACAATGGAGCAAGGACTTTGGAAGTGGGACCCAGAGCGGACATCGCAAACTCGCAAGTGGAGAAAGTGCGATGGGGGAAAGGATGGAGTAACAAGAAACTGTGCTCTGCACTCTACGATGGGTGTGACCGGTCGAGCGCAGATCGAAAAAATGAAAAGTGCGATGATGGAGAATGGCATGACGGGAAACTCCGCTTTTGTGATGGGGCAGATATGCGATGGGGGGAAAGTGTGATAGCGCGATCTTGCGATTTGTGGCAAATGCTCTAAGGGGCAGTGCTTGGCTGTATGGATGATGGGAGGCGCGAAGCTAGGGGAGAAAGGAGCTAGGCCTTATATGACTTTAAAGAGCGGATTTTTAGCCTTTTTCAATGTATTTCCGGCTCAAGAAAGGGCAACGATAAAGGGGAAAGAGGAGACTATAGGTTTTAACCCTGAACAGAAATTATCTACACACGAATCTTATAACAGAAAATAAACAATAGCGAGAGCATAAAACATAAAACAGATAAACACAAAGATTTTCCCCTGGATCCCAAATCGGGACGACCAGTTTGATTTTTCATTATGTTCCTTTTAGTGTTATAACACATATATATACATGCCGAAGCATACATAAACCCCAATCCATTAACCCTGGATTAGAACACAGCATGTGGTTTCATATTCAGGATCTAAAAAAAAAAAAAAGAAATACAGGGCAGAAACCATAGAACCCCAAAGCCATGTAACCTGGCTCCCGCCACAAAACATGGGCGTGGAACCTGGCGAAGTCAGGAACCAGAATTTTACCAGCGGAGTGTGCTCGAGGACCAGACAGGAGGGCTCTTCACCTGTGACCTGATGCACCACGAAACAAAGGGGAGACTACTCGCCCCACGCGTGCTTGAGTCGTGGAAAGAATATAAAACATACCCAACATTCTCCCACTTGTTGTTTTCTTTCCACAGGGGGCCACAGGAGAGCTTAGTCATTGGGCCAATTCTTCAACACCCATTGTTTCTCTACACCAAGAGAACTTCTGAGTGCTCACAGACTTCGTCAATGCATCTGCAACATTCTTCAAAGTGTCCACCTTTACCAAGCACGTGCTTAGTCGTGGAAAGAATATAAAACATACCCAACATTCTCCCACTTGTTGTTTTCTTTCCACGAGGGGCCACAGGAGGGCTTAGTCATTGGCCCAATTCTTCAACACCCATTGTTTCTCTACACCAAGAGAACTTATGAGTGCTCACAGACTTTGTCAATGCATCTGCAACATTCTTCAAAGTGTCCACCTTTACTAGCAACACCATTTTAGCCTCAACCATATCTCTAACAAAGTGATATTGAACATCAATGTGCTTTGTCTTTGAATGATAAGCAGGGTTCTTAGCCAAGAAAATTGCACTTTTGCTATCACAGTCTATCCTTATAGCTTGCTGTACCAACCCCATACTTGAACACAATCTCTGCAACCAAACTGCTTCCTTGCTTGCATGAGTGGCTGCTATGTATTCTGCCTCTGTAGTTGAAAGAGCCACTGCAGACTGTCTTTTACTCATCCAACTGACTGCGCCTCCAAATAGGCTAAACACATACCCACTTGTAGATCTTCTTTGGTCCAGATCTCCAGCCCAGTTTGCATCAACAAAACCACGAATGTCCAACATTCTTTCCAATCCTGGTCTTCCCTGGTAGCACAAGCCATAATCACTAGTGCCACGTAAATATCCGAAAACCCGCTTCACTACTGTCCAATGCTCCTTCCCTGGGTTTGACATAAACCTGCTCAATACTCCCACTGCATGTGCAATGTCTGGTCTAGTACAGACCATTACATACATTAGGCTACCCACTGCACTTGCATATGGAACATGGGACATATACTCCTCTTCTTCTTGTGTCTTGGGACACTGTTCAGCAGACAGCTTTACACCTACAGGAATAGGAACATTCACCGGTTTACTATCCTGCATATTGAACCTCTGTAATATAGTCTCGACATACTTCCTCTGATTTAACCAGAGCTTCCTCTTTGCCCAATATCTCTTAATTTCCATGCCCAAAATATAGTTTGTAGCACCCAGATCCTTAATGTCGAATTTGGAGAACAGTTGGGTCTTCAAATCTTGGATAATTTCTTTGTCATTTCCAATCAACAACATATCATCCACATACAAGACCAGATATATAACATGATCACCAATTAATTTAAAATAAACACAATGATCTTCCTTGCTTCTGGTGAAGCCAAGTCCCCGTATATAGGTATCAAATTTCTGATACCACATCCTTGGTGATTTTTTTAACCCATACAGAGACTTCTTCAACCTGCATACCAGTTCTTTCTTACCCTTCACCATAAAGCCTTCAGGTTGCTTCATGTAGATCTCCTCTTCTAGATCCCCGTGAAGAAAAGATGTCTTCACATCCATCTGTTCTATCTCAAAATCAAATGCAGCAGCAACAGATAAAAGTAATCTAATAGAAGTAACATTGGCAACAAGAGAAAAAATATCACCAAAATCAATTCCCGGCACCTGGGAATAACCTTTCGCTACCAACCGAGCTTTGTATTTCTCCACCTTGCCTTCTACATTCATCTTCTTCTTAAACACCCATTTGCTCCCAATGGGCTTCCTTCCAGCCGGCAACTCCACCAAATCCCATGTATCATTTTTGTGCAAGGATGCCATTTCATCAACCATGGCATCCTTCCATAGTTTTCCATCCTCTGAATCTACTGCCTCCCTGACAGTTCTGGGTTCATCATCAGTTATAGTTAAGGCAAAACCTGAACAGAAAGCAGATGGACTATACCTTTCTGGTTGCCTTCTTTCCCGAACTGATCTTCTTAAAGCTGGAGTTTGTGGCTCATCATCTTCTGAGTCTTCTTCTGTTGTAGAGTCCGATTCATCCTCCTTTAGCTCAAACTCTATCTTCTCAGGTTCCTTTGGTAGGACTTCATGTTTAACAACATCTTTCACTTCTCTAAACACCACATCTCGGTTATACACAACCTTCCTTGTTTCTGGGTTCCAAAGCTTGTAACCCTTTAAACCATCCTTATACCCAATAAAGATGCACCTTTCAGATTTATTATCCAACTTGGTCCTTTTCTCCTTTGGAACATGTACATATGCATCACATCCAAATACCCTTAGATGTGGAAGAGAGGGTTTCTTACCAGTCCATACCTCATGTGGAGTCTTATCCTCCAACACTGATGAAGGTGATCTGTTAACCAGATAGCATGCAGTCTCCACTGCCTCTGCCCAGAATTCTTGTCCTAACCTGGTACCACTGAGCATGCTTCTTTCCTTTTCCATTATTGTTATGTTCATTCTTTCTGCAACTCCATTTTGCTGAGGTGTATATGGAGTAGTCTTCTATCGTGCTATACCACACTTCTTACAGAACTCTTCAAATTCCTTCTTGCAGAACTCCCCACCATTATCTGTCCTCAGCGCCTTTATCTTCTTCTCTGTCTGGTTTTCCACCAGAGCCTTAAATTCTTTAAATTTGTCAAAGACTTCACATTTCTTCCTCAAGAAATATATCCATGTATTCCTTGAGAAGTCATCTATGAATGAAACATAGTACACAGACTTTCCCAGTGATGGAACTGACACAGGCCCAAACACATCACCGTGCACAAGTTCTAATATCTTGTTTGCCCTCTTAGCACCAGAAGGAAAACTCACCCGATTTTGCTTCCCATATACACAATGTTCACAGAAATCAAAATCTAGAGAACAATTAGACATACCTTCTACCATACCATCTCTATGCAGTATCCGAAGGCCCTTCTCTCCAATATGTCCAAGCCTTTGATGCCATAACATGGTCTTTTCTCCAGATGTACTGACTGCATTCCACTTTCAGAACCACAAAACTACATAATCTATCAATAATGCTGCTACCTTGTAGCACTCGTATAGAGTTCCAACTGTCTTCCCCGCATTAATACTAGTGCTCCCCGAACCATTCAAGGCATCTTTCTCAACAATCGTTTTTACACCTACATCATCCATCTTGCTTGCTGCAAATCGATTTCTCGGCTAATGAATATGGTACACCGTGAAGTGTTCTAATCCTTCCACCTTGCAACAGCTTGACCTTTTTCTCGTCCGATCGATTCCGCTTCCTATCATCCCCTAGGAAGACATCACCACCATCATATTTCTCATACTCGCAGAACCACTCCCTGTGGGGAGTGAAGTGAAAGGATGCACCTGAGTCAATCAACCATGACTCATTATCTACATGTGTATTTGAAGAAGAAGCCAAATACACATCCCCACCTTCATCCGAGGTGGTTTTTACCTCTGCAGAAGGAGCATCCTCAGATCCCTTTCCTTTCTCAGGAGCTTTATATCTGCAGTCCTTTTTGTAGTGCCCTTCCTTTCTGCATTTCCAGCACACCTTTACAAACTTTCCAGAAGATTTAGATCTCCCTCTTACACCCATCAATAACAGTGCTACCTTGTAGCTTGTACAGAGTTCCAGTCCGTACTCCCCGCATTAGTACCAGTGCTCCCTGAACCATCTTGCAGGCATCTTTCTCGAACACTGTTTTTACACCTGCATCATCCATCTTGCTTACAGAAATCAGATTTCTGGCCAATGCAGGAATATGAAGAACACCAGGAAGTGTTCTAATCCTACCACCTTGCAGCTTCAGCTTGAATTTTCCATGTCCGATGATTTTGGCCTTCCTATCATCCCCTAGGAAGACATCACCACCATCATATTTATCATACTCGCAAAACCACTCCCTATGGGGAGTGAAGTGAAAGGATGCACCTGAGTCAATCAACCATGACTCATGATCTACATGTGTATTTGAAGAAGAAGCCAAATACACATCCCCACCTTCATCCGAGGTGGTTTTTGCCTCTGCAGAAGGACCTTCATCAGATCCCTTTCCTTTCTCGGGAGCTTTAGATCTGCATTCCTTTTTGTAGTGTCCTTCCTTTCCGCATTTCCAGCACACATTTACAAACTTTCCAGGAGATTTAGATCTCCTTCTAGATTTAGATCTCCCACTCGAAACCTTATTCTTGTTTCTGTTCTGGGACCTTCCTCGTATAGATAAGGCATCTCCATTTTGACCCTCCATATTTCTCCGTCTCATTTTCACTCAAGCCGGCAAGTTGTATTGCTACTATTGTATATGCTGTTTGTCCACGAGTACGGTAGGCGCACAATAAGGCGATGCACTTATCTTCAGTCCCACGGGAATTTTAATATCAACGAGATGACATACGACTTACCACAGTATTGAAGGCGTTCAGATGCTCTGTCACCGAATCTCCATCCTTCATCCTCAGGTTATACAGCTTTTTCCGCAGGAACAACTTATTCACGAGAGACTTAGATTGGTACAAAGTCCCTAGCTTTTCCCACAAGGTCTTCACCGTAGCTTCCCCAGATACATTCAACAATACTGAATCTGAGACACACAACCGTATTGTGCTTTTAGCCTTCCGATCCAGTTTCTTCCAGTCTTCATCTGACATTGCCGTTGGTTTAGTACCTGGATCTACCGCGATCCACTGATCTTTATCCACCAGCAGATCCTCCATCTTGAGCTTCCACGACTCAAAACTCTGACCATTAAATTTCTCGATCTCTATCTTTCCGCCGCTCGCCATCTTCTTTCACCGCAAGAATCGATCCCGCAGATCTCCCACTGAACAGGGTCTACCACAGGCCCGAGCAAAAAACCCTCAACAACAAAGGCGTCCCCTTGAAGCCAAAACAGCTCTGATACCAAATGTAGGTTTTAACCCTGAATAGAAATTATCTACACACGAATCTTATAACAGAAAATAAACAATAGCGAGAGCATAAAACATAAAACAGATAAACACAGAGATTTTCCCCTGGATCCCAAATCAGGACGACCAGCTTGATTTTTCATTATATTCCTTTTAGTGTTACAACACACACATATATATACATGCCGAAGCATACATAAACCCCAATCCATAAACCCTGGATTAGAACATAACCGTAGTTCCCTTGACCGGATCTACAAAAATACTAGGGGCCGAAAACCATCGTACCCCAATACCATGTGCAAAACCATGCACAAAACCATGGACGCGGACTACCCGCCGGAAATTAAGGACCAAAAAATTTTCGCTGGGGCGCTGCCCCGGACCCCGACAGGGGGGGCCACCGCCCCCCTGTGACCCCCTCGTTGCACCCAGTGCAAAGGGGGGGCTATCGCCCCCCCTCTTACCCCCCCGTGCGTGCTTAGTCGTGGAAAGAATATAACAGATACCCAACATAGGAGATGAAAGAGTAGAGGTTCTAGCTTTATTTTGAAGACTAACATCAGTGTTCATGTCTTGATAGCTGTCAGAACTCTCATGCTCGCCATATGCTGCATGTCTACAAAATTATTAGTGCAACATAGGCTTCAAACAATGGAAATCAACTTGAAAAAAACTTGACATGTTTGTGGTTTAGAACTTGGAACAAAAGTTCTTCTTGAAGTTGTCTCACATGCCTTCATGGTTGTAGAGTTTTTTCCATAAGATTGAACATAGCCTAGACCAAACTTCTTAGGCCTCTCCTCAACCAAAATATGTTCAACCATGCCTTGTGCATGTTTTTCCTAAAGTACCCTTGCCTTCATATCCCATTTTTAACATCAACTTCGACCATATACCTCTAGTGTGCTTTTCAAATGAACCTACACATCTATCTTAAGAAGAATCTGAAGACAATTTTGAGTGTTTTACCTCTGCTTCAAGCATGTTCTTGGTCAAACCCTATTGGGCTTGATGGAGCTGCTCTCCAACTCATGCATTATTTGAAGAAGTTTTTCATTCTCTTACTCCAAAGAAACCAATTTCTCATGAAGTCTAGTGCTTTCCCTTCTATCTTCATATAGAATTTTCACCATATCCTTCAGGATGTAGAAGTATCACTTCATGTCTTCATCGAAGAATCTTGTGAAGGAGGAGGATTTTGAAACCTCACTTGAAGAATTTTTCATTATGAAAATGAACTAAATAATTTCAATCATAAATTCACAAAGCTTTCAAAAAAAATTGTCAAAGCTTCTGAACAAAATGGATGTAGAGTCAAGCTCTTCTTCAAGCAACCTTTTGCAAACAAACCCTGTTGTGCTTCAAGGGTTGCCTTGAGGTCCTTTGGGTAAGGAGAATACTTCAAAATTATTCCTTCTTTTCCTCTTTTGGACTTAGATAATAGTAGCTTTCCCTTCACCTCTAGCAAACTCAAGCAACAGTCAATTTTCAAACAGTTCAATTCTATGCACTGTTAAACACCTTTCAAGTCAAACAAGAAACCTAGTGATTTTTCAAGCAAGAAACCTAGTGCTCTGATACCAACCTGATCTGAAAATGGGTTGGATAAATTTTTATGCTTTTCAAGAATCTCCCACTCACTTAAAAAATTAATATCTAGCTTATTCTTGACTTGTGCCGAAATGAATACTTGAAACAGGTGTATGTTTCTTTTAACTGTTTAAGTTATTTAAGAATGTTTTTTTTGTTTTTTTTTTTTTTGTTTTTTTTTTTTTTTTTTTTTTTCTGATATTAAGCATGTGTAACAACCATATAATGAATCAAGTAAGCATCAAAAAATAACAAAAAATTTAAGGAAGGAGTTGACCCGAATATTGTGGGCTACATCTACTAGAGCCTTTGTCAACTGACTTAGCTCTTTGGGATTAGGATGGAAAGTTCCTTTACAAGTTACAAAAACAACTCCAATGGTTATCTAAACTGAACTAATGGGTTTAGAATACGATTTATATCCCAGGAATGGCTAAAATCTCTCTGAAGATGAACCTCGATTCCCTTAGACTTGATTCCTTGAGTCGGTGCCCTTGAGCTTCCCTGAGATTTTCTGTCGAAATAAATCCCTTAGAATCCATTTTATGTCCCTAAAAAATTTTCTACTGTCTCCATCATACATCAGAAATCCAAAATAGGATGATCATTTTCTCAAAATAAGCACTAGCATCCCAATCTAGGCCTCCATCCACTGACGGCCCTCGAATGTCCATAACTTCCCTGTGGCTATTCGACCTTGATATGTCTTCAAATGGTTCTGAAAAATACTTTCATTGGATTCATAATGTCTAAAATAGTTAGGATAGACTATTCACTTGCAGAAATTGGCCTCCGGCTACTTTGGTTTCGCATCCAACACCTGGTGCAACCCCCTGGTTCTAGGGTCACTGAAAACTTCCTTGAAGCATCTCGACTTTTAGAATTCCTAAGAAGCTTCTGAAAGACCCTCCATTGGATTTATAAGGCTCAAAATAGTCAGAATAGACTACTATTTTTCTGAGAATGGATACTGGCTGCTCTAGATAGGCCTCATTCTCCTACTGGCACTTGGTGGGCGTAGTGGCCCCTGGAACTTCTTTGAAGCATCTCGGCCTTCAAAAGTCCTCTAATTTCTTTGAAAACCACACCATTATTTCCATAATGTTTGAAACATCCAAAATTGACTATTGGATTCCTGAATAAGGCCTCTAGTTGCACTGGCTAGTCCTCAAACTGCTACTTGCCCCAGGAACTTCTCTGAAGAAAAACCCCACTCAAAATTCCTCTGATAGCTCTAAAAACCTCACTATGATTTTGGAATGTCTAAGATAATCGAAATTGACTATTCACACTCTCAGAATGGATGAATCTAACTCAAGATAAAGCCTATTCAATTGTTGTCCAGTGACCCCTAAAACAACTCCACTAAAAGTGGAGGAACTGCACTTAACTGGAGATAAGTTTGGAAAAATCCCCAAATTTTGGGCACACTCCAATGTTTCTACCAGTCTTGACTGTAACATTAAATACGATGGTTATATTTGGGTCATGTCCCGGAATCTCCACGGTTAAATTAAATGTTGGAGCAACAAACTCCGAACCCGTCACTTACACCCCACCATGTGAAAAGGGTAGCCTTAAACCATCGATGCTTATCAATTAATGGTTGATGTTAAGACCTTGGATCACAGACATTGGATATATGTCAAGGTGCTAGCTCCTCTAGACCCAAAAATGCAAATCTCTCAACGTTAAATATAAACATTGAACCATACGTTTTAAGAACTAATGTGGAGTGAGCGATGGAGAGCTATGCATGCATGTGGGGAGGTCTCGGGGTCGACTCCGGTAGATTCCGACCATAATTTTGCATAACCAAACCTGGGCCACATGGTGGCCTCCAGACCTGCCACGTGGCAGACTCTCATTGGCCCAAACAAACCACGTACAGTCCATCTACCAATAGCATGCTGACACTTGTCACAATATGACTAGTCAGGATGGAATATTTCAAGAAATATTCCAAGGAATATTTTAGGAATATTCCTTTTTTTGAATTTCCAAAAACCCAGTCAAACTTGGTCAAAAGCCAAAAATTGCAGTTTACTGGACTTTTCAAATCACGATAACTTCTTCATATGGTGTCGGTTTTTCGAACTGTTCATGGCGCCGGAATCAGGAAGATGAGATCTATCCAATCGCTTAGGTTTGATACACTTTCGAAAAATTTGAAATCTGAGCTATCACTTAGGCCCTTGATCCAAATCTGATCACACCTCCCCATTAGGAATATTTTGGACCCCAAAAGACATATTACCTTATTTGTTCAGTAGATGAGAGTACAACACCCTCACCTTTTTAGCCTCCATAAAATTTTCCCTGCTTGGCTTAGTGCCTTTGAACCCAACTTGAAGGTAGTCAACACTTCCCTTCTTGGATGCTCTTGTCCTCAAGTCAAGAATTTCCTTCCTTGCACTCACTCAGAAATTTCTGACGAGAAATTTTTAGAAGGTAGTTGAACATCATTTACTCTATCATCGATCCAAGGTGACTCAAACAAATGTGATATTACAACATAAAACATGCATACATAACTAAAATTTTCATATGTACAACTAGATGTATGTCTTACTGAATTAAGAAGTCAAACCACTTCTTACCAAGCCCCTTCCATGGTGACTTTTGCTGCTAAAAATCTTCTTCATGTGAAACATCTGTTCTCACATCAATGATGGAATCTTTGGCTCCACTTTTTCCAGCCTTTCTATCCTCTTGCCTCATGTGCTTGGGATGATTATTTGGATGCAGTGTCCAACATTGGGAAACAAAATGTCCCTTCTTCTGGCAATGTGTGCAAGTCTTTTGCACCTTTTAAGCAAGTTTCCTTCACTTCAACTGTTTCCTGTATGCCTTCATCCTCATCTATCATTTTGAAACATCATGGTTACACATACCACAATAGGAACAAAAACTCTTTCTTCCATTCAAGCACGCAGATTTTTCATGATTATCAGAAACATAATCAACTTGACTATGGGAAGAATTATACCTCAAATCATGCTTTGCATGTCCATATTTTTTACCTTCTTGAGGAGACGAACTAGTAGAGCTTCCAACTTTCTTTTGAAGACTAACATCAGTGTTCATGTCTTGATAACTATCAGAACTCTCATGCTCGCCATAAGCTTCATGTCTACAAAATTCTTGCTGCAACATAGGCTTAAAACAATGGAAATCAACTTGAAAACAAACTTGACATGTTTGTGGTTTAGAACTTGGAACAAAAGTTCTTCTTGAAGTTGTCTCACATGCCTTCATGGCTGTAGAGTTTTCTCCATAAGATTGAACATAGCATAGACCAAAATTCTTAGGCTTCTCCTCAACCAAAATAGGTTCAACCATGCCTTGTGCATTTTTTCCTAAACCCTTGCCTTCATATCCCATTTTTTACATCAACTTGGACCCTATACCTCAAGTGTGCTTTTCAAATGAACCTGCACATCTATCTGAAGAGGAATTTGAAGAAAATTTTGAGTGTTTTACCTTTGCTTCAAGCATGTTTTTGGTCAAATCCTCTTGGGCTTGATGGAGTTTCATCTCCATCTCATGCATTATTTGAAGAAGTCCTTCCTTCACTTTCTTCATAGCAACCAATTTCTCATGATGTTTAGTGCTTTCCCTTCTATCTTCATACCGAATTTGCACCATATCCTTCAGGATGTAGAAGTCTCGCTTCATATATTCATCGAAGAATCTTGTGAAGGAGGAGGATTTTGAAACCTCACTTGAAGAAGTTTTCATCTTGAAAATGAACTAAAGAACTTCAATCAACAATTCAAAAAGCTTTCAAAAACAATATTCAAAGCTTCTGAAAAAAATGGTTGTAGAGTCAAGCTATTATTCAAGCAGCCTTTTGCAAACAAACCCTCTTGTGCTTCAAGGGTTTACTTGAGGTCCTTCGGGTAAGGAGAATACTTTCAAACTTCTTCCTTCATTTCTTCTTCTGGACTTAGCTAACAATAGCTTTCCCTTCACATCTACCAAACACAAGAAACAATTAAATTCTTTGCACTCTTAAAAACCTTTCAAGTCAAACAACAACCTAGTGCTTTGTCAAGCAAGAAACCTAGTGATATGATACCAACCTGATCTCAAAATGGGTTGGATAACTTGTTATTCTTTTCAAGAACCTCCCACTTAGTTAAACAATTAAGATCTAGGTTATTCTTGACTTGTGCGGAAATGAATACTTGAAATAGGTGTATGCTTCTTTTAACTATTTAAGTTCTTTAAGAACATTTATTTTTGCTGATATTAAGCATGTGTAACAACCATTAATGCAAAAAATAATAATCAACACATAACATCAACTTTAATAAAGGAGTTCACCCGAATATCATGGGCTACATCTCCTTGAGCCTTTGTCAACTAACTCAACACTTTGGGATTAGGATGGAAAATTATTTTACAAGTTACAAAATAAACTCCAATGGTTATCTAAACTGAACCAATTGGTTTAGAAAACCATTTATATCCCTGGAATGGCTGAAATCTCTCTAAAGATGAAGCTTGGCTCGCTTAGAATTGATTCCTTGAGTCGGTGCCCTTGAGCTTCCCTAAGCTTCTATGTGGCACTAACTCCCTCAGAATCCATTTTCTATCCCTGAAAAATTTTATATTGTCTCCAACATACATTGGAAATCCAAAATAGGCTGATCATTTTCTTAAAATGAGCACTAGCTTCCTATTCTAGGCCTCCATCCACTGATGGCCCTAGGCTACCCAAAAATTACCTGTGGCTCTTCAATCTTCAGAAGTCTTAAAATGGTTCTGAAAATACTTGCATTAGATTCAAAATGTCCAAAATATTCAGGATAGACTACTCACTTGCAGAAATTGGCCTCCGGCTGCTTCGGTTTTGCCTCTAACACCTAGTGGCACCCCTAGGCTTTAGGGTCACTGAAAACTTCCCTGAAGCATATTGACTTTTAGAAGTCCTCAAAAGCTTATGAAAATCCCTCCATTGGATTTAGAAGGCTCAAAATAGTCATAATAGACTACTGTTTTGCTGAGAATGGATACTGGCTACTCTGGATAGGCCTCATTCTCTTGCTGGCACTTGGTGGCCCTAGTGGCCCCTGGAACTTCTTTGAAGCATATAGACCTTCATAAGTCCTCTAATATATCTAAAAAACACACCATTAGTTCCATAATTTCTGAAACATCAAAAATTGACTATTGGATTCCTGAATAAGGCCTCTAGCTGCACTGGCTAGGCCTCAAACTACTGCTGGCCCCTAGTGGGCCCTAGAACTTCTATGAAGTAAGAACCTGCTCAAAAGTCCTTTTATGGCTTTGAAACCCTCACCAATGACTCTAGAATTTTTGAAATAGTCGAAATTTACTATTCACACTCTCAGAATGGATGAATCTAACTCAAGATAGAGCTTATTCAACTTTTGTCCAGTGACCCCTAAAACAGCTCCACTAAAAGTGGAGGAACTGCACTTAACTGGAGATAAGTTTGGAAAAATCCCCAAATTTTGGGTGCACTTGAATTTTTCCGCCAATATTGACCGTAACATTAAATACGACGGTTAGATTTGGGCACATGTCCCAGAATCTCCACGATTAAATTAAATGTTGGAGCAACAAACTCCAAACCCGTCGCTTACACCCTGCCATGTGACAAGGGTAGCATTAAACCATCAATTTTTGTGGGTTAACGATTGATGTTAAGCCCTTGGATCACGGGCGTTGGACATATGTGAAGGGGCTGGCCCCTCCAAACCCCCAAATGCAAAATCGTTCAACGTTAAATATAAACATTGAACCAAACGTTGTAAGAACAAATGGAGAGTGAGAGGTGGAGAGCTATGCATGCAAGCACGAAGGTCTAGGGGTCGACTCCAATGGATTCTGACAAAAATTTTGCATAACCAAACCTGGGTGATGTGGTAGCCTCCGGGCCTGCCGCGTGGTAGACTCTCATTGGCCCAAACAAACCACATACATTCCATCTGCCAATAGCATGCTGACACTTATCACAAGATGAATGGTCAAGAAGGATTATTACAGGGAATATTTCGAGGAATATTCTAGGAATATTCTTTCTTTTGAATTTCCAAAAACCTAGTCAAACTTGGTCAAAAGCCAAAAATTGCAGTTACTGTACTTTTCAAATCGCGATAACTTCTTCATACGGTGTCGGTTTTTTGAACTATTCATGGTGCCCGAATTAGGAAGAAGAGATCTATCTAGTCACTCAGGTTCAGCACACTTTCGAACACTTTGAAATTTGAGCTATCTCTTAGGTCATTGATCCAAATCTTATCATACCTCCCCATAGAGAATATTTTAGACCCCAAAAGATTGATTAACTGACATTTTCAGTAGATGAGAGTAAAACACCCTCAATTTTTCTGCCTCCATACACTTTTCCCTGGTTGGATTAGTGCCTTTGAACCCAACTTGAAGGTAGTGAAAACTTTGCTCTTGTCCTCCTGTCAAGAATTGTCTTCCTTGCACTCACTTAGAAATTTCTAACGAGAAATTTTTAGAAGGTAGCTAAACATCATTTCCTTGATGATTGATCCAAGGTGGCTCAAAAAAACATGAGATTACAATAGAAAACATGCATACATAACTGAATTTTTCATTTGTACAAATGGATGTATGTCTTACTGAATTAAGAATTCAAACCACTTCTTACCCAGCCAATTCCAGGCGACTTTTGCTGCTGAAGATATTCTTCATGTGAAACATCTATTCTCACATCAATGATGGAATCTTTGGTTCCACTTTCATCAAACTTTCTATCCTCTTGCCTCATGTGCTTGGGATGATTAGTTGGATGCAATGTCCAACATTGGGAAACAAAATTTCCCTTCTTCTGGCAATGTGTGCAAGTCTTTTACACCTTTTGAGCAAGTTTCCTTCGCTTCGACTGTTTCCTGTATGCCTTCATCCTCTTCCAACATTTTGAAACATCATGGTTACACAAAACACAATAGTAACAACAACCATTTCTTCCATTCAAGCACATAGAATTTTCATTCTCATCATAAACATAATCAACTTGACTATGGGAAGAATTATACCTAAAATGTTGCTTGTCATGTCCATCTTTTTTACCTTCTTGAGGAGATGAACTAGTAGAGCTTCCAGCTTTCTTTTGAAGACTAACATTAGTGTTCATGTCTTGATAGCTTTCAGAACTCTCATGCTCACCATAAGCTGCATGTCTACAAACTTCTTGCTGCAACATAGGCTTCAAAAAATGGCAATCAACTTGAAAACAAACTTGACATGTTTGTGGTTTAGAACTTGGAACAAAAGTTCTTCTTGAAGTTGTCTCGCATGCCTTCATGGGTATAGAGTTTTCGCCATAAGATTGAACATAGTGTTGGTTAAAATAGTGAGAGGGGGGGTGAATCAGTATTTATAACTTACTTAAAACTTTTACTTTTTCCTTACTAATTTCTATATGTGACTTTAATGAACCCAAATAGTGTATACACGTGGATATCTTTAAGCAAACTTGTGTATGACTAGAGATCTTATTATGCATATAATTCCTTACTTAAATCAGTGCATCATTCATTCATTATATGTTTAGTAAGCAATAAGCATGTGCAGTAAGAAGAGAATAAATCATCACAGATAAGCAATACACATGAACACCAGGATTTTAAGGTGGACACCCAATTCGGGATAAAAACACCGATGCTCTCATCTCTGTCTTCAATATTTATTATATGTAAAACTGCTTACGATATTATACTAATGCAAACTCATATCAGTATGCAGGCATCTACCTACATAAGGCTGCAACCTTCTCTCATTCTCCAGCTGCTACTGGAAGGGAGCTCCAACCCCCTAATCTCGTTTACGAGCTACTACTGGAAGGGAGCTTCAACCCCCTGAACAAAACACCAGCTTCTACTGGTAGGAAGCTTCTACTTCCATACTGAAGGCTTCAACCCTCAGAACCACTGGAGACCACGTTTCATCAATTTTCACAATGGATACCATAGCTTCAACACAACACTTTATAAAGATAAACATCAATAAACTTAACCCAAATTTCAATCAAAACAGTGAGATCACTGTAACCAGAACACAGTAATAAACCCAGATTTTAGAATTAACATGTAGAACCAATCTCAACCGTGATAATTTATTATCTTAAAATGCATACACTACTTTACTTTACTGAACCTGCGTGTATACGCGCTTTCCTTCAGACAACCTGCGTATATATCTGAGAATAATGAATTTATAGTATATGATTAGTCTCAGAACCATATCTGAAGCTTTCATTCAGATATCTTTTCAACATTGCAGAACCCTCAATAAGTTAGTCATCATTAAACAAAATTATTCACTCATTGATCAAATTTGTAAATATTCAACTTAGCATCATATTCAGTATTCAAGCAAGCCAGATCTACATGAAGACTTCATCGACAGACAACAGAAATATAGTAGAAATACAAAAACATTAAACATATAACCTCTTCAGCATGATTCAGAAAACCTTGACTTCCATACGTGCTTTGGCTAAGACAAAGCCGCATGTATACCAGGGAAAATTTTAAGGTTGGAAGTTTATCTTAAAGTTTAAAATATTGGCGAATCCTACTTGTCCAAAATATGTGAATTGTAAATTTTTTGATGATATTTTGTAAAAAAATTTAGTTTTATAATTATTTTATATTAGTATATATGAAATTTTGGCTATTTTTGAGGTAAAATAATTTTATACTATAAAGTTTTGGTGAATCAATTTTCAAAAAAATGGAAATTGGTGAATATTGTTTTTGGAAAAAGCATGAAAAATTAGCCCAGCTACGAATATTAGCCCCTAAAATTTTCCCTGATGTATACATGCTTTCACTGTGACGAACTAGCATATAGATCTATAAATGTTATTACTGCAGAAAGATGCAGATTTATAAACTTACACATATTTATTTACTTCACTTCAACAACCATGCGCCAGGTCACAGATCCAAACATCACATAATTAGATCATGCAAGTACATAGTCATTTCAGGTCTAGAGATCCCGATCCATCATTGTGTCCAAGGGTGCATCATAGATTCAAATCTACTAATAAAACAGAGTTCATCCCATGCAGATATACTTCAGAGAGAATTATTTAGTAACAGCCCTTACACTTGCACACCCTTGCAATATGATCTTCCTCTCCTTATATAGGATTAGCCTTTATCAATACCATGAGCCAAAACCACACAAGTGTCGATGGTATTCTTGGATGAAATAAAATAGATGATACAATTCTCAATACTATGGGCTAATACCATGGTAATTCCCCTTGGTATCATAATTTTATAATGCAATAGGTATACACAACTTGGATTCTTCATATCCACATGTATACGTGACTTATCTTCATAAAAATTACATATATACTAATTTTGGATGTATACGCGGGTTTCTTGTATACCAAGTAGCGTATACATTTCCTTTATACATGGGTTGCCTTCATCAAACCTATGTATACATTGAGAAATATTTCTTATTTCATTTCTCTGGCACATACTAGAATTCCTTTCTTTTTCACATCTAAACTGACCTGCAAAAACATCATTTTTACATCATTAACAAATAGGTTTCTTATCAAAGGGCAACTCATCAAGTAGGTTTCCATCAAGGAAAACTTCATCAAGTAGGTTGCTATCAAGGACAACATATTGCATCATATTTCCAACAATATCCCCCTTTGGACTTGATGGAAACCATGATGGTGTTTGATCACCACAACAGATAGATACATTAATCATAACCATTATTCAAACACCAAAATAATCTCCCCTTTTGACATCAAGGGCAAAGGGCGGATCAATACCGAAACAAGGTTTCTCTTTCCTTGTAGAAAGAAGAGCTCTACAGATCTGATGTGAATTGTATTGACCATGCTCCCCCTGAGTTCATGTTGAATCTTTAGACAGATTTTTCAATGAATTACATGACTCTATAACTCAACCGAGTATGAAATTTCCTATCACCAAGGACTCATACTTACATCAATGATCCAACCAAGTGGAATTACATATTTGACTCAACTACCTAACCAAGTGGGTTTACAAATTTGAACAAGTCTTTAAATGACTGGATATAACAATTTTACATCATAGGTCTCAACATGACCTTTTCTTCAAATTACAGATATGACTTTTTATAACCAGGACCAAAAGATCTCAAGAGAGAGATCATAAATCAGAATGCCAACAACGCATCCTTTTCAACAAGGCAGATGCTCCCCCTAAGCTTGTGCATCCTGAACACCTTCAACAACCAATTCATCAAAGTATCTTCATAAAGGAGATAAATATCAAAGAAAAGTATAGTAAGATGAATATTGAAACAACAATAGAGATTACCCAACAACACCACAGACTGTTCTGAAAGTTGACCCATAGAATTTCTCTCAGCAAAAACCATATGCGGTTTTATGCACAGAAACTCACGTATATACATGATTCTCCTTTATGAAACCGGTGTACCAAATTTAATCTTCTAAAATTAAGCAGATTTGATAAGAGAGGCAAAGAAAACTCCCATATTCTGTCTGAGATATTCGAATTCTTCCCTGGGAAGAGGTTTCGTAAATATATCTGCAACTTGTTCTTTGGAGGGAACATACTCCAATTTAACCTTCTGTTCAAGAACTTGTTCATGTATGAAGTGATACTTGATAGGAATGTGCTTGGTCTTGGAATGCATAACAAGATTTTTCTAGATACTAATGACACTTGTATTATCACATAGAATGGAGATGGGAGGTGAACCTTTGATTTGAATATCTTGTAATGTCTGCATCATCCAAAGAAGTTGTGTGCAACATGATGCGACAACCACATATTCTTCTTTTGTTGGAGATAAGGCAATAGAAATTTGTTTCTTGCTGAACCAAGATACTAATTGGGGCCCCATATAGAATGCACCACCACTAGTTCCTTTTCAATCACCAACATTTCCAACCCAATCCGCATCCATGTAAGCATGAAGAGCGAGATCAAAATTCTTTGGATACTATAGACCAAAGTCTTGAGTCCCTTGTAGATATTTGAATATTATTTTTACAGCCTGAAGGTGAGAAGCTTTTGGGTTAGCTTGGAATCTTCCAACAATCCCAACTGCATGCATAATGTATGGTCTTGTCCTGGTTAGATAAAGCAGACTTCCAATCATGAATCTATACCCTGGTTGATTCACCATGGGAGAATAATTGAGAATGGAGGTTACATCCGATTACCATTGGAGTACTCATAGGTTTGCAATCTTCCATCCCATACTTCTTTAGAATTTTCTTGAGATATTTTTCTTGTGATAGAAATATGCCATCTGTTGCTTTTTGCACTTGTAAGCCAAGAAAATATGTTAGTTCCCCAAGTAATGACATTAAAATTCTTTCTACGTAAGAGAAGAAATTTTTTGACTCATGGACTCTTCATTACTTCCAAAAATGATGTCATCAACATACACAACAATAATCAATAATTTATCATTCTTAATTTTTGTGTATAAGTTACTCTCAGCAGATCACTTTGTGAAACCTTGTTGTTGAAGATATTTGTCAAGACAATAGTACCATGCCCGAGGAGCCTGTTTGAGGACATATAAAGCCTTTTTAAGTTTCAAAATAAATTTTTCATCATTTCCCAGAATGAATCCTTCTGGTTGTTCTATATAAACTTCTTCTTCTAGATCACCATTGAGGAAAGCAAATTTTACATCCATTTGATAAACTTTGAATTGTTGAAAACTTGAAAACGAAAGAAACATTATTATGGCTTCAAGTCTGGCTACAGGAGAAAATGTTTCTTCAAAGTCTATACCTTCTTGTTGAGCATGCCTTTTACAAACAAGTCTAGCTTTGTTTCTAATAACATCTCCATTTTCATTTAACTTGTTTTTGAATATCCATTTTGTTCCAATAACATTTTTATCATGAAATATTGGAACCAATTCCCAAGTATGATTCTTTTCAATCTGATCAAGTTCTTAATTCATGGCTTTAATCCAACATTCATCTTTACTAGCTTTATTTACATCCTATGGTTCGATAGTGGATAAGAATGCTACATAGCTAGAGGATCCTACAAGATTTCTTCTTGTTTAGACACCTGATCCCTTTTCTCCCAGAATTTTGGATTCTGGATGATTCTTTTGAACATACTTGGATGGAGCCTTTTCAAATATATCTTCTTTTGGTGCTTCATTGGGTTCTCCTTCTATATTTTTGCTATTTGATGAGGGAAAATATACATCATCATCATCTTCATTTGTTGTTGTTATTTCCTTTTTAGGAGCTGTGAGAGACTCATCAATTACAACATCAATACATTCAACAATCTTCCGAAGTATTTTATTGTAACATTTATATGATTTACTTCTAGAAGAGTAACCAGGAAATATTCCTTCATCTACTCTAGGCTCAAACTTACCAAGTTTTTCATCATTGTTATTGATAAAAAAATTCTTCCAAAAACTCTAAAATGCTTTACAGTGGGAAGATTACCGTACTAGAGCTCATAAGGAGTTTTATCATTGTTCACACGAACATGAGCCTTGTTAAGAATATTTACTGTGGTATGTGCTACTTCTCCCCAAAAGGTATTGGGAGTTCCAGATTCATCAAGCATAGCATGAGCCATCTATTGAACTATTCTATTCATTCTTTCTTCCACGCCATTTTGTTGTGGGGTTCTAGCTACAGAAAACTGTCTTTTTATGCCATGAAATTGATAGAAATCAAAGAATTCATCTAATATATATTCTCCTCCTCGGCCAGATCTAAGACATTTGATTTTTAGATCTAATTCATTTTCAACTAGAGCGTTGAAGATCTTAAATTTTTCAAATGCTTCATCTTTATGTTTTAGTAAACCGATCCAACACATTCTAGAGAAGTCATCAATAAATAGAATATAGTATTGTTCTCCACGAGGGGAATTTTTCCTTACAGGTCCACATTGATCAGTATGTATAAGTTCAAGAGGCTTACTTGCTGATCCTTCTTTGGCATTGAATTTCACCCTGGTTTTCTTACCGAATTGGCATGATTTACATATGGTACATTTAGGCAGAGTGATGCTAAGAAGATCACGAACAACTTTGAGTCTGCTATATTTGCTTATTTGAGAGAAGCTCAAATGTCCCAATCTTCTATTTCATAGCCAATTTTCTGAATATTTTCCTAAGTAGCATTTCTCTTGGCCACTTTTCAATACATACATATTTCTTGGTGTTCTACTTCCTTTTATTACCGTTTTTCCTGTGTCAAGTTCACGTACTGCACATTCTTTTGAACTAAAGAAAAATTAATTTCCTTGATCACACATTTGACTCAGACTCAACAAGTTATGATTTAACCCATCCACATACATAACATTGTTAGCTTTCACCTTTTCTTGTAGAAAAACAGAACCTTTTCCTTTAATGACAGCAGGAGAGTCATTTCCAAAGGTAACATTCTTTTCCTTCTCTAGAGCATTGTATGAAAGGAGTTTATTTTTATCACCTGTCATGTGTTTTGAGCATCTGCTATCAATGTACCATTGATTTTCTTCCCCTTCTACAAATAAATCTATGCCACAACTTTCAACCTGTAAGTCCTTCTTTCTCCATACCTTGGAATTTGAAGGTATATGCTCTTTTGGCTAAAGTTTGCTCCTGCATTCAGATTCTTCATGTCCAAATTTATTGCAATAAGAACATTCAATTACATTTTTAAGAGAAGAGAAGATGTTATAAGTATTATTCTTTATTCTAGTCTCATTTCTTTGCTTTCTTGCTTCTATGGTCATGATGGTTTTGTATGCTACACATTGAGCAACTTTATGACCAAAATTATGACATGAGAAACATTGTCCATTAAAGAAGAAATTTATGCGATCATGAAACCTTCTATTTATGTTTACCTGCTGATTGATATTTCTATTATTGTTCTTCCTTGAATTGAAGTGTTCATGCTTTACCTTGGTGGTCTCTTTTTTGTTTTGCTGAGTGACAAAATTTTGTTGGATGGATTTAGCTACATTTAGATAGCTTGGTGCTGAAGACTGAGAGGATTCTCCGATATATCCAAGACCTTTACAAAAGGAGAGCATTGTACCTTGATAATTTCATCTAATGTTTTAGATCCTTTAGAAAATCTAAGATTTAAAGCTTTCAGTTTCTCAATTTCCTTTCTTAGACTTACTATTTCACATTCTAATTTCTTGTTGTGCTTCTCCTTTTCTATAAGCTGATTATTTAGAGTATCTATGGAAATTTTGTTTTCTTCCAAACATATTTTGAGATGATATTTTTCTTCAAGAAAATAATTTTCTTCTAATGCATCCATAAAAGTATCTTTAGCCTCACTAGAGTCTTTTTCGAAAGCCATGAGCAGTCTAATATCTTGATCAGATTCTCCTTCTTCGTTGTTTGATAGACCATCACTATCTTCATGAGTATAATAGATTTTTCTATTGATAAACCATTTCTGGTTTCCTTTTGCCACTTCGTTTCCCTTTTCATAGTTATATTTATGGGGACATTCAGTAGCATAATGACCAACTCTTCCACAAGAAAAAAAATTAAAAAGAAGCTTACCTCTGAACCTTCCAGTGCCAAGTTGTAGCTTCTTTAAAATATTTATCTCATATTCTTCTGAAACATACCCTGATCCTTCTTGTTCTTCTACTTCCTTTCCTTTTGCAACAACTCTAAAGACAGCTTCTTTGACTTCAGATGGACCTCCTTTCCTCATTTCACATGCAGTCAGAATCCCATGAAGTTGAACAACAATAAGAGTTTGTAGATCCTGATTCTCTTCAATAGCAGACACTTTTGACTTAAATTTGGGAGTTACAGATCTTAAAACCTATTCTACTATATTAGTGTCAGTTATGGTTTCACCCATATTTCTCATACGATTTACAATATCATCTAGACGTAAAAAGAAACAAACAATGCTTTCCTCATTATGCATTCTGAGTTTTTCATATTGAATTCTAAGAGTTTGGAGTTTAGCACTTTTTACCTTGGTATCACCTTCATAGCTCAGAATTATTTTGTCCCATATCTCCTTTGTTGTATTCAACAACATGAATTTGACAAATTCTGATTCAGTCAAACTTCCCAATAATGCATTGATCACATTTGCATTGGTTTCATAGTTCTTTCTTGCGGCTGAATCTGCTGGAACTGAAGCTGGATATTGATATCCTCCTTCAACTATAGCCCATACATCTACTCCAAGAGACTAAATATAGGATCTTATCCTTGTATTCCAGAAGATTAAATTTTTTCTGTTGAAGAGAGGAAGCTTGATAGATGTTGTCCTATCTTAATTTATCATCTTAGCTAATCTTCCTTCTAGCGATTAAGCTTCTTCAGAAGGACCTACTCTGATTCCAATTTTTGGGAAAAATACTGAGAGGGGCAGGGGGTGGGGGATGTGAATCAATATTTATAACTTACTTAAAACTTTTACTTTTTCCTTACCGATTTCTATACGCGACTTTAATGAACCCAACTAACGTATACACGCGGATATCTTTAAGAAAACTTGTGTATGACCAGAGATATTATTATGCATATAATTCTCTACTTAAATCAGTGCATCATTCATTCATAAGATGTTTAGTAAGAAGTAAGAACAAAATAAATAATCACACATAAGTAATACACATGAATACCAGGATTTTAAGGTGGAAACCCAATTCAGGAGAAAAACCACCGAAGCTGTCATCTTTGTATTTAATATTTATTATATGGAAAAATACTTACAATATTGTACTGATGCAGACTCATATCAATACCTGGGCATCTACCTATAGAAGGCTGCAACCTTCTCTCATTCTCCAGCTACTACTGCAAGGGAGCTCCAACCCCCTGATCTCGTTTACCAGCCACTACTGGAAGGGAGCTTCAACCCCCTGATCAGAACACCATCTTCTACTAGCAGGAAGCATCTACTTCCATACTAAAGGCTTCAACCCTCAGAACCACTGCAGACGATGTTTCATCAATTTTCACACTAGTTCGCACAGCTTCAACACAACACTTCCTAAAGATCAACATCAATAAACTTAACCCTAATTTCAATCAGAACAGTGAAATCACTGTAACTAGAACACAGTAATAAACCCATAATCAGAATCAACATGCAGAACCAATCTCAACACTAATCATTCATTATCTTAAAAATCATATGCTACTTTACTTTACTGAACCTACGTGTATACACGCTTTCCTTCACACCAACCTGCGTATATATTTGAGAATACTGAATTTACAGTATATGATTAGTCTCATAACCATATATGAGGCTTTCAGTCAGACATATTTTCTGTATTGAAGAAACCTCAATCAGTTAGTCATCATTAAACAAAATTATTCACTCATTGATCAGATTTGTACATATTCAACTTAGCAGCAGATACAATATTCAAACAACCTATATCTACATGAAGAATTCATGAACAAACAACAAAAATATAGCAGAAATACACTAGCATTAAACAGATAACCTCTTTAACATGCTTCAGAAAACCATGACTTGCATACATGCTTTGGCTGAGACAAAGCCGCATGTATACGCGCTTTCACTGTGATGAACTAGCGTATAGATCTATAAATGTTATTACCGTGTAAAGATGTAGATTTATAAAGTTACCTAGATTTGTTTACTTCACTTCAAGCAACCATGCACTAGGCTAAAAATCCAAACATCACATAAATAGATCATGCAAGTACATAGTCATTTCAGGTCTAGAGATCCCTGATCCATCATTGTATCCAAGGGTGCATCATAGATTCGGATCTACCAATAAAACAAAGTTCATCCCATGCAAATATACTTTAGAGAGAAGTATTCAGTAATATCCCTTACACTTGCACACCCTTACACTATGATCTTCCTCTCCTTATATAGGATTAGCCTTTATCAATATCATGAGCTAAAACCACACAAGTGTCAATGGTTTTCTTGGATGAAATCAAATAGACCATATAGTGCTCAATACTGTAGGCTAATACCATGGTAATGCCCCTTAGTATCATGATTTTAGAGCACAAAATGTATACGCGACTTTCATTATCCATACTCGCGTGTATATGCAACTTCTCTTCATAAAAATTGCATATATACTAATTTTGGATGTATACGTGGGTTTCCTGTATACAAAGTAGCATATACATTGCCTATATACATATATCAAACTCTGTGTATACATTGAGAAATATTTCCTATTTCATTTATCCGGCACTTACTCGAATTCCTTTCTTTGTCACATCTAAACTAACCCGTAGAAAAATCATTTTTACATCATTAACAAATATTTCACATAGCCTAGACCAAACTTATTAGTCCTCTCCTCAACCAAAATAGGTTCAACCATGCCTTGTGCATGTTTTCCTAAACCCTTGCCTTCATAGCCCACTTTTAACATCAACTTGGACCCTATACCTATAGTGTGCTTTTCAAATGAACATACACATTTATCTTAAGAGTAATTTGAAGAAAAATTTAAGTGTTTTACCTCTTCTTAAAGCATGTTCTTGGTCAAAGCCTCTTGGGCTTGATGGAGTCGCATCTCCATCTCATTCATTCATTGAAGAAGTCCTTCCTTCTATTTCTTCATAGCAACCACATTTCTCATGAGGTCTAGTGCTTTCCCTTCTATCTTCATACATAATTTTCACCATATCCTTCAGGGATGTAGAAGTCTTGCTTCATATATTCATCAAAGAATCTTGTGAACGAGGAGGATTTTGAAACCTCACTTGAAGAAGTTTTCATCATGAAAATTAACTAAAGAACTTCAATCAACAATTCACAAAGATTTCAAAAACAATTGTCAAAGCTTCGAACAAAATGGATGTAGATTCAAGCTCTTCTTCAAGCAGACCTTTTTGCAAACAAACCCTCTTCTCGCTTCAAGGGTTGCCTTGAGGTACTTTGGGTAAGGAGAATACTTTAAAACTTCTTCCTTCTTGTCATCTTCTGGACTTAACTAATAGTAGCTTTCCCTTGACCTCTAAGAAACTCAAGCAACAATCAATTTGAAAAAAAAATCTTTGCACTTTTAAACACCTTTCAAGTAAAACAAGCAACCTAGCGCTCTATCAAGAAAGCAATTAGGAAGACGAGATCTATCCTGTCACTCGGGTTTGACACACTTTCGAACACTTTGAAATTTGAGCTATCACTTAGGTCCTTGATCCAAATCTGATCAGTCCTCATGTGATCAGGTTCTCCTCTACCAAGAGTAGTTGAAACTTGCTATGAACAAACGTTATTCCAGATCTATCGCTAATGTTTATATATTTTTTATCTTCTAGATATGCAAGCATGTCGCATTTATCATTTTTCTAAGTGGAACCTTATGAACCATAAGTCACATTATTTTTTTATTGGGATAGTTCATGTATTTACATTATTTAACTAGAATCCGTTGAATTCTAAAACTTGGATCTTGATATGATCCCTTAAAGTGAGAATTAGTCATTTCTTTCTCTTTGTGTGATCTATTTCCTTCAGTGTGCGAACCCCTCGCTAGTTGATTGCAAACTCACATGTAATCCTCACTTGTTAAAGAGTCATCGATGACACATTTTGTGGTGGTGGATGATTAGGATTTGGAATTATTTTGGAAGGAAAAATTATAGTTTTTTGCGACTATGGAATTCATGAAAATTTGAATTGTGTATATTACGTTCTATAGAAAGATGTAAATTGTTGAACTAATTTATTTTCCAGAGTTTAGTCTCAATACCAATCGTTATTTTCATGAATCATTTCTTATGTCCTTGACATGTATAAGCTTGACAATAATGATGGAAATGCAAGTTGTTCTTTTTTCGAATGATCGTGAATACAACATAGATAGGGTATGATCAGAGCGACAATGTGAAAAGAGTTTCTTAGTTGATATTGTTCATGCAACTATGTTCAAAGACTCTAGAAAAAGGTAAAATAAACAGTGGGTTAGTATATTATAGGTGGTATAGTTGTTGGACTTCTACACCTTCAAGAAAGCATGAACCATGATGAGTGATGGAAGCATGTGTTATACTCAAAGAAGAGGTGGTTCCAATAGCCTAGTAATTGGCATTTTAAAAAAATGACATGCTAAAGAGATTCTACAATGCATCAAATGCATGTTTTCTTGGTTAGCGAATGAGAAGGCAAAGTGTCACATGTGGGTCAAAGAAGTTACCCCGTACAGTAGGGAGAATCCTATTGTTTTGTTTTATTTCATAATAAATATCTCATAAATGGAAAGTACGAGGGAGAGATATTTTAACCTTACATCTCTCCAATGCAAGAGCAAAGACTTCCCATTTATCATCAATTATTCCCACGTAACAATCCTCATTTCTACCAATATGGTGGACAATATATAATTTTTTTCTTTGGATGATCATTTAGAGTTACGTGGATTTTTTTTGGGTGAATACAATGTTTTGGAAGATTTGGGTCCTAAGTGAAAATATATGATCAGGGTTATCGTAAGAAAAATAAGTAAAGCAATGGGGTTTGACTAGAATTTCCAAGAGAGCCTTTTCGATAAGAGTTATGGAAACCCGAATCTTTTATAGGTGTGAGAAAATATTAGAACTTAGTGTGTAGATATTTTCTTGATAAAAATATTTCTTGGATCTATGGACTGATTGAAGGTTAAATTGGACTCACAATGGTATTTTGTGACTCATATCGTGGCTAGTTTATCGATGAAATTAAGGTCTGCTGAAAGGAAGCTCATTTTGGCGATAAGAAGTTATATTCAAGATCACAAACCCGAGCCTCAACCATTTAGTAATAAAGCATAGACCTTACATGTCCTTTAAATCTTTGTCTCGAGAGTTGGATTGGACATTATTTGCAGTCATTTTCAAGAGAATCCTCATGTGATCGTGTTCCCCTCTTCCAAGAGTAGTTGAAACTTGCTATGAATAGACATTCTTCAAGTCTACTTCTAATGTTTATATCTTTTTGTCTTCTAGATATACAAGCATGTCGTGTTTATCATTTTTTTAAGTGGCACCTTATGAACCATAAGTCATAGTATTTTTTATTGGGATAGTTCATGAAAAATTCATTGTTCATGTATTTACATTATTTAACCGAGAATCGGTTGAATTTTTGAAACTTGGATCTTGATATGATCACTTAAAGTGGGAATGAGTCATTTCTTTCTCTTTGTGTGATCTGTTTATTTTCGTGTGTGAACCACTGATAGTTGATTCCAAACTCGTCCCGTAATCCTTAGTCGTTAAAGAGTCATCTATGGCACATTTTGTGGTGGTGGATGATTAGGATTTGGCATGATTTTGGAAGGAAAAAATTGCAATTTTTGCACCTATGGGATTCATGAAAAGCTGAATTGTGTATATTACATTCTATAGAAAGATGTAAATGGTTGAATACTTTATTTTCTAGGTTTGATCTCAATACCAATCGTTATTTTCATGAATCATTGGTTATGTCCTTGAAATGTATAATCTTGAAAATAATGATGGAAATGCAAGTTATTCTTTGTCTGAATGATCGTGAATAAAACATAGATAGGGTATGATTAGAGGGACAATGTGAACGAGTTTCTTAGTTGACATTGTGCATGCAACTATGGTCAAAGACTCAGCAAAAAATTAAAATAAATAATGGGTTAGTTTATTATAGGTGGTAGAGTCTATGGACTTCTACACCTTCAAGAAAGCATGAACCATGATGAGTGATGGAAGCATGTGTTGTACTCAAAGAAGAGGTGGTTCCAATAGACTAGTAATTGGCATTTTAAAAATGGCATGCTAAAGAGATTCTACATTGCATCAAATGCATGTTTTCTTGGTTAGTGAATGAGAAGGTGAAGTGTCACATGTGGGTCAAAGAAGTTACCCCTGTATAGTAGGACAATTATATTGTTTTTTTTTATTGATCAATAAATGTCTCATAAATGGAAAGTATAGGGAGATATATTTTAACCTTACATCTCTCCAATGCAAGAGAAAATACTTCCCCATTTATCATCAATTATCCCCACTGAACAATCCTCATATCTACTAATATGGTGGACGAGTATATAATTTTTGTCTTTGGATGATCATTTAGAGTTACATGGATATTTTTTTGGTGAATACAATGGTTTGGAAGATTTGGGTCCCAAGTGTAGATATATGATCGAGGTTATCGTAAGAAAAATAAGAAAAGAAGTGGGTTTGACTAGAATTTCCAAGAGAGACTTTTTTGATAAGTGTTATGAAACTGAATCTCTTTTTAGGTGTGAAAAAAATCTGAGAACTTAGTGGGTAGAGATTTGTTGAGCAAGATGAATGATTGATTATTGTTTTTTTTCTCTATTTTTTCGTTTAGTTACAATTGATCTATTAAGAGAGAAATTGTTAATGGCTATATATAGAGGAATTTTTAAATGATGATGACCTTCTAAATTATCACTTTGAGTCTTTAATAAGCTTGCGGTTGTATTTTTAGCTTTAAGCTTTATATCGTCTCAAAATGTCAAAATAAAAAGAAGTTTAGTTTCTCTTCACTTCACTTCACACACTAATTTTCTTCTCTATCCGGTGACTAATAGACTATTGCAACAAAAAAACACCATGACTAATTAACCATTTCAACATCTCTTATAGAAGACAACACACCATGCCACAACAAATAAAACAACTGTCAAACTCGCTAAACTAACATCCCAAAATAGAACACACCATGACTAATTAACCATTTCAACATATCTAATAAAACACGCACACCATGACTAAATAACCATTTCAACATCTCTAATAGAAGACAACACACCATGCCACAATAAACAAAACAACCGTTAAACTCGCTAAATCGACATCCCAAAACACATTATTATAGTTTGTTTTTCAAAGAGAAAAAAAATCCAGATTGACTTCTTCTTGTTGCTATTAGATTTGTAGGGTCTCATCTAACTTTAGTAGGCCCTCCGAACTCGGCATAGCAATACCACCGATATATTCACTAAGTAAAAGTGGGGTGCTTTACATCCCGAGTGGGGAAGATGTTCATTACTTGTAATGTGTCTTAGTGTAATGCTCCCACCGCATTAAAAAGGCCAATCATATTTCATTTCTCTTAAATCTCAACATGATTCAAGAGCTATGCTATTTTCACTTTGTTATTTAAAATCACCTTAATTTAGATAGTGAACCATAGAAAGAGAGTAATGAAATTCACTTTTCACTTGAAAAAAAATTCTATGGTTTCTTGGGAACGTTTATATGGCATGACGATAAGATGGATTAGATTTTCACAGAAGAAAATAAGTAAAATATGTCAATTTTTAGATAGTGAACCATAGAAAGAGGGTGATGAAATTCACATTTCACTTGCAGTCAAATCCTATGGTGTCTTGGGAACATTTATATGACATTATGATAAGATATATTAGCTTTTCACTGAAGGAAATAAGTAAAATATGTCAATTGGGTTTATTTTGGATGGTTGGGAGGGATGATTACTATTTTTCTGATTTAAGTTTAACTCCCATAAGTAATATAATAAGTTTTGTTGGAATGGCTTCTAGTCTTAATGTTGAATCTATATAGTCTCTTAAAGACCAAAAACATATATATTCCTCATCTAAAATATAAATTTATTTTCCATATAATTAACAAAAACAATGTGGTTGAGGATGATGGAAAATGGAAAGGAATGGGACTTCATATCAGACTTGTATGATTATCAAAAATTTGTAAATAGTTAATGACCATTTCTTAAGTTATAATGTATGATTATTAAATTTTGGTAATTATTAATGTAGATTCCAATGTGCTTGGTCAATCCAAAGCTTTGAAGTCTTCAAAAGGTTTAAGCTAAACTAACCTCGCAAATTTAGTGACCCAAACATTTAAACGCTATGAATAGTAGCAACACAGGCTTATTGGTCATTTCAGTATAGCACAACAAACCATCATTTTCCTAGGGTCATGTTATTAGGTAAACAATTCGAGTCGTTGTTGAAAAAATCTGGCTTTGTAGGTGAATCTAGCAACAATTAGTTGCATTTGACAGAGGGTGCTTTTTGGAGTGAAAACGATAAAGTTGAACAGGGGCCTGGTTTAAGGAATAAGGTTCCAGATCTTAATCCCTATTAATGAGAAGCTTAAGAGAGTTGTCTGCAAACCATTTACGGAATCAAAAACCACTTCCAATGAATGCATATCATCCGATTCCGATCCAAGAAGAATTTCATCATTAAAAAAAATGAGAGAGACTAACAATTACCTAAGCATTTTCCTCGATCAGCCTTTCCTTTGTCAAATCTTGATACGTCTCCCTATAAAAAAAATTCTCTTGAAAATTCTCATGTTCCAACCGAAAAGTATTCATCCGGAAAATGTCATTCCAATCACCCTCCAACTTTCCAAGCTAGTAAATTTGGGGCGTATGCAACCCAAAAGCCTCCATTTCCCTCATCATCAACATAAATGCGGGGCGTATGCAACCCAAAACCCTCCACTACCCTCATCATCAGCATAAATCTAGGGTGTATGCAACCCAAAACCCTCGACTTCCCTCATCATCATTGCATTTATATGTCTCGTGTCCCCCACCGCTAAGTTGTTTCTTGTCTACCTCGGATACCTCCTATCGTGTATTTAGAGGAACAATAGGCTGCACAACAACGATATTAGTTTTGTATTTCCTTCATTTTTGTGAATGTGAAACTACTCATGAGGGACTCGACCTAGCAGGGTCTTCTCAAAATCCGGGTAGTCAAGGGAACAGATCTAACCCCTCGAGATCACAAGAAGACCGACCCTTATGTTGTGGTCAAGCTTGGTAACTAGGTCGGTATCACAACATACAACATGAGCGTAAATTGGGGGTGAATTCCCTTCCAAAACCCTCCAAATTAGTAAATTGGGGGCGAATACAACCCAAAACTATCCAAACCAAGTAAATTGGGAGGCGAATCCCGCATTTCATGTTTTATGTGCCCTTATTTTCTTGGGATAAAAATATAATAATTAATTATTTTTAAAAATAATTTTTGGGGCTAACTATACAAAACTATACAAAAAGGGTTTTATATAAAAAAATTTGGCCCTCCAAAATTTAAAACCCCTTAAATTTCACCCTTGGGCTAAAATTCGCCCCTAAAATTTTCCCACTGCGGTGGACGATACGATGTGTATGGAATTGGTACCACTACCTTTCGGAGGGAGTCCGGTAAACCATTTCAATTGAAATATTTTATGCATGTTCTAGGTCTAAAGAAAAAACTTGGTCTTAGTCGCAATGTTGGAGGACAGAGGCTATGACGTTGTTTTCAGCGATGGAAAAGCTTTCTGCGACATAAAACAACAGAGTCATGCCAAGAGGATAGGGATTCGAGTTAAGAATCTCTACAAGCTAGGGGTAGATGGTTGCATTGCCATGTTGGGAAAGGTAGAAAAAAGTGGCGAGCTAGGATGAGGGCGAATTATGGCATAGACGATTGGGCCATCTTCATCATGGAGCCCCTGAAAGTCATGCAACAAATATCTACTCGACTTCCAATGAGAACACTTGCTCAGTTAGATTAGTGCAAGGGTTGCACCATGGGGAAGTATGTAAAGTCCACCTTTCATGAAAAGGAGAACCTTGTTTCGAGGATCGTTGAGAGAGTTCACATAGAAGTGTGTGGACCGTTCTCGATTGCTTCAACAAAAAAACATAAGTGCTATGTTATTTTTGTTGATGAATTTTTCTCGTAAATGTTGGATCTTCTTCATGTAGAAGAAGGATCAAACATTCTCAAAGTTACGTGAGTTTAAGGAATTGGTGGAGAAATATTTGGGGAAGAAAGTGAAGGCTCTGAGGAGAGATAATGGTGGAGAATACATCTCTAACGAATGAAAGAACTTCTGCAGACAAAGAAGGAATTCGAAGAGAACTCATAAGACCTCATAACCCACAAAAAAATGGGGTCGTGGAGAGGAAGAAACAGAATGATCATGGGTGCAGCATGAGTGATGTTGCATGATTAGGGGCCTACGTCCAATGCATTTGTGGGTAGAAGCATGCAACAGCGTGGTTTATGTGCAAAACCGTTGTCCTCATAGAATACGGGCATGATTACACCGAAGAAGCTTTCACTAGTAAGAAACCGGATGTTTCACACTTTAAGATTTTTGGCTCATCTATTTATGTACATGTGACCAAGGATGCCGGGGAAGAAGCTAGAGCTGATCATGCTAAAGTTAGGATTATTTTTTGGGTACACGAAACAACCCATAATTATCATGTGTATTTTCCAAAAAATCGAATGACTATGGTGCGGGGGATATAAAATTCGATGAGGGGAAAGCCATGCGATTGTTGCTTGAGAGGGAGATGGACTTGCATGCGGAGGAGGAGTGGTAGGTTCCCAAATATGAGTCTCTAGATGTGGATCATCCATAGGAGGAGGTTCATGGAGTGGAGGAGTCCACTCATGTAGAGCCAACCATCGAACCGGAAGAAGGCATACCATAGAAGCCGATAGGATGAGACTTGATTTTGCACGTGAATATAGGAGCCCCTACTTCACGCAGTGCGGACAAAGACGAGTATCATGACCGATTTACTGGATACATGGCTCTCATGAGCAAATGTATTATGAGTCGAGCGATATTCCTTTCGAGAAGCGGCGCAGGGAGCCCACATGGGTAGATGCAATAGTGGAGGAGTATGACTCCATTTTTCAAAAACGATGCTTGGGAAATTGTTCCAAGGCTAGTTGAATAATTAGTGGTAGGTTTGAGATGGAGCTACAAGGTAAAGCAAGCTTCTAATGGGATTTTTGAGAAATACAAGACCATATTTGTGGCCCGGGGCTTCTCACAGATCGAGGGGATAGATTATGAAGAAGCCTTTGCACTTGTCACAAGGTATTCTTCCATAAGAACTATCCTTGCTCTCTCAACGTAGATGGGCTGGTGCATTCATCAAATGGATGTGAAGATCGCATTTCTCAATGGGATCATTGAGGAAGAGGTGTACGTAGAGCAGCCTAAAGGATTTTACATCTTTCGACAGCGAGACGCATGTGTGCCGACTCAAAAGATCGATGTATAGGATGAAGCAAGCACCCACGTACTTAGTACACTCGGGATAGATAGCTATTTCACCAGGCCGGGCTTCACCAAAAGTGAAGCGTATGCAAACCTATACCAAATTGTGGTGGAGGGTAAGATTTTAATCATTGTTACTTATTTTGATGATTTAATATTTACTAGTGATTAGCAATGAGATACACTCATGCAAGGAGGACCTTGCAAAGGAGTTCAAGATGAAGGATATGGGCCTCCTTCATTATTTCCTTGGATTGGAAATATGGAAGTGAGATGGTGAAATTTGTGTGTCTCAAGGCAAGTATGCAAGGGCAATACTACATAAGTTTCACATGGAGGGTTGCAAACCCATGGATACTCCTCTTCCGGGAAACCGGAGGAAAGAGGATGCTACTTCTTGAGAGGTAGTGGATGCTACTATCTATCGACAATTAGTGGGTTCACTAATGTATCTAGTGAACATGAGACCGTACATTTGCTATGCGGTTAACCGACTGAGTGAAGCGATGGTTAAGCCTACCAAGCTATTTTGGAAGGCGAGAAAGCATGTCTTGAGATACCCGAGGGGCACATCTAAGTATGGTTTATGGTAGAGACAGGCGGATGAGGTGAATTTTCATGGCTTCACGGATGCGGATTGGGTAGGTAGTCCATTGGACATAAAGAGCACATCAGGGGGATATTTAGCATTGGATCTACCATTGTTTCTTGGTAAAGCGAGAAGCGAGATCCGTGGCACTCGATTCAGCTGGAAGCAAAATACATGGCAGCGAGTCAACTTTCGCATGTGAGGCTATCTCGGATAAGAAATATCCCGTTGGTTTGTTTGGTTCTCATTTAGATCCGACGGTGATTCATTGTGATAATCGAGTTGCATTAAACTCTCTATTAATCTCGTGTTTCATGATTGATCTAAGCATATAGATATCCGGTATCATCATATCGGATATTGTATGCGAGAGAAAGATCATGTTTCTTCGGTAATTTCCTACGGAAGATCGGGATGTAGATATTTTGATGAAGGTGCTCACGAGGACCAAATTCGAATACCATAGAGACAGGATCGGGGTGAAGGATAGTACCTTTCTTGTTGAGAGGGAGTGTTGAGATTAAACAAGAAGATCCTAGTGAAAATTATGCACCTACACTAGGATGGAGCCTCGATGCTATTTTTTAGGTGGATGTCTATTTATAGATGCATGAGAAAATTCTATTTATAGATGAGGTCTATTTATAGATGTATGTGCAAGTTACGTTTATAGATTTCATGTATATTTATAGATGCATGTCGACTATTATTATTCCTTAATATTAGTTGGACAATAAACAATAATTTGTTCTCAATAAGCACTCGGAAATAGTTAACCGAAGTGGAAAATCAGTTAGCTATAAGAATTTCAATTTGAGTGGTCGGTTAGTGGGACATGCAAGTGGACTTAGTTGTAACCGAGTGATTCGAAGTTGTAATGGAGTTGGAAGTGTAGTTATGAAAGTTGCATAGTGTAACTCGGTTAAGTGAGTTAAACTCGCTTGTGCTAGTTTTAACCGAAGATACACTAGTGAGAGAATAAGTGAATTAATTATTAATTAATTCACAATTATTGGTCTCACATGCAATTGAATATTTACTACTATTAACTACATGCACGTCGAGATCTAGTGGAGACCCAATTGAGATGTAGGTGAAAGGGATAGATTGACTATCAGGTTGTGACATTATCAGTTTCACACATACAACCACACACACATTGGATGTGCCGATGAGCATTGCGCAATCAAGGGAAAAGTAGGATTCTATTCATTTAGGGATTTCTATCATCCGGGATTTCCCGAAAGGGAGTGTATCATGTTCGGAGGTAGTAAATTGGCTAAGGAACTTGCCAATTTTTTTATGACAATGTGAGACAATTAGCTATTGTAATGAGAACTCCTGGATTGGAGCTTTGTATGTAATTGTTTCATGATTCATGATCTAAAACATAATAGAAGATAGTGGGGTTTTTAGCTTTATGCTTTCCCGGTAAATTATTTGTGTTATGTGTGATTGATCTTTCTTCATGATATTTATATTGGCGATTTTGTTTTAAATTCCGCAAAGATTTTGTAGAAGCAATTCTTTATCTAACAGTGCATATAATTTTTAGACTAGTATAATCCGAGCAATACATATTTTGTATTAAATTTCTACAATTTGAACAGAGCATCTCTAAAGGATAATTATCCTTTACCTAGAATGGATTATGTCTTACATAAGGTGACATGAGCTTACAAGATGTCTATGGTTGATGGATTCTCTGGATATAACCAAGTACCGGTGGATCGAGAAGATTAGAAGAAGACAACTTTTACAACCCCCTAGGGCACCTTCATGTATGCACGGATGCCATTTGGTCTTACAAATGTAGGTGAAACTTTTAAGAGGGCCATGGACATAACGTTTGTGGGAGACAAGTATGTGGTTATATATTTGGATGATGTAACTATTTTTTCAAGATCAAATGATGAACACTGGAACATCCGCAAAGGACTTTCGAAAAATGCAGAAGTATGGTCTCATCACTAAATCCCAAAAAATCTTGGTTCACCTTGGAGGAAGGTAAATTATTGGGTCACATAGTTTCGAGATAAGAATTAAATATTTATCTAGCAAGAGTGGAGGAAATTCGGACCATTCCTTCACCTAGAAGCAAGAAAGATATTCAGATATTTTTTGGAAAAAATAAACTTTCGATAATTTTTGTACCAAATTATGTCGAGATAGCGAGAAATATAACAGACATATGTTGAAGAATAATGTAGAAGTGAGGTGGGATAAAGAAGCAAGAGAAGCATTTTTCCGGAATAAAAGAAGCACTCCAAGAAGCTCCGGGTTTTAATAAACCCCGATTATCAAAAGGTATTTCAAATATTTTCATTTTCTTCCCCCAACACAATTCATCGTTGTGTTATTGTAGAAAAAATGAAAATAGTAAGGAACATCCAAAGTGGAATTATTCAGCAAAAGTTCTTAGATATGTTGAGCTCAAACATAACATTTTGGAGAAACAAGTGTATTCATTGGTTAAAGCAATCAAAGCCTTCAGGGACTTATATGTTGCAATCCCAAATAACTACTTATATAACTAATTCTATTATCAAGGACGTGTTGGTTCAAAGTTATGTTGAAGGAAAAAAGAGGAAAATGGATAGCTAAAATCCAGGAGTACGATTTGGACATTAAACCCACCACGTTAATCAAAGGACGGGGTTTAGAAAATTTGCTAACATAAACAAATTTTCAAGCATTGGGAATTAATATTTTGGCACCAAAGTGGGTGGAGCTAACAATGAAGAATGTTAGAATAAGCCCAAAACATGTATTCAATACAAATTTTTGTGTTTATATTGGTATAAAGATGTTGTTCATTACTTGTGTTTCTTTTCTTGTCCATATTCATTGAATAGAACCAAATACAGAGCTCTCAAGCTTAAATATCAACCATATGTCATAGTAGAAGCAAAGTTGTACTAGAAATATTACAGCTGGTATTTTGTTGTTGTGTTTAACCGAAAGTGAATCCATTGAGGTTATCAAGGAATATCAAGAAATTATATGTGGAGGACATTATAGTTGGAAGGTCACAACACATAAAATCCTCAAGTTAGGTTTTTATTGGCCTACATTGTTTGCTAATGTATACAAACTAGTCGAAGTTGTCGAAGTGTCAATTGTTTGCGAGAAAAATAAGAGACTTGCTCCCGTTGCCTCTCATTCAAGTATTCATAGAAGATCCTTTCGGGTAGTGGGGACTCGACTTTATTGGAGAGATCAATCCACCATAAAGTGGGTAGTTCAAATGGATTCTAACCGCTACTTATTACTTCACAAAGTGGGTTGAAGAAATCCCCACTAAGAAAGAAAATGACCAAGTGGTGATGAAGTTTTCGGAGGAGAATATCTTCGATGAGGTTTGGTTATCCAGTCAATATTGTAAGTGATAATGCTTAGGTATTTAATTATGCTTGATTAATTAATTTCTATCAAACATATAATGTAATTTTGTCACATTCCATAGCCTACCATCGACAAGGGAATGGATTAGGCGAGTCTTGAAACAAGACATTGGTCGGGGATTCTAAAGAAGACAATCACCTGAAAATCGGAAAGATTGAGATTCAAAGTTGAAATTTTCTCGTTTGGGAAGTACGAGTAACCACCGGGAGTTCTAATGGCAAGTCACCCTATGAATTGATTTATGGAACTCAAGCACTATTTCCTACTCGGTTGGAAAAACCAGTGATTGCTTTCCTTCAAGAATCTCGTGGGAGAACCTAATGCGTAGGTAGAAGATTGAACAAGGTGATTGAATCAATCGAATACAAGAACAAAGTTAGAGATAACTTGATTTATTATCAGTGCAAAGATGAAGTCCATATTTGATAGAAGAAGCAAAAGAAATCCTCTTCCAAGCAGGAGATTTAGTATTAAGATGGGACACTAGGAGGGAGGATAAAGGAAAACATGGTAACTTTGAACCTCTCTCGTATGGTCCATATAGAATTTCTGAAGCCAGATCAAACAATACTTTCATCCTAGAAGATTTAGATGGAGAATATCTACAACTTTCTGTGAATGGGTAGCATTTGAAGCATTATTTTGAGCATTAAAAGTCAACATTCCACCATTGTAAATACCGGATTGCTCATTTTTCATATGTCACCAAGAAATATTTGACTCCATGCCCAATGGATAAGGCACTAATCTGCGGTTCTTAGCGCTTTCATGGAAAAAAGAACTATCCCCAGGTGGGGCCAGATGTTGTGGCTCATTTGCATTTAGTTTTGAAATATTTATCAAAACACCCAAAGAAATCATATATGTTATTTGTATACCGAAAAATATTTTTTGATTTATATGTTGGTGTATTAACATTATGTGCGAAGATGTGAAGGTGGGTGGAGTCGTGCTTATTCGCATGTAGAAAAGTTCAAGAGTCAGGACAATGGACGCGTTCAAAACATTACATGTCAGGGTCGAGTCAGATTTCCCCACCTTCACTTGCCACGTCATCCCTACCTTTATTGCACATCGTACATCACAAGCTCAGGAGGAATGGTGCTCAGGAATATGTTATGAATGCTAAAATGCGAAGTGCGATAAGGGTCGAACGTGATGTAGCTCACAACTATGATTTAATATATCCCAATCGCACATCACACATCATAAGCTCAGGATGACTGACCCTCATGAGTATGTTATAAATTCCGAAATGTGAAATACGACAAGGTTTCATATCGCTGATTGCAATCGACCCCACCTCCACTTGCCACATCATCCCTAACTTTACCGCACAGCGCACATCGCAAGCTCGGGAGGAATGGCACTTAGGAATATGTTATAAATTCCGAAATAGGAAGTGCGACAAGGTTTCATATTGTCGATTGAAATTTGTGATAGGCCCCACCTCCACTTGCCACATCATCCCTACCTTTATCACACATCGCACATCGCAAGCTCAGGAGGAATGGCACTGAGGAATATGTTATAAATGTTGAAAGGTGAAATGAGATAAAGGGATGTATGTGATAGTTTTCAAAGGAAAATTTGAATTTATTTAAAGTCCTGGATTATGTGTAGTTGCATTGTTTTATGAAGAAATGTGAACGCGGGTAGTGGACTCAAGTAAGTGACCCAACGCAGAGCAAAGGAGAAGAGGAGATGAAAAGCTGTAGGCACGAGCAGAAGAGACAGAGTCGGGTTGAAGGAGACATGATAACATTGTTTGAAACGCAAAGGCATATGCAGAGTAGGGGCAAAGGGAGCACATGGTGGCACTGTTGGAAACGCAACAACTGGCCAAGTTAGGTAAAGATGCGTTATTGCAGAACTATTAGAATACCACATCAGAAACATAAAATACATGAAAGCAAGTGGAAAAGACAAATATTGAACTCTGGAAGAAATGCAAGGCAAGGATGTCTGATCTATCAGGAAAACACATCAGCACTTGAGGGATACACATCAACAACAAATGAGATTAAGCAAAAAGAATAATATTTCAAGTTTAATTTGTTTTCATTGTTTTTTAAGATGAAAGCTATAGTGATGTCCTTAATTGCAATGTAATAAGTAGTTTTAACAGTTTAGGGAGTCGAAGAGTTTCAAGAATTTCTAGCAATTACGAACTGTATTTTATGTATTTAAGCAAGACAAAAAGAAAGAAAAGGTTTCTGAGTTTTGGACCTCTAGAAGACTAAAACTTTGGTACTTACTTTTCTGAGGCATTAACGAAAGAAGCATCAAGTTTCCTGCAACTATTGATGGCAATTCATTTTTCTTGTGCCATTTTGTGTTCTCTCTTCCTGGAATGAAGTGAAGTAAAGTAGTTTCCGGTCTCTTAATTACTTTTGTGAGTAAGAGTTAAATAACCTTAATTTGCACTCCTTCACTCCAACTCCTCTCCCTTCAAAAATTCTCTTTGGAACTTAAAAGTAATAGATTCTATGTTTACAACATATTATTTTGAAAATAAAAAAACTTGTAATTTAGTTATTTGTTAGGATTTTTACTAAGCTTTGCAACTTGGTTGTCTACTGAAGTAACTATTTTTAATTTAGTCATGGATTGAGAGTTATCAATGATGGCTTCCAACTAATCAATGATGGTATTAATATTTACCAACCACTTAATTTATACAACTACTTCCCTAATTCTAATAATAAATTTGTCTCACTTTTTAGAACCTTTAAACTACATCGTCCCACCACTCATAGAGTGAGTGCATGTAGCACTCCACCTAATTTATATGATTATGTTAGTTTTATGATTTCTTTTAATCTTGATAATGTAAATTTACCTAACTAATACCTATTAATATTTACCAACCATTTAATTTATACAACTACTACACTAATTATAATAATTTATTTTCAAATTTAATTGGCTTAATTTATATAACTATACTAGTTTCCTAATTATTTTTTAATATAAAATATACAATAAAATAAATATTTTAATGTTTCTCATAAAAAAAATACTTATACGAAAAGTTTTAACGAAAAGTTTAGTTAGCGCATTTCCATGTTCAAACATTTGTCCACCATTTATGAAAGCTTTATACAAACTCATGTCCATCATTTATGAAAGCTTTTATACACGAAAATTATAGAGGAGAATACCATCTGTCTACCTTTGTACTATGTGGGATCGTCTTTAAAACAGATCCATAATGAAGTCAACAATAAGCTACCAGCTACTTGTTTTTACATGCATTTATACTTGGATAGAAGGTTATATATATATATATATATATATATCCAGCAGTCAGCAATCTACAGACACTGTAGTTATCAGTACGTAAATTCCAGTGATGATAGGTAAACTTTAGTTTATGAATTCAAAATTTGAATCTTCTTGTTGCAATAATTTTTGCAATAAAACGTTGCAAAATGTTGAATTTTCTTGTTGCAATAATAGTTTATTAAATTTGTATTTGTAAAATATTTTTCTTGTTGCAATAATTTTTTGTTATATTTCTAAAGTTTTAAGATGTATTAATCATATTAATATTTTTAATATAATTGTATTATAGATGAATGTTTTTCGGATTAATCACATAATTAAGACTTGGTATTATGTGATTAATTCAAAAGATATTTATAAATCACAAAACTCTTAAATCTAACATAATCATAATAATTTATAAATAATTTAATACACCTATATATTTTAAAATTGAAATATTTTCCACATAATCTCCTTTTTATTATTTCCCTTCTCCAATTTTCATAATTTTAAATTCACACCGAATTTAAGAATAGTGATTATATGGGACATAATATTGAACTTGCAAACTACAAATGCAGTTGCAAAACTCTGCATGTAAACCTATGTAATCACTGAGGAATAAAAATTAAATGTTCTTTATAAACACAGCCGACTCCGCTTCCTCCTTTACTGCCCATTGCTGCCTATCTTTTTTTGTCCACGAAAACTGGTACAAATGCGACCTTTCCACCTACGTAACCGACAGCATTGTGAATATAGATAGAGACGGTGGATTAATAAATGAAAGAGGATCGAATCATTTGCGGCCACATAATTAGCCCAGCCTGGCCAACATTGATCAATGAAAACAATTCAGATGAGCCTATTATTTAAAGTGGTCGTGCCACTGTAATTCTCCAAGCATATCTGAGAATTCCAGGCAAAGTATTAGCCATGGAGGGGCGTCTGAAATTTTGTTTTGTAACATATCTCAATATTTTTCTAGCATTCTGTGAACCAAAGTTAACGCACGCAATCCCTATAGGTACAGCCCTGTACGTATTTGGAGATTCCGGTGTAGATCCTGGTAATAACAATTGGCTTGCAACCATTGTGAAGGCCAACTTCCGTCCATATGGCAGAGATTTCGTAGGCGGGAAGGCCACTGGTCGATTTACGAATGGAAAATTAGTAACAGATATATTATGTACTAATTGTTACTGCATCCTTCTTTTTAGTATTAATGTAGAATGAAAATACTATTTGTTTGTAGTGTGATTTTTTGGAAGTTTTTTTTTGGATTTTTTCATATATTTTTTTAAAAATAATATAAATATTTATTGAAATTAAAAGTTTTATGAATAACTTTGTACAATAAAATTTCATTAGAGTTTTCTGAAGTCTTAAATTTATATATAAAATCAAAAACAAAAAAACAATTTAAATAAATTTCACTTTAAGTTTATAAAAATATGTCATAACTAAGTTTTGAAATCAAATCATTTGTTAAAATAAGAGTATTTTCCAATTACTTCGTAGCTCAGTTTTCAGGAAAATAAACATAATTTCTAGTACTGTTATTATTCTTTAGTAGTAATGCTTATGTGTAATTTTTTCAAGTATAGTATTCTTATCATCCATGGGTAATAAGGTTCATGTTTTTGTTTTTCCAGCTGGTTTAATAGGACTTCCTGATATACTACCCGCATTTTTGGATCCTGAATTCAAAGGACCGAGGATTCTTAGAGGCGCCAGCTTTGCATCATCTGCTTCTGGATATGCTGATACTACCGCACTCAGTTTTGTGAGTATACGTTTTACATGTGATGGTATAATGAGATAGGGATTTTGATATTTAGAAACACAATTCATAGCGCCCCAGAAATATAATTTGCGCTTGATTTCATGCAGAGCGTTCTAACTCTGCAGCAGCAGGTGGAGAATTTCAAGCTTTATCGAAAGAAAATTGTGAAAATTGTAGGTGCGGAGAGTGCCAGAATAATAATATCGGGAGCCTTTTTTACGATTAGTACGGGAAGCGATGACTTTGCCAATAATTACTTTGTCAATCCCCTTACTCGCGCACAGTTTACTGTCACCGAGTTCCAAGATCTTCTTCTCCTCTCTCTCTCGAAATTTATACTGGTAATCTTACGGTCTTTGCGTTGACAGTGACGTTTCATGCTTTCTGATTTATTGATATTTTAATATATGAAACATTCTAATGAATTAGTTGAATTGTTTTTCGCAAATTGATAACTAATTTGTTGAATCGTTATGAGAAAAATTTGATGAGAAGTTATAAGAATATTGGTGGAAGGTATCAAAGTTTTATTCGGTGGTAAAGGAATGATTGGAGTTATTTTGGGTGGGAAGAAATGATGGTTATTCTGATAAAATTTTGTTAGGTGATAAATAGAAATGGTTCCTTATTTTCAATATGCTATATTATATCTCATAAGAAAAAACTGTGTTAAGTGATAGAGAAATGATTTCATATTATAAAATTGTGTTGTAATGACTTTGAACATAGTTATCCATTATTCTAATAAAATTGTAAAATCCCAAATGACGATATTGGTGACAGAGCATTTACAAGGAAGGTGCCACCTTTTTGACCGTCCTCGGTCTACCTCCTTTCGGCTGTTTGCCTTCACAAATCACTCTCCACAACTTGACCGGTAACGCGTGCGTTGACGAGTTTAATGATGTTGCCATCTCGTTTAATCAGAAGACTGTATCATTACTAGAGTCATTGCAGCCATTAGTTCCTGGACTTAAGCTTGCTTATATTAATATATATGATAAGCTGCTGGACATTATAAAGAATCCCACTAAATATGGTAATATTCTCTTCCCTTTTTTTATTCCTCGATGCTTTAATAACTTTCACAGCAATTACGTGCAGAAAATGCAGAGAATGCTAACTCTTGATAACTTGTAAATTAATGTGTGGAAGGCTTTGAAGTAGTGAGGAAAGGTTGCTGCGGAACGGGTTTGCTGGAGACAGCTCTACTGTGCAACCCCACGACTCCTGTGTGCCCTGATCCATCGAAATACGTATTTTGGGACTCTTTTCATCCAACCAGCGAAGCGTACAATATCATGGCGCAAGACATCTTCTTACAGGTTGCTCGGAGTCTTCTCTAGCAGTACAACTGTGAGCAATTCACACAGGAAGACAATTTGCCACAAGTCAATACTTAATAAGAATCCAATCACTGTTTCCAAGTAATCAATGATGGTTACCAATTCTTCACCGATTTAATTTATATGGTTATGATAGTTTTTATGATTTGAGATGTTTAATAAAATAAGTGTTTTAATGTTTCTTATATTTATTAATATTTATCAATTATTTAATTTATACAACTACTTCCTTAATTTTAATACCAATTATTTAATTTATACATCTATTTCCTTAATTTTAATAATCAAATTGTACAAGTAACTTTTTCCTTTTTCAACTTTTAAACTACATTGCCCCCACCACACATAGCTTGCGTGCATGTAGCACTTCACCTCATGCACATGCACTCCGCCCCCACCACACATAGCTTGCGTGCATGTAGCACTTCACCTCATGCACATGCACTCCACCTCATGCTATTGTGTGGAAGGGAACGAGTTACAGAAACATTAAAGGTTGGCTAAGTCATTTTGGAACTTAACTCCTCTAATTTATATGGCTATGCTAGTTTTATGATTTCTTTTAATGTTGATAATGTAAAATGTATAATAAAATAAGTGTTTTAATGTTTTTCATAAACTCATACTTGTTAAGGTTTACCAAACATTTAAATTATACAACTGCTCTTATATTTCTAATATGTCATTTTCAAACTTAACTAGCCTAATTTATATGGCTATACTAGTTTTATGATTTCTTTTAATGTTGATAATATAAAATGTATAATAAAATAAGTATTTTAATGCTTCTCATAAACTGATATCTATTAATATTTATCAATCATTTAATTTATACAATTGTTTCTTTAATTCTAATACGTCATTTTCAAACTTAACTCACCTAATTTATTTTCTATACTAGTTTTACGATTTCTTTTAATCTTAATAATGTAAAATGTATAATAAAATAAATGTTTTTAAATTAATACTTATTATATTTACCAACCATTTAATTTATACAACTATTAACTTAATTCTAATAATCAAATTGTGCAATTAACTTTAACTTCCAAACCTTTATACTACATCGCCTCACCACGCATAGCGTGAGTGAAAATTACGTGAGTCGAACGGAGGAACGAATTAGAAAATTCTACATTGCCCCACCACACATAGCGTCAGCGCATATTGCGCGAGTCGAACGTTAGAATAGTTGACTAAATTAAAAGTTTTATTAATAATTTATGGTGTATTGATGATGGGGATGATGGTGGGTAACCTCCACTGAGACCAAACTTTGGTCTATTGGGCTTAAAGAAATGAATTATTTAGTTTGTTTTAGAATTTTACTCCTATGCTCAAAGAGCTTGGAGAGAAGCATCCCTAGCTCACTATAATTTTGACATGTTAAAATTGGAACAAAGATTTTGACATGTTAGATGGCTAGAAAGGTCGGTATTGCAACAAAGATTATGAAAATGAGATCTAATGTGGGTGTACCAATGGCACTCTAAGAGTAAGTGATTTTCATCCTCAATGTTCATATTGTCATAGAGATGGCACATCCTTTCCAAGATGCACAATATTCACACACACAATAATTGAATTTCTATATCATAATCTAATGAATATATTACAATTTTTATAGTGCTGCTGAGATCCAACTAATTCCACTCTTGGAGGGAGAAGTTGAGAGAATCTTTCAACATCCTCCAACAAACCAAACCAATCCCTAATCTTTAGCATGCATCATAAATGAGGCATTATGTCAAACACCCCCCCTTAATGCCTACATTACAAAAATGGAGAACACACTAATTTAACACAAACATTTGTTTGCTCTGGTCTTCATTAACATTTGCACCCACTCTGAGATCTCATAGACAGCGCTCTTTTCTCCACCATTTTTGAGCTACCATTCAACCCATTTAAAATACATTTGTTTCTGACCAGCAATGCTGAATTTGTAAGATCAAAGATTCTTGACACCCCCGAAGAAGAGTCTCGACACTGAACTACCCTATGGAAATATTTCCATCTGTGAAATAACCCCGAAGAATAAATTTCAACAGTCTATAGGAAAATATTCTAGGTATAGAATATGATCAGCGATCAATCCTACAAAGTGACCTTTACACACAAGGATCTCATTGTATAACCTGTAACCGATGCTCTTGAAGCCCCGAGAAACAACAAAACCCATCAGCATATAACAAATTTACACAATCAAAATAGCCAATTGTTCTCTCGGCACCAAAAAACGTCGAGAACGACTAATTTAAATAATGCCAAATTGTTCAATAATTGGTTCTGCACTACACAAATGTCACAACAAATTTCATAATTCTACATATGAACAAGCTACACACTCCACAAAAACAATGAACTTCAAACACCAATCTGTAGCTGCCATTCACCTCTAGAAACTTCTCAGGCTTGAACACTAAAGCGTCCTCTCACCATGCACCTGGATCTCTGGTGGTACCGTGTAGAAAATGAGACACACTCCATTGAAATTGCTTGCGAAGCACCTTGCAAGTTGCACTCTATGTGAAACTGCAACTATATCCTAACGACGATTTCCATAGCCCACTTCTCACACTTCCCAACATTCTTCCCTTTCAAGAACACATGCTACAATGGTCCAAAGATCTAAATCCATGCACACACTGGCATTTTGGATTGCTATCCATATCCATACTCAGGACCTAGTGAAGCCCCGTCCGAATTGCTACAATCTCAAATCAACGCGGGCAACGCTGCAGATATCCCGGTAAATTCACCACCAGATTAGGTGCTATTCTGCTGAAAAATGACAGATACAGTTTTGACCGCAGAGTGCTCTCAGCAGGGTAATTGTGTCCAGTAGTGAGGGAACGGTCGATTAGCGTCTCTGTCATAAAGATCTTCTCTTGAGTGCCGCAGATAGCAGTCACTGCTAATTGTATCAACTGAGGCCCCTGGCGAAGGATGCACGGCTCTAATGCTTGCAACGTTATTCTATTTTGTCAACTCATCAAGCCGCTACAGCACCACGGCAAATTCTGAACTCCAGGTAAGATGTTGCTAGGAGCAGCAAGACTTGCTTCTGTAATAGTTGTTTCAAGCAGTGGAATTTCATACATTACATGATCAGTGTTGCAAATTGCGTTAATTTTTTTCACGATCCAACCAAAATAATGGTTGATAACCCTGAAACGGTTCCCTAATATGATAAATTTATTCAAATTGAGAGGCGTTCAGTTAGCCTCCAATGCATTTTCATAGAGCGGAAAAGGGGCAGCAAGGCATGAAAAATACCGTGGGTCTGTCCACAGTTCGTCTGGCGTCATCTTTCGCATGAAGACTTATGCAGTTCAAATTTTTTTTATGACTCTTAGCTCGATTGGCAACAGAATTGGATCCGACAGATCTGACACCTCTATATCATTGTTTACACATGCAAATTTTTCTCTCAACAAAATCGTAAAAGAAAACTGCATCTGACAATGCTCCACATTCACAGTTCCACATATAGGAAGCAACCTTCCAATGCCATAGAGAATCAACACGGCAGCGATTCTCTCCGACACACAGTGAAATTAACACTCAAACATACACATATAAATTCACACAGTAGTCTACACACGAATCATATTCCTATAGAATCAATTCTCACAATTTTCTCTTCATCTTCCTGAGCACTTCTGTGAGGAATTAAGCTCAGCTAGGCTTCGATACCATATTAAAAATAATGAGAGAGCAGAGATGCACAATATTCACACACACAATAATTGAATTTCTATATCATAATCAAATGAATATATTACAATTTTTATAGTGCTGCTGAGATCCAACTAATTCCACTCTTGGAGGGAGAAATTGAGAGAATCTCTCAACATCCTCCAACAAACCAAACCAATCCCTAATCTTTAGCATGCATCATAAATGAGGCATTATCTCAAACACCCATAGTGTTTTACCAACTTCATAACTACCCATTTAGTCGATATCCCAATGGTTTAGCCAGGCCCTGGTATCTTTATACCATCCTCGTTTGAGCCTTAGTTGGTTTTGGCTCGAATTTAAAGCTAGCTTAGAAAGCCTCTGCTCTCCCATGTTATTAATTTTATGCTTGTACAACAGGAGCCTAGTCATAGCTAGGATCTAGATAGGGTAAAGACCCACTTCCATAAGGAGAATAGGATAGGGTGTATTTCTTTTAAAATTGCTATGAAGATTTGTTGATTTTTATTTTTATTTTTTTAATTGACCGCCTAGGTTCTCAAGGGAATATGCTCAACATATGCTGAGTTTGAATGCTTATGAATGGTTGTAGTGTGTTATCGAGTTTCTTAGGTTGCATTGACTTTTAATAAATTTAAAAAATTATATGCATGCCACCTAGCTCCTAGCCCACCAATTTCCTAGGAATTTGACATTATTCAAATTGTGCAATCAACTTTAACTTCTAAACCTTTATACTACATTGCCTCACCCCACATAGCGTGAGTGAAAATTGCGTGAGTCGAACGGAGGAACGAGTTAGAAAATTCTACATTGCCCCACCACACATAGCGTCAGTCCATATTGCGTGAGTCGAACGAAGGAACGAGTTACAGAAAATTGTTCCTTGAAATTGGGTAAGTCATTTCCAAACTTAGCTCGCCGTTGAAGCAGAAGATTATTTAGCTGAGAGTCAGCGCAATGCTGTTCAAACATATGTCCACCATTTATGAAAGCTTTTTACAAACTTACGTCCATCATTTATGAAAGCTTTTATACACGAAAATTATAGAGGAGAATACCATCTGTCTACAAATGTAGTATGTGGGATCGCCAATAAGACAGATCCATATTAAGGTCAACAATAAGCTACCAGCTAGAAAATTTCGCTACATGTTTTTAATGTATTTTTACTTGAATGGAAGGTTATAAGGTGGTTATCAGACACTGTAGTTATCAGTAAATTTCAGTGTGTTGATATGTAAATTTTAGCAATAGTTTACAACTAAAAAAAATTAAATTTCAATTTCTCAATTTTGTTATATTTCACATTACTTTGGTATATTTAATTTAAATTAAGATATTGTTGTATTCTTTAAGATTTGGCTTTGTGATCATAATTTTTTAGATAATAATTACATAGAACTAATTTTATAGATTCCTTTATAATAGTTCACTAAATTAAGAGTTTTATTAATAATTTAAGTTGTATTGATGATGATAAGAGTTTTATTGATAATTTATGTTGTATTGATGATGATGATGATGGTAGTTTGAAAACAAACTTCTTTAGAATAGTTGACTAAATTAAAAGTTTTATTAATAATTTAAGTTGTATTGATGATGGGGATGATGGTGGGTAACCTCCACTCAGACCAAACTTTGGTCTATTGGGCTTAAAGAAATGAATTATTTAGTTTGTTTTAAAATTGTACTCCTATGCTCAAAGATATTGGAGGGAAGCATCCCTAGCTCACTATAATTTTGACATGTTAAAATTGCAACAAAGATTTTGACATGTTAAATGGCTAGGAAGGTCAGTATTGCAACAAAGATTAGGAAAATGAGATCTAATGTGGGTGTACCAATGGCACTCTAAGAGTAAGTGATTTTCATCCTCAATGTTCATATTGTCATAGAGATGGCACATCCTTTCCACCCATAGTGTTTTACCAACTTCACAACTACCCGTTTCACTATGGAGCTCATAAAAGTTCGTTCTTATCTTGGCTATATTAATTTTTTTATTTAATTTAGTCAATCTCCCAATGGTTTAGCTAGACCCTAGTATATTTATACAACAAAAGATTTATCTCTTCTATGTCCAAGGATACAAGGATAAAATCCTTGGAAGATTTGGTTGTAAGGATAGAATATGACCCCTGAAATTTGTAGGCTATGGAGGATATAATTAAGAAGAAAAATGCAGATATATCAACATTAAAGAGGCAGCTGAAGATGTCAGCCACAGAAGACCCACTCACAAAAGAAATAGAGGAGACAAAGTCCCATAAATTTAAGATGCTGAAGCTCGTCATGGAACAGACTTCCCAAAAAAAAAATTGGAGATTAAGATGGAGAAAATGGTCAAGGAAAAAGAGCGGGCTGCCAAAACTTCCATTATTCCTTTAGAGGTTGTACCCCTTACAGCCATACCTCCATCAACAACTTCAACAGCTAGCATAGAAGATGCTACAGATCAACTTTCAAAATCAGTGGAGAACATGTCATTACAAACAGAGGAAATAAAAAGAGTGCACGCTCAATACCAGATTTTGCAAGATCATATAGTAAAAACTGAGATGGCTCATTCAATAGAATCATTGATAAGTCAGAAGAAGATATAGAGTTTATAGAAATATTTAAAAGAATCGTCCATTGGAAACACCTTGGCTCAGATTAAAGAAATTATATGGACCAACATCACTAAATCCATGAATGAAATCTGGCCATATATGCAGATTATATTTTGGCAAAAGGAATTGATGGAGAAAGCCAATAAGGTTATTTCATATATAAATGAAGAGCTGGGAGATATGCCTGATACAACTAAAAAAATCATCAAGTATTTTAATTCCAAAAATAGATATGAACTTGATGATTTGGGAGTACATGATAGGACAAAAACCATTTTGAAGGTGAAAAAAGTCCTTACACAAAGGAACTTGGGGCAGGAGCTTGAGGAAAAATGTAATGGATTGGAAATTTCAGTTAGCAGGTTCTTCAACAGAATTGAGCCATTAACTAAAAGGGGTTTTCCTTCTCTGTATGTTATCAATAAAAAACTTATGGACATAGATGATTATATAAACAAACTCAAGGAAATTGCAAAATTTACAACAAAGTTTTCAAACATTAAAGGTGTTATTATAGGGCGAGCTTTTATGGAAGCTGTGAGTAACGATATTTTCATCCTGCATGAGATAAAGCATATCTTCGTTGTTGAACCCACATTTACTAGATACAGGGAGGTAGATGAGATTTATTGGAAAGAAACCAAGATAATTCTTCGTGATGAGGATCGATGGGAAAATATGTGTGAGTACAAAGAGGAGTGAAGGGCAGTGATAGCCAGCACAACAACCATTGCAAAAAGTAGTTAGATCATGCAGCAAACAGTTAAATCGTGCAACAACGGTTTCCTAGACAAAAGTGCCAGATATCCAGAAATCTTCAAATTAATCCACCTTTTTGGTGTCACGTTGGTCAAATACAGTCATGTTGCAATTATTAAGAAGATTGCTTGTTTTGATATGACATCCTTTATAAAATTAGTTTAAATACTTCATGAATTTTAAGTATCAGGGGTTGGAATCTCATCATTGTAATATTTTTCTATTGAGGATTGTACTTTAGAGCTACTGATACATCAATAAAGAAGACCATTCACAGGATACTTGTGCTATATGTTACTGTTGATGTTTTTCCTTTTGTGATAGTTGTTTCCATTGTTTTTCCTTACTATGTATTACTTTAATCTAATTGTAAAACAAAAAGTGAAGAAGTAAGATTTTTTATCTAAACACCTTATTTCTGGTTGTGCTTGCAATATATATGTTTTATTTTGAATTTTGATTGAGAAATTCTTGAATGATTTTCAATCACTACTGAATGCACCAATGCTTCATTTCATAATTCATTTCGAATTAAGGATCCAGTAATTGTAACTAGCTTTCCCTGTGATTACTCTTTGAAAATTTGATGCAACATATATCTTTTATTTGACTCCATAGCCCAAAGGAAAATAATTAACTAAAAAACATAACCTATCCAACCAACCAACTAACCAATCAACCAAACAAACAAATGCACATTTCAACACTATCGTAACTAGCCTAACATCAATTAAGGAAACAAAGCTAAATTATAGAGAGAGAGCCCTCTCTAAATCTGTCAAGGTTAGATCCCAGCTTTAAAATAGGTTTGATGTTGTCTTATATAATTATTCTTTCCATGTTAAAATTATAGAGCAATAACATAGTGGCGACTCCACTAGGGAGAAATTAATTTTAAAAATTGACATTGCTTTTGAATTCAGAAACCATGGTTTATAAATCTGTGTTTGACAGAAATATTTTAAAAAGATTGGTTTTCTTTCATTTTTTGTAAATAATCAGAGCGTGTGTGCCTTAGGTTTTAGTTCTGGCTCCCAAAAGAGCCTACACTATATTTCATCCTGACCCATATCCTACAACTATAGTGGATAATCCTGAAAGACTTTTAAGAAAAACCAGAAAACCAGAGTGAAGAGAGAAATATCCCTCTCTCTAGAAAAAATTATCTTCCTGAAAATTTTGACACTATACAAGACATTGAATTCAACTTAAACTTCGAACAAGGTTTTTTTAGGACTAAATCTGAGAGTTGGGTAGATAAGACAATACTTGATCCATCAATTTTACAAAAAAAATTATTTAGATAAGTTTCTTCACAGACTAAATCTAACCTTCAACTTCTCCAAGATTTTGATGATCTTCAAGATTTGGTAACAAGCTTTACTTCAATAGTCGAATATGCTTATCTTCAACAATCTGTTTAATTGTATGCTTTAAACATAGAAACCTCCTCTATAGCCTCTCATTTTTCACACCCTAAGTCATCTAATCCTACTTATTTTTTGATTCCCACCACTTCTCCTTTCTTTCCTCATATCAATGCACAAAACCCATCACACTTTCCTCTTTCCATTATCCACCCTACTTCCCCTACTGCTCAGCTTCCCCCACTTATCTTTAATCCCCCTCTAGTTCCTCCTTTTCCAATCATGGAAGCAAGGTATGGTCCATTGGTGTTACCTACACCTTTGGAAAACATGCCACAAGATTATCAGTAAACAAATTCCACAATTGATCGGACTGATCCATTAATATCCCAACAACATATCAATAAGATGAATGACTGTTTTCACCTTTAGGAAGTAGATGATGAGAGTGTTAAGTTAAGAATTTTTTCTCAAATTTTAAGTGGATAATTAAGGAAATGGTTAAAATGTTTGACTACAAAGAGCATTAGTGATCTTCCTACATTCCATTAGACATTCCTTAATAGGTGGGAAGTTAAGAAAAACCCTCTTGAAATTTTATATGAATATGAAAGCATTACGAGGCCTCCGGTAGAAAGCGTTCAGGATTACTACACTAGATTCAATAGTTTATATAATTCAATTCCTATTCACATAGAACTGCCACAAGGTTAAGCCATAGTCAAAATCCGAGATGGTTTTGAGCCAGAAATGTCTTACCAACTCAGAGAAAGAAATTCAGGAACATTAGAAGAAATGCAGAGGGATGCAGTGAGTGTAGAAGCCAATATGTTAGAAAAGAGAGCAAGGATGATAAATAAGAGAAGAGTTACCATAAGAGATGAACCTCCAACTTCCTTACCTAATACCTAGATTCCTTGACAAGAACTGTAGAAATAATTATGGATAGGATTAGCCTAAACGAGAGGACTGTTCCTAGAGAAAACCATCTTGCACCTCAAAATCGTAATCAAAATCCCAGAATAAATCCTCCTCGGATAAGACAAAGAGAAAAAAGAGGCCCTGATCAACAAATCGGGCCTCCATTTTAGGAGAATTATTCTGATGAAGATGGGGAAATAGCTGAAGAGGTAGAAGAAAACCAAATAAATTTAATGGGTGTAAATGAAGATGATACTATTTTTCTCACCCAGGAGGAAAAGGAATCATTCTTTTTGACCCAAAATGATCTTGAAGATGAAGAGTCTGATGATTACAAACAAGGATTTTAAAATGCCATCCTGGAAGTCCATAGGCAGTACAATATTAGGAGTAAGAAAAATTTAGATACCTCGAGTAAAAAGAACACTGAAAACTATGCCAAAAAGGTCTTTGAATCTGATCCTAAGAAAAATACAGAAATTCCTGAGAAAGGTGTAGATAACTCAGGAAATAAGACCACATAAAGCCCTACTAAAAGAATGTTTGATATTTCTTCCAAAACTACACAAGTTGATGTCCCTACCACTAATCAACAAACAGAACTTGTCACAAAGGTAGTTGCTAAAATGTCTGATTTTTCAAATCTGCTTAAGAGTCAAACACCATTCAGTATTGAAAATGAACTTGCCAAATTGAAAATTTATATTCCCTTGACTAAATTAATAAACAAAAAATGTGTACAGGACTTAGGTCATGAGAGCATTAAACATAGGGAAAAGTATAGATACTTTCAACCTGAATGATGATCAACCTGAACTTTTGTTTGGACCAAAAGTTGATGGTAAACCACAACAAGGAGGTTTCCTTCCGTTTTATGTCAGTCTCAATGTTCATAACAATATTCTCAATAATGCAATGCTAGACTCATGCACATCTCATAATTTAATGCCAAAAGCTGTTATGGAGAAACTTAGCCTTGATATTACTAGACCTTGGAAAGACTTTATTCATTTGATTCTAGAAACGTTAGATGTTTAGGTCTTATTAAAGATATATGTGTCACTTCAGCTCAAATCCCAGCTAAGAGTCTAGTAATGGACATTGTAGTAGCAGACATTCCTCCTAAGTATGGCATGTTGTTGTCATGCTCATGGGGAGAAAATTTACAAGGAACCCTTCAAATGGACATGTCTTATGCCACAATACCAATATTTGGTCAAAATAGAAGATTGTATAGGGAAACCTTGATGAAGCATATGGTGAGTAGTAAAAACAAACCACATAAATACCCCCTTTACTCTTTTCATTCTGACCTTGACTCCTTCATTCTTTATAGTGATGGATATAGTGATGTACAATTTTCCAAGGTAGAAAACAACTCTGTTGAAAAAGAAGAAAACCCAATGCAAATGATAACACAAAACGTTGAAACTGATCCTTTTTGGAACATGATTTTCGATGTCTAATGTGGCAGAGCAGGCTCAGGGGCTGGTGTTTGGGAAAGAAATAAAAGAATAATCATGCAGAAGGTCATTCCTACAAACTTATCTTTCAGTGCACTAATCACATAAGAGAAGATGAGGCACTTCTCTTAGGGTTACAATTTCTAAAAATCTTGGGAGCTTTTAGATTCATGGAGATTCTGAATTAATCATAAAACATATCAAAGGAGAATATGCTACAAAACATCCTAGATTGAGAGCATAAAAAAAAATTGTGCTTAACTTTCTAAGAACTTTTGATCAATATGATCTCGTGGTCATTCCACGAAATCAGAATATCCTAGATAATGGTTTGGCTTTTCTAGCAAGCACATGCAAGTTGCCTCATCTCAACAAACAATACACAATGGATGTTAAACATAGTCCAGTTGTACTTGATAACATGATATATTGACAAGTATTTGGGAATGACATACATATTGAAAGTTTCTTGCAGTCAAAGGATGAGTTTGAAGACAATATTATAGATTTGGATTTTGAATTAGAAAGTCAAACTGATGTACACGTTAGTATAGATAAATAGTTTGATTTCTCTAATGTAAATATTTCAACAAATAAAAATGTAAATAACCCAGAATTGCATGAAAAAGACCCAGAAAAGGAGGAATTTGAGGTACTTCATCTTAATGATAATTTCATACCCAGAGGTCTTGTGCCATTAGAAGAACTTTTTGATTTCAACGATGTAACAAAAAATCCCAAAATAGAACCCATAGGAGAAAACATATAAGAGTGAGGTAGTGAAGATAATCCCAAAATGATAAAATTGTCAAAATCATTGCCTATTGTTATGAAACAAAGATACATAGTCTTGTTCAAATAATTCATAGATTTGTTTGCATGGATTTATGAAGATATGAAAGCCTATGACACTAGTATCATACAACATAAAATACCAATAAAAGAAGATCAAAATCCATTTAAACAAAAACTACATAGGATAAATCCCGTCCTAATGCCTTTGGTTGAAAAATAAGTAAAGAAAATGTATGATTCTAAAATCATAGTTCCTATTAGATATTCTAAATGGGTATCTAACATTGTCCCTACAAGAAAAAAAACTGGAGAAATCATATTATGCATTGATTTCAGAAATCTAAAAAAGGTCTCCTTAAAATAAAACTACCCATTACCAAAAATGGATCACATATTACAAAGGGTAGTAGGATATAGTTTTATTTCTATATTAGATGGTTTCTCATGTTATAACCAATTCTTAGCGCATCCTAATGATCAGTATAAAACTACCTTCACTACTCCATGGTGAAATTTCATGTATGTGAAAATGCTCTTTGGGTTGATGAATGTTGGAGCCACCTTCCAGAGAACAATGGATATTAATTTTTCTGATGAAATGAGGCATTTTATTGTGATTTATCTTGATGACATTACTGTCTATTGGAAAATTGATGAGGAACACTTGGCACATCTAAGAAGATTCTTTGAAAAATGTAAAAGGTTTAGCATCTCATTAAATCCTAAGAAAACACTTTTCGGTCTTGAAGAAGGAAACCTTCTTGGTCATATTATTTCTAAGGATGGAATTAGGATTGATCCTAGTAGGACTGAAGGCATACTTAAAATTAGTCACCCAAGAAACCTCAAAGAACTTCAGTATTTTATTGGTAAAATCAATTTCCTAAGGATATTCATTCCTAACTTTGTAGACCAACATGCTTAAAAAATATTCATAGATCAAATCGAATATTGAAGCTAACCAATCTTTTGATCTGGTCAAACATGCATTGGCAACATCTCCAGTGCTAATTAGCCTAGAATTTACCAAATATTTCATAATATTTTCCTTTGCCTCTCAGCATACTATTGCGGTTGTCCTATTGCAAAAAACAACGAAGGATTTGAACAACCTATTGCATTCTTTAGAAAAGTTTTAAGGAATGCCTCCTTGAAATACAACATTATGGAAAAATAGGCTTTTTCTTCGGTTAAAGCAATAAAATATTTTAGAGTATATATTTTACATTCCCATATTATAGCTTATGTTCCTAATCTAGTTGTGAAGGACATTTTAACACAGAATGGACCTGATGAAAAGAGAGACAAATTGATAGCAATCATTCTGGAATACATCTTAGAAATCAAGCCCACCAAATTGATTAAAGGACAAGGACTGGATAAACTAATGGCTGAGTCCAATTTTCAGGCACTGGATATCAACATGGTTTATTCATTGGATGATCAAGAGGAAGAGGAGACTCCGCAAATTGATGAAGCATTCCTAAAATCCCCTTGTTATGCGAAACTATTATATGTTTTATTCAACTTAATTTATCCTCCTGGTCTGACCAAAACAGAAGAAAGATTTCTGAAGTTGAAACTTGAAAGCAGTTAAATTTTGCATTCTAGAAAATGTCTTATACTGGAAAGATGTTGGTGGTATTTTACTCAAATGCTTCTTAAAAGATGATGCAAAAAGAGTCATGCAGGAGTTCCATGTAGGTGACTACAGTGGACACCTTTATTGGAAAACCACTGCAAATAAAATCCTTAGGGCTATTTTTTATTGGCCAACTCTATTCCCTGACATACATAGGATGGCAAATGCTTGTTATAAATTCCAAATATTTGAAGGAAAGAGAAAATTGTTGCCCTTGCTATTAGATGTTATTTATGTTGAAAGACCTTTCCAATGGTGTAGATTAGATTTCATTGGTGAAATTCATCCTCCCTCTTCACCCTATCAGTGGATTCTTACAGCCACTGACTACTTTACCAAATGGATAGAAGCCACTCCCTCTATAAATGCAACTGATTCTATCATTATTAAATTCCTTGAAACTAATATCCTTTCTAGATTTGGTTGTCCTAGAAAACTCATCATTAATAATGTTGCAGCCTTTAAGTCCAAGAAGATGGTTGATTTTTGTCATAAATACCACATTACTTTGGGAAATTCAACAGCTTATTACCCTTAAGGTAAAGGGTTAGTTGAATCTTCAAATAAAAGTTTTGGAAATATCATCAAAAAGATATTAGAAGACAACAAGAAATATTGGCATAGCAAGCTGGTCATGCACTTTGGGCTGAAAGACTTACTACCAAAAAATCAATTGGAATGTCACCATACCAATTTTTCTATGTAATGGACATACTTTTTCCATCCTTTTTAGGAGTTCAAGTCATGAATATTATTCAAGAAATACAGCCTGAACCAAATGATGTACAAAGAAGGATTAATCAAACTCGTCAACAACAAAAATCTAGAGAAAAGCTTTATAACAGAACCCAAGTTGTTCAAAAAAATATCAAGAAGATATTTGACAGAAGAACAAAGGCTAATGATTTTAATCTAGGAGACAAAGTATTGAAATGTGATTCTAGGAGAGAAGATAAAGGTAAAAATGGAAAATTTTACAACCTTTGGCTATGACCTTACATTATTTATGCTTTCAGGGGAAATAATGCATATTTTATTAAAGAGTTAGATGGAACAGAGATACCTAGAGGTCATGTAAATGGCAAGATGTTGAAGCATTAATTCTATTAAGAATACAGTTTTATCCTTCATCACTGTAAATACCATAGTTTTTACAGTTTGTAATTTGGTAACTCATTAAAAAAGGTTGAAGCCCGTACAGAAGGCCCTAAGCCTAGATTGATGAGGTATCATAAAACAGAAAAAGAAATCAGATCAAGACTTTGCAGAAATGGAGTACTCAAGGTTACTGATCTTATGTTCTTGACACTTCACTTGGTGAAGTGCCATCCCCAGCTGGAGCCACTGTTAGGGTCCTATAAATTATAGGATCTCAAGGTGATTGAGTATTTTATAGTTGCAATTTTCATATTGTACATTAATTTCAATATTCAAATGATTTCCAAAAAAAAAATATGAAAAAGAAAAGAGGGTATGAGAAAAAAAGAAGAAAAAAGTTGAAAAAAATGAAAGAAAATAAAAGAAAGCCCCACAAACGAATAATAATGAAAGTGTTGCAAGTCAAAATGCCACTACTGATAAATTAGTTTGTTCAATTAATACAGTTTAAGAATGATTGAACAAGTTAAAAATTTTGTTAAATAGGATAGTGAATAAAGACTTACCAAACAGCTTAATCTTGGTAAGTCGGTAGCTAGGTAGAAATGGAATTGATTCAACGGTGTAATCTGAATCAATACGTGAAATAAGGGATAGAGTAGAATAGATTTTCATGAAATAAAAAAGATAATTTGGGTCTACTAGTTCAAATGCTCCCTGCAAAAGAAAAGATGAAAAAATGTTAGATTAGAAGAGACTGTAAGTTGAAAAAGGAAGGTGATTTAGGAAAGACATGAAAGATTTATCCTAGGTTGGAGTGCAAAGATATTTTATATGATGGAGAATGCAAAGGGATTAATTTTTAATCCAAATTTCAAAGGTATGATTCATGAAATGGTATTTGTTACATTTTACTCTTATCCCTATGTTTTTCCCTTTTTCGCCCACATTCCATTTATTTTCCGACCCCACTTTCCATTCCTATCACATCAGAGTTATACTTATTCCACCTTTCCCATCATCTCCATCTACATCTTTAGATCCAAAAATCATAATCACTCTTCTACCCCCCCTCACCATCAAGACGTTGCCATCGGGGGGGGGTCTGAAATGAGTAGTATCAAAAGATGGACCCACAACGACGTGGCACACATTGGCGAGTTTGCACCCCTCCCCCTCACCAAAGCCACTTACCGCGTGCTACCCCCTCTGAAATAAGTATTCTCCGCCAACACAAAACCAACCTCCCGACCGTTATCCCTTAGCCTATGCCATCGTTCCACCTCTTCCACTCATTGCCCATCCAATCAGCTCCGCTTCTGCCCAAATAAATCCGTTGGATAGTTAAATATGTTTAACCATTAACCAATGGACCCATGCCATGGAAAACGTGAAACTAGGAAAAACTATAAAATACCTTCCTCCCGCCTGTTTTGAACTTTACTAGGCTCTCCAATTACCACCCCTTCAACTAGTTTTTCGTTTTTACAGGTTAAGGAACACTAGCGTACTGCAAATCCCAGTGTTTCCTCCTGTCCCATTGTTTTTCTCACTTCAATTCTGCCTCTACACTCTACAAACCTCCAACACCAGCTCAATCAATCAATTCTGCAAACTGAACTAGTGATGCCGCCCAAGAAGAAAGGTCAAGAACCATTCAATCGTATGGTTCACCCTCCGATTGACATGGATCATATTAGCCTACCAAATAAGGAATGTAAGATCCACAAGACCCTATGTGACTTTGATATTTGTGATGTTTAGTGTTGTTTAGAGGACAAGTTAATATATGTTGTCGATTACATTGGTTTGTGGGACACAAACTTGCCCCACTATATTTTCCCTAAAACCCACAATGCCCCATAATTTATTAGAAGATGTTGTGCCTGCTATATCCCTAACCAGAGAGCTGTAGTTTCACTTACTGGTGAATTATTGTTCACAATTAATGTCCAATCCATCATTCAAATAATGCAGGGACCCTCAATAGAAAACACAACACCATTCTCCCGAGAAACCCTCATAGACCTATACCGGGAGATACATTTTTTCTAGAGAGACAAAACCCTTGAGTTATTATTAATTGAAAATACTCCTTTTCCTAAAAAAAATCCCCCATTTACCTCATCCTCATTCCTTGAAAGAACCAAACAAATAGCCAAATATTATCATATCTCCTTGGGTACTACTCTAACCAATGGATAGATGAGGCAATTTTTGGAATTTTGACTCTAGTCTCCGCTGATTCCATGGCCTATATCATGTTTGATTTTAGCAAATTCCTAGCTAATACCATCCATAATTTAGAAAAATGAAGCCTCCTACGTTTGATAGTGAAGCTAAAGAAGTGGTTGACGAATGAATAATTAACATGAATGAATATAAAAGTTTATGAGTATAGCAGCAAGATCAAGGCTCGTTTGGCGATTTATCAATTACGGAAAAAAGCTACTTTATGGTGGGAGGAAGTTTAAAATGTATGAGGAATCGAAGACCAGAATGTGACTTTGGATGATTCCCAACAATATTATAAGGATAAATATCTAACATATCATTTCTATGAGGAAAAAGCTCGAGAATTTCATGATTTGAGGTTGGGACAGCTGTCAATGGACGAATTCATAACTAAATTTACATCATTATTGAGGTAGGTACCATATTTGAAGGATTAAAAAGCCAAGGTATAATGGCTCCTATGTAGCTTACTTGCACACATGAAGGAAAAAATTGAGTTCGTCAATCCAAAGACTATGGATGAGGTGATTCGAAAAGCACGAATGTGTTATCAAGAAGAAAAAACGAAAGGGGATGTTGGTAGGAGTTGGCCGCCAAGGAAAGGGAAGAAGAGTACTCAAAATTTTAAAAATAATAGGCAAGGTAACTTCAAGAGTGCTACATTAATGAACCCAGAAAATAGACCATCTGGGAGAAACCAGCAGAAGCCTAAATGGCTAGCAGAAGACCAGCCTACAGAGGCATCTAGCAGACCAAACCATGGGCCAACCCAAAAACCCCCGCTGCAATGTTGGGGCTATGGTGAGGCATACTATTATAAAAACTGTCGTCACCATGGAAGAAATGAAACTGTAGCTAATCTGCAAGAAGCATCTATGGTGGGAGATATTGCATGAAATATACCGAGGATTAACTCTACCTTAGAATATCGGCAAGCAGATTACCAACCAATAATGATAGAACTAGAAGGTAAGATATTTTCCCAAACTGTATCTATTTTGGTTTATCCAGGTGCTGGTTTAAGTTATATAAATCCCAGAATAGCTGAAGTCCAAGAGGAGGATTAATGCAAAAGTCTCAAACTACCCTCTACACATAGGGAACCATCATATAAATGTTGACCTAAAAATTTCACACTTGGGTTCCTACAAATTTCTATTAAGAATGGAATGGTTAGAATGGCATTGGTTTGTGGTAGATTGCAAGCAGAAAACCATCATTTATATGACTGAGGATGGTACTCGCCAGGATTTATAGGGAATTAAGAAACCACTTCAGTTGCGCCCCATCACTACATCTCGGTTGGGTAAATGCATTAGAAAAGGGTGTCAAATTCATGCTATTCAAGTAGGATTCACCAACTCTAAGGACAAGACCCCTATTTTGGAGAAAATACCAGTAGTTCAAGATTTTAGGGATGTTTTTCCAGAAAACATATCGTGACTACCTCTAAAGCGAGATATCGATTTCACCATTGAACTAACGCCTGGGGCAGCATTGATGTTATGAGCACCATATCGAATGAGTGCACATGAGCCAACTGAGT